>CM066338.1:10364581-11564581 GCA_033807585.1 Hydrophis major
ATGCGAAGGGTTTCTCTTTTAGTTTGATCTGACCAACTTCTGAAAAGCAACTTAGATAAACTAGTGCAGACTGCATTTATGTGATTCTGTAGTTTGATCCTCCCAAACTATTCACAGCCCTTTTACTATATCAGCTTTACCACTGTCATGTCCTAACACAATTTTCTTTAAAATGTGCACAGCTTTTTTCACAGATAAATATATACCCAACTGATATATATTTATATATAGCTAAATGAAATGAAATCAGAAAAAGAATGACAAGAATAAAAAAACTGCCTACATAGGGTTCACATTTACACTTAAAACAAGTATGTATGTATGCATGCACAAAGGTATGTATTTTCACCAGAGTTATTCCATTTTTCTTACAGATACCCATCGGTGCAAAAGTATAATAGTTCACAGAGTCTGTCTAAGAATGTTGGAGGTCCTGATTTCAAATTATTCTACAACTTTTTATTTGAGTTTCCACTCGACACATCCAAAGAGTTTTGTGATAAGGATTGGTTCAACGACAATGCTGAAGACACACAGAGACACAGGAAAAGAGCAAAACTGAGAAGAACATTACGCATTAGTACCCAGGATAAATAGGAAACCTTTCCTTATTTGGAGTGATTAGCCAGAGATCCAGCCATGGCAAGACAATCCTTACAATTCTCTTTTCTCACAAAACCAAAGCTGCTCAGTGAAGTGTTCAGATACTCGGTTACATTCAACACAAGCTAATTCACTTATTCTCAACAAGTGGGCTATTGATTTTTTTGCCTGTTTTCTGAGCAGCCTGGGGGCTTGAGAACTACAACAATCCTGCCTGTTATAAAAAAAGGGGGGGAAAGGAATGCCCTGGAAAAATGTCTCTTTGCTCATCAGTAATTAGGATGACTTCATGTTTGTTTAGTTTTGACAGTATGTTCAGCCCAGATATGGTTCACAAAGTCTCACAACCCTGTTTTATCTTCCTTGAAGACTTTGACATGGGAAATTTAACTCCACTCCTTTGCAAACTGAAAATACGTGTTCTGCCACCAACATTCACAATAAGCAGTGCATAAGAAGCAAAAATCATCTATCTATCTATCTATCTATCTATCTATCTATCTATCTATCTATCTTTCTATCTATCTATCTTTCTATCTATCTATCTATCTATCTATCTATCTATCTATCTATCTATCTATCTATCATCTATCATCTATCCAGCCAGCCAGCCATTTTATTGTTGGAATAAATTGTATCTTTGCATTTCCTGATTAACATTTTAGAACAAATGCTTCAAATTTTAAATGCAGAAAAGAAGAATGTCCTTTCTCTCCCACATTCTATTTGTGTAAAATGTGCTCTTTATAATCATCTGGAATAGAAAAACGTGGGGAGAGCATGTATGAATTATGAAACCCTCAGACCCAAAGTGCTTGGAGAACTTTTAAGTTGAAGAAGGAAGGGCTTAAAACATGGATACTCTCACATTCAGTTGTCATTCAGCTGTGGAAAAAGTCAGTAGTGACCTTGGATTGGTCATAGTCTTTCAAGTGAAAACATTGCCATTGTTTATTTTATTGTTCTATTATTTTACCTCTGTTTTGTTTTCAACATTTTCATTTCTTCCTTTGCTGTTGTTGTTGTTGTTGTTGTTGTTGTAAGTCACCTAGACTAGCCCCCTGGTGAGATAGTCGGCAAATAAATTTAACAAATAAATAACAAATAAACTTAACCCCGTAGAATTATGTGGCAAGCAAGCTATACATTACTTCTTAAATTTGAGGAACTATGGAATAAGCATAAGAATAAGGAAGCACCAGTAATGTCTCCAATTTATATGTATTATATATTATATAATTCCAAGTACATAATTAATTTTTACAGACATATTATCTAAAATATTGAAAATTAATGATTAACATTAAATGTTTTATAATATCCCATGTATTATATATTATATGCCACTGGCATTCAAATTTGCCATTTCTTAAAATAAATCCTAGGATTAGCAGAGAATTTTGGTACTCTTAAGAGGGATTCTACATTGTTCTCCTTTAATTTCCTCAATTGCTTCCAATGGGTTGTAAAAAGCTAATCTGACCCAAGTGTAAGACTTTAAGGCATGGATCCGGTGGTTATTTTTTATATTTGTGCTGAGATGACTGTGCTTGGCTACAGTCATGTTTGCTATGGTGTTGGGAAATACCCAGCCTGACAGGGAGGAAGTATCAAATGCGAAGTTAGCTTGGAATCATTGCACAACCACAAAAGGGCTACAGCCTTTGACCCACCCAAAGTTCCTAAGAGTCTTATCTAATTGTTCCCAGGGGAAGGCTGCTAGACTGGGGAGATTCCTGTATCATAGGCAGAACATAATAAAGTACTTATCTTGAACTCTGCATAGGTGGACCTGATTGTTGGTGCCTGACCTGCGGTTGGACTAGAAGACTTCCAAGGTCCTTTCCAGCCCGATGAATCTATGGTTCTTTATACTGGTCCAAATTAACTAAGGGAATTAATTGTATTTGGTGTGGTGATGGCTACCAATGTTTTGAAATGGGACTGGATAAGCTCATGTGAGGACACTTGCAGCAGCACTTCCAGATTGTCCACAGGGATTTTAGTTTATTAGCACAAGCAGAAGAGATACTTGAGAGATTCTACTGTCAACTTTCTATTCCATCTTTCTATTCCTCGGTTGCCACCCAGAGAGGGAAGGGGGAAAGGAGGTTGGAATGCATTACTAGACACGACAAAGTGCTTTCTCATGAGAATCAAGGCCATCTCCATTGGCAACAGATAAGCTTGGGGAAGGAGTGCCCGAAGAGCCCGCCAATGAGCCCAATTGGCCAACATGACCTGGAACACACGGGGATGGGGTTATTTCAGCGGTGGGCTGTAACCAGTTTAATAACCAGTTCTGTGAGCATGCATACACACGCATTCAAAACACACCAATTTCAAGCTCTGCAGCTTACCTTCTAGGGCAGCCGCATAGGTAAAACAGCTAAGGCATGGAAATCCACCCTGCCGCGTGAATCAGCTGAGCTGAAAAATTAGGAAATATAGGACAGGATAGGGCATGGTGGGTGGGTGGGGTCAGCTGATCGTTGGAGATAGGGTTTGCTAGAACCAGTCCAAACCAGCAGCATCCCACCACTGGGTTATTTCCTAATTTAATTTTCTTGAGTTCGTTAGTTGGAGCCTTGACATCTTCTGTATTATCCACAGTGACATGTATTAATTTTAAAAGTTTAAACAATCAGACACATGCATGTGGAAGTATTTTGGAAAGCTTTTTCAGTTTCAAAAACGGTCTAAAATGCATGACAAAAAGGAGGAAGGATGTGTGGATGTCAGAGAAACAACAAGAAACAGCAACTTCAGGAGGCAGTTACGCTAGCATGGGTCCTCACTAGTTTTACAACTGTCTAATCCATTTAAAATCTGCTCATCTGATACAATTTAGTCATATAATGATGTTGAACTTTCCTCCTATCCCCGGAGGTATTAAAAGGCTAGAATTTCAGTTGTAGCCCCCTTGGTCTGAACTTGTCACAATAGCTCCTTCCTTAGTAACATTCAGGAGAGCAAAATACGAAAAAAATAAGGATTCTTAATCCTTCACCTCATATCTACAATATATAGATTTTAGAGGGATTTTTACTCTAGCACCATACGATGCTTAACTTTCATTTTATTAGTTTAATTCACCACCCTACTGTAAAACATGAATGCATCAGATCAACATTTTAATCTTAAAACTGCTTCTTGCTATACCTTATATGTATATAAAATTATAAAGTATGTCTTTTAGAACTGAGGTACATTTCAAAACTTGTACAAATACATAATTTGTGCTCCTTTTACTGTCAGTGGAGGGGGGGGGGCTGGGAAGGATAGTTTGGCCAAAATGCTGAACAAGCAATCATAAGAAGACTCCTATTTTTGGAGTACAAGTAGAACTATTCACCAAGAAACCAGCAATGGAAAAAGAAAGTAGAATTAACAGGTAGGAAAGGAAGGGAGGGAGGGGAGGTGAAAGAAAGAAAGAGAAAAATAGAAAGGGAGGGAGGGAGGGGAGAAAGAGAGAGAGAGAGAGAGAAAGAAAGAAAGAAAGAAAGAAAGAAAGAAAGAAAGAAAGAAAGAAAGAAAGAAAGAAAGAAAGAAAGAAAGAAAGAAAGAAAGAAAAGAAAAGAAAAAAAAAGAAAAAAAAAGAAAAGAAAAGAAAACATCAAAAATGCAGCTACTGTTCTATGCATCGTGTTGTCACTCAATATTTTCAAAAACTGGGGTGTTTATTTTCCCAGTGAAAAGCACATTTCAAACTATCTCTTCAGTATACTAATAAGGATCTGTGTTCTGTTCTTAAGCCAGAAAGTGGTCATTTCTTCCAGTGAATATGTTTGAAAATCAGTTCCTCCTATTATAGATTTCTCCCCCAGCTTGTAGAAAATCCATGATTCCCTAAACATTGGTCTTTGAAAGCACATTGACTAGAATCTTCATGCTTAATTCATGAAGTCTGGAGATTAGTGGAGCTGGACATGGACCAGGCATAGTTTATCATATTCTAATAAGCAGAGGCTGAAAATTGCATTTCTAAAGCTATAGTATTAAAGGACATACAGCAAAACATGACCCAAGCGTAACTCAGTAGTCTTAGTTCCCCTGGAAAGCCTTTGATATTATAAAATGTGCCAACAGAAAGAATAAACACAACCCAAAAGAATTTCTATATTTAAAAGAGGGGGGTAGGGAGAGAAAGAGGGGAGGAAACCTTGGCAAACACATGCTTTATATTGTATATTATTAAACTAATATAACGTGATCTCCATGGAACAGGGCTTTGACTAGTAGTGTTTATTTGAACAAAGTATGGAGCTTCATTGCAATAATATAAAATTAGGGATCTAAAGAAAACGTGACAATGAAAAAAAGATGATCATCAGGACTAATGGATAAAATATCTAAATAATATGTGGCATCGAGTGGTGGGAGAGTGTGAAATTATCTTTGGTAGGAACACACACACACACACAAACACTCCAATGTTTTTCAAACTTGGTAGCTATGTGGACTTCAATTACCAGAATTCCCCAGCCAGCATAAAGTCCCACATCTTAAAAGTTGGCAATTTTGAAAAACATTATTCAGAGTCTTTGAAGCCTGGATTTGGGATGAAAACATTGATACTCAGCTCCCAAAATATGCTATTAGATATGGTACCTTAACTGGGCAAAACATTTCCAAAACACTTTGCTAAGAAAACTTGAGGGCCTTGTCCAGCCATTCTTTGAGAATTGGACACAATTGAACAGGAAAAGAAATCCTTCCAAAAAGGATTATTTTCAATATAGCTTCTAATTTATAAATGAGGAAAGGGTTCTTGCCTCGCAAACCAGTTGGGATTTGGTTAACAATGGCAATATCAGTTGCTTGAGATCACTGTCACTAAGCAATGAAATCATTCATGTTGCACTCTATGACCACATCATGCTGGAAATTCCATTCCCAATTACCATTTATAAACCAGGAACTACCTGTATATCCTTTTCTACAACATTGTTGAGCATCAGTACCTAGATAATTGCTAAAACTACTTCACACACACACACACCTATATGCACAAACATACAATTACACATATACATGTATGAACAGACATACATAGAGACACATACTTTTCTATTTCCTTTGAGGTCATAATAATTCAGTGTAGAGAAAAGTAAAGACCTACACTTAGACAAGAAAAGCCAAAAGTACACATATAGACTGGGTGAAACCAGGCTTAATAGCAGTAACTGCAAGAGGGATCTTGGGATCTTAGTGGACAACCAGCTAAATATGAGCCAGCCGTGTGCAGCAGCAGCCAACAAAGCCAATGCAATCCTAAATTGCATTAAGAGAGGGATACAATCAAGATCAAGTGAGGTACTAATACCACTCTATGAAGCCTTAGTAAGAGTACACCTAGAGTACTGCATCCAGTTTTGGTCACCACATTATAAAAAAAGATGTTGAGACTCTAGAAAAAGTGCAGAGAAGAGCAACTAGGATGATTAGGAGACTGGAGATTAAAACATACCATAAACGGTTGCAGGAACTGGGCATGGATAGTTTAGTGAGGAGAAGAACCAGGGGAGACATGATAACAGTCTTCCAATATTTGAGGGGCTGCCATAGAGAGGATGGAGTCAAGCTATTTTTCCAACGCCCCTGAAGGCCAGACAAGGAATAATAGATGGAAACTGAGAAAGAAAAGATTCAACCTGGAAATAAGGAGAAACAGAGCAATCAATCTGTTATGTTCTGTGCATGGGTGCAAGGAGTGGAGACGAGGCAGTGAACAGTGAACTTCAACTCTTTATTAAGCATACTGAACAGAGCAATCACCTAGGGCAGCAGCAGCCCTTTTATAGGGTTGGCTACTGTCCTATTAGCCAATGAAAACATGGAAGTGTTAAACCCTTGAACCAATGAGAGTTGGCGCGTTAACAGCCAATCAGACTTTCCAGAAAGGACCAATCCGATGTCGCTATTATCGGCCAATCAGAAATGCAGGATTAGAACCCTGCTTTTTACCTAAGGTTGTTAAAACTTTATTAAACGCCTTTATTAGTTCATAACACAACCAATGGAACAGCTTGCCTTCAGAAGTTGTGGGAGCTTCATCACTGGAGGTTTTCAAGAAGAGATTGGGCTATCATTTGTCAAAAATGGTGTAGGGTCACCTGCTGGGCAGGGGGTTGGACTAGATGACCTACAAAGTCCCTTCCAAATGTGTTTATCTATCTAATTAATACTTCATGCATTTGCTAAATGCTTCACGCATCTTCTCTTCCTCCACACTGTCCAGCTGTCCATTGGCAACCTACTATTTTTGGACAGCAAAAATGGAAAATATCACTCTCCATAGGTGGTCCTCATTTAAGAAAAGTCAGTGGCGAAGCCAGCAGGAAGTTGGAAGTTGTGGTTACAGGAGTTTATCATTTAACAATCCTTGCAGTCCTCATTTAACAGTGGCAACTGGAACTGCCATTGGTAAGTGATGATGTGGTTTTTCAATTTATGGCCATGTCCATTAACAATAGCATTTCTGGTCTTATCAAGGCAGTATCTTGATAATGAGCACAAAGCTCTTAGTTATTTATCCTAATAATTTTTCATCCTCATAATCTTTCAACCTTATCACGACAGGCCTCTAAATGTCATTTCAGTTTGCTACTCTGCTTTTCCAAACTGAAGCTCTCAATCGGGCAGTTCCATCTGAGAACCTCATTTTGGTTGATTGAAGAACAAAACTGGGTTTGCTTTTTCTCCCATGCCGTAAATAAATCCTGGTTTGCAAATTACAATACACCATGCTAAGATGCAAACCAAAGAAACCCGCTATAGCGGGTTGGCACAATGTGCAGACCTTCCCTTCCCCCCAGAAAAAAACAAAACAAAAACACATTTCTTCCTGTCTTTTTCCTTCTGATTGCTGACAAAAGGCCATTTGTTCACAGCCACATGCAATCGTTAACACAGCCATTGAAACGGCCAGGCGTTAGAATTTGCAATGAACCTTCTAAAATACGGTTTCAGGCAGGGGAACCAGAGAAGCCAACCAAACCCTGTCTCTTAATTACCCGATACCCAATTGCTTTTTCACCCTTGGGCTGCAAACATAAACACCACTGCCTTCCCCACCCCTTCAGGCCATGACTTTTAGGCACAGGCTGATGGAGCTTTTTTCTGGCAACAATGACCGGAGTTTATAATCATGGGGGGCTTTCATTTTCCACTTTAACGGTAGGCAAACAGGGAACACGAGCAGGCGTGACTGCAGGGTTAAGAACAAGCTGGTCCTCAAGAAGCCCAGGAGGGTCAGCTAGCAAAACATTGGAAGGAATGAAGGCCATCAGTCATACTGAGCGACAGCCTCCAGCAGCATAAACAAGGCAGAAATGATAGTCAATAAAATCACAATTAAGTGCATGCAGTGTCAAGGTTCCCGTGTGCTCACCACCAAAGGGATCAATAACGGTTGGAACATTTTCCCCCATTTTCTTGGTGCTTACTCCCCCCCCCTCCTTCCAGCACCTCCCTGATCTAACAGAGCTGGCTGGCCTGTGATGAAAAGGAAAGTCCACTGTTGCTGCTGATTGTGATATGGATAGACAGGAATTGTACAAATCTACAGATGCAGATTTACAGGTTCTGCTTTTTGGGGGGGGATGTACCCAAGACAGGGTACATGGTGGGACGTGGCAGGGGACGTGGTGGCTCAGTGGCTAAGATGCTGAGCTTGTCGATCAGAAAGGTCAGCGGTTTGGCAGTTCGAATCCCTAGCACCGTGTAACGGAATGAGCTCCTGTTACTTGTCCCAGCTTCTGCCAGCCTAGCAGTTCGAAAGCACGTAAAAAATGCAAGTAGAAAAAATAGGGGCCCCTTTGGTGGGAAGGTTAACAGTGTTCCATGCGCCTTCGGTGTTTAGCCATGCCAACCACATGACCATGGAGACGTCTTTGGACAGCGCGGGCTCTTCGGCTTTGGAACAGAGATGAGCACCAACCCCTAGAGCCAGAAATGATTAGCATGTATGTACGAGGGGAACCTTTACCTTTACCTACCCAGGGAAAAGAAAGAACACAGGAAAAATAGAGCAGCTATTAACCAGCACATAGAGACAAACATCATCTCCATATCACAGAAAAGAAACAGAAAAATAGACCCCAAACACACACACACACACAAAAAATAGACCCCAAACACACACACACAAAACCAAAACACCTTCTGACAAGTATTCACACTCACGTAAGCAGAGATAAACACTAGACCAGCCATCAATAAGTAAATAATACCCCAATCAAAGAACCACCAATGCAAACAAACAAGCTAATAGTAAACACCCTAATCAAGATATCACCAGAAACACTTTCACTGACAGGGCAGTATATAAAAATAAGTGCAAACCCCATTTGCTTCTAGCACTGATGATGTCATGTAATTTGGTAATGAAATGTGTGCAAGAACTCAGAAAGCACAAAGGACTTCACAGGAAAAATAATTTGATGTCTACAGATTCTTTTTATTAAGTTCTGAGAGGCGTCTTAGTGTCAAGCACAACATTGACATATGTGTAGCCATTTTATTTAGACTTATTATATATTCCTTTTCCTTTCTTTCTTTTTGCTGGTCATGGGGGGAAGGTTTCAGGCTTGCCACATTCCTACGGTGGGAGGAGTGGAGATAGAGAGACTTGCTTAGGCTAGGTGGTTCTCCTTCCCATGGGAACGAAAGCTGACCCTGCTGAGACCTGGAGGTGAAGATTGATGACATCAGGCAACGTTGATTTACTTCTATTGGGGAATGTGATTCTTGTGGGGTGTTTCTAATTTACAACATTATGTGGTGTAATTCTGGGTTATGTCGGATCCGTAATTACAACAAAACTTGCCAATTTGATGCTTTCCTAAATAAAAGAAATTGTTTTGGAAGATGGACTTCGCTCATTTCTTTTTAAATGGATTTCATCACTTGGAAACATTAGACAAATAGATTTTCCTTCTGACACCCCTCCCCCCCCCCCCAAATTTAATCATGTCTCATTCTTGGAAGCTGCCTCAACAAGTCCCTATACTTTTTTTTTGGCTGGGTTTTTCAGAAATGCTTTACCATTGTCTCCTTACCTGGGCTGACAGAAAATGACTGGCCAAGTTGGCTTTATGCCAAAAGTGGGATTTTGATGCTGGATTTTCTTACAAATTATACTAGAATATGAATTATCTACATGAAATCAGAAATGAGGAGGTGATAAACCGCCTGGTAAAGCCAAGGGAAATAATCAAAACCATTAAAAAAAGCAAAAATTAGAACGTTTTGGACATGTGAAATGGAAAAACACAGCATACTTCACTTAATCCTCCAAGGAAAAATTGAAAGGAAACAAAGTCCAGGCAGAAGAAGAACATCAGGGCTTCAAAATCTAAGGGACTGGGGTTTGGTCAAAACTCAGCAGCATTTTTTTGTGTGGCTGTTGATAAAAATAAGATTGCCAACATGATCACCAACGTCCAATGACGGATATGGCACAACAACAAGAAGAATTTATCTACAACTACATCTATATATAAAATGGGTGCGAAATTCTTATGAATTTTCATTTCATTACAAAATTCACACTGGAAACTGCTGTTTAAAAGACTGTGTAAAAGCTGCAAAATAAAGTCAGTGAAATCCTGGGTACATTAAGAGCTATTCTGATTTTTTTAAAAAAAATTCCCATAAATAAATGCATGGGGAATGTGTCTGTGACTGTTAAACGACAAAGGTTACACAGCATTGGATCAATTGCGATGACAACAATAACTTGTGGTGTGATTAAATAAAACAAAACCCGACAAAAAACAACAACTCCAAACCTTGCCCTTGCTTGATTCACAGAGCAATCTTCTCTGAATTTGATTTACCTATGCGTGAAGGTGATAATGCATAAAATTCAAAGCGTAACTCATTATTTTCTTCCATTCTCAATCCACGCGATACACAGCTCCCTACTACCACCAGCCAAGTCTTATTTCCTTTTTCATTGTACCACTTAAATTGCGTCTCCACTTCATTAATACAATTGCAGTTGGCCTGGCGCACTGATAAATGGCACTGACTACAGTGTTATAAAGTGGCTGATGATTCTTTTGAATGTTTTCTACCCTCTGGAAGAACATAAGACACTGTAGCTCCTTAATCAATTGAAGGATATCCTTTTCTGATGACAATACAATTGACCTCCATCTCCCCTCCCCATAGCACCAGGCTGCAACCCTTCAAAATAAATCCAACCTTTTCTAAGATTATGCGGCTTAAAAGGGAAAGGGAAAACACCAATTTAAGGAGTGGCAGAGAAACACGGTCTTAGCATGTCTGGCTTCAAGTCTAAAGTGCTACTCACTAGGCAGCAGATTCAAAAACAGATTCCAGCTGTGGCAAATAGGCGACTAAAGCAGAAAAGAAAATGCTGGAGGGAAAATCATTGGGTAGATAATCTGATTAATACAATTAGTGTCTACTGTGATAATAAAGGTGGGCTATAAACAAACAAATCATATGATAGTATAACAGGATTAATACTATTACACTCTAGTCTAATATTAATAGCATTGATACCATTAGTCTAGTGTGAATAATCTAGTCTAGTATTCTAGTCTGATATTCTAATCTAGTATTAATACTCTAGTCTAAGATTAATAGTCTAGAACACCATACTGTTAGTACTAGAATATTAATAGTATTAGTAATCTACTGGAAACCTGAGTGCCAAAGAATGGAGGCCTTTGAACGCTGGTGCTGGAGAAGATTCCTACAAGTCCCTTGGACTGAAAGGTGATCAAACCAGTCAGTCCTAGAGGAGACCCTGACTGCTCTTTAGAAGGCCAGATCCTGAAGATGAAACTCAAAGACTTTGGCCACTTAATGAGAAGGAAGGATTCACTGGATAAGAGCCTAATGCTGGGAAACATTGAGGGCAATAGAAGAAGGGAACCTGAGAATGAGGTGGCTGGATGGAGTCACTAAAGCAGTCGGTGTGAGCTTAAATGGACTCTTGGGGGTGATAGAGGACAGGAAGGCCTGGAGGAACGATGTCCATGGGGTCCCAATAGGTTGGACATGACTTTGCAACTAACAACAACAAAATCTACTGGAATATTAGTAGAGTATTACTTCCATAGGAGTTAGTAAAATGGGTGGCATATAAATTTAAGAGATAAATAATGACTCAATGTAGCTGCTATTTGCAGAATTCTGGGAAATATCTGATGTTATAGCCCAATATATTGAGGGAAGGTTGATATTCCAGATGTTCTTTGACATCTGGAAGCTTCATTTAATAACTAGAGAAACAGCCATTGATAAGCCTAATCTACCACGAATTATATATTTTGAATGAATTATATATAATAAAGTGAATAATATTACTAGAATTTTTTATCTTTTTTAAAGCCAGTGATCCCAGATAGCCAATAGAGAGGTGTGCAAAATGTTTCTTACTCAAACTGTGTGGTGAGGTAAACTTCACAAAACTTTATCCAAAGGTGCTCTGATAGCCCTGAAACCTCAAGTTTGAATGCAATAGGGCAGGGGTCCCCAACCACCGGGCCCCGGACCGGTACCGGTCCATGGATCATTTTCTACCGGGCCACTGGTTTGCTGGGTGCCGCCATCTTGTTTTGACAAGAAAGTGCTTCCGGATGAGCTTTTCCCGTTGGAAAGTGGTGTTTGAGTCCTGAAGGAATCCTCGCGCCTTAGTTTCATCGAAGGGGTGGTGGCTTCGAACGAAGAGATGTCCCGATGGCGGAGGAGATTAAGAAAGTACAAAAAAGATACAAAGGAGGAGTTGAAGGTGGCAGGGAGAAGCGGGGACGGCTGGCCGGCCGGTTGCTCGGCTCACCTTGCCTTGTCATGCGTGCCGATGCCGGTACCGGGCCGCGGATCATTTTGTGATGCCGGTACTGGGCCGTGGCACAAAAAAGGTTGGGGGCCACTGCAATAGGGAACCTCTTGAGTTTTGTGCTGATTTGAACTCAAGGCTCTCTATTTTGCATTCAAAATGTTTCCAGAATACTCAAGATAGCAGCTTCAGACATAAAATGGGGAGTTTTACAAGTTTTGCACTTGAAAAAGGTTGCCACTTTTATCATTCCTGCTATTATGCATAGTTTGCCAAGTATAATCTGGAATTGGGAAATAATACATTAATAAATTGAACACAAGTAAAGAATTAGAGGAGAAACAGAAAAACGTTTAAGACATTTTCTGATTTCTTCATCCCTACATTAACTCTAAGGAGCCAACTAAGAAAAGAAAAAGAAAATCACACAGGAAGACAAAATAAGACGAGAAAGACAGTGCATGTTTCTGGATGCCCAGAATTGTGAAGCTAAAGATCTAGTGTAAAAGACTGGAAATGGGTGGCAGGAATCAGGCAATTTAGCACACTAAGTACATGAGAACCATTCTATCTCATATATACTGTTTGTTGTCATTAATAGAAGAGAATATCTGTAGCTCGGGGTTGAACCATTGGTCCTTGGTGCTCTCTGTGCTTGATGGTTTTCTTGTAGATGTTTCCAAACCACTCCCTTCCAGCAGTGATGATGTTACCTAGTTTGGTTTTGAAAGGTCTGCAAGACAAGCAGAACACCAAGGATCGGACAGAACTACAACTAGCTTGTATTTATCTCATAGGGATGTTTATGCAGGAATTCAAACCTGGATGAGAAGCACAGTTTCAGACCACTGCCTCCTGGTTTATAGGTACACCATCTGCACAATCAGTTATGCAAACGTTACACCCTTGGCAACTCCTGAAAAAACATCACAACTTTCTAAGTAAATTAATCCTCTTTTCAGAATAATTGCATATTCTCTCTATATTATCCGTTGACGTTGAACAATGTCAAAAGAACATTGGGTGTGAAGAAGGTGAGCCTAACACCTTGCTATTTGAAGATGAGATGTTAGCAAGCTTTACCTTCAGATAATACGTTTCACACAAGGATTCAATTACAGCTACCCCAACCTCTGCAGAAAGAATATTTAAAGTCTACTTTGCCCTTGACTTTTGATTCTGCATGTCAAAAACACTTAGCTCAAACTCCTTTGGATTACCAATACTGCATTAAGTTCATTGACTTCTGTACCAGATTATCCAGAACCAGAGGCACTGATCTCACACACAACAGAGATGTCAATGCTGACTCACAAAAGCAAGGATGCATTTATAAGCCCTGATATTTCTCCTTCCCACAGCAGGGAAGGAAAAACCACAGCATTCACTGAAACAATGGCAAGGAAATAGATCTCAAAAGGAAAATGAAACCCACTCCACTGACTGCTCCTAGGAACTCACAATTCCCCTTGCCTGAATAAGCCTGGAACTACATTCAGTGCTCAGCAATTAGGAGATGCTTGTTTTATTAAAGCAATTTGTCTTGTCTCAGTATATTGCAAAAGAGATTTGCAACTGCCCGGACCTGGTATCATATTTATATTTAGGTTGTCTTTTGCAAAATAAAAAAAAATGAAATTAAAAAAAATGTTTTGAAAGAGATTTCTGCATTCGAGATATGTCAATGAAAATATATGGAAGATGTAACATAATTTTGATGCATTCACTCTTTTAATTTTGTGCCCGTGTGTGTCTGTGTGCAAAGAACAAGTTTACACACAAAGAGAACAAAAAGAGGTAAAACTAAAGCTTCCATTCCTGAAATACAGTTCACACATGCCAAGTAGTTGCCATTTTAATAATAATAAAAATAATAATAATAAATGTTTTGGATGAAACATCACTGAAAAATGCAGGGTGAAACTGAAAAATGCAGATTCTACAAAGAAGCGGATGAAACCATCGATCACATACTGAGCAAGACAATCACTCAGACTGACTACAATGTCACAACACAGTCGCTCAGATGGTCCACTGGAACTTGTGTCACAACTACCATCTGCCTGTAGCAAAGAACTGGTGGGATCATAAGCCTGAGAAAGTAGTTGAAAACGAGCATGAAAAACTACTGTGGGACTTCCGAATACAGACTGATAAAGTTTTGGAACACAATACCCTGGATATCATGATTGTGGAGAAGAAAAAAGTGTGGATCGTTGATATTGCCATACCTGGTGACAGCAGAATCGACGAGAAACAACTTGAAAAAAATCACCAGATATCAGGACTTGAGAATCGAACTGCGGAGACTCTGGCATAAACCAATGCAGGTGGTTCCAGTGGTACTCGGCACACTGGGTGCTGTGCCTAAAGACCTAGGCAAGCACTTGAAAACAATTGGCCCTGACAAGATCACCATTGCTCAGCTGCAGAAGGCCACCTTACTGGGATCTGCTCGCATAATCCACTGATACATCACACAGTCCTAAACACTTGTGAAGTGTTCGACTAGTGGTCTGTGATATGAAACCCAGCATGGTTATCTTGTTTGCTGTATATACTGTCATTTTTTGTGTAAAATAAAAATAAAAATAATAAATGTTTTGGATGAAACATCACTTCAAGTGCGGAAAATCTTCTCAGAAGCAATCCTCAGTGACTGAATGTAAGAAGCTGCCAACGAGAATTTAAATTGCAGACCAGCCTTTCACCAACCTATGAATGTCTAAAACTCGATTTGGGCATTGCCAAGTCATCATAACATAGGCTATACATATTTGACAGCAGCAAATGCTGATTAACTTCACAAAACGGTTCGGAGGACTGTGTCGAAGCTGTACCTGCTTCCAACATAACAGCATTATATAGATTTAACACAACAAACTCATTTATCTGCTCAAGTCTCAGATTCAGTGTCATGGCTATAATGTGGTTTGTTTATTGTTCAGGGTCTATAAATACGTCATTTAGTCTTATGAAACAATAAATCCTAGCCTGGAAATGCATTGTCATTTTACTGATGGGAGCTGTGTCTTAGTTAAACAGGGAATAAGAATTAATTGATTGTCTCCTGGAGTTTTCCTGGTTTATTTTCATGTTCTGCCAAACTTCTATTTTTTTTTTTTTTTCAGAGGCAGCAAGACCAGCTCAAAAAGCAGGGAAAAAGAAATCTAATGTTTCTTATCTATAAGAAACATTTTGCTTTTGACTTACTCAAATAATCCTAGGCTTAGAATTATACACAAATAGTGTATTCTGAGCCAGATATGATGTGTTTCTTCTCTCAATCCCTAATTTCTTTGAACAAGAAAATATATGTTCATTTACAGATGAAATTTAGGAAACATAGTTCCCAGATCTGGGGTTTTAAGGCAATTGTTTCAGCCATTAAGGGATGTAACATCCCTACAGTACTATATAAATGCTAATGATGATGATGATGTATGAAGCAGAACTGATCAAAATTATTGGTCTGATTTCATTTATTTCTACCTTTTGTAGCAACTTTTCTTTTCTTTTTCTTTAGTGTATTGACTTCCTGAGACCACTTTGCATAGCCTATGCTGAATTGATTTCTTGTACTTATAATGTATTCCTGTGGAATTTATGCTTTTTTAAAGAAAACAAAAAAATATAGGAAGATTTCATGATGGTAACACAAACCAACACATCACAATCCTAACCTTCAACCACAAGGAATCTGTGGAAAATTGCACCGGACCCACAAACAAAATATTTAAAACCATTTTCAATGCTGAAATGTATGCCTGACATATTTGTCGATTTTCATGGGAGCCTGGACTGATTAGATTTTGAGGGTCAACCATTGTAAGGTCATTTGAACACCACATATTTTAAATTTCAAATCAGACACAACCAACCTGATCAATGATGGGATAAAATAAAAATAAATATACAATATTTTGCAATAGTGTTGAAGGAAGAAAAAAATGTTAAGTCTGTGAGTAGAAGATAAGATGCTGCTGTTATAACGGATAATTCTTCTGGCAATTAACCTTGGCGTAAAGACAATTTACCAATATTAAGCAGATGTCAAAATCAACTCCTTTGAATAAAAAAATTAAAGGTGTTGTTTTTGTATTGCCAAATATATTAACTTGTTCAATATATTCCCAAAGCCTCATATTAAGCAAACAAAAATTAAAATCAATAATACAGCTTTGTAAATGGAAGAATCGAACATCAAAGCTACCAAGACGTAAAGCTGTGTAAATTTTTCAGTGACTTGAAAGCAGGTTTAAAACTTAAAGGAGAAGAAAAATGTTACATTTGGATTTTGTTTTGATGATCCCTATTAAGGATTTTTCCTTCATATTTCATAACTTATTTTAGATATCTGAAGTAAGCAATGTGCTGGAAACACAGTGGTCTGTCCCTTCTGGCTACCAACTACCATCTAAACATTTGCACCAGTGTGTCCTGAAATTCCATGAACACAATAGTTCTCTGCTAAGAAAATCAGGCTTAAAAGTAATTGAATGCACATGACACATCATGGCAGTCTTTAATTTTCCACTTAACCTGGTTTCAACAGTTCATATATCCACATCACATTACAAATAATCTGATTCTTTTATTTCGGTTTTTAAAAAATAATTCAAGTAGTTTGAATGTGAATGAGGAAACTGAGAACTGAAAAAAGGAATCATGGGACTAGGGTATTGGTAATAATTATGAGTTACAAAATGCAAAGAACCAGCTTCACCAATGGACCAGTTTTCTTACCGTTTCAGGATTAGCCTTTCTCCAGCCCTCCAGCACCAGGAAATATTATGCCCAACCATTTGGCATTGTGACTAAGCCCCTCGTCTGGGAAAACATTACTTAGGTAAAGGTAAAGGTTCCCTCGCACATACGTGCTAGTCGTTTCTGGCTCTAGGGGGCGGTGCTCATCTCCATTACAAAACCAAAGAGTCAGCGCTGTCTGAAGACATCTCCGTGGTCAAGTGGCCTGCATGACTAAACTCCGAAGGAGCACAGGACATTGTTACCTTCCCACCAAAGTGGTCCCTATTTTTCTACTTGCATTTTTGTATGTTTTGGAACCGCTAGGTTGGCAGAAGCTGGGACAAGGAACGGGAGTTCACTCCATAATGCGGTGCTAGGCATTCGAACTGCCGAACTGATCGCTTCCACTTTCTGATCAACAAGCTCAGCATCTTAGCCACTGCCACCATGTCCCTTAAACATTTCTTAAGCTTGCTTTAATAAATCAATAAATCCCTCTTGAGTCTATGGGTTGTAGAGGGAAGGCAAATATACAGCACTGGAAGAGTCTGTTGCATGTCCGTCTTTTGACCTCAACTGTAAGCTGTCAGGTGTCTATCTTTGCTCAAGTTTGGAACAACTGCATGTTTAATCATGCATTAAAATTACAGGAATGATCTGCAGCAGGAAGATACAAGGAGAGCTAGAAATCACAACTAGTGTGCTTTAAGATTACTTTCAAATGCATAGTATATTGAGGCTTCTTTTTAAAAAAAAAAAACATTCATAGTAACTTTCTAGGAAACCAGGAGAAGAAGCTGTCAGACAACATTTTCAGGCCAATATTATATTGTGCTTCAAGGCAAGATTTCCATATATTCTGGAGTTTTAGGTCTCATAAATAAATGATAACCCATTGCAGGCACCAAGAAAAGAAAACAGAGAAATAATTCTGTGTTTGCATTTTAATCTTTCTTTTGGTATAGAGTATAAACAGAAAATAAAAAAAAAATGCAGTTTTATGAAAATTGATTTTTAACATGTTTTAACCTTCCAGAAACATTATCTCCAGGATTCTTAATTTGACAATGGGGAAATATTACATATTGGCTGCTGAAGGATATTGATATTCCATGCTTTCGATCATATTATTTCTTAGAGAAAATAATGTTCAAATATTTACAAGGATTGAACATAACAAAACAAAAATATCAAAGAATAATGTCAAAGGGCTCTGAAGAAACTGTTGTGCATGAATATTCCAACTAGGCAATTTGCATAGATTTGGAAATAGATTAGCATAATGTTTGGAAGTAGACACTGAATTTGAGAACAGTTCATTCAAGCTGTAAAGTTACTCCCTCTTACCTGGAGTTATTCCCTCTTAACTTTTTTGTTTGGCTTTTGAATCAGACTTGACTCCAAGCAATTGCATAGTTAAAGCCCATGCAATCATCTCTAAATACTATAATTCAAGAAGTGATTTGCCATTGCCAAGGTTTGGCAGGGAGTGACTGGCTCAAAAGTCACAGAATAGGTTTTCAGACTTATTAAGTAGAAGTTGCTCCACACCTCAATCTTTACTAAACTAAACTAACACTCAATCTGAAAGTCCATCCTGTTACACTCAAAACCAGACATTAATAGAATGGGTTTGTTCGGATCTTTAAAAAGCTAGGACATTGACACTTACTAACTGGGATGGCTTTAAGAGAAGACTATAGACATTTACAGAAGAGAGTATTTAAGTCTCGCTGAATATTATCTCCTGCTTGGAGGCAACCTGAGAACCTTTTTGGTTAGGCTGAAAACCAAAATGCTGGACTCATGTAGTTCTTGGTCCAATCCAGCAGGGATGCACTTTAAGTGTTTTATGGCAACCAGCCCCCAGTTACGGATGTTTGTGGTCGTGTGATCACGATTTACATTCTCTGCTGGAAACCAGCATTTACTTCCAGTTTCTAGCAAGAAATGTCCATTGGCTAAAGTGAGTTTACTTAATGACAGCATCAAAAAAAGGTCATAAAACTGAGCGCAGTCAGGTGCTTAATGATCAGCACGATTTATGACTGTTAATTCCAGGTTTAATTATGGTCTTAAGTTGAGGACTATCCGTATAATAGTTATGGATGAGCATGCTGAATTGCAAGAACAGAAGACTGCCTTTCTATTTTGCACATGATCATCTTGAATTCCGAAAAGATGCAACTTAAGTTCTAAATCTCTAAAAGTGAGAAATTATCCCTTGAAACCATTTTAATTGATGAATTAAAAGTCTACCTACCAATGCACCATCAAATTCTAATGACTGCTCCAAGGTCATCCAGCTAGCTATTTGCCTAACGAGTTCATCATCTTCCAATTTCTTTTCATTTCAAAGTATATGGTGTGAGTTGGTATTTTTAGCCAAGATTGATAGTTGTTGTGTTTTGTTTGCTTTCATGTTTAATCTCAATAACCACCATTCTTTGGGGGAGTTATTTGAATATTCACAGCAAAATAATAACCAGAAAATAAGACATAAAAATATGGTACAGTAATAAATAGGTCAGGAAAGAATATATATATGGCATCAGGTTAAGCACTTATATTTTTAGTTTCTTTGCATTAGAGATATTTCCTGGATTCAGTTGTCTTCTGAATGCTGGCTTGTACTCTCCCCAGACAGTCCTTGACTTATAACCATTTATTTAATGGCCACTTGAAGTTACAGCAGATTAGAGAAGTTACAGATTCGCTGAACAACTATGGCAAAAAAAGCTCACAAAATCAGGCATGACTCACTCTTACAGCTGCCTTGTTTAAGAATAAAAATTCTCATCCCAATTGTTGTCATAATTTGAAGACTACTTATACTTCAGTTGTTTGAGCAAGTTTAAGGTAACTTGAAGGATTAAGACACCATGGATTAAGACAGATAGTCTGCAACTTTACGACCACAATCGAGCCCAAAATTTCTGTTGCTAAGTGAAACATTTGTTAAGAAATTTTTTGCCCATTTAATGTCTTTCCTTGCCATATTTTTAAAGTGAATCACTGCCGTTGTTAAGTTAGTTACATCATTGTTAAGTGAATCTGGCTTCCCCACTGACTTTGCTTGCCAGTCAGTTGCAAAAGGGGATCACATGACCCCCTGGGACACTGCGACAGTCATAAATATGAATCAGTTGCTCAAGTCTCCGAATGTTGCTCACATGGCCATGGGGATGCAATGGTCATAAAGTGTGAAAAACATTCATAACCCTAACCCTAACCCTCCCATACTACCTCCTCTTACAATACTAGACAACACAGTATCAACAGTAGAGACCTTCACATTTCTAGGTTCTATCGTATCACATCAAATATTATATCATATCAAATTTATATGTTCTATCATATCACAAGATCTAAAATGGACAGCTAACATCAAAAACATCATCAAAAAAGCAGAACAAAGAATGTTCTTTCTGCACCAACTCAGGAAGCTCAAACTGCCCAAGGAGCTGCTGATCCAGTTCTACAGAGGAATGATTGAGTCTGTCATCTGTGTTAAGCCTGGGTTTCCCAACCAGGGTTAAGGAGACAAGCTAAACAGAATGTGCAGCGTTAGTCAGATAGGCACACAGATAAATGAGTGAGATAAGCTTGTATGTTTGTTAACATACAGTAAAAATAACAGATACGCGTGCGCTACCAAAAATATAGTTTATTCCATTTAGAGTTTATAGCATAATCAAAATAACAGTCCATTAGTCATGTATCATTTAGTCAGTCCATTCAAGGATATTCAGTTAGCAAAGTCCGTGTAGAATATCCTTATGTCAGTTCACTTACAAATCAGTCCTTTGTCTCTCTCCCGTTCGAGTAACGCAGTCTTGAGTCCATGCAGTAACTAGGGATCATCAAAGCCAGAGAGAGAGCAAGCTGTCGTCTTGCTTCTTTTAAAGTGCACTCCCACTCCCTTAATTACATTCCTACATTTAAAGTTGCAGACACTTTAACATATAAACCATGATTACATAGTTATTATTTTACCTAAACCATTTAGGGTAAACAATGTTATCCCTAACAATCTGCACCTCTATAACTGTCTGGTTTGGTTCTGCAGCCCAACAAGACAGACACAGACTTCAGAGAGTAATTAGGACTGCAGAAAAAAACAATTACTACCAACCTGCCTTCAATCGAGGACCTGTATAGTGCACGAGTCAAAAAGAGGGCCGTGAAAATATTTACACACCCCTCACATCCTGGACATAAACTGTTTCAACTCCTATCCTCCAAACGATGCTATAGAGCACTGCACACCAGAACAACCAGACACAAGGACAATTTATTCCCCAACGCCATCACTTTGCTAAACAACTAATTCCCTCAACACTGTCCAACTATTTACAAAGTCTGCACTACTTTTACTATAAATCTTCTCATCACTCTTTATCACCCATCCACGTCCACTTGTGACTGTATGACTGTAACTTTGTCACTTTATATTGACTGTTTCCTAGTATGATTTGATTGCTTATTGTACCCTATAACTATCATTAAATGTTGTACCTGATGATTCTCGACTCTTGACAAATGTATCTTTTCTTTTATGTGCACTGAGAGCATTTGCACCAAGACAAATTCCTTGTGTGTCCAATCACACTTGGCCAATAAAGAGTTCTATCCTATTCTATTATTACTATAAGTCACTTTTTTTCAGTGTCACTGTAATTTTGAATGGACACTAAAAGAACTGTTGTAAGTTGAGGACTTCCTCTTTGTATTGAAAAGTAAACTGGCTCTGAGTTTCTTTCTCTCACCTTCATGTCCTCTCAAGTTTTCTATTCGTTTAATAACACAACACACACACATACACACACACACATGTAGGATGTCTAATCCCAAAAGAGAGAAGGGGGGGAAGGGAGGGAAGGAGAAAGAGAGAGGGAGGGAGGGAAGGAGAAAGAAAGAGAGAGGGAGGGAAGGAGAGGAAGAGGGAGAGGGAGAGAAAGAGAGAGATCCTTAATACAAAGGCTTACGATGTCTCTTAACTAAAGCACATCCTTCTATCACAACATTCAAAAGCAAATTATTATTTTTTAGTTTAATCAAATCACTGAATAATTTGTGTACAGCACAGACAACATTTGATGTTTGAGGGATTGCCTCTTCCCAGAGGTACATCTACACATCTCAGCCCATCTGGTAGGAAAAGCACGTTACGGTATAGATATTTGAAATGAGTAATATAACACTTATTTCTATCAAAACAAAACCACGAACAGAAGGAGCCCCAAGTTATCTCAGAAAGAGTGGGAAATGGTCTCTCTAACTGCTTCCCCATCACTTCCTACACTGTTTTCATGCATTCAGGCAGAAACTTTACATTGCAAATCACCCTGAACATGACTCTCAGGACAATTGCTCCAGTTCGGCTTAGCCGCCTAATGAAAGACACGTATGGTCCATCAAGAGTAGTATCACAAAAATAGTAAACTGACTGCTATAAATATATGCCAACTACTAGCGAGCCAAGTAGGCTGTAAACAAGATTTGGTAGCCTCATTATGGAATGTATCATACCTGGAATTGTCTCCTGAACAGTTGCAACTAAGGCCATTCATCTGTTTACCTACTTAGACAAAAATAACAAGCCGTCAGGTGCAAATGATGACAAATACTGGTGGTTTGCAAGCCTGCCCACAGATGGCCCTTAAGTTTCTCAACATGAGCAGCATACCGGTCCTGGAACACGTTTAATTGCCTTTTATTGCATTTAATATGGGGGTCTCTACTTAATATTCTGAACTGTATCTACTGCTACAGAGAAATACAAAACACAGACTTTAAGATTCCTCCCCCTGCCTCAAGCAGCTTCATAGGATATCAGGCCATTCCATGTTTTCAAGACTGCTTGCATGTTGGCATTGTTTTTTAAGCATGGAACAACTCGCTCCTCTGTATGAGTCTTAGTGTCAAAACAGAAACGTGGTTATCAAATAAATACTGTATATCAGGGAATACTCTTAAAAAGCTATCTTCTTAATTTCTATTTTAGGATGGTCACGTTTTTCAGAAGTATGGCTAGATGAAGATTCTTATCTACCTGACTGTCTGTCCATCCATCCATCCATCCATCATCCATCCATCCATCCATCCATCCATCCATCCATCATCCATCCATCCATCCATCCATCCATCCATCCATCTAATTCCCACACTATTGTCTCATTTCTTATCTTTTCTCATCCTCTCATCTTTCCTGCTGTCTTCTCCTTTGTTTTCTTATGATTTATCAATTGTTGTTCATTAAGATCTATGGCATATTACTTGCTATTTATATATACACTGTGAGCTTGTACTGGAGACACATTCTTTGTGTGTCCAGTCACACTTAGTCAATATAAAATTCTATGATTCTAAAGTCTGTCTGTGTCTATCGGTTCATCCATCATCTATCTATCTATCTATCTATCTATCTATCTATCTATCTATCTATCTATCTATCTATCTATCTATCTATCTATCTTTCTAATCTATCCAGCCAGCCAGCCAGCCAGCCAGCCAGCCATTATCTATCTATCTATCTATCTATCTATCTATCTATCTATCTATCTATCTATCTACCTAATCTCTCCCTCCCTCTGTGTCTCTCTACATCTCTCCTCCCTCTCATCTCTCTCTCTCTCTCTCTCCCTCCCTCCCCTCCCTCTCATCTATCTATCTATCTATCTATCTATCTATCTATCTATCTATCTATCTATCTATCTATCTATCTAATTTATTGGCTGCCCACCTTGCCACAGGGTACTTCTTAATCCAAGGACTGCCTGTATACCTACAAAATAGGATTGGCAAACCTAGTCTGTTTGGATTTAATCTGGTTGTATTTAATGGCATGACTTAACTTGTAAAAATGATTCAGTCTTTCAAAATATCTGGGACTGGCATTCTCAATTCTATCCACTACCCCAAGGAAAAAAAGCAACAGGCTGTGTGTGATTTTGCTTCACAATGTGGAAAGTTATGAGTTTAATAAAAAGATGCAAAATAATTGAACAATTTCCAGTAATTCTACATCAATAGGGCTGTGCAAGATCATTTAATAAGCCTGAATAATGAATATATAAAGAAGGCTCTGTTGTGCAAGTAGATCTCAGCAAATGCATAGGAGCTTCATTATGTACAATAAATAATTCATTTTTTTATTATTTGTTCAGCTTTAGGTACAGGTTAAGGATCATAATACCTAAACCAAAGCATAATAAAGATAGTTATTTCCTACATCACAAGAAGCCGAGATAAGGAAAGCTCTGCCAAAGTGATTTATAAAATAATGCATCTGAATTTAAAATTATGATTTATTTCCCCAGGTAATCACATTGATTATACAAGAATGCTTCCAGAAATATTGGGCTTAGTATCTGGATTTATAGACAAATAGGTAGACAAATGATAGGTAAATCTTTAATACCAGTTTTGTAACCATATTGGTTATAGTAATCAGAATTCCTCTCACAGATATTAGCTGTTCACATAACTTACTATATCTTTAGTGTATTTAGCTATGCTTATTGAATTCAGACAACAGTTGGGGTTCATATTACATCCAGACCAGTAGCCATGCTGCCTGAGTTTGGGACTAACCAGTTTAATTGTGCTTAAAAACAAGAGCACAAATTGCATTATAATGCTGTTCTCTTGTTCTTTTCTTTGGATTTTTAGAGTAGAATCCTTCTACTTTGATATCAACTCAGACAACAGCCTGACAAGGCAAATATATTATTCTTAATGATCCAAAGAGCAATGTCACATAAGATTTTAGAAAGGGTCCAGTAGCACCTATTCTGACTAACCACATTCTTGAATTTTCATGAGCTATCGTTTGCTTCATCAGATGCATCTACCACAGGCTACCACAGATCTCCTGCTACAATAGGACATTAAGATATTAATTATTAGATTGTGCAGAAATGGACAGATAGACATTAAAGGTAAAAGAAAAAGAAGATACAGCACATTTTCAAACATGGGACCTGTTCTACAAATGGTTGTGTCAGCGTTCCAAGTAACAACCCACCAATTTTATTTTATTTATTTGATTTGATTTGTCAATCACTTACAAGATAATAAATATAAGAAAAAAACCTAAGTATAAATACAGGAAGAAAGTACAAATAATTGGGGACAATAGGACAGGGACGGTAGGCATAATTCTGCACTTATGCATAATTATGCAGATGATAATTTAATGCATAATTAAAAGACTAAGAGACTCTCATCTTCTCAAAGATCCATTTTATTAGAGATGTCATATTGGCACATCTGAGGAAAACCCGAATCTGAGATTTCCAGGTTTTCCCTACCCCAAAGAGAATCCAAAATCCAATCCCTGCACCCAATAGCTCATCAAATGGTCCAATCATTACTTTGTTCCAACTGGAGACTACCCCCAGGCACTCTCCTCCAGGTGTAGAGTAACTTGTCCTTGACTCTCTGAGAAAGGAATGTTGTTGGGGCAATTCTTCCATCGCTCCTTGAAGTCCCCCTCCCAAATTCCCAGGCACTGACTGTGGCAGCCCAGAAGACTCAAAGGAAAAATGGCTTCCAACCTGACAGGTTGGATAATAGAGATAGAAATTAAGAGCGGGGAAAGTACTATTATGTAAGCAAAATGCTGTTCACAAAGCACTTATGTATATAAACTGAAAATGTATAAATAAACTGTGTTTTTTTTAAAGATATTAGTTTACAGTTATATGTGGATCTTGCCAGGGTTGGAGAGCATTTCCCATGGACCACATGGACCTTTTGGCTTTTAGCAAGGTTGGAGGAGATCCCGAGGTGTCTTACGGAAGAGTGGAGATACTTGCTATCAAATGACCAGTTTTAGATGCTACCCTTGTTTTTCTCACCACCCCATTATTTATTTTTCTTCTGTTCAATCATGTACAATTCTCTGGACAAGTCCATGCAGTTTTCTTGACAGAATTGGTTGCCATTTCCTCCTTCCTATGGCTGAGAGAAAATAACAGCCCCAAGGTCACCCAGCTAGCTGTTTGCCTAACAGAAGTTCATCGTCTCCCAGTTTCTAACACGATGCCTTCACCACTACACCAAACTGACTCTAGTCTATTATAATAGAGACCAAAACACAAATTACCACACCTATTCTGCTTTTTAATCCATTTTTTGTTAAAGGTATGAATATTTCATCGCTGTAAGATCTTGGGAGGCAGAAAAATAAGGCTGTGCTAATGTATAATACCCATCAGCAATCCAAAATACACTTCAGTAGCATCAGTATCGGTAATGTGACAGGTGTGAACAAGAACTGTGTGATGAGACAAAACAATAATGAATGCCACAGAAAAAAACTTCCCAAAATATAATGTTGAGAAATACAGAGAAAGAGTTGAGAAGCCTAAAGAGTAAAACATGAAGCTTTAAAGTTTTAACAAGGTGTCTTCCGAAACCAAAATTGGGAGTACACATTTCAGTAATTTACAGAGAGACAGGTTAGCTACAGAACTATTCCTGAAAAATGAGGGAAACCGGATACACAATGGAGATCTCAAGGGCCATAGCCAGGTCATTGGAGATGATAAAAGGCTTGACCAAGGAATCATTTGACCTTCCATAAGGCAATTTGCCTTGTAAGGGGGATCATTTACAGTCCAGGAAGAATCCCCGTAAATCTCTTTGGATTCTGTTTCAAAAGTTACTTTGAAATTGTTATTTCCTATCATTGGAGCTTCAGAAAATAATCGAAGAAGACACCATAATGTAAAGATATAAAAGATATGGCAGTCTAGAAGTGCTTCCATTACACGTTGTCTGCCATGAAAGACAAATTGAAAAAGAACCGAGAATTGGAATTAATATTGTTTCCCAATGTTTGTGGTCAGTAAGATGAATGTGCTAGAAACTCCTCTGTCCGTGGCTGCTATAATTTCACACCCAAGCATCCGAGTTTGGTTCTCAAGGATGCACACACAACTCTCTTAGGAGACCCAGCAACTTGCAAGCCAGCAACGGAGAGCAGAGTGCGGCCTTAAATAATTAGCTAGAAACCTCTGCCAAACCAGTAGAGAAAATAAAATGCTTCAAAGGGCAATCACTGATGTTCGCTTGGGCAATAAGAGATTTTTAAGAACACTTAAAACCTAAAAGCCCAATTTGTATGGAAAAACCCATGTGTATGTTTTCAAGCTGATAGAAAAATAAAACTTTGGCATGGAATATGTTACATTCCGTAAAGAATTAAAAGTGCAGGTTGTACAAGCCTTCTTTTTAAAAATTCCTGCTGAATTTTTTTTTTCCCCTCTGGGCTTGTCTAAAGAAACAGAACAGCAACAGAGAGATAGAGGCTGGCGGAAATTTAAAACACGTATTGAACAGACATAATAGGATAATAATGCACACATGCGGGGCAATTTTCATAGTAGGAAAGATATTTTATGCCTGTTTAAAGCAGTTCTCTTTTCCCCGACCAGAACCAACGAATAATGGGATGAAATGAAAAGTGCTGATCTACATTTGGAAAGCATAGTTCATTTTACAGTTTGTGTCAAGGCCCCTGCCCTGTGAAGGAAAGGCGACGGGGTGGATGGAGAGTTGAACACCAAAATGATAATGCAGTGCACAAATTCATCAGTGTAGAATTAAACCAACATGAGACTATACAGTGTATGGAAAGGTTAGAGTTAGGTTTGCAGTTAGCTGTTGGAGAAGTAGAGGTACAGTCAAGAAAGAAATCAGTGTGGAGTCATTACATTCCCACAAGAGGTCCAAGTCAGAGGTGGTATTCAGCAGGTTCTGACCAGTTCTTGAGAACCGGTAGAAGAAATTTTGAGTAGTTCAGAGAACCAGAAAATACCACCTCTGACTGGCCCCGCCCCCATCTATTCTCTGCCTCCCATTGAGTCCCAGCTGATCAGCTGGGTCTCCTTTCGTTGCCCTGCACAGGAGAATGGAGCTGGAAAGCAGGTTAGTGGGGTGGGGAGGGAATGGGGATTTTGCAGTATCCTTCCCTGCAATACCCACCAAGCCATGCCCACAGAACTGGTAGTAAAAAAATTTGAATCCCACCACTGGTCCAAGTCCAACCCCTCTTGAATTCCTTTGACTCTTATCTAGTGCCAATTTGAATGCTCACCTCTTAGTTGGCCAGATTCTTGTGTATAGGCATGACCAATATATTAGCTTAACTAGAACTTAGCTTGCAGTCCTGATTCTTTATGCCTGAGAGCTGTCTCCAAAGACAGCAACTTGAATTTCATGATGGTAGGAAAGTGACACATTTGCACAAACTTTGCAAAAAGAATCCTTCCATCCCATATTATCTGAATCCATCATGGTTAGTAGTAGGAAGCACAGTATTGGTAAAGGCTTAGAGGTCTACCTGGGTAGCAAATTCACTAGCTGACTATGGGTAATCATCACCCATCAGTTTGATTCTACCCCTGCAGGCTTGCTCCGAGATTAATATATGGGGTGGAAAGACAATATTTCCCAGAATTGCTTGGAAGTGAAATGGAATATTAATATACAAAATTAGTTGCCTCCAATTAATGTTATATTCTGTTCAAAAAGCTCTGACTTCATACTCATGCACTACATAAACAGTGTGCTTGGGATACAGTATCCTTGGGATGAAGTCAAAAAAAGATGACTATTTGATTATTTATTTATTTACTTATTGATATCCCGCCTTTAATATTTTTTTACAGGAGGTGATATCTTCCTTCTCCTATTTTCCTTCCTTCCTAGATATCTTCCTTCTCCTATTTTCCCCACAACAACAACCCTGTGAGAAGAGCTGGTCTGAGAGTGAGTTATTGGCCCAAAGTCATCCAGCTGTTTTTAATGGCTAAGGTGAGACTTGAACTCAATTTTCCCACCTTCTAGCCTTGTGCCTTAACCACTAGACCAAACTGGCTCTATAATATATATTAAATGTCACAGTTGATTCATTGTGCAATGAATGGACAACCATAACACACAATCTGGACTGCTAGATTCTTCCCAGAAAATAAGATGTTTGCAAAGAAACCAAGAGTAACAAGAGGGAGCAAAATGAACAAAGTTTCATAGATTATGCAGACTTACTCTATAAACCATGCTTCAAAAATGGCAATGAAAGCTCATGAATGTTCTAAGCCAACATCAGACAAACCACAGCATGATTAACCAGCATATGGAAGCCAGCTATTATATAACAAATAGAATAAGAGAGTTGGAAGGGACCTTGGAGGTCTTCTGATCCAACACCTGCTCAAGCAGGAGACCCTATACCAGGGGTCTTCAAACTTGACAGCTTTAAAAGTTGCGGACTTCAACTCCCAGAATTCCTCCTCCAGTCACGTTAGCTCAGGAATTCTTGGAGTTGAAGTCCACAAGTATTAAATTTGCCATGTTTGAAGACCCTTGCCTTATACCATTCCAGAAAAGCAGCTGTCCAGTCTCTTAAAATCCTCCAGTGATGGAGCACGCACAACTTCTGAAGGCAAGCCATTCCACTGGTTAATTGTTCTCGCTGTTAGGAAGTTTCTCTTTCATCTAGATTGCTTTCTTCTAGATTAGTTTATAGTTCTACTATATAGCAAAAAGTCTTTAAAAAACTGAGGTTTGAGTCTTCTTGAGATTGCCAAATATTGAAACCTCTTGGACTTTCTGCTTGCAAAATGGCCCTGAACTGACTTTGGTTGACTTTGATTGTTTTAAAGATAATCTCGTAACTACAATTACTGAGTGCTGCATTCAAAGTGCTATTGAACTTAATCATCCTGGGTGAAATGGAAGTTGCACCATAAAAGTGCTTGAGTTATTGTCAGGTCATGTGCAGAAGGGCTATGGTGGGCAAGCAGGACTCCTAAATAAATGAAGCACCTCCAAAGTAAAAGCAGAATCTTCCAGTCTCAATATTCCATCTTGCATCTCCCAAAGGTGCCTGACCCTTAAAGGAACTTTGCACTTGGTTGGCTGCCGTGCTAAAAATCATTCTTTTTTTTTCTCTCTCTCTTTGACCATGGTTTGACAGTAATCCATATGTCACCACCGCACTGACATCTGCTTCTCTCCTCCACCCCCATCCCTGAAACTAAAAAAGAAAAGAAGGAGAAAAGAAGCATATTTTTAAATTTCGCTATATCTGTTGCGTGAGAGGCTGGCATTTGCTGTTAAAGCAGAAAATTACAAGGAGGCTTAATTGACCCTCTTGTGTCTGAAAAATCTTGTTTGTTGTCTCTAATTGACCCTCTAGATACCTTTATGAAACAATGAAGGAACCTTCCGTAAATAATGGACGGTGATGATTAATAGCCACGGATAGGTTGGGCCTCCGGTTCACGGTGCTGTGTTATAGTTGCTTCTTGAAACACAAAACAATCCCCCCAACCAGATGAGTTCTCTGTCCTTCCTAAACATCAGGGTAATTCCAAGCAGTGGCTTGTTATACAGGGGGGAGAGGAATCCATCTCTTGCAAATATCGTAATAAAATAAATGCAAACTTGCAATGAGGCTTAAACAGTTTTCTATCACGGGAAGAAAAGGGTGAGAATGGAAATCTCATGAATTTTTTGTTCAAAAGAACAAAGCAATCGTAACATGAGACCCGGTCAGTTTGATTTTTAGATGGTGCCACCCCATTCTAAACACTTATCAGTGTGACTTAAAGAGGTAAGAATAAACAACTAATAAAGAGTAAAGCAACAAAAACAGAAGCCCAAGGGAAACTGAAGAGAGGGGGGAAAAAATCTGCCAGCCACAAAAGACAACTAATTTATAAACAAAGCAAAATAGGTTTTCAATCAAGCAAGATGTTTCATCCTGGACATCCTCTAAGGAATTGCACACAGAATGATTTTCTGTGTCTTTTTGTTACTCAAGCTTATTCTCTAGAAACGACCACAACCCTGTAGAAGAAGAAAGACAATCGGTTGTGTGAAGCTATTAGAAGATTATTTTAAAAGCTACGGCTGACTCTCACGCACAGCTGGATCATGCAGTTGGCTTAGTTTGGGCTCATAAGCCCAGCCAAGGTTCCTACTTATGAGGCATAGAAAACAATGGGCACTTCAGATTAAAATCCATATCCAAACATTTACCACTGTTCATGCAAACCAAGCTGAAAGGAATTGAGTCACTACTTGCATTTCTGGATGGCCCACAGGCCAAGTTTTATATGTATGCAACAGCCATAATTATCTTATGGAAGGGGAGCAGCTACCTTGTTTTACAACTGTTTCACCAAAACCATTTCAATCTTAATTGGTAACTGAAGAATTAAACCAAGGGTTTTTCCCCTGGAAACGTCGATCCCAGAACCATAGAAAATTGGCTATTTTGAATAAACATATTATTATTTGAGGGCTTTCTTGGTATACTCAAATTCCACAGAATACTGTTTGAAAAACTGGAACAGAATAATCACCTGAAAAAAGTGTGTTCAATCAAGCCTTGTTTGAATAATACTATTCATACAGCACCTGAATGTGAATGAATGGAATTACCTGGGCATTCAATTTCCTGTTCCAAGAACAAGTGTTAATTCAGTGTATGGGTTAACTGATGTAAGATTGAACGTTTGGCCCATTTGGCATGACTGCAAGCTCTCCGCAGAAAAACCACCAAGAATATCCTAAACATAAATCATGATGTGTCTGGAGAATGTTTCTGACCACTCCAAACTGTACCAGGTCGTGGAGGAGGAATAACCTTGAGGAACAGGGGGAAGAGCCACAATCAAGACCACAGTTAGATGAAAGAAATCTGAGTCCAAGGCTGAAAGGTAATTTGAAAAAGTTTCTTAGATTTGATACCCATCCAGTTCTCATGATGATGAAGAGAGGGAGGGGGTAGGGGGAGAAGAGATTTTCAGACTTGCAAGATTGATATCAGTCCAGACCATGAAACTAAAGTCATGAATCCTAATACTAAATTTATTAAAAGCTACAGTAAAAGAATCTTGCAAGTATGAATGTACGAACTAAGAAAACTAAGAGCTGGACAAGACATGAGGTCTTATCACCTCATCAATGATGAGTGCCCCTCTTGGAACCCCAGGCCAGTTGGCAAAGCTAGGCCTTCCAGAAGGCCAAATGGAGACGGCAGTTCTCATTTGCAATGGTAGAATGTTCCACGGAGATGGGGGCCATAGCATTCTCCTTGTCCCCACCTGCTTCAATTCCTTAGCACAGGGTTCTTCAAACTTGACAGCTTTAAGACTTGTGGACTTCAACTGCCAGAATTCCTCCTTCAGTCATGTTATCTCAGGAATTCTGGGAGTTGAACTCCACAAGTCTTAAACTTGCCAAGTTTGAAGACCCTTGCCTTAGCAGATCGGATCTGTAGGAGGCATCTTCTGCTGGCACAAGTGGAATGGTCTTTTCCCATCAGAGAGAGACAGTTCCTCAGGTACCCTGGATCCATGCCATGTAGGATACTGAATTCACATCCTCACCATCACCTCCAAAACCCATTTTGAGGATGGGAGCACTTCAGGTCCTTATAGTCTTACATTTTACCATTGATTTCCCAATATTCTTGATTAACACTGAGAACACTTGTCATTAAAACAATTGCATCATTTGCATTTTACAGTAAAAGCAAAGAGTTTTTTTCTTTGCCAGCATACCCTTCACATAATAAATAATTTGGATCCCATAATTCAAAAAGTAAAACATAACCTTTAATAGAACATCATGGTATTTTGTGGTGCCACTATTAAATTTACTTATTTAAAAACTCAAGATTACATTCTGAACTAGGCTACCTCATGCTGAACGTGCCCGTACAATGAGTAAATCAAAACTTTATTACAATGTCCAAAATAAAATGAAGCTGTGCAGTCTAGTGTGCCTTTTTATATATCTCCGGTCTAAAGTGTTAAGAGAAACTTTACTGGGTTGAAAGAAAATGATGAATTGAAAGGAGACAAATTCTAAATTTATCATTCAACTTTAGGAAGGGGAGGGGAGAGAAAACTAAGTGATGATTTAACATTTTGTAGCAAACAACTTGAGAACAACCATGTTCGTATAAATAGAAGAAGCTCAGAAAGATAAAAGATATGAGACCCCATGTTGAATTGTTACCGAAGTTCCAAATACTCATTGTTTGAAAATGTCACACCTAGAGAATTTAGCACCCTTAGACTTTCTGGCAGAAATCTATATGATCAATCAGCCTGATGCTTTCAGTTTGAAGAATGCACCTCTTGTATTCTCTCTTAGGGGTTTAGAAAGAGGTGAGGGTATCTCCAAATTGTTGGAAGTTGTAAAGATGTACCAGGCACATTTTTTTCACATATGGTGGACTTGCAATGCTGCAAAAAAATATTGGACACTGATTCAAACATGGATAGAACAAAAAGTGGGAGAGTGTATTCCATTTAAACTGGAATTTTTTTCTTCTTGGAATAATATCAGAAAAAATTAAGAAAGAAATAATGTATCTAATAGTACCTGTATTGGTGGTGGGTAGAATATTATATGTGCAATATTGGAAAAATGAAATCATATCTCTAGAAACAGAAATAATAAGAAAAATTATGGCATGTGCAGAAAGTTAATTTGAGAAATAAAAGACTAAGGGGAGTCTAAATATTATAAAACATGGAATAAATTTTATCAATGGGTATATAGTAGAAGACAAGGTTGAAATATTAGTAGTTATGATTACATTAATTAGTAATTAATATATTAAATAAGGAGATTATAAATGATGAATTAAAATGTATAACAAAGATAAGTTGGATGTATTGTGTTGTATTCTTATAATTAAAATTAAAAATAAATTTAAAAAAGAAAGAGAGAGGTGTAGGGGAGGCTCTTTGGCTAAATCTTATAATAACAGATATGTATAAATAGTTCTTCCTATTGATAATCAATGGCTGTCTACAATGCTCATGTCATGCCCTTGTTGGAGTCTGATTCTGAGGGGGAGATTGAGCAGCTGACAGGGAGTGGGAGTATGGCTCTGGTGGCTGTGGAAGAAACTGGAGAAGGGCACAGTGTGACTGGGCATTCAGAGGAAGACCCAGGACCACCTCCTCTTCATCCTAGGGCACGCAGGGAGGAATGGAGAAGGGAGCAACATGGCTTATGAGGAAGAAGAAGGCCCTGATCCCTTTCATTAGTTGCAGCTGGGAGAACAGGATATAAGTGGGGCGTTTGCATACTGCTCCTTGCTGGAAGCAAAGCGTGCATTGTCTTGGTCAAGGCTAATCTGGGTTTTGGCATCCTCCCAACTGTGGGTGCTGCATTATCCTTTGAAGATCTGCAATTTATCATCCTGGTCTGCCATGTTAATTACTTCAGTGTGGTTTGTGATTTTTTTTTTTTTAATTGTCTTTATTTTGGGTTCGAACTGCATTTCTGCCCTTCATAGACTGTTTTTGAAGCGTGTTACCCAGCCGAGGATAATTGGACATTGGGACCAAGTTGGAGGCATCAAAGGGAATTTATTCCACTTTGGTGACTTTTGTTATTTTTGTGTCATGCCCCGGGTCATCACAGCTCACTTGAAAATGCATGCATTCAAATATGGCTATTTTTCATCACAAACATAAGCATGCTTCTTTGCTCTTTTAGAAAATTTACATGTTCTTAGCCCCTTAATCATGGCATTCTAAAAAAAAAAGAGAAAGAATAAACTTCCAGCAATAATAATGTAATAATAAAGTCAAAATGTCATTAAAAGAACTGGTAAAAGGAAGTTTGCTCTGAGTCCTTCTTCCACTCAAGCTTCCTTTAATTCTGGTGGTGATTTATGTCACTGTGGTTGAGGCTTGAGTACTGATGTCAAGTATAGGCTATCCCTTGACTCAATGGAACCCAACATTTATGTTGTTAAATGAGACATTTGTTAAGTGAGTTTTGCCCCATTTTATGACCTTTCTTGCCACATTTGTTAAGTGAATTTCTGCAGTTGATAAGTTAGTAACTTGGTTGTTAGTGAATCTGGCTTCCCTGTTGACTTTGCTTGACAGACCATCGCAAAAGCTGGTCACACGACCTTGGGACACAGCAATGGTCATAAGTATGAACCAATTGCCAAGCATGAATTTTGATCACATGATCATGCTGATGCTACAAAGGTTGTAACTATGAAAAATAGTTGTAAGTCACTGTTTTCAGTACTGTTGTAACTTTGAACCATCACTAAATTAAATGAACTGTTGTAATACAAGGATTTCCTGTGTAGCCATGGAAGAACCCCATGAATGATCCAAGAAAGTCAAACAGTAAGTAGACTGGATGTAAGCCGTGTAAACCTAGGATTAGGCAGAAAACTTGCTTCTTTAAAAAACACTTCAGACTATATACTTATGATCTGATAGATTCCAAGGATCTGTTTGAAAAGTGTAGAGAAACTATGCAGAACTTTAGATTTGACCATTGCAAAGCCCCAATAAGAAAATCAATAACTATGGAACAAGCTCTACTTCAGGATGGAATTTCAACAGCCATGAGATCTTGGAGAACTATGTGTCCCAACCCAAAACACTCATTTTTTAAAAAAGCAACAGGATTTAATTGCATAATTTTAATGCTTTTTTGTTAAAGTTTTGGTTTTATACTTGATTGGAAACTAGTGAGAGACTTTAGAAGTTGACAGTATATTTGATTTAAAAAATCAGACAAAGAGGAACAGTTGGAAAGGAACTCTGAATAAGATCTTAACCAAGAGACAAATTTACCTAGCAAATCATCTTGGCTTTGGATGCAGCAAATTTAAATTCTACCTGGCAGTGTTTGGAACAGTGATGATATATCTGCAACTGTGCTGCCTGCGGTCCAATTGAAGCATAGTACATAAAATTGTCTGCTACGTCTTGCCTCTCAACAACGCCTTCAGCTTCAACCACAATAATACATGTGCAAACAACCGATACAAACTCAAGATAAACCGCTTCAAACTCAATTGCAGAAAATATGACTTCAGCAACAGAGTGGTCAATGCCTAGAATGCTCTACCTGACTTCATTGTTACAGCCTCAACCCCTCAAAGCTTCAACCTCAAATTGTCTACCGTGGACCTCACCCCATTCTTTAAAGGGGACGTGCATAAGCACATCAGTGTGTCTACTGTCCCTGTCTTGCTGTCCCCATTTATCTGTATTTACTTCCTTTGCTTATCTTTATGTTTATACCTCTACCTGCAATCTTGTACATGTTTGACAAACAAACAAACAAACAAATATCCTAAAGTTTGAGACCTATGAATTTCCAGCAGTGGATTAGCACTGAAGAAGTGAAGTTGAGAATGCCTTTAACTCTCTACCACTTTGGGTCAATGTATTTTCTTCCTCAAAGTTTCTGGAATCAGGATTCTTAACCTAACATAGAAATTATATTAAGAAATAGGTTTGCACAGCATACTGCAAGAAAAGCCAATATCACAAAGTCAGTGGTAGTTAAAATAGCTTCTTCTACTTCCTCCTCCTCCACTGATCATCTCCTCATTTTTTTCCCCCAACTAGCCAGGAAGATGAAATTGTAGCTTGGCTCAGCAGTTTGCAACTGTAGTATCAGATTCGCATCACCTCTGTGCTCCACCAAGGGAGAATCTCGTTTCTCCTTCAACTTTGAATGTACTGCAGTTTATCCCATATACATTTATGGATAGGCCAGCCAGTTAATGGGACAGTCAGAGAAGGAAGAAACCAGACAGAGCATTGTCTTCAAATGCCTTAGTTTTATAAAACTATCACAGTGCTAAAGATTTGTTCAAGGAAGCCATAATACAGCTTTTTCTATTCCCCTTTATCTGTCAACTTTCAACAGTTCAAGAAATGGAGATTTTGGCTCTCCCTAATAAAACAATATATAATTTTGCAACAGAGGTTTTGCAAAAATGTTACAAAAATATTACAAAAATTGTAATAAGTGGATTGTGTCAAATGGTATTAACTGGAGAAGTAGTGACACAAAGAGGGTACACCCAGGTTCCTTGTTTCGGTAAATATCATCTTTATCAACTTCATTAACATTTACTTTCCAAATTCTTGGGTATTTTTATTAATGAAATATGTTCTGACTTTTGATATTTATGCTCTATTAGAAACAAATAACCCTAAAATGAAAAGGCTATGACTGCTAAATCTGATTTCCAGATCAGATTGCAGTATACTTTCATTAAAGATCTTGCGTGCTCTTGAGTAGGAGCATATATTTCCAAGTTGACAAAAGCATCTGTTTACTCAGCTGCAACAGTTAAATAGCAAAGTATGCTATTGACTCCCAACAGATGAACAAGATTGTCACTAGTGCCATTATCAAACAACACAAATGCAAACAAAAAGATTAATTTTTATGCATGGTAAATAGTGGAAACTAGCCATGGATTTGTATTACAATAAACAGTGTTGATTTAGAAATAGAATGATTCTTCTGACTATAAACTCGTTTCTGGATTTTTTTTTGGGGGGGGGGGGAGGGGATTTGCCCAGATTATGATTCAGGTGGAAAATAAAATGTAGATGTTGGATTGAGAGAGAGAGAGAGGAGGTTCTGTAGAGAAACAGATGGAGACTATCAATCATATTAGACTTTACAATGGGAAGTTGTTCGTTTAAATCCTGGGAAACTGTTACCTTTCCATACAACCGAAGTTAAATTAATACACCCTGAAACAAAAGCAGCGCTTATAGAGTTTTATCAACATAAAGTGAGAAGGACTGACTTGCCAGCTGCTGCTTTCCCCTTACAAACACACACACACACACACACAAAAATATGTATTTAAATTTATGAAGTGCCAAGATTTAGGAAGTAGGATTTATCTCCTGAGCATGCTTTCCCTTGGATCACACATTCTGTCCTTGCTTCCACAGAATTCAGAGTCCCAGGTGTGGGTCTCAAAACACACACACACACACACACACACACACACACACACACACGGACAAAATCAGAGAGTTTATCTTCACAGCAACCTTGCAAAATAGGTTAATTAGGCAGAGATGCAATTATTGCCTCAAGGACATTCTGTCAAAAACAAACAGGAAGTTAAGTTGGGATGCTGGGAAACTTAAAATTTTGACTTCATAGAATTTCAGGCAGGTATCTCCCATTCTTTGATTTGATTTATGCCCTACCTCCTTTTCATGAGCTCGATGTAAGAATCTCTCTGCATTTTATCCCTGGAGGGATGAACTACCCAATTGTGTGAGATAGTTCGGCTCACAGAAAAGGACTCACCCAAAGTCACTCCGAGGTTTTCCATGGTTCCCTGATCCTGTACTCTTCGTACAGCATCCTAACCACTGTCTCAAAGTGCTTTTTCAAAAAGCAACTGGAATGGGTTTTTTTTCCCCTTTGAAGAAAATAAAGAATACATTCCACTTCTCATCTAAGAAGCTTCATTGGTTCTGGCAAGATGATTTGGGGGGGGGGGGAGATTTCTTCCTCAAGGAAAAAAACAGTCCAGTTGCCTTTTGAAAAAGTATCTTTGAGGATAGAGTAGAGTAGAGTAGAGTGGAGTGGAGTGGAGTGGAGTGGAGTGGAGTGGAGTGGGAGTGGGAGTGGGAGTGGGAGTGGGAATAGAATAGAATAGAATAGAATAGAATAGAATAGAATAGAATAGAATAGAATAGAATAGACAGAGTTGGAAGGGATCTTGGAGGTCTTCTAGACCAACCCCCTGCTTAGGTGGGAAACCCTATACCATTTCAGACAAATGGTTATTCAAATCTCTTCTTAAAAACTTCCAGTGTTCAAGAGTTCCACTGGCGACTTTATTGTTTAATGCCTTTTTCACAGGAATCTTCTCAGACTGGTGGTTTGCACCTGGGCCAGACTATGCATAATCCTCAATTTATGACCCCAATTGAGCCCAACATTTATGTTGCTAAGAGTGAAAATTATACAGCAGTAGTGTTGCTACCAACTCTTCCTTTCTCTGGGTTGAAACAAGGGACATAGTTACATATTACGGGGGAAGGATATCTTGAATGTCAAACTGTATACAAAGAGTTAAATGCTACAGTGCCCATGGTCTTTTAAATAAGCATTCAAAGTAATTTCCAATCTCCTGTCACCTGAGATCTAAATGGCTTCTCAACCTGAAATAGTTACAGCCACACCGTCTCCCCAGCGCACCCACCCGATGGGAGGAAACGTGAATTTGCTGTGTAATGAATTCTCTGCTGTGCCTCCAAGTGATATTAGTCTGCTATTCAGTAAACTCTGAGAAAACTCCAGTGGTATTTGTTTATGTCATACGTATGCAGAGTTCTGTAATACTCCAGTTCACTGCCAGTGCATGAAGTAAAGGTATATTAAGCATAATGAGAACTCGGCACAACAGGCCAGTTTAAAAAAGGAAAGGCAGAAGAGAGTTTTGATGTACAGGAACAAAATGAAACACTTTTCCATCTTAAAATTTAAAAGCAAATAGCCCTTGCATTTTGCATTGTATACTATACAAAAAGCTCCTTTGGAGAGATTCTCCTTTTCCAAGTATAAGTTCGGACACAGGACAATAGGACTATTTTGGATATTCTGCAAGAATATTATCTGCTCAGAATAAATAGCTGTCAAAAAAATGCACTATTGGGGATCAGGGGAGTTATCCATGTCCTTTCCCATGCCTATTTTTGTAATTATTTATTTTTCAACGTTTCTTGCAATCACATTTTGGAGAAGTATGTTCTTTTCAAACTACAGCTGTGTTAGCTGTGAAATGCAAAGACTGCAACTTTTTGAAGCTATAGCCTGACTCTTATGAGACCAACATTCAACTTCAGATTCATTAAATATCGGGAGACTCAGATTAAAATGGAAAAAAAAAAATCCTAGCAACTAAGATTTCAGATGGCCTGTGGGCTAAGCATATTTATGATGCTTTGTCTTCCAACTTAGCAATATTATTACATACTACAGACATTCCTTCGTTTTCTTTTTGGTAATACTTTCATTATGGACAAATATAGATTTAGAACAGAAACGGAGCAGGATTAAGGATCCACTTCTACAAGGTTTCATGCAGATCTTCAATTTCTACTAAGTTTCAAAGAAGCTATTTTCAGTCTATTCAATTTGCAAATTGTCTCTGGCACGTTGATTCATTGTTTAATGCTGCAAGTAACTTCCCTACTCAACTTTATTCTGTTACTAAGATCATTGAACGAGGAGAGGAGCAACCTCTACAAAAAGCTCCAACTTAAGCAAACCTAATATAAGATATAAATTTATGTGCAAAATCATAACAGGTTGGTTATGTAGATATAGGTTACATATGAGATTATTTTTCATCTACCTTCATCATTCAGAATTCTAGGAATATATTTTTGCTGTGTTTGTTGATGCCTTCTGAGATGGTCACAGACCTTTTCCTAAAAGCTTGAGGGGGGGACGGGACTCTGCTACTAATGCTGTGATCTTGAAACATTCAGAACTAGTGAGTCCATAGAAAAATATTAGATAGTTTTCAAATTCTGGATTAATTACAGACTAGGCTCATATGCAAAGAACTCAAACCAAGCTCACTCAGCATTAGCCCTTTTTTTTCCAAGTTGATTACTGACATCACCAAAGGAGTTGTGGCAAGGAGAATGGCTTGTAAAATGTTATAAGGATCATATCATAATATTATAGGCTTTCTTCAGAATTCCAAAGCCTCCAGAAACTATATTTTTCATTAGATGGAAATTCAAGTTTCGGTCTAAATGAACCAAGTAATCTAGTTTATTTTAGAACTTTAAATGAGATTATTTGGGATCTGTTCAATGCTACAGATGCAGCTGCTGTCAACATTACTGGTTATATTTTGAGGACAATAGAAAGAAGCACAGAGGGAATTGCAATCTAATCACAAGACCTCCAAGTATTGTTGTAATTCCAATGACAATTCTTGCAGGGAAAATATAACTAGAGCTGAGAACGAGGCCAAATTTAAAACTAGTAAATAATCAGGCTAACATGTGCTTGCTTGAGATGATCTCATTCTGAATTTACCCAGCAGTAAGCACAGTTAAATAATATTTTCCATTCCATGTTCCAGTTTGACAAGAGCTGTATAGTCTCCTGTAGTCTATCACTCTGATAATTTTGTCAAGCCTTTTAATAGAATAAAAAGAATTTGAAGTCAATGGAAAGAAATGTAAGGTCCAGCAGATATGAGCAGATGACTTATCAACTGATCTGATAGACTTGGCTCAAATACAACGGAGTTACATGAGATATATTTAAAAGCCTCTTTACTCCTACAAAAATTGTTTAAGAATTGCCCTAAATTTATAGCTGTAAGACTACCTAGCTAGTATAAATAAGGCTGAATTAATGTAATCCCTGAACAGTCCAATTTCTGATTCTAGTGAAGTCCCTGCCATCGACCAAATCGCCCCCACCTCTCATCCAGACATCAAATACAAGGAAACACACAGTCTTTGGTGACACATTATGATGAAGTGTAGATTGAGCAATACGCTCAGTGAACAGAATAAGCAGTTCAAGAGTTCAGAATATGTTCATTTGAAAAGGTGTTCAGTTAAAGAGAAGGACAGTGTATAGCAAAGGGACAGAAAGGTCATTATTGTAGCCATTTTATCTTCATTATACAACTTCAGTTGTAGCACTGGTTGGCACACTCTCACATTCTGTCTGGTGTGAGGAGAGAAACAAAACTCTTATTAAAATCAGCATATAATATACTAAGGCAAAACCAACAAAAATAGCTATGTGTTAGGAGAGCGTGGATTTCAGTGCTCATTCTTAAGAAACAGAGGAGAATGAAAAAAATGCCATTGCTTATAGGAATATTTAATAGAACAAGATTTTTTTTTCTCATATGCCAAAGAATTCTTAGTTTAGTTTAAGCTATTAGCTAGATAAAGTTAGATTCGTAGTATAGAGTGACCTTTATTTTCTTGGGAAAATTAAAGGACAAACCTGGAAAAGTGATAAATCTGAAAGAGATTCAAAAGAATAGGAAGAAAAAATGATTTGGTTATAACTTTTTTTAAAAAATAGAGGAAATTTCAAGAGCAAAAGCAAGAAAAAAACCTCCATCAATGCATATTCTAATAAAGATTTCTAAAATCAAACCATGTATGTAAATTTATTTTTTTTAAATGCAATTCAATTGTTCACATGAATGTGAAAGACTGTGCATTAAGTGCCCTTTGGGCACTTAAAAGTTAAATGATCAAAATAAAGGACAAAGTGATTGTTTTGAAAAATAAATAAGCTTAAAAGACAGCTTTCTGGAATAAAGGAGTCCTTTATAATGAAGGATATATAGTTACTGTAGTTATAGTAGACATGGAAAAGGTTCGAATGGCTGCCTTCTCTAATTAAAAATGGAAAGGGTGGGAAATATTTCTGATTAGCCCTAAGTCCAACCTTAAAAAAAAAGAGGTAGATAAAAAGAGGTAGGAACACCAACAAAAGACAGATAGGTTATTAAAATGGTATAAATGAAGCAGAGATAGGACAAGGTGATGGTATCATTGTGACCATCATCCTGTGGAACCAGCAATGATTCTGACATTTCAGCTCTTCTTTAAATGAGCCACAACAGACAGAATGACAGAATAACAGAGTTGGAAAGGGACTTTGGAGGTCTTTTAGTCCAACTGCCTGCTCAGGCAGGAAAGTCTATACCATTCCAGACAAAATGGCTGTTGGAGCATCCACAACATCTGGGAGGCAAGTCGTTCCACTGATTAATTGTTCTGTCATACATACTTCTCTTAAATCCCTGGGTAGGAAGCACAAACAATCAGCATTAGGAAGATAGGCAAACCCAACTTCTCTCTTTTGTAAAGCGGGTCAAATGCCTCATGCATCAACAGTGTGTAACTTCCTACAAGAAGACACAATCTCAAGTTCTGCCATTTCTTTTTAATTCAATCCTCAGAGGCAATCCAAAATCCAAAAGCAGGATAAGCCTAAAGGACAGCTTTTAAAGTTGCAGTTCTATGGACATTTGTCTGAACAGTAATAGATTTGAGCTCGAGAGGTCCAAAACTAGAAAGTTGAAAAATTTAGTCAATATCACTCTAGGGTTCCACTTTTGCAATAAGCCTGTCATCCATGCTCTTTCGGTATAATTAGAATTATGGGACATGTCACTTCTAGTTGCCATTATTTTCTATTAGGGAATAGCAGAGTTTAATTCCTGCCAGCTGGCGCCGGGTAGCATGCAAATTCCAAAGGAAACAATGCATGTCAATATTATAGTCTACGTTAACCTGAAATGAAGAATGCTAATCAATTCTGAAAGGAAGATTGAGTTTTCCATTTTAAGAGATAGGTAAACCAACTCTAAAAGATTTAAAAAATAATAATTTTGAAAAATCTATGCTGTTAAAATTCACAATGTGATCTATTCTCTTGCAATTGTTTAAATATTAAGGATGGATGGGAGGCAAGGGCCAAAATGAGAGGGAAAGAGAAGAGGGGAGGGGAAGTCTGGACACCTATAGAGAAATACCTGCATATTGGAACAATTCTACCCCCAAGTGGCAGGGATGATGACTTCCTTCTAAAAGAAAGAACTGAAATCTGATTCTCTCAGCTGATCAACAATTAGATGAAATCAAAAGAGTTCTTCGTACACGAAAGGTAGCTGTCTCATGGATTTTGATTGATTAAGTGCCATCAATTTCATTGTCAATTCTTAGATAAGTTTTTCCCCATGATGTCCCTAACCTGGTGCAAAAAGATGAGAGATTGTGGAAAAGCAGTAGAGTTTGGCTAACCTAAGAAGAAACAATGTGATCCAGATGTGAGAAACAGAGGAAGAAAGTATTTATTGCTTAATTGCTTAACTATAATCAGACTGAGAATTTAGCCTTACCATTTCTAAGGTTCTGTATTTCCACCAACTTCTAGAAATCCGTGGTGTTCCTACCTCCTTGGTTTTACCATCTTGACGATATTAACAAAAATATAGGAAGATTGCATTCTTCAAATTAAACCTCAGAACCCATCTCTAGAATTTGCTTATATATAAATAAAGTATACTAGCTAAATCTTCAGAATTCTAGTCCAAGATCATTACATTAACGGTCTTGAAAAGATTGAAGTCTTTATCGACTGACACAGAACACAACCTAAATTTCAGTAGGTTGATTTTCATTTGAGTTAAAACCCGCTATTTGTACAGTTGTTTTTATAAAGCCAGTTAGTTCCACTACAATTGTTATTGTTGGATCAGAAATAATTACCCAACATGAAAGAAAGGATTCCAAAGCAGTGACCATCTATCTTTCAGCCTCTGCAGCTATTGCTTCTTAAATGTATTACCATTTTAGAATTTTTTGGCAGAACAAAGAATCTTGCAGTATCCTGAATGCAAACAGAAATGTAGAGCATTCATTAAGTAAACCAGGGTTTCTCCAGCTTTTGAAAAAGCCAAAAAATGAGTTTTCCTTCTTCTGTCTGGTGGCCACTATAGAAAAAGAATTTTTCTACTTCTCACTAAAAACAATGGAGGAACAGGAGACCAAAGCAGTACATCACGAAGCTGCCATCTTTTACCTGTTCATATTTTACATGTTTGTTATGTTTCTACACATACCTTTCTGGTCAATTTCCATCTAGATGGATCTTCTATGGGAAAAGAAACAACATGCTAGATTGAATGTGCCTTTATTTAACATGGCCTTCCTTGCTCTTTACTGCAGTTGTCTAATACCATGATAAAACTTTAAACAGATATAAATCCAAAGCTAATACAATTTTGAACCAGAAAAAAATCTTCATGGTCTGTTTTAGTTACATCTATAAGATGATTTAAGGTTTAAGGGTAAAAGTTATGAACTCACACTGAAATTAACAGGTAATATATTTTTATTAATTAATAGGCAATATATTGCATTGCTGCTACAAGTCTACATTAATACAAAAATATAAACCACCTTTCCTGGGTAATATCAAATCTTTACCAGATTCCTGAAAATAGTTAGTTTCACTTGAAGCAGTTCTGCAATATCACCTCCACTTACATATAACCAAAGCTAGAAAAGGTGTCTCATCTGTTCAGATACTTTGTAAGATTGCTTAGGGATAAATACTATTTCCTCCCTTGGCTGATTAAATATTAATCAGACACAGGAACAGAGCAATGATACCCTGCTGTGGATGTCTTTCTAACAGTCCAGAAGAGATCTGGAGGTCATATAACAGCTTTGGACAAAAAGGGAAGACAGCACAACATAGAAACAACACAGCTATAGAGTAAAATGCATGTATTACAAGAATGTTGGATAATCTAGCTTTATAAGAAATATAATTATAGAGAAGATTAGAAAGATAGACATACTGTAAATAATTATAACATGTAGGAAGTAAGGAGATTAGAGGATTAAAAGAGCAATCAATTGACAAAGCTCAAAGCTCAAAAACCGAATAAAGCTTGTTAGATCAAGTTGATTAATAAGAAGGGTGAATTCTATATTGGGTAGTCATTGTCTGTCTAGGATAGAAGATACCATAAATGTTAACAGTAGCTCTCTCTTGTTCACCATTCAATATGCTATGTGTGAAAATGCTTCTGAGAAGAACTCTCTCCTTTAAAAAGCCAAGATCCTCTGAACCAGAGGTACATCTGGATGATGTGAATTTATTTCAGAGGATGTCAAGAATTACTAGGACAATCTTAAAAAATTAAGAAAAGGTAGTATCTACAGGAATGGCTAAGAATCAAAGAAGTCATCTATGACAATCATGAGGCTACAGCTTGCCTCCCTTAAATGGTCAAGACATATACGTACAAAGGTGTTAAGCCTGTGTTCCCCAACCAGGGTTAAGGAGACAAGCTAAACAGAATGTGCAGTGTTAGTCAGATAGTCAGATAAATGTGTGAGATAAGTTTGTATGTTAGTTAACATACAGTAAAAATAACAGATACACTTGTGCTATCAAAAATATAGTTTATTCCATTTAGAGTTTATAGCATAGTCAAAATAACAGTCCATTAGTCATGTTTCATTTTAGTCAGTCCATTCAAGGATATTCAATTAGCAAAGTCCGTGTAGAATATCCAATGTCAGTTCACTTACAAATAAATCAGTCCTCTCACCGTTGATAGATCAACAGTCCTTTCTCTCTCCCGTTCCAGTAGGGGAAAAAACGCAGTCTTCAGTCTATCCAGTAATTAGGGATCATAAAGCCAGAAAGAGCAAGCTGCCTTGCCTTGCTTCCTTTATGGTGCTTTTACAACCACTCCCTTAATTACATTCTTACAGTTAAAGTTACAGACACTTTAACTAACAAACCATGATAACATATTTATTATTTTACCTAAACCAGTTAGGATAAACAATGTTATCCCTAACATAAGGGACTGCTTCTTTGAACACATGGTCATTGCCGCCATCTTGATTTTCTTACCTCCCTTTCCCCCTGAAGATGACCCTGGAAAGGTCATTTCCCCCTTATTTAAAGACCTAATGTTGTCAACATAGTAAATCTCACACTTATCAACCTTCAAATTATTGTATGCCCTTCTCATTTTATTCCTCTAGAGGGGGAAAAAAATCTTCTTTTTAACAGGGCATGTCCTCCTCCAAAATTAAGTTACGCATTCTTCCATCTAAATATTCATCTCACATTAATTTGGATTCAGCCAAGTTACTGTGGAACAATTTGTCCATTAAGATGTTTTAGATCTCAGAAAGGGCAACATCCTTCGATGTGAGCTTTTATTTGATCAAGCTAAAATAATAACACTGCTTGGTTTAATAATCTCATCGGTCAGCAATCAGCTTCCCACAGGTTAGCCTAGCACAATATTAAACATTTTGTTATGAAGAATCCCTCCTACTATGCTTCCAGTTTTTGTTCAGAGGGCCCACTGCTGTGAATACCACATGGTATTTATTGTTCATCATTATTTTGCAAATACAGATAGGTGTCTTACTTTTTAATTCAGCAACACAGAAATATAGTGCCACGTTTACTCAAAAGGAAGATGATTTTCGTCCTTTGAATAAACCACAAGAAAAGTGTGCTGGTGATCTTATAGTAGCAGATACTAAACAGATGCTACTGGAACTGAAAAATAATAATTTCATCTACAGTATAATGTGAGTATAGAAAAACAGAATAGAAAAACAGAGTCCATCCTTGGACAGGCAGAGAGATTAACTTGCCTCGTTGCAAATATTATTCAAGTGTAGGGAAAACATCACATAAAGGATTAAATAAACCTAGCAAGCAATCACCCTCCAAGTTTTAAGAACAAAGCATTCCAAGCTACAGTTACTTAACAGAATAACAGAGTTGGAAGGGACCTTCAAGATTGTCTAGTCCAACATCCTGCTCAAGCAGGAAACCCTATACCATTTCAGATCTGGGCATACTTTTTTTTTTTTTTTTAGAAAACCAAGGACCACATTTCAAAATGACAAGCCGAGTTACTTCTCAGCAGCTTCCTTTATTGTTCTTCACCTATAAATACTTTAGAAACTTAAGCAACTATTTGCATCTCTATAGATCAGGTATCTCCAAAATTGGCTACCCTGTGACCCATTTCTTTAAAAAAAAAAAAAATCTACACTTGCAGAAAGTGTAGATGTTTTTAAAACTTGGATCAAATTTTGTACCTGTCCAGTTGCATCATCTCTATTCAATTTCTTCTTCTCCATTTTCTACTTTTCCAATGTAACGGTCTCTCTTCCCACTCCCACCTCTTTTTGGTGGAAGGAAGGAGAACTTCAAGTTAAATGATATAAATTCAAAAAGGATCAACAATAATCCACAGAGCATTAAAGTCTGAATACTAGTTTGCTTAATAAAATCACAACCATTTTCAAAGATTTCAATTTATCGAATACTTATTTTGGGGTGAGGGAAAGGGAAGCCCGAGAGTTAGTTTTAGCTGCAGTCCATCACTCTGAGACAATAAAGATGTTCTAGATCGTACAAGATAATAGCTTGCAATCATTTCTATTTCTTTTCTCTTTTTGGAAGGTTTTATGTCAAATCTGGAATTGTCTTCCTTTCAAGTAAATACATATCTTTCAAACAGATGGGAATAAATGAATGCCTCAAGCAGCAGGATCTCCCCACTGCTATCTCTTCATTTCAACTCTGGGACATCCATCTTGAATGGCAAAATGTCCTGAGAATGGATAGGAATTTTCTCTCATAAATACAAGCTTTGTCCTGAAATGGCTGGTTCAGGCTGCATGTTCCATGCTAAAGTATCAGCTTGAGTTAGCTTGATACCAAATATTATGTTAGTGCAATTACCATGATTCTGTTTAATGGGATTTGTAAGCCATAGGTAATTGCTTGGAATGGCCTCACATATCATGCTAAATCAAATCCAGACTGTATTATGAAGCTAGTTTATGGCGTTTTTGTTTAGCTTCTCCAAAGGTTTTGTGGTGAAAAATGTTTCAACCTTTTTTTGCACACAGTTTTTAACTCATCAGGTAACTTTCCATGCATGGATTTAATACGTTACCAGGATGCCAATGGATTGGTTGCCATGTTGAAAAGAGCTCTCTAAGTCATTGCTTTCAATTTTGTTTACATAGAATATGTTGAAAACAATGACAATTAGTATTCTGTTTATGCTTAAAATTGTGAGGCTTTTAAGGAATAAAAATAGGGAAGCGGAGCGAAGGGGAAGAAGAGGCAAAAGGAGAAGGAACAATTAGACAAAGTATTTTAAAGAAGTCTGCATGTAAATTTTATCTGTTATTTTTTAAAAAGGCACCTGTAGTAAATTTCAATCTATAGATCAGGGCTCTAGACATTACCCTTCTGACATTAGGGTTTGATATTACAAAACCTATTTTTCAGTTACATTCCACAAACTTCCTCAAAACTCATTTACACATTCAAAGCAGCCAAAGATCAGAAGCTGTTAGCCTGAGGTTTCAAAAAATAATAAAGGCAAAATCCAGGTAATTTGAGGCTTGTTGAACTAAGCAACGCTATGGAGCACTGCACACCAGAACAACCAGACACAAGAACAGTTTTTTTTTTCCTGAAAGCCATCATTCTGCTAAACAAATAATTCCTTCAACAGTGTCCAACTATTTACAAAGCCTGCATTACTATTACTATTCATCTTCTCATCCTTATCATCCATCCCCCCACCACTTGTGACTGTATGACTGTAACTTTGTCGCTTGTATCCTTAAGATTTATATTGACTGTTTCCTAGTGTGATTTGATTGCTTATTGTACCCTATGACTATCATTAAGTGTTGTACCCATGGCTCTTGACTTTTGAGGAATGTATCTTTTCTTCTATGTACACTGAGAGCATTTGCACCAAGACAAATTCCTTGTGTGTCCAATCACACTTGGCCAATAAAAAGAATTCTATTCTAAATGTCTATTCTGTTCAAAGCAAATTGTCATAAGTAGGGCTGCATTTAATATTCAGTCCCAGCAAACCCTTTTGACAAAAGCCATCCAGTCTCTGCCAGCGTAATTGAGTCCAGCTGAGGACAAATTTCAAGATGAACCTGAAATCAATTTGCTATCAAATTTTCATGCTTCTCCCAGACTATCTGTGGCATTTTAATTACAAGCACCCTAGGCAGGGGGTACTACACATATTGACACTTAGCACCTACAATAAACTTTATTGGCAACCTCTGCCTGAATGAGATACTCAAGTAGAATAACAAGAAATATACCAGAATATGTAAGCAGTTAGAATATCATCACTGCAGTTTCCTTTTGTTCCAGCTGGCAAGCTTCTGAACACGAGGAAGATTTCCCCCCCCCCTCCCCCTTTGGATGAAAGGATGGTAGAGATTTAAAATAAATAAACTGTTGGCGATCTAGAAGACAGAAATGTTCCCCTAGTTACTGCTTTAAAGTAATTTTAAACAGAAGCAAATTAAACATTTCTCCTACAAAATATTGTTAACTTTGAACAGCTCTTAGCAGATTTCATAAATATACACAATCTATTTATTTGTCAACAACAGAGGAGCAAGTACTTGCATATACAATCGTCTGGAAATTTGGGTGCTTTGTTTCTGTCTGACTGGAGAAACAGAAGCAGGAGGGAAGATAACTTGCAGAGTATGGGAAATCCAACTTATTTCAGTGCTGAGCAAACTGGTTTTCAAGATTCTTTCAACAGTCTTGTGCTTTAACTAATTGTGCATTGTCTCCTTAAAAAGTTCAGTGAATCTTTATTTGAGATGTGCTGGGGGTAACTTCAAGAAAGATTTCACTTTAGCTGTCATCTTATTCTCTGGAAAAAAAAGATTGAATGTATCACTGTCGTTCATTTCCCAAACCCACTTTTTCGCTGTGTGCATGTCTTGGTCTTGTTTTGCACAAGCATTTGTATTAGACTGCCAACTTTTGAGTCTTTGTTTTTGGACATTTTTTTTAAGGGCTGCTGTCTGTTTGGAGTAAGGGGGAAGAAGCTCTTGTTTCAGCTATCCTAATGGTGGGAAAAGTCTAATATTAATAAAGGATAAATGCATACATATAAGACAAACACATGCAGAGCCTGGGGTCGGAGTCAAGAGAGGAATTAGTCTAGAGTCATTATACTCCCACAAAAAGACTCTTAAGCCCAATTCCCCTTGAATTCTGTTGACTCTTATCTAGATCAATTATTAGTTGACTAGATTCTTGTGTATAGACGTGAATAAAGTTTAACTAGAATAAATAAGCTTGACAATAGTAGATTGAGACAAAAATAGGATAGAGAATTTAAACAGCCAGCATTAATTTTACACATATACATACACACAAGATTGGCATTATTAAGCCCTCCAAAAACTAACTTACGCCTCAGATATAGCTTTTTTACCTTTCACTTACTACAGTAGCCTTTCCCAAGCTATACCCATCATGGAATGCAACTGAAATATGAAAAGGTGGCCCGATCCATCACTAATTCAAACATTTAATTTTGTTTAATTCTGCAAATTAATTTAATTCTGAGACTTGCTTTAGAAAAAATATATTGATGAATAAAAACGTGATTTGGGTCCTTTGAATATCCAAATTCATTCAGCAAATCTGATTGCAAATGTAAACATACTAGTTTAGATTCATTTTGAAAACAAAAACAAAAAATTGGATTCTTCCTAATATAAATTTACAAATGTGCTTATTGCAGAGGAATTCTTTTGATAAACCTGGGAGTCTGCAAATGACAATTAAGCCACAATGCCCCCTGGTGGTTGTTAAGAATAAGTGTTGTGACAAATTCTAAAGGTTCCTAGCCTAAAAAAGTCAGTTCTAGAATTATGATGTGGTCTAATACTTTATATATTTGGAATCCATCAAAAAAGTTTGGCCATTAACGTGAATGTCATAGACAATAAACATAACCCTAAATAGTGGAATCATAAAATAGATGAAGGCTACACAGCATGGTTTGCAAAAATATTCTAGTCACAACTGAGTTTGTTGTGAAAGTTTCTTCCCTTTTGTGTGTTGATCAAATCTTTGATCCAAACTCATAACTGGATTCTTTGCCTCTCTTCCTACTGTGCTCTAAATGCAACCAGTCCCAACAGTTGAACTAGGAAAAGCGGGGAAAGGAAAAGAAAAAGGAGGATGAAAAAAGGAGGAACTTGCAAATGAAAACAGTCTCTTTGCGTTATCAGCGCCTATTCAAAATTCCAGGGATTTTATTGGTTTTTTTTTTTCAGCTCAAAGCATGTTGTTTTTCTAATGCAAAGCAGCTGTTACCTCACAGGCTGTCCATGCAGCTGAAATGAAACAGGCATTGAAATCACCAATCCATTCAAATAGAGGAATTAGCACAGACCACAATAAAAACTATTTTTTAAAAAGAAAAACTGTTATCACTGCAGGTTCTTCCTTAGCAGCATGTTCTCTTTGCTTTGCTACTTTGAGACGATGATGATGATAATAACAATAACAACAACAATGAAATTGCAGCTTCCTACTATAACACCAGCGGAACTGCAAAAAACTGCACTAACTCGGAACATGGTATATTTTAAGAAGATACTTGGTTGATACTTAGGATGCTGGCAGCAACCCCTATAACCCATTAGCACCAGTAACTGGTATCTGTGATACATTTTTAAATGTTCAGTTTCATGTTTAATGAATAAAAGAGATAATAATAAAAAAGATATAACTGTAAGATAAACCATCATTAGAAACAGGAAGGCAGGGGGTGAGTTTGGTCAAGACTTAGCAATGCTTTGCTAAGAAAAGTTGTGTGCATTTTGTACAAACAAGATTCTGCCTTGTAATAGGAAGACTTCTCTGGAAACAGGTACAACATGCATTTAGAGACTGACTCTAATCTGATAATCACATTTATTGTAGAGAAATTAATGAAGCTATAATGAAAGAAGCCTGGTGAGTGTAATAAATAGGAAGTCCTATTTCTTTGGAAATCAATAATCTGTCTGTCTGTCTGTCTTTTATCTCTTTCCAAAAATGGAATGAGAACTAGACACATACCTTTTTCAGCAGAAGAGGTTTGCATCTGGTTCTTGTTTTGCTCATTGTCATGCCCTTGTCAAAGTCTGAATCTGGGGAGGAAGACAAACAGCTGACAGGGAATGGGAGTGTGGCTGGGGAAGGGCAAAATCTGGCTTGGCAGAGCAGGGAAGAGATAGAATAAGGGAGAGGAGTTCAGTGAAAGAACCAGGCCCACCCTCTCTTCAATCCAAAGCACACAGGGAGAAACAGAAAAGAGAGCACATGGGTTGCATGGCTTATGGGGGAGGAAAGGGCCCTGATTCCCTTCATTAGCCACAGCTGGGAAGACAGTTGATAAGAAAGGCAGGCTGCATGCGGCGGGCTGCTGGGAGCAAACGTGACTTTATCTTGTATTGTCATTGCTTATCTGGGTTCCTGGCATCTTCCCAATAGTATGAGCTTTGCCATGCCTTCAAGTCTGAAATTTTTGCTCCTGCCCTGCCAAACTAATTACTTCAGTTTGGCTTGATTGGCCTTAAAGTTACAGTTTGTGTTTACCCTGTTTTGGACTTAATTTTCTGTAGTCAAAGGTTGTTCCTGGGAGAGTTTTTCTCCAGCCAGAAGGTAACCTGGACATTGGGGGCAAAGTTGGAAATAATAAAGGGATTCTTATTATTTGACTGTGTTACCTTTGTGCCACATCCTGGGTCATCATACTTATGTACTACTCTGCGATCAAGTTATTTTCTTCTTGCCTTATGAGAACTAGTTCCCAGAGCAATATACAAACATTTATTTTAATTTTGTCCCCTTCATAACCATAGTTCTCACTCCTTTCCATTCCCCCATTATGAAAGGATTTTTGAAATAAAATACCCATGATTCATTCACCTTTGATTTAATAAGAAGGTTGGAACTGAGAAGTGACAAGATAGTTCTAAATATTCAAGCTAATCATGTTCAAACACACTCTTGTTCACCTGTACAATCATAATCACATGGTTGGTCACATAGCCAGGCAAATGTTTAGACTGGATTTGGCATTTTTATCCACCTAGTGAGTCCTTCCCAAAATTCTGGGATAGCGGATGTTGTTGTTCGATAGTGTTAAATATCTCATTGCAGGATGTCAGCAGTTCCAGCAAAGCTATCTTTTGCAATTGACTGACGGTGGTTTTGTCAATGCTGATGTTGCTCCAGGTGTTTTGGATTGTACCAAAGGGGTACAACCTACTGGCACTATCTTTGCTTTCTTCTGCCACAATTGTTCTACTTTTATTTTTGCAGGCCTTTTTATTTCGTGATGTTCCCCAATTCTATCTCTTCTATTCTGCTCTGTTCAGGTACTGCCATGTCCACTATCCGGACATTTTTTGTCTTTCAACAATTGTTACATCTAAAATGTTATATGGTAGGTGCTTCTTTTCATTTTCTGTTGCTTTCTCTATTTTATTATTAACATTATCATCATTATCCCCAGCATCATCACCAACCATGATATAGTTGGAGATCCATGGGGTCCTTTGTCCTCTCTGAGCTGGGTTGTTTGCTTGCAGATATCTCATTGCCCATCTAGATAATATCATCAGCGTTGACTAATGTGGCTTTTCACTTTCTGTTTATATACTGTAGCTTGTCCTCCCGCTGTTGGTGGTGGATATGGTTTTCTCCTTGGGAGGTTCTGGATTAAGCTATTGTTTCTTGCTTGAACCCTGTCAAACCCTGACCTACACATATTCTCTTCCATTGGATAATCAGAAAGTCATGAAGATTAAGTGAAAATAAACAGCCTCAGCCTCAGACAAGATCATTGCACCCTCCAATACAAGAGATTAAAGAGTAAAAGAGATTGGACAACCATTTGTCTGAAATGGTATAGGGTTTCCTGCCTGAGCAGGGGGTTGGACTAGGTGACCTCCAAGGTCCCCTCCAACTCTGTTGTTCTATTCCATTCCATTCCATTTCTATTCCTATTCCTATTCCTATTCCTATTCTTATTCTATTCTGACTCATTCTTTAGTCTTCTTACTTGGGAAGGAACATTGCCAGTTTAATTTTTTTAAGAAGATATGCTACAATTTTTGCATGTTTACCAGCTACAGCAATGTTTGTCAGACATTGTGCTACAAAATTTCATATTCAAGGGGAGTTCTGTGAACTACACCAAATCAGATTGGGGGACTGCAGGTAACTCCAGAGGAATAAGCATCCAGTGAATCAAGCCGGTTATTCTGTAGCAACCATATTTCTAGGGATATCTTTTTTAGAAGAATTTTAGAAGGATTTACAAGGTAACTACATTACGAAATGTGGAGAAGAACACTGAATTGAAGGATGGCTGCATTGCTATTTGTGCACCGGTTTCACGATAAAAACTAAGAAACTTGGAAAGTTAAAATAACAGCCAAACTTTCTCTACAATTGTCATTAAGCAAAAGAACAAGCTTTGTGTGTATGGTCATGGAACGTATCAGAGAATGGACTGGAAACCTTGTAATTAAAAAACAACAACACTATTTTTGCTACATAAAGTCAAATCTCCTCTGATTAAGTTGAATCCTCAATGATTCATAGACACTTTTCTTGCTGACAGCATGGAAGTAGTTACGATTTTGTTCTTCCAAGATTTTAACATTAGTTTCCTGGTTTAGCCTGCAGGTTTAAGAGTTTCCTGGTGATTTCCCTTTTACTAAGGGAAGTACTAAGCAGATCCAATTCTGATTGGTTCTTCAAAATCGCTTTCTGTGACTTTTTTTCCTGGATATTCCAGAAATGAACAACGGATTGTACCCCCTTTTGCAACAGCCACAGATGTTCACTGTTACCCACACTGATGCAAGCAGATATGCAACAAAACTCACAAATCCCATCACAAATGTAAACACTAGAGAGATTTAAAAATCTAAAGGCCTGTAAGATCACTCATACGTGGTTCATCATGTCTCATCCATGCATTGTTACTTTGCAAACTTCAGGACTGTCAGAATTCTCAGTTCCCCTCTCCAGAGTAAAGGAATCTTTCCTATAAGAAAGAGAAATGTAATAGGAATTTCACCACTGGATTTCATCAGAAATAGAAGCTTTATATTTTCATTATGTATCTTGAAGTCTCGAGGGAGACACCAATGGGGGTTGCTTTTGATTGAAAAAGAACACAAGCAATAAAACTGGAAGCTGAAATGGATACGGCAAAAAAAAAGAGAGAGAGAGACTCTTGTCATTAATTCAAGGAAGGATGTATCTGAGTTTCATGAAGGAAAACAAAACCCCATTGAACTGGCTCAAAAATTAAAATGAAACCACTGCAATCTCTAGTCAGGCTGATATTTGGTACAGGCGAAATAGCCTTCATTAAAAGTTTTCCCAAATATAATTAGGGCAAATAAAGGTGCAGTTAAAGTAATGCCTAAGAGTAAGTATTATTGCTTTTTATACGTTATCCCCTCCAGTATTTGCAGCAAAATAATATGTATCTCTTTTCCCTACATTCATATTTCAAAAGGGAAGAAATATGATAGGACCAACATTTGCAGCAGACCAAAGTATTCCTATGGAAATTACATCTGAATCAGAATTGCATCCATCATTAACTCTTTGCAGATAGAAGTAGTATGTCCACATTGCCTTCCAGGAAAATACAGCAAAGGGTTCCCAGTCTTAAATGGGCCAGCAAAAGGAGGGAAAATGCTTAACTTATTCCTTGGAAATTACTCCCTCAACTGTGCCATTACAGGAAGTTATACCAATCTGGGTAAATTCTAGCAAAGTGCATTTGATTCCAATAGAAGAGAATTATCTGTAGCTCAAAGATGAACTGTGAAGTTCTTGGTGCACCCTGAGGTGAAGACATTATATTACCCAACTAGGTAATATCTTCCATGCAATTCATGCCAACTATCACATCCAAACCTCACAAGAGCACCGATATCTACCCTTAAAATCTACCTACATTTCAAATGCATAGTTGCTCTGTACTGTTATTATTATCTTACTGAAAAATAACAGATTAAAATGTGGCTCTATTTGTCCCTTATGCCTCATATGCCACTAACTGCTCAAACAAAGTTTAATTTTATTCATAATTTTATTCATCGCTGGTACTGCATGTTTTTAAAATTATTCACAGTTCCGGTGTTTCTTATTTTTATTCATAGTTTGTATTCTGTTTCTGGGAATTTCATGCACTATGCTGCATATTTGTATGCTGCACAAAATAAAATAAATATACCACAATTAGGGCAGATTGAGGGTCTCATTAGTTTAATTGTATTTTTTTTTTCAAAACGAAGAAGGAAAAAGGAAGGTTATGCCCTGCTTCTTTTGACCTTGAAAGTCAGAGAACTTAACCAAAGAAACAGTGATCATAAGAAACCAGTCGTCCAATGTCATTGTTGTAGCACAACCTTCTCTTATTGGTAGACCAAAGTGCTCAGTTATGACAGGTTTATGACTTCTCAGGCCAACATCCATCATCATGAAGCAGTCTGGTAGGTGGAGAAGATCACTATAGAAACTTAGATGGATATTGCATATCATGGAAATTAGATCATATCTTCATAACAACTCTTTTGAAAGCCTTGTTTGCTAGGGATATGCACAAATAATTAAGAGACAAAAAGGCGAACGGACGGATAGATGGATGGATGGATGGACGGACTCATCTTAAATCTTTCTCACTTCTTTTATCCCTTAGTTAAAGCAAAGGAAAACAAAACTATCAAGAAAAACTCTGGCTGAAATGAATTAAATAAATAAATAGGGCAGCTTGGCACAATTGCATGAGATGGTTTTGGTCTCTGTAATGGGTAAAACCACATGGTTTGGGGTGGGGGGTGCAATAGGGTGAAGAGAAGGGGCAGGAGATGAATCTGTTCCTTTCATCCTCGGCCAGCCTTTAAAGAGAAGGTGCAGCTCCAAATCAAAAGCACAATCCTTCGTTTGTGAGCAGATGTCCCTCACACACGGCAGGCAGCACCTTTTCAAAGCAGATCTGAACAAATGCATCGCTGGGAGACAAGTTTTTTCTCTGCCCATTAAAGAAAGAACACAGTATATATTAATTTAGCAGGCTGTTGAATGTTTAAAGGAGAATTTATGAAGCAGAAAGAGCATGCCGTGAAATCAAATGGCTTTCCAACTAACTATGGAGAAAGCTTTCCCGACCTCGTGTTTCTCCTTCCTTCCCTCGCCCCTTGTCATTCCTTTGGATGGGAATGCAGAGACCGAGGTTTGCGCAACCATTTTGGTGTCTGCCTTTCCACACCAGTTAAACTCAAAAGGATTCATCAGGCTAGAGAATCAACAGACAGGAGTTTGCCTTCCTGCTGCAAAAATTCACTTGACGTGTAGAGTCTCGGTACAAAGCAAGAATGATTACCACCCAGCTGTATAAGAAAAATAGCCAGAAGGCTGGAGAACTACACAGTTGCTGGTCCAATGAACCAGATCTTCATCATTCTCCAGCTTGTCTCACACTACCAGAAAGCAAACATTGTGTCAACTTTGGAAGCCATATTAGCACCAGACACTTCCACACTGCCACATTCTTGAGCCTAGGAAAATGGGAGGGGGGAGTGTATGTGGTTAGACATAGTAGCATTCTTCTTCTAAGTCAAGGTCATGTTATTTCTGCACTTGGATGAGAGAAAGTCTCAAGTTGGGACGGATGGTGATTTGGGCAGGTGATGCGATGATGGGTGCAGGGGGTGGATTTGTAATTTTTTTACTTATTGCAACGAAACCCGGAACTTTCAGATTTGGGATTCCCCAGATGTTCCCCAGATGTACTCAAATAAAAAAGAACTTTTAGGAGGATGTCTGTCTCAGAGTTATTTGTTGGAGTGGAGGTTTTCTGGAATGCTGACACATTGTCTTCTTTTCTGGTTCCCTATAGCTGCCTGAAGTTATGCTTCTGCTGCCACTAAAACTATTTGAAATGACTTACAAATTAAGGATGAGTCTTGAAAGTACTCCTTGATCACAGATATGGCTTCAGAAAAAAAAACTAGGCAGGACCAGAAAACTCACTCTTTTTTCTGCTCTCCTGTTCTCCTGAAATGTCTTACCTCCTCTCCTTCTCTCCTACTCCAAGCATAATGATAAAAGAGAGGTCTGCCCAAACTGTTCTGTTTGTAACAACTGTGGTTGTCAATTGTGTCTGTCTGTCTTTAAAGAGCGACTTTAGCATGAAATGAATCCATAACCCCCCAATTTCATAGCTTGGAAGCACCCTGTATGGCAATCTTCTTGAGGAAAAAATCCCATCCTTGTTCTTATAATGATGTCCTTCACCAAGAACCACCAAGTCAATAAGACAGCATGACAAAAAGTGATTTGTGTAAGTGAAAACCAGAAAATGGCTGAATGGGATTCAATTCTAAATGAGTAATCAATAAACTGAATTAATTAAAATGGGGGTGAAAGGAACAATAGAGACCATCAGTCCTCTCTCCCTCTGCTCAGTATAGCAATCTAATTTTGAGCATTCTTGACAGATGGCAATCCAGCCTCTGACTGAACACTTAAAGTGATGGGAATCTATCAATTCTTTGGATAATAATTGTGAGATCTGAACTCTTGCAAGGTCAGGAGGTCTCTCCTAATTCCTCTATTTAGTTGAAGCCTACCCTTCCAGCTAGCTTGTCACAAATGTTGTTTAAAGATAAATCTTTAGCTTCCAAATGTGTAACAATTTATGTCTTCCGTCACTTGAAAGTAGAAAGGCCACATCCACAGAGTTTGGAAAACAAGCCTTATTATTCTGGATTCAGATTCCAAATCTCTGTCCTATATGTTAGAAATGGGCATACTAATCCTGTCAGAGAGGAGGAAGGAGGAATATAGTCTGGATTCCCAGGAGGGAGGGGCTGCATTACAGAGAAACAAGAGACAGCAAAGTTTAGATAACTTGTGTGAGAGAAAGAGGGTCAAGACAGCTCCTCCCTCTTAGTTTGCACAGAATATTTTAATGATGCATGTGATTGCTTTAGTTTGGTGTGATTTCTGTCTATAGGTAAGCACAATAAAAGAAACTTCTGAGAAGAAACCCAACCTGTCTTTCATGGGTTTTGTTTTTTTTAATATAAATTTTATTTGGGTTTTCACAAAAACATAATACAAATAAAACATCTTTTTTTGAGAATAGCATGATCTCCGGTTATCACTTCTTCATACACAAACTCAATTTCATATTCATCTTTGTGTTCTATTCCATATCTTATTACTGTTTTAATATTTTCTCCATAATTTCCCCCTCCCTTGGTTTTTTCAACTTTATTTTTAATTATCTATCTAAATTCAATTATATATCTTTTTCTAAGTTTCAATGTCTTTCCTATCATTATATTTATACATTTATCTGTCCTGTTTCAATTTCATATTATCTTTTCTCATTGAACAAATTTTCCCCTGTAGTGATTAATTGGAGTATGACACCTTTATATCTTTTAATTTTATCCATTCAACTCTTATTTAAACTTCAATTTATGCCTTTAAAATTATAACATTCAATATAGTGCATAACTTCCAATCGAATTCTGCTTGGTACATTCTTAAAATATACACTATGTTCTTAAAAAAAGTATATATATATATGACAATAGTAAATAAAACACTCATTCCATTCCAATTCAATCCTATCATTAATATTAGTTAGAATCGTAACATCTTTAACATTTCTTTTCAATTGAATATCATACTTCCTTGTGTCTTTCATGGTTTTTGGAGGGAGAGAGAGAGGAGGGAGAGAGAGAATACTCAAGACTACAGATAGTAGAGTAAATAAATGCATCATAATATCTGCATATCTTCTGTTTCACTCCCTATTTAGCAATATCTATCTCAATCAATCAAAACTTTATTACAATCAAAAACCCGCATAAGAATGGAGTGCAAGAGATGAAAAAGCAGGGTAAAAAAAACAAGAGAATAAAATTACATAAAGACCTAAATGTTTTTTAAAAAATAAGTCTAACGGGAGGGATAAAAACAGTAAACACAGAGAAGTGAGCATAACAAACTAAATCTATCATAATTCAAAGCACACCGTAAAAGCAAACTAGGTGCTCATTAAAACGGGCTTGTGGCTGTAATTCAAAACTGCATCGTGAGTTCAGAAAAAGCAAAACCTCTGTGTGTGTGTGTGTGTGTGTGTGTCAAGTGTGTGTATGTGTCAAGTGTGTGTATGTGTGTCAAGTGTGGAATATCAAGTAAAAGAAAAATGTGAAAACTGGACAAAAAAAAAATCCATGCAAAAGAATCTTTTTCTGGAATCAGAGTTCCGATCATTGCGTTATCTTCGGAAATAAATGTTCTAATAATCAACACTTCTATTCTTGCATTCAACAATGGATTCTGAATGTATTCTAAGCAGAAATGTACAGCAGCACTAAAAATGATCAACTGTATGCAAATTAGGTAGGCATTTGAATGGCCACCATTGCCATTATAAAACTTTTGCATTAAGTGCTTTGATTTCCCCGAATGCAAAAACTCTGCTGATACAATTATTAGTTATATTCTTAATTTGAAACTGATCTTCTGCTTAAATATGCATGATTACCAGACTGCATCAATTGTAACATCCAGATATAAATGCAGCTAATAATTCTTACTGTAACGATTAATCAATTTATGAATACATTATTTAAACAAGAGTCCAGGTAGAGCACAATACCTTACAGAGTGCATTGTCCCATTCAAATAACAGCTAATAGGATCAATACCAAACTGCAGAAAACTCTGGAGAATATGTGTGCTTGCATAACAAAGAATGTAACCTATTTCCTCCTTTTAGTCTCTGAGTAAGAAAATTATTGTTTGCTCTAAGTAATAACTTTACTGAGTGTTCAGCTGTTACATACCTGTTATTTTACTTAACTATCATCATTGCATTGCACTGTTCAGATCAGTGTTCGCCAACCAGTGGGCCGGGATCACTGGTGGTCCACAAGAAAATTTTGGTAGTCTGCAGAGAAATGTCACCCCCAAAGCATCCCTCAAAGCAATTAATCCAGGTTGAGCAAGAACACAAGGCTGCACCGCCCACATGGCCCATGGGAACACAAGGCTTGCATCGCTTGCCTTGTGAACAACATGAAGTAGTGAGGGGAGAAAGGGTGGAGGGGGGAAACTTGCCCCACGCACCTGGCCCGGCCACCAGGCTGCTTCTTTCCACTTCTTTCTTCTTCTGCTTCTGGCTACACGCAAGGAAAGCAGCAAAAGTCTTTCTTCCTCTCCCCCAAACTGCACCACAAAGGAGTCTTTGGAACCCTGCAAAGCATCCTTCTCCAAGAGACTGAGCTGGCAAAGAGTCATTTCGAGCAGAGTTTGGGGGAGAGAAAGAAAGACTTCTGCTGCTTTCCTTGCATGAAGCCAAAAGTCTCTCTCTCTCTCTGTTACATATTGTTGTGGTAACATTTTGTTTACTGGGAAGACTTTAAAAAAAAAATAGACCAATTCTCTCTATATATATTTATCACAATAGGACCTGGGTGTGGAAAATATCCTTCAAGCTTAAACCAGCTCAGGAATTTATATCATCATTTCACTCAACTTGAAAAATAAAACTTCTAACTTGCTGAACTGAAGACATCTGGTTCAAAGGGTGCTTGGGAAGATCACATAAAAGTTCCTTCAAGAAGTAAAGTCATATCATTGACAATCCAACCTAGTATATATTGCTTTTGCTTGCTTTGCTTTTCTTGTTCTGAAATTTCTCTTTTAAAATTCACCCCCTCCCAAAAAAAAAATCTGAATCCCTCAAATGCAAGAACATTAAAGGTTTTTTTGCTATCCCAACCCTCTAGATTTCAAAAAACCATGGAAAAAAAGAGGTCTTCTTTTTCCTGTCTTTTGTGGTTTTAAAATTACAACAAAAAGTTGGAACTGATTAAAAAAAAAAGTTATGCTAAACTAAACATTATCTTAACAGCATGAAGGCACCAAATGTGTCCATGTATTATAAATAGCAACTGAAATTAAACCTGAATAACCTGGATATTATGAAGGAATGGAAAGTTTATTTTATCCAGTCACATTCCTAAAAAAAAACAAAAAACATGCACCCTGCATTAACACATAGAACACACAATCATTGAGCTGGAAAGGACTTTGTAAGTCTTCTAATCCAAACACCTGCTCAAGACCTTATACCATCCCAGTTCAGTAATTCCAAAGAATGTCATCCTTGGTATCATTGGATAGTTTTGTTGATTTTTAGTAAAATGTTTTTTGTCCACATTCTTGTAGTAAGACAATAATTATATATCTCTTTCCTTCATGGACCTGGACAGATCTATGTCAGGGGAGAGAAGGCAGATGTCATCTCGGTCTCCTAAGAGAGTTTATCTTACTTGTAGAAGATCTTCCCTGCCCCATGAAGCTCTACCTGATACCCATGTAGAGTCCTTTCCAGGGATGGGATGCTGCCCGGCTCTATAGAGCCAGTAGCTCTGAAGAGCAACATGTCGTGTCCGCAAAAGATCACTCAGAGTCGGTGACTTTCATTCAAAGCTCTTTATTAACAATGGGAGAACCGAACCAGCGAAAGGCAAAAAGCCCGCGGCTTTTATACCTTTCGCTGCGGCGGCCGCGGCCAATGGCAGCGATTCAAGTCTCCCGCTCTTGGTTTGCACCAATCGCGGGAGACCTCAATCGGGCCAATCAGCGCGGCTCGCCTGGCCAATCAGAAATCCCCGCGCCTTAGCCAATCAAGGCTCGGGGATTTCGAGTATTCCAATTCAGGACATAACACCCCTCCCCTCTTGGTATGGTCCATCACGTGGTGTAGTCACGCAGGTAGGCGGGGCTCCGTCGAGTCCTAGTTGACCTGCGCAACTCACTTGCATGCTGTAACTCGGCCGGAGCGGTCATCTTTTTGGCTGCTCCTGCCTCTGTGCGAACCGGCTGGATGATCGGGCCGGTTCTTTCGCCGTGGCTCCCGCCTGGGCCTACCGGGTCGGTTGAGCTACGGATTTCGCCGCTCCCGCTTGGCTTCTCCGAGTCGGTAGAGCTGGCCAGGTGGTTCTTCTCCGGAGGGGACTCGCGATGGCTGTGTTCCGGTGAGTATTTTTGGTTTATTTTTTCCTGCGATTTCCCCCCTTGGTTCGTGTCTTGGGGGTTGAGGTCAGTCGCTGTTCGTGACCTGAGCTGGTCGATATGTCGTTTCCAGGCTCGCCCATCGATGGTTTGGAGCCGGTACAACCGTGGACCAGTGACTTGAGTTATGACGGCTGGGATCCATAGGGGGTCCCCCGTCATGTTCTTTGCATAGACTAAGTCACCTGGGTCAAATGTCCGGTACCTGGAGCTGGAGTCTGGGGGCTGCTCCGGGTTATAGGTCGGGTGCAATCTGTCGAGTGGGGACCTCAGCTTTCTGCCCATCAGAAGCTCTGCAGGGATCTTGTTAGTTGTGGTATTGGGAGTGATGTGCTGTATGAAGAGCAGTCGGTTGATTTTGTCGCTGATCTCCCCGTGGTCCATTTTCCGGAGGGTCTTTTTCGTAAACTGGACCATCCGTTCCGCCCTACCGTTCGCCACCGGATGCGCCGGTGCTGTTAATGCGTGGCGGATACCCCTCTCCGCCAGGAACCGTTCAAAATCGATGGAAGTGAATTGGGGCCCATTGTCTGAGACGACGACGTCTGGGAGGCCGTGTGTGGAAAACAGTTTACACAGTTCTTTAATGACGGCCTCTGTGGTAGTGGATTTCATGTCGCTTACTTCCAGCCAATTGGAGTACGCGTCAACTATGATTAGAAAAGTATGCCCATTTGTGGGGCCAGCAAAGTCTAGATGGATTCTGGACCAGGGCCCCCGTGGTGTTTCCCAGTCCCGGATAGGTGCTGCGGGTGGGCTGGATCTGGTCTCCTGGCATCGGTGGCATTTGGCGACCCATGCTTCGATTTGCTTGTCCATCCCTGGCCACCAAGCGTAACTCCTGGCCAGGGCTTTAGTCCTGACGATGCCAGGATGACCCTCATGTAGCATCTCTAATACCCTCTCTTGCAATCTGTCCGGAATTACCACCCGGTCACCCCACAGAATACACCCTCTTAGTAGTGAAAGTTCAGTCTGGCGCTGACGGAATGTTTTAAAAGTCTCGTCACTGTCTTTCTCCGGCCAGCCTTTTTCTAACCAGTGTAAGATTCGCGCCAGACGCCTGTCCTTAACGGTTTCTCTGGCAATGTCTGATGCGGTAATAGGTAAACTCTCAATACTTAGGGTGTTTGTTGTTGGTGCTGGGTCAGGTTCAGAGTCAGGTAAAGGCGAGCGGCTTAAAGCGTCCGCGTGCGAAATTTTCTTACCTGGCTTGTGTAGCAGTTCGTAACTGTAGGCTGCCAGGAATTCTGACCATCTTGTCATCCGGGGTGACAAGATGTTTGGCGTGGCTCGGTTTCCAGTGAGGATGCCCAGCAATGGCTTATGATCCGTCACGATGGTGAACGGGCGGCCATACAGGTATTCGTGAAAACGTTTAACGGCGGCAACTATAGCCAAAGCTTCTTTGTCCAGCTGGCTATAGTTCCGTTCCGGTTTAGTCAGAGTCCTGGAGAAAAAAGCGATGGGTGCTTCTCTCTGGTCTGGGAGGGTGTGGCTGAGGACAGCGCCAACGCCGAAGGGTGATGCGTCGCAAGTGACAGCTAAGGGCAAGGTTTCGCTGAATTGCATCAGGACGGCGTCGGAGGTGAGGAGGTCTTTGGTTTTTTGAAAGGCGGCTTGCTCTCGTCTCCCCCAAGTCCAGGCTGCCTTCTTGTCTAGGAGTCTATGTAAAGGTTCCGCCGCCGTTGCCTTTTGAGGTAGGAAAACATTATAAAAATTTAGTAAGCCTAGGAACGCTTGTAGTTCCGTTTTGGACTTTGGGGTGGGGGCTTCCTTGATGGCTTTCACTTTTTTAGTCGTAGGGTGAATGCCATGCCGGTCTAGGAGATAGCCCAAAAACTCTACTTGCTTTGTACATAGTTGGCATTTTTCTCGTTTGACTTTAAGTCCTGTTTCTTTAAATTTTGTTAAGACTTGTCTGAGTCGGTTTTCTAATTCGGCTTCGTTTGGCGCCGCCACTAATACGTCATCGAAATAGGGCACCACCCCCTTGATGCCCTGTAGCAAACGTTCCATCAGGCTCTGAAAGATGCCTGGTGCCACGCTGACTCCAAATTGGAGCCGGTTACACTTGAAAGCCCCCCGATGGGTCACGATTGTTTGGGCTTCCGCCGTTTTCTCGTCCACAGGTAGCTGCTGATATGCCTGGGCGAGGTCAAGCTTGGCAAAGACTTTGCCTCCTCCCAGTGAGTGCAGTAAATGTTGCACTATTGGGACTGGGTAGGCGCTTTGTTGCAACGCGCCATTTAGGGTGGCCTTATAGTCCCCGCAGATTCTCACGGACCCGTCTGGCTTTACTGGGGTCACTATAGGGGTTTCCCATCTGGCATGGTCTATCGGTTGCAATACCCCTTGTTTGACGAGCTTGTCGATCTGCTCGTCAATTTTAGGCTTTAAGGCGAATGGTACCCTTCTAGGTTTAAGCCGCTTAGGGGGAACCCCTGGGTCTAGGTCAAACGAGATAAGGGGCCCCTGGTACTTGCCCAAGCCTCCATCGAAGACCTCCTGGAACTCCTGGGCTAGCCGCTGTTCCCAAGCTTCGATGGTGACGTGGTTGACACCTGTCAGCGCGATGTTAAGCGGGGCGAACCATTGTAAACCCAGTAGGCTTGGGCGGTCGCGATCGACGATTGTGAGTGGCAGTTGTTCGGTGTGGCCTTTGTAAGTTATATTGAAGTTCTTGGTGCCCACTACCGGGACGCGATTCCCTTGGTAGTCTTTAATGATGATCTTTTGGGCATGCACGTTTCTTTTTTGTAGTGTAGGCACCAGTCTTTTGATTTCGCGCCATGCAATCATGGAAAGGTAGGACCCGGAGTCCACTTCCATTTTGCATGGCTGGCCTTCGATATGGACTTCTACGTGTACCTTTCTGGCGCCGTCGGAGATGGCGTGGCCGATGGTCACCGTCTGGTGGGTTTCTTCTTTTCGCCGACCATCGCCGCTTCTTTGAGATCATTGAGTGCGGTCCCACCAACCGTCTGGCTGTCGCTCTCTGGTTCTGGGCGGGGAGCTTTCTCTCCGTCTGTCGTGCTGTTCCCATTTGGGCGGGCTGCGGGTCTTCTTTTGGCGGCAAACTCGGGCGATGTGACCCCGTCGTTCACAATGCCTGCAGATAGAGTCAAAAAATCGGCATTCTGACCTGGGTTGATCGCCGCCGCACCCGGCGCAGTTGGTCCTCGACCTACGACCTTTTCGATTTCGTTGGTCGCCGCGTCCCGTCTGCACGCGATGTATGTCCTCCTCGTCTTCCGACGTGCTGGAGGTTGATTGGTATTCACCGTAGTGTGCGGTTGCTTCGTTTCTTGTGTCGGCCGACCTTGCCGGGTTGTTGTTTCCGCCCTTCGCGTCAGATCTTCGCATGCTGTCTGCCGACGTGCGGGTTGCTTCAGCGGCTGCGACTGCGGTAAGGGCATCGGCTAGGCTGATGTCGCCCTTGGCCATAAGTCGGCTCTGGAGTGTAGGATCCCATAAGCCGAGTACGAAGCGGTCTCTTATGAGACTGTTCAGACCTTCGAACTCGCAGAGTCCTCCTAGGCGCCATAGCTCTGCGACGAAGTCGCTCAATTTTTCGTCTGGTTTCTGGTTTCGGCGGTAGAACTCGTTGCGCCGTATCAGGATGGGGACTTCGGGGGCGTAATGGCGCCGCAGTATAGGTTCGAGGACGTCCCAGTCCATGGCGGTTGCGTCTGCCGGCTTGGCCAATGCTTTGGCCATCTGGAAGACCTCTGGTCCGCAGTGCGTAAGGAAGACGGCGCGTTTTAGCGGGCCCGGGGCGTCCTTCATTCCGGCGCATTCCAGGTACATCCGGAACCGATCCGAGTACGATTCCCAATCCTCGGCGGCGGGGTTGAAGGGGGTGGGCGGTGCTATCTTCGCCATCTCTGCGCTGGAGCTGGTTCTTGGGTGGACACGGGGTTCGGTTCAGGGGCGAGATCCCACCCTCGTCGCCAGTGTCGTGTCCGCAAAAGATCACTCAGAGTCGGTGACTTTCATTCAAAGCTCTTTATTAACAATGGGAGAACCGAACCAGCGAAAGGCAAAAAGCCCGCGGCTTTTATACCTTTCGCTGCGGCGGCCGCGGCCAATGGCAGCAATTCAAGTCTCCCGCTCTTGGTTTGCACCAATCGCGGGAGACCTCAATCGGGCCAATCAGCGCGGCTCGCCTGGCCAATCAGAAATCCCCGCGCCTTAGCCAATCAAGGCTCAGGGATTTCGAGTATTCCAATTCAGGACATAACACAACATACATCGAATCAGTTCTGTGCTTGCTGCTGCTTGGCCCACCCACCTGCCCGGACACTTACCTGTCCTTTCTTTCCTGCTTTTTCAACCTCAGCTGCTTTGCATGGCACAAATGAGGTTGAAAAAGCAGGAAAATAGATGGTTTTGAAACACTGTGCACCTGGCGTAGTGCTTTTCAGCTGTCAGGCTGGCACACTAAAGGTTTTTTTTACACACATGCGCCTGCAAAATGTAGTCACTGAACTGGTAGTAACACCGGTTGAATCCCACCCCGGGTCCTCTGCCCATTCCTTTTAAGTTCTGATGTTGAACATTTTTAAACTCCTGGTTTTATTTGCGACAGGTAGTTTGTTCATGGCATTTGTTTTATTCTTAGTTGTTTACTTCTTTCTGTTTTCACAAAGTGCCCTGGGAACAAATTAATTGAAAAGGAGTATACTAATCAATATGAATAAACAAATGCAACGTTCTTATGCTGGAGGGAATATTCCACTCACCCTCACCCAACAGGGAGATTCATTTACAGTGCAGGACTGCAAAATCTTAGCCCTAAAGTTACACAGTCCTTTGTTTTTGGGAACACACAGATCTTTGCTTGCTTCAGAAGCATCAGTAGAAAGCCAGTTGTACCTCTTCATCTTGAAAGCTCCTGAAGTTTTTTTTTTTTCCCCTATTCTGGAAGCGGAGTACCGTATTTGTTTATTTTTTATTTATTTATTTGTATCCTGCCCTTTATTATTTTTACAAATAGTTCAAGGAAGCAAAGATGTCCAATACACCTTTCCCCTCCTATTTTCCCCCACAGCAACTCAAGGTGGCTTGAGCTGAGAGAGAGTCACTATTTACCAAAAGAAGAACAAGGATATAGAGATCAAAGAATTGCCCGTGTGTTTTATTCATTCACTTGCACATGTTCTAGTCCCTCTTTCTCTCTGTGTGTGTGCACACCCCACACATCCACAACTCTACGTTCGTGTTTTTATTTTAATATTTTCATAGACTTTAAAATATGTCCTCGCTTGAGTTTGATCATTGATCTGTTTCATTACCAGTAAAACCTGTGAGAATGAAACAGCTTTCCAAGCTGTTTAGGGACAAAGGTGATGTTCAAAGGGAACTGTGGAAAGCACTTGGTTCATGTCATCATTCCATGGTCTCCAAAACACTGTCTTTTTTTTTTTTTTAAAGCTATCATTAATCCATTGGCTACTACCATGGATTACTCTGAAGGAACAAGTCTTCCTATCGAATTTCCCATCATTACAGATGTAATGATGAATGCTATTCCAAGCTTTATTAAGGCTAATGATCTCTAATTCTTCTGGAGAAACCAGCATGATCCAGAACCGTAAAGCCTACAAACTTGAAATTTGGCACGTATGTTCGTCTTGGCTTCTAAGTGCTCACTAAGAAAGGATTTTTCGAAATGACTTTCAGAGCATTAGTATTTCCTATATTATTATTATTAACACGCTCTGATGCTAAGGAGTTCTTCTCCTCTCCCCACCTGGAAAGAAATCTGTTCCAAACACAAAACACAAGCAGAGGAGATGACTTTCAGTTTCAGTTTCACAGCATCAAGCAGCTTTAGTACAGAACAGTTGAGCTAAGCCACGCCCAGGCTCCTTGCTGTCTCCTTCTTGCTCACACAGCAAATACTGTTTCAGTTTCCAAACAGCCTTCAACTTTCTCAAACATTGACAGGACGCTAGCCAGATGAATACCGATGGATGCTGGTAAGCAGAGGCAGAGTTTTTTCCCCTTATTTTCCTCCCCCAAAACTAAGCCCAACCACATAGTTTCATAGCGAAGCATGGGTATCGAGCTAGTACTACATATTAGCAAATGTGTAATGTGGTAAGATATGTGTAATATGGTAAATATGTCTATACTTATTAACCTTTTTAGTGTGTTAAGAATCCTAGATAGTGAGATTTTTGAAGTTTTTTAAAAAAGAAATTAGAGGCCATAATTTTGTTGCCTACATACATTATTGAACGAAAAAGTAAATTTCAGGTTAATGATTAGCGAAAATAAATGTGTTACTTTTTCCCCATTAAATCTATCCATGGAACCCCTCAGATCTGTGAACCCAAATTGATATACGGTATGCTCCTTTATTTATCTAAATGTAAAGATTCCTTTTTTTTTTTAGCGGAGTTAGTCATTGCATTACATTGAACAGCTCAACCAAATCTGCTGGCTTTACTGTATCCCATGATATATATTTTTATCATAATTCCAAGCATCACTATATTTTAAACATTAGCAGCTTCAAAAAACAGGCTACCTATTATTGAGCAAGCCACAGCATTTAAGTGAAATAAATGAAATATTGGTAAGCACTGCAGACCACAGTATAAGTATGTGAAGGGGGTCATGGGTTAATCCCTATTGATTTTCCAAGTACGCAGACAGCACCACAGGGAGAAGCTGGTTGTGTTGGCAATCTGCTAGCACAAATATATTATAAATCTTACTGTCCACCTTCACAGATCAGAGTTGTTTACTTCCCTCACTAAAAGATTGTTAGGAAACTATACTCCACCACTTGGAAAGCATTCTTTTATAAGGGCTATAGTTGAAGATCAAATATAACTATTTCATCTCAAGCAGAGGTTTATCCCAGGATCAATTCTTTTGCCATAGGCCTAAATTCATAATTGGCCTTAAATAAGATTTGGGGAAAATGTTTGGCCCATTAGAAACATGTAATAGGATTCACTGGATAATCCTCCTTTCCTTTCCTTTCCTTTCCTTTCCTTTCCTTTCCTTTCCTTTCTTCTTACTTGCTTACTTATTATTTTGACCATCAATTAAAGTCCATGCCTTGGTACTGATTATGGTTAAACTAAGATAAGAAAACCCAGGATCATTTCCATTAATAGTCATAGGGGTTACTAGGTACACTGGAACTAGTCACTTTCTCTCAGTCCAATATACTCTCAAAAATACAATTTGGTCCACAAAAAGAAGAGCAATCCACATCAAAGCTACCTTGTGTTCTTTTTTTAAAAAAAATCATTTTGATATATTACAATTACATTAAGTCCATCAACGTGCACACCCATGCACAAAAGTAATGAAATAATCTTTAAACTTGACAAAGTATATTTAAAATTAATCCACCTATTTTTAAGGCAAGATACAAATCTAACCAATAAGTATATAGGATTTGACTAATAATACTTGCTAATCATCTGAGAGTACAGGAAGCATTTTATATTAAAGGAAATGTAGTGCAATGCTTTCTTCTGATTCCTCCTGGCAAATGTAATGGGGTAAGAAGGATCAAAGAAGGGAGCATGCTCAACTTTGGACACACAGGAGAAAGAAACAAAGACAAGTCTAGTTGCCCTTTGAAAAAGCACTTTTGGGACAACCAAGACCTGGATGACTGAGAATCTCCATAGATAGGGATGTTTAACTTAATGAAGAGAAGACTGGGGAGAGACATGATAGCAGTCTTCCAATCCTTGAAGAGCTGCCACAGTGAAAAGGGCATCAATTTATTCTCTGTAGCACCTGAGGATACAACAAGAAGCAATGGGTGGAAACCTCATCAGAGGTTGAGGAGGAATTTCCTGACAGTGGGAACAATCAATGGAACAGCTTGCCTCCCAGAATTGTGGGTGCTTCATCAATGGAGGTTTTCAAGAAAAGATTGGACAACCATTTGTATGACATGGTAAGCAGACTTGTGCCTTGGATATGGGTTAAATTTCAAAGTATTAGGCAAAAGTCCTTAGGTCCCATCCAACCCTACGATTCTATGAAATTCTTGTCAGGGATTACTCCTCTCAGATGAAATGAAAACTGGAAGATTTATTCTTAGAGCTTCCCATGTGGTGGGAAAGGAGACAAACCAATATGCTCTACTATAACTATAAGAACCCCTATTGGTTACTTGTACCACCTAATCTGGAAGAGACTCTTATGTTGAAATATATGACTTAAGGTACAGAGGTTCTATTTTTGAAATATGATTGGTTTTTATTACCAATATGATTTTTCTCATAGGACAAAAAAACAATCCAAGACTGTAGAAATCAAATTTTTTCCACAAAAGCATCCTTTATCCAGTTACTTTTAAGAAAAATGTGGTTTTGAGACCTCTGTCAAGAGCACTTCTGGAAGAGGCTTTATGGCATCACCAAACAATGCATCAGTGCACCAATCCACATACACAACATAATTTTAAAAATTAATATCAATTGGAAATCAGAACTCTTTTTTGGAACTAAGGGATAGACAATTAGAAAATAGTTGTGGAAGATTGTGTTTATACGTAAGAACTGCTGCATGATCATTATATGCACAAAATGGAAAGACTCGGAAATACCCACAATGGGGGAAAGGTTGGTGAAGATGACAGTATTAGTGGAGATGAAAACATTGACTTGTTTGATTAGAGAAAAGACAATATCAACATTCCTTACAGAATGAAAACCCCTTATGGCCTTTCTGCTGAACCAAGAAATAAATGAACTTGTGATTTATGGGTGTAAATGGATACAATATGGAAAGGAGGAAATGATATTGTAAAGCAGATAGGGTAAAAAATCAATGTATTTATACCTGTTCTATGTTCTATGTTCTATTGTGAAGATTAGAAGCTTCTTATAACTTTTTCTGTTCTTTTTTTTTGTCTTCTCTATTTCCATCTTTGCACTTTTTTCTTCACTTATTATTTTTTGTTACTTTTCTTACTTTTCCTTTGCAAAAATTGTATCATTTTTTATTATTCTAAAAAATATTTAATAAAAATTATGTATACACAGTGCAATGATTTCAACTATTCCTCGACAGATTTCTGAATATCTCTCTCTCTGTACATATCTGTTTGAATGTATGTGTATGTATGTATGTACATACATATGTATGTTTGTATATACATACGTGTATGTATATATGTATGCATATGTATGTAGAATTGGTGCAAAGCAGAGGGAAAAAAACAGATGAAATGACAATGACAACTGCACATCTCATTAAAAAATTGATCAATAGGACCAGGCGATTAATAATAAATTTATTTGATAATTCCTGATTCAGTGGAATCAAATGTATTTTTAGAAAATAGCATGCCTGCAAAACAAATGTGCTATTTACATCTTAAAATGATCATTTAAGGGAAGTTTAAACTGCCCAAGAAGATGGCTCTCTTGACTGTGCACATGTGCTGTTTGTTTTTACATTAATGAATCATAAAAAGAACCAAAAAGGCCATAAACTTGGTATTGTTTTTGTTACAGCCTTTACTAAAAATAATACTGCTTCTATTTATCATTTATATCCTCATATAAGCAACTTCAGAACTGATTACACTTTAAACTATACATAACTTGCTGTGCTATGCTATGAGTATTTTTATAACTCAGTTAATATATTCCATATTTTGTGTTCATATTGATTATGAATATTTCTTTAGGGGATTTTATTGCTTTAAAATAACAAATGTTTTGTATTACATAAATGAGAATGGGAAGAAAATACCACTTCCCTCCTTTATACTTTTCACTCCCATGGTAACTGTAATCCATAAATCATTAGCACAAAATTTGTAAACAAACTTGATAAAAAATATGTTAATTACCCTCTTACATACCTACACATAAATATATGATGCTATGTATTCTGACATACATCTTCTAATTTCGGTCTTTAATCAGGTGAGTTAAAGCCACCATCATCAGTCCAATTTAAGAAATTAAAACACAAACAGATTAAACACTTATAACATAGGGTTTTTTTTCTCAAAAATGTATTGTCTTTCTTAATTATTGCTGCAAACTAAAATGTTAGTTATATGTAGAATATGACTTTTGTATTAATTATCATGCAGGAAAAAAATTAAAATCTTGTATTGTAAATTCTGCCTTGGAAATTAGTTTTTTTTTTTTCCTTCCCTCCCTCTGTAATCCTATCACAGAAGCATAAGAGCATTGCAGCATGAACACTTTTAATTTTTTCTAGTTAGTTTTCAGCAAGCCCAGAGGTGAGGTTTAATAAGGATCAATGGTACTTTATCTGGGACAAGGCCACTTCACAGCATGCAAATTATACAGCAACACTTAAAAAAAGAAATAGATTTAATTAAAAAAAAGTAGAACCACAGGCTCTGGAAATTCAATTAAAGGATTTATGCAAAGGTTTGCTAGGTTTTTATATGCAGTTACTGCTTATATAATGAGCTTTTCATATTAAAAATCAATAGGTAATCTAGAGTAGAAGATCATCCCCTTAAATACATTTTTGAAATCAATTTGAAAAATAGTCCATCAACTGCTGTGAGTACTCTTGCTGCTTCGATCAGACTAAGAGCAATATTTAGATTGTTAAAACGTGCCACAGAATATCTATGCTTGCCTTTGGGTTTTCAAGTGGGCCTTTTTACTCTGGAGTGCCCAAGACAATCAAGCCTCAATTCAAGATCTTAAGTAAAGAATAAATGGTTTATTTAAACTTGAAAGAGGCAATTCAGCAAGAGAAGAATCGGATGAAAAATGTGGGAAAATACGAGGCGTATGAAAGCACCATGTACCAAGGAGAATAACAACACTGTGGTTTGGCATACCCCTTCACTTTTCATGTTGAACTACATGGTGGTTATTTGAACATGTTTCTCAAGGACCTCTGGTCTAGTCCTCAGTTACTATTAGCAATCTCTTTTGAGCCAAGGGCAATTTCTGGTGACTTAAAGGGACACAACCATGCAATTGTATCTGTACAATATAGTAGGGCTTTGTTATTTATTTCTTCCACGGTATTTTTTTTTTCTGTTCAGGCTAACTGGAAATGGTTATAGAGATAGAGATAGAGATAGAGATAGAGATAGAGATAGAGATAGAGATAGAGATAGAGATAGAGATAGAGATAGAGATAGAGATAGAGATAGATAGATAGATAGATAGATAGATAGATAGATAGATAGATAGATAGATAGAGATAGCACTTAGACTTATATACCACTACCTAGTCATCTCTAAGCTTACAGAGTCAGCATATTACGCCCAACAATCTGGGGATAGATGGAGAGAGAGAGAGAGAGAGAGTGCACTTATATACCATTTCATAGTCCTCTCTAAACTTACAGAGTGAGCGCATTGCCCCCAGCAATCTGGGAATGGAAAGATGACAGATAGATAGATGGAAGGATGGAGGGATGGAGGGATGGATGGATGGATGGATGGACGGATGGACGGATGGATGGATGGATGGATGGACGGACGGACGGACGGATGGATGGATGGATGGATTGGCGGGCAGGCAGGCAGGCAAAGGGACAGGATGGAACAAACAAGACAGACTCCAAATCTCAAAATCTGAAGAAGTATAGTAGCAATGAAAACCATCTGCTAGATTGTTTAATATTTTAATTGCCTGGAGTAACATTATTATTAATTTAGATTGGGGCAATTCCCTAGCTTTCTTGTGTATACCAACCCCTGTTTTGAAAGTTCATATTTCTGAAAAGAGAGATTCTAAGTCATCACTGAAAAATCTTGTTTTTTAAAAGCTTCCTAGTCATTTGGGCTTGGAAAGTACAAAATGGTTGAAATGGCATGCTACATTATTTGCAGTGATTGAGACATTCTAGGCAATTTTCCATGCATAGAAAAGTTAAAAGAAAGAAGTTATTACATGAATGTTTTTTCCCCACTTATCAAAGCATTTTTCCTACCTGCATGAAATAAGCCTACAATCAAATAATCAGACTTTCTCAGATGCCATCAAGCTGTCTAACAAAATTAAACAAATCCAGAAAGTATATTAACCAAGAAATAAATTGCTTCTGCTTCAGTCATTGAAGAGGCACAAGAACACAATTTCAAAAATACATCAAAGCAAAATGAAAACATAGGCATACACACAACTCTCATTTAATTTTCTTGCTGCTCTATCACTTCACATATCTAAATTTCAAAACTGTTTTGTCAAATTCTTGGTCATTGGAAAAAAACCAAACCAAGAGAAATATTTCCTGCTGCCTTCTAAAATAACTCCTAAAAATATAAATTAAAAAAGGATACAATAATCAATCATGCTTCATTACATATTCTATTTTCCCAACTAGAAGTAAATCCCTACTACCCTGGGCAATTATGTTGGCATTTTGGTTGGGATAAAAAAAAAAAAAAACTCTAAGCAATCCAGAATCCCAAGACTTTTAAATGCACAGGAAGGTAACTACAGTCCTAGTTCCAAATGATAGAAGCATATACTCTCAACTTTTTCAAACTGCATCCAGTTGAGCTATTTATCAAGACTGAAAAGTTTTTTTTTTCATTATTTAAGCATGACAACAGCTTTCCACTTGATGTCTTGGAAGTACACATAATAGGGCCTCTACAGTCATTAATTATAATATCAGCTGGTAGATAAAATCACCATCATAGTTGCTTGGCGGTTTCGTTTTTAATTGCAGCAGGTGGCACGGAAATAAAATACTGTTCTGACACAGGTGATCACCTGAGTAGTTCTTCCCTCCACGGGTTTTTTTTTTCCAAATTGCCAGGTGCCCCTTCAAGTCAAGCTCAACTCCTAGTGTCTTCAGGGGCACACTGATGTTTTTCTACAACAGCATCCATTCTTCCATTCTTGCTTTTTTTTCCAGCTTTCTATGTCTAACCTATACTGGTCAAATGCCAACCAAAGTCAAACTTGGCTAAACTTCTCAAGGTCTTCCAAGGTTGGGAAGGTGCTGACATCAAGCAGAACAGTGTTCCTTAGATATCTAAATGTATATCCTTCTGTATTACTCAATAACAGAAAAGACCCTAAGCAATTTACATTTTAGGAACTGTAGTGAATTAAGAAACAATTACAACAATTCATTTGTGTTACACTGTTAAGGCATCCAAATTTTCTGAAATATGTGGAAACTGGACTGTAACAAAATTACACAATAAGCTTTCATGCCTTGAAATCTAATCCCTCTGTTATTTGTTCTGAATCAACATCTGCACTGCTGGGAAAACAACAGTAGGGATCAACTCTAAATGAACACAGGATGCAATGATGTCTCTTAAGTCAGACAATGCTATATTAACTACAAAAGTATGATTTGATAAGTTCTCCACCATGGAAACTTCTACAATTAAAAGCAGACATATTCCTGAATTCCAATTTGTAGAGAAATTAATCAATTCATCCATATGCATAGTCTTGCTTTTAACCTCTATCTAAAAACTTGTGGGAACAGATTTACAGATCCAACTGATTGATTCTAATTCTTATGTCCTCAATATTATTAGTGAATATAGAATGAAAATCCAACTTGTTATAAATGTCTGCGGAAAACTAACACACCTGGGAATTGGTACTTTTGTAATCAGCGGGAATTTCAATCCCTCCCCAAAATGTTCATAAAATTAAAAACAAAGAAAAACAGATCATAATTAAGCAGTGTTCTTTTCTTCCCTTATAATGAAAGCAGAGTTACAGTTATATATTCACCAAGGTTTTTCTCCATTTAATGAAGACTTTATCCATGAGTTTTCAAAGTCACTTTACAAAAGAGCATTCAAAAGATATTAAAGTCAGCTTAAACTAAGAAGTCTTTTTGAAGTCAATAAACAATAAAAAGAACAATGAAGACAGCCTTTGATCTTTTCTCAGTCTCAAGTCTTTAATTTCTCTTTTAATCTACTAGGTGCATTAAGTCTTGTATTCATATACTTTTCACCTGCAGAGTACAATAAGTTTGCCTTGATTAAAAAAAATGTATTAACGTAGTCTCATTAGCATGGATGAGTGTTACAGAGAAGTGTGTCCCACTTTTTTTAAAAAAAAAAAGTTGTAAAATGATTTTCTTTTCCTGCCCTCTTTGAAAATTAAAAAAAAAAAAAACACGAAATGGAATCGTTGGCTTTGAAATTCATGATGAGATCAAAGGGTATAATGCACATAGATTTTTCTCCAAGAATAAATTATTTACCACATACACGAATATATACTGGTCAATAGGCATGGTCAAGAAACATTACTCTTCTTCCTTGACCAATTATAATGCATCAGTATTTATTTCAAGTACAAACAATATATGCATTAGATTTACTTAAAGGTATTGAAAGTGTTATGAAAGTTCCAACCATGCAAATTATTTTTAGATGGTATGTGACCTTTTTGGATATGATGATAAACTATTATTTAGAGTTATGTACAAAACCTTCACATACTCTTTTGGCCTGCACAGCACTATGCACTAAGCTGTAAAGATACTGCATTTGGTTTTCTGTTAACAGCAACACAAATCCATTCATCAACCCCAATTTAGTCATTGCTCTAAGTTTGAAGCTAGCCAGTATGACTTTTTCTACAAACCATGTCTTTAAAAAATTGCTTAATCGGATTTGTGAATATGTGACTGATCAAAAAACAAGATGAAATGTGATTTAAGATCTAGGCTTGGTTTTCAAACTTTTCCAACTAGTGTAATTTAACCTGAATTTCTTAAGTTCCAGTGGAAACAGAAGATATCCTAAATTTAAAAATAAAACTGGGTATTTGCAATCATTTTATGACTGTACCTCATGAGGAGTATATTAATTCCAGGACTTGCTACTGTTCATATAGAGTATTAAGCTGTAATTTAGCAACTGAATTGGCCTGCTGTTCTTGAACTTGTAACAAGGACATCTGCCATTCATTCATTTCCCAAAGAAAATTGCTGGATCTTATTCAGGCAGTGAATAAGGCCATGTTGGTTGGTTGGATGGATGGATGGATGGATGGATGGATGGATAGATAGATGGAAGGAAGGAAGGAGATAGATAGATAGATAGATAGATAGATAGATAGATAGATAGATAGATAGATAGATAAGATAAGATAAGATAGATGAGAGAGAAAGAGAGGCAGGCAGACAGACAGACAAACAGAGACACAGAGAGAGATAGGGGAGAGACAGGGAAAGACACACACACACACACACACACACACACAGAAAGAGAGAGAGAGAGAGAGAGAGGTGGGGAAGGGAGACATTAAAATAGTTTTCGCAAATCTTACCCAAAATCATTTCAGCAACTGCAGGAACGTCTGTAAATTTATGGGTAATTATCACACCATACTTCGTTATAAGTAAGAAAAAAACTATGTTGTTCTGGTCGGTATAGGAAATATTTGTTTTTCAGTTTGTCTTCAAGTCTATTATCGACTCATCCCTGCAATTTTCTTGACAAGGTTTTTCAGAAGTAATTTGCCATTGTTTCTTTTTTTAAGGGCTGAGAGAGAAGAACTGGTCCAATATCATCTAGCTAGTTTTGTACCAAAGGCAGGACTTTAGTTCCCAGTCTCCTGTTCCTAGCCTTAACTTAATTAAACCAAACTAAAAACCCCTACATACCTTGAAAATTAAAAGAGTTTATTTCAAAAGCTAGTATATTACCAACAACAACACCTGATACCCAGTTATCTAGATCAACCTACTCAGCTCAGCTTCTAGTAATAGTAGGTTTTGAAGAGCTTATTTAGAAAGATGTTGATTAAAGGTGAGGATTCAGGTTATCCTGCTGTTCTGGTTTTCATTTCTACTTGTTGTCCAGCCCAGCCCAATTCTTGTGACTCTTACCTATTACCAATTTGCTTGAATATTTAGTAGTTCAGATTCTTGTCAAGAGCTTACGCTTGCAATAAATCTTTATATTCATTTGAACTTCCTGAATCTCCCAGGCACTTAACACCAAGTATTTTTCAGAGCACTGGGCACAGAACACACATAAAAAGGTCAACTATTATATAACAGAAATTCAGTGTCATTCCAGATTATATCCTGAATTGATAGAGTTTTGTTTCTTCTTATGAAAAGGCCCTTCACTGGGATAATGAAAGACTTATTAATATTTATTTGAAAACTTGTATGTTTTTCCTTCTCTTTCTGTCCATATCTATCAATCTATACCTACATTGCTATATCTATATCGAGGGGTGTGTGTTCTCAATATTTTTTTATTCATTGTTCTTGATATTTAATTCTTTTTTTCTTGTTGTCTTTTCTAAACTAAAGCTTTAGTAAAAAAAGAAAGTGGGGCATTCACACAAAATGCAAATATGTAAACGTTTAAGGCATAATAAATAGGTCCAACTTCCCACACATTATGACTAAACTACACATTTTTTAAAATCTAGTTATTAAGAAGGTTTTGTTTTGTTTTTGTTTTTTTAAAAAGCACTTGGCTAAATTCCAGTTGGGTTTTTAATTGATCTGGATGAGATCTGACTCACATCATCTACAATAAGACATTTACAGGGTTTTCTTGTGAAATGATCTATGGACTAAAAGATTTAGTCTCATCACAGACTTATTATTTTTTTAAGATGACAAAATGGAAAGATAATGCAATATTTAGCTTCCATTAGAGAAAAAAAATGTCAATTTTAGAAAGTTAGAAACTTTGCTTAAACATAACATGTAGACATTTATCCAAATGGCTTTCTTTCTAGTAGCCTTTTGTAGGACAGTTTAAGATCCTTAAATACACACTGCATGGTGTAAAATTTACATCAATGACAAATGCTGATTTTTCTAATTAGAAAAGAGTAAGAGGAAAAAGTTTCAGAGAAGAATGAGGTCGGACCAGGAAATCAGAGTAACAGGGGTATTGTTGTACATGTAATAATTTGCAGAATTTTCACAGTATGTGTTTTCTGATCCCTGTAAATTCAGCGAAAGCGCACATAGAACAGTCTACTGAAATGTTCCTCAAGAGGTGTTTTTCCATTTAAGTTAGAGATATGGAACCTGCATGTCCAGAGGCCCTCTCTGAATCTTAGAGATGTTAAGAGGAGTTTCAACTCAGCCATCTCTTTAATGCTTATATTTTTGCACCCACTGGGAATCTCTTCCCTACTTCTGACTGCCTCTTTCAATAAGTTTTTGTGTGTGACATTCCCCAGATGAGCCATTACAATTGGTAGAAATCTAGAAATAAAACGTTACCACTCCATCTGCTCATTTCAGTATGTTTCCTTTGCAATATAACTTCATGGAGTGAAGCTTCAAAGGGCACTGGGCTTTCTGAGTTATGGAGGAGGAGGAGGAGGAGGAGGAGGAGGAGGAGGAGGAGGAGGAGGAGGAGGAGGAGGAGGAGGAGGAGGAGGAGAAGAAGAAGAAGAAGAAGAAGAAGAAGAAGAAGAAGAAGAAGAAGAAGAAGAAGAAGAAGAGGAAGAGGAAGAGGAAGAGGAAGAGGAAGAAGAAGAAGAAGAAGAAGAAGAAGAAGAAGAAGAAGAAGAAGAAGAAGAAGAAGAAGAAGAAGAAGAAGAAGAAGAAGAAGAAGAAGAAAAAAACCCATCACTTTTCTATCTTACTTTTCAGAAAAAGCCAGTTCCCGCCCAAAAGAAAACCCCTTTTGATTGAAAACCCACAAAAGATGTTGAAATACATTAAGTAAGTACTGGGAAATTTTATATCAGGCTATTTCAGCTGTTTGAGATGGATGACAAGAGTACAAATTGCACACCTGTCTGCAGAGAACTGGAAAGTATGAATACAAGCATCTGTTGTATTTCGGTGATCTGTTATAATGGTGCATAACAAAAGGAGATGAAAAGAAAATACACCCACCACCCACATACACACAAACTAAGTGCATGGCAAGGCTACTATTTCTCATAAGAAGGCATTCAGGAATTTCAGAAAGAATGTTTAGAGGAGAGTCAGGATCCTTGCAATTTGTTCCAGGTTCCCATATCTAGGAGAAAAGAGTAACCCTTGTAGAAAGGAGTAACCCCAAACAGGTTGAATATGAATAAAATCCTTCATGTAGCTTGGACCCCTGTTTAGAATATTGCAATGGAAATCAAATAAACAACGATGAGATCAAAGGTGTTACTTGGACGTTTGTCTACATGCCTGGGGGAAAAAGGAGTGAGATGGAATAAAAATGATGAATGACTAAAAGCATTTTCAAGTTTTTGAGGAGGAAGGAAGCTATCTCATCAATCCTATCACACCAGATGGTTTGTGAAGAAATAACCCTTCCCCTTTAGGGTAAACATTTTGATGTTCTTCTTTATGCCTACAATCCCCACGAAGTGTCCCATACTTGATCTAGCTTTTATATAGCCAGGAATATCCTTGGGTCATATGTTGATGAAGATTGTCAGTCATCCATAGAGAGTTGTCTGGAAGTTGAGTCATTGGAATTGAATTTCTTCTCTTGTTGGTTCGAAGTGTTTCGCTGCTTATCCAAGCTGCATCTTCAGATGGAAGCCTAGTTGCCATGACTCAACTTCCAGACTCCTTGGATTCTGTCTTCTTTTGCTTTCTCCTCCTCTTAATATAATCCAGTGGCCTGGGAAAATCTAGTTCAGTAAGTTATCAAAGCAAATGCTGCCTCATCTAAGAATATAGAACCAGTTAGCATGAACATAGAAGCTACCTGGGAATCCAATGTATGGCCCACACTAATAGGTTTTTATTCAATGAATTGTTTCATTTCTTTTATGTTTATGTACAAAACAAGCAAGTTGCACAAAACATTTTTTAAGATTAGGAGAGGTCACAGCTTTCTAGCCACTACACCACACTACATCACTTGCATTTGATTTATATCCAAGCTTCCTACCAAAATCAGTTTTCAAAGCAGCTAACAATGATTAAAACATTTCTACAATTCTTCTCTAAGAACTATCAGAGCAGAGGATAAACATTTGTTAACTAAGTGATGAAAAACCATCTTTCTTTCATCATCTACCATTTTAATATTTCCCTTGCCCTATCTTTTGGTTATCCCAAGTTCTATTCCAAAAGAAAGCTGGCCTGTAGTTAATTCATAGAACAGAATCCTCTGACACAAGCTTTAGAAATAATGCCCTGCAATAGAATAATTATTATTTTATTATTATTAATAGCTCACTTTAGCAAGGCTAAATACTCATATCTTCAAAAATATATGATCCCTCAATGAAATAAAAAATAAATAAATATTATGTGTCTATGTGTGCATATAGAAACACATGCACAAACTCTATTTAAGACAATACATACCAACCTTCTACCACATGATTTCAGAGTTAAAGCTCACAAGTTACATGCTCAGCTAAGTCTACAGACAGCACATTAATGTCAATTTACAGTGGATGTGTTTCAATGAGCCTGTGATTCTTTTCCCTTCACTAGCTTCCACTCTGCTTCCTCTAACAGCTGCCCAATAACTATCTAAAGACATTACCTAATTGCTTGGAATTGAAATTTGGAGAACACACATGACTCTGTGTTGGAACACCAGCTGGCAGTTGAATTTAGTACACACCAGTTTGTATTGAGATGTCGTGCTTTTCCAGTTCTAATCGCCAATTATGACTCTATTAGCCCTCGTTGGCAGTTCATCTGCTCCTGCATCAGCTAAGGGGGGCTTCAGAATGGACCTCTGAACTTCAGGTTTCCGCTTCGCTGAGTCCTTAGCGCAGCGGCTGTCATCAGGAGACACCGAGGAGGGAAGGCATTGTCTCCACAAAGGTAACTACACCCGACCTTACAACAGTTTACGAAGAAAATATCTGCCTGATGGTGGCATGAGCGCCATTTCTTTTACTGACTTGCAATGGCTCTGCAAATTAGAGGCAACGGGATAAATCTATGACCAGCTCACTAGACACTTCATTAAATCACTGTTCCCTTGCCTTGTAGAGCACTAATAGAATCACAGTTCTCATTAGCTACTGAATAAAAGATCAATCACGTACTCTGAAAGCTCTTGCTACAAGCTTCCAATGGAAACATGGAAAAGAGAGGAGAGAGAGAAAGAGAAAGAGAAAAAGAGAGAGAGAAAGAGAGAGATAGGATCATAAGAAAGACGTGGGATGGCCTCTCCGCGAGTCGGTTCAATTACCTTTTCCACAACAGGCTGAGAATGTAATACTCCAAGGAACTTGTTAAGCCTCTTCTCAAAAGCTGCTCTCTAATTGATAAGTACCAAGTCCTGGTCAAAAGTTCATAATGTGCATGTGTAAAAAGGTACTAAATTGCCTGAAGGCTAAAACCAGAGGAGTTTAATTGCAGCAAAATGCCGTAAATGATCTACTGAGGATCCTTCTTTGGGATTGAGGCTATATTAGCTGTTGGGAAAATTTGGAACATTAAAAAAAACTGTACAATCACCCTTGGTTAAGTGCGACTGGAGATACTGGTTGTAACATTTTGCACCAGTCCTGGGTTTTAAATGATTAAAAATAGAAAGGGAAATTCACAGGTTCCCTTAATAGAAACACAGAATTAAAAGAGTCTACAGTTCATAATTCATCATCATACAGCCAAAAATGCAAACGTTAAACAGGAATACATATTCTCAGAGTGCGGCAGGCATAAATCTTGGTAAGCAGAATAAGATGTTTGAAATAAAGCCTTAGCTTTATTACTTCACACACACACACACACACACACACATACAGAGTGTGCCTGTGACATTTTTTAGCTAGATCCTCTTACAGTTATTATTGCAGTAGGTGCTTTGCTGACTATATTCTCTCTCTCTCTCTCCCCATGTGTGTGTGTGTGTGTGTGTGTGTGTGTGTGTGTGTGTGTGTGTTGATAATTTAATTCTATTTTACCAAACATTGCATTCTCTCCAACTTTGTTTGCTGACACAAGGCACATTCTTTGGTGGTGAAATATTCATTCATTCGTTCAATTTCTATAGCTGCCCATCTCAATTAGTCATTTAAATATCCAAAATCAATTTTCGATAATAATGTGGTGGCTGGGTGTTAATAGTGTTCCACGACACCAAGCACCATACTTTATAAAACACTTACTGTTGCGGATTTCTTGATAGCAACAAAAAGTCATATGGAACCCTCCACAACAAATAACACCTTCAAAAGAACTTGTTACTTGCTCATTAATTGAAGGTTTAAAACACTTTTGTGGCCCTATTAGCAGTAACCTGCTACATCATTTTCTAATGAGAAGTGCTCAACCTTGGTCGAACAAACTATACATAACACAAGGAAGAGGCATTTCTGAACAAATTGTATGCGTATCAGCCTATGTGAGTATATAAACACAGATCTCCTAATGTAAAACATGGAAGTGAGTGATCTCAGCTTTAAAATTTAGCCTGCCCTGAGCAGTTCATAATTTAATAATTAATTATAATTTAATTTGCATTGTTTTGCAAGCAGCAGGATATTAAATGCCGGGTCCCTGTGGTATATTATTTTCTAGTCTTCCTCCCAGTCCTAACTCAGCAGCCTCTGCCTTTTAAAAAATGACAGTTAACATTATGATCTGGTGGCTTTGTTCTAATGCAAACAAACAAAAGAATAACTGGTTCTGCTGTAAAGTGTCAGCCGCAAAATCTTTTCAATGGATAAAAGGGGCTGGGATAAAGTTGATAATTCATTTACTTGACCTCAAGAGAATAGTTTTGATTAAAGTGTACAGAAGCAGAGCTGTGGTGGTAACAGCATTTGTTGCGATAAATACAACTCTCGGAAAATGACAAACCAATAGCATCTGACAACAAAGTAAAAATATAACACACACTTTCATCTGTTTACTCTTGACATTTGGTGATGAAACACGGCCAGTTAGTCAAGCTGGCAGAGAAGTACAAGTCACCTAAGACCAGAAAGAAAATATCACTCTTTTAAAAAGAAAAAGAAAAGAAAAAGAAAGGGGGTAAAGAGGGAGGGAATATAGGAAATTTGGAAGCAAGGAATAATTTCAAAATTAAGTAAAACTCAAAAACATTCAGGTGCAAATGTGTCTCTATGAGGGTTCTATAAATTAAAATCTTTGAGGCTATTGTGTTTCCTGTCTGGTTACCCTGCACATATAATTATTTGCTCCAACACTTTCCTAACTTAATCAAGACTGACAGATTACAAAGTTGAGCTTTGTCCAAACTAAAAGCTGTTTTACTTATCACATACCAGACAGTATATCACATTGGTTCAGAAGCCAATCTTGGCTTTCAAACAAATAGCAGTGAATATGTGCCATTTTCATTCGCCTGTGAAAGCTATTGTGTATGGGAATGTATCTGGTACTACCTTCTCTGGATATTTAAAATATTTTCTCTAGACAAATAGTAATAATGACGATGATTGGAATTAGAAAAGTGTTAAACATTATAACGATGCCATCTTACCTTTAAGAAAACAAAGAAGTATGTCATTATTTAAGGCATGCCATAAACCAATGGATCTTACCTTTATATATTTTAATCCTCACCAATCACTGTCAAAACCTAGGTCCCGCAGGGTAGGAAGAAATACCATACTATTTCCATGAATAGTATTGCGGTTTGTAAATCACTGAAAATGTTTATAAATTCAGTGATTTACAAACTCCAACACAGATTATTATTGAGTCCATCTGTTGCACATATAGCTGAGAACTATTGCCATCACAGACCAATCACTTTATATAAATTCTCAGAGATAGTGATTTGTCCAGAGAAATGAAACAGCAAGAGCCGAATAATAACTAAATAATAACAGATCAAGAAAACTAGAACTACAAAATTAAGTATAATTAAGGGGAAATATTTTTTTTATTATTTTTTTCTCCAGATTCTTCACGAATTTCTCCCCACCTGAGCTGAGATGCCATTAATAGAAGCTGTCAATTGACTTTATTGACTTCGTTCCTCTCCTCTCTCCTTTCCCTCTCCTGTCCCATCCCATCCCCTCCCCTTCCCTTGCAATAAAGGAGAATAAGGACTCCATCTGGAAGGTTCTGCTTCAAAAAACAACCGTTCTTCTCAAGCAAACTTTGTACATGCAGAATAACAAAAAATCTATTTTCTACATGAACAAGTCTTTTTACGCATCAAAAATGGCCTATTTGAAATGTCTTTTATCACCAAGGGCTTGTATTTATCTCTTTTCTGGGAGAGCTTTTTCCAATATTATAATTCCTCTCTAGTAGCAGCTATAGAAATAATGTTTCTCCAATTAATATAATTCTTCAAATGCTGTAATATGGATTTCTGACACACAGAGAAGAGTTGGTTATATCAATACTGATATTAAGAAACTTCAAAAATATGCTGTCACAAAAATTATGGATGGAACATGACTATGCTTTTTATATTTATCATCCTGACACCAAGCAGAAATTGATAGGATTTATCATTATCTAACTGGCCTCTGCAAACAGGAAACAAATTTTGCATGGTACCTCCCTCTTTCATTGACAAAAATCTCAAGAGACATAAATACATCTGAACTGTAAAAGTATAAATGCAACATTCAAACATTGTGACTTTTTTCTCTCTATTTCTCCACCTTTATTTCCATAATAATTAAATAAGAACTGGGCTAGATAAATGTGTATTTTTATACTAAGCCCAAGGTGATCAATTTATTAATATTTATTCACGTTTCTCTATGAAATGAGCAGAAAAATTGAGTAGGATCAATCATTCCACAACATACAGTAAATAATTTTAGATAAATTCATACAAGTATCTGTAAGAACTAAGTGGTATATTACATTTATTTCAAACGGTTATTTCATGATATGATGTTGTATACCAAACTTATCTAAGTTAAAACAATGCCCATATATTAAAATTCAGTATACTTCAATATGTTTAAAAGTAGCATTGAGGATGCCAATTACAATCAGCAAAAAGAAGATGTTATCATGTAGCTTTCACAACTGTCGCCTTCATAATGGTATTCTACCATTATGTCTACTATTAAGTCCAACAGGAAGACTAAGTGCAGGGACTCTTTGGCCTCTAGATATTTCAGGAAATCAATCAGGACCTCTCTAATTTGCTGTTCACTACTGAAGAAATGGTGAATGAAGATGGTTCAAAGGCAGAACTGACAAGCTAGTGAGTAGATGTGCTCTTCAATAACTGCTTTTGGGATATGGCGGGGACTTGACATCTCCCACTAGTGCTGAAGATAGCGGTTCCTCAAGAGCTGACTATAAGACTATATTTGAAGATACTAAAGATAAAGATTGTTAGAAATAAATGGAAGAAATATAAAGTTGGTTTACTTGATCAAAGTTATATCTGTTAATTCTTAGTGGACTTTTTCTGAAATCAATTAATCATTTCAATGATGAAATGATGAGTATTTATTTCCAGATAAGAGGCAGCATATGGGAGAAGAGGCCATTGTTGTTGACAAAGTGATTAAAATTGTTTATATGTTTTGATGAAGGGGAAGTCACTTCTTTATATATTCCTTTTTTTCCTTTTACTATATTCTTGTTTTTCTTTCTTTTCTCTTTCTCTGTTTTTTTCTTTTGTACCTCCTACTTTTTATTGTTTAATTTGTATTAGTTCTTATTACTGTAATTCTAAGTTTTAATAAAAATAGTTTTATTTATTAAAGGAAACGCTAAACACCCAAGGGGATGTGGTGGCTCAGTAGCTAAGATGCTGAGCTTGTTGATCAGAAAGGTCAGCAGTTCAGTGGTTCGAATCCCTTGCACCGCATAACGGAGTGAGCTCTTGTTACTTGTCCCAGCTTCTGCCAACCTAGCAGTTCGAAAGCATGTAAAAATGCAAGTAGAAAAATAGGGACCACCTTTGGTGGGAAGGGAACAGCGTTCTGTGCATCTTTGGCATTTAGTCATGCCAGCCACATGACCATGGAGGCGTCTTTGGACAGCGCTGGCTCTTCGGCTTTGTAATGGAGATAAATACCATCCCCTAGAGCCGGAAACGACAAGCACATATGTGTGAGGGGAACCTTTACCTTTTTAAGAAATTCAGTTGGAAAACCAACAACGTTGGTAAACGATTGCTGGGATATTTAGTCAGGTCAGAGTTTCTGGTTGCTTTCATGGGCTTTCATGCCTACAATTTTCACAATAATAGTCAATGTGCCTTTGAGGAAAATCAAGACAGTCCTTAAAGACTATACTGAGACCCCTATGGGGTGGGTTACTTAAGCATTGCAGGGCAGTAGTCATAAGATAATATGACCACCATACCCCAAAAGGAGAAAATAACTTAAATGCCATGTGTTTATTATGACTGTCCAAAGGAGAATGTTATGAATGAAAGATAACAGGACAGACAATCATTTCACTTTTGCAATATTTGCATTTAAAGCTAAAATGGGGGGAGAACCCAACTATACTGTAAGAACATTATGAAGTTTTTGAGCTTTTCTGCTTCTTTTCTGGAACATGGAAAATATTTTGTCAAGGCTTTGCTCTAAAAGAAGCAACTTTCTGGCTCAGGTTACTTGGCCCTTCCTACTGTTTATTCACTGTCTTTTTTTTCCCCTGCAAAGTCAGAGGAGACTTTTTTCAATACTTCAAATAAATAAAATATCCAGCTGCACAAACAGTATACATTCAACTAGATTACTTTGGCTTCCTATGGAATATTTGACTTTCCCCAGAATGTAAATGATTAAAGAGAAGCTATCACATGAAACTGATTGGGGAAAGGTTTCAAAAGTGGTATTGCAAGTTTTTTTTTTCAAAAAAGGGCAAGAGAAAAAATAAAGACCACCATCAGGAAAAAAAACCAAGCCATTTCTAGAAGTCAGGAAATATCTCTGCACAAAGCAGACTTTGAAAAACTTTATAACGTTAAGACTTTGGCTTCTCCTGACCTTCTAACAGTTACATGCAATTTGAGATTGCATAGAAGAACATAGCTGAAATGTCATGTCATCACTGGTATGTAACTTCGTGCTTAACATGACTTGGGGTGACCTGATAGAGAATCCCTTTTGGTAAATGGTTTTGGAACAGATGGAAACTTGCTTCAGCATAGGCCTGTACCTTTCCCATCATTATTTATTGAATTTTATGTATTTGTAAAATGTATCAGCTGCCATCTTATCACAGGTTGATTCTGGGTGGATTGCAATCTTTAAAAATTTTAAAACTATAAGGTAAAGATAAAGGTTCCCCTCGCACATACGTGCTAGTCATTTCCGGCTCTAGGGGGCAGTGCTCATCTCCGTTACAAAGGTGAAGAGCCAGCATTGTCCAAAGACTTCTCCCTGGTCATGTGGCCAGAAGGACAAAACGGCGAAGGTGCACGGAATGCTGTTACCTTCCCACCAAAGTGGTCCCTGTTATGAACTAATAAAGGCATTTAATAAAGTTTTAACAACCTTAAGTAAAAAGCAGGGTTCTAATCCTGCACTTCTGATTGGCTGATAATAGCGACATCGGATTGGTCCTTTCTGGGAAATCTGATTGGCTGTTAACGCGCCAACTCTCATTGGTTCAAGGGTTTAACACTTCCATGTTTTTCATTGGTTAATAGGACAGCAGCCAACCCTATAAAAGGGTTGCTGCTGCCCTAGGTGATTGCTCTGTTCAGTATGCTTAATAAAGAGTTGAAGTTCACTGTTCACTGCCTCGTCTCCACTCCTTGCACCCATGCACAGAACATAACACTGGCGACGAGGATGGGATGCGGAGACATCGGAGCTGACTGAACACTTACAGAGCACCAAACAGAGCACGTGGCTGAAGGCGCATCGACAACGGAAACCATGTCCGGCGGCGCCATACCACCCGCTCCATTTGACCTGGCACAAGAAGACTGGGACTCGTACATTGACCGGTTCCAGATGTTTCTGGAGACCAACAACTTGAACGACGCAACTACGAACAGTGTTCCTGACCCATTGCGGGCCAGCCGTCTTTAAGATGGCCAAGGCACTAGCGAAACCGGCTGAGGTGAAATCCATGGACTGGGACATCCTCGCGCCCCTTCTACGGGCCCACAATGCACCCGCCATACCAACGCTTGTCCGAAGACATGAGTTTTATCAGAGGGACCAACGGAAAGGAGAGAGCGTCGCAGATTTCATCGCGGACCTCCGGAACCTGGAAGGCCTCTGTGGGTTTGCAGACCTCGAAGAAGCTCTGAGAGACCAAATAGTTCTGGGATTAGATGACCACACGGCGCAGAGCAAGATCATGGCCAAAGGGGATAAATTAATAGCCCAGGGTGTTTTAGAACCAACTGACCACGCCCATTGGGAAACCCCAATCATAACACCCATCAAACTGGATGGATCGTTAAGAATTTGTGGGGACTACCGGGCCACCCTCAATCACGCCCTTCAACAGAATGCTTACCCGGTGCCGGTGTTTCAACACCTTCTCCATTCCCTGGGGGGTGGAAAAGTCTTTGCTAAATTGGATTTAGCACAGGCATACCAACAATTGCCTGTAGATAAAAAAAACCATGGAAGCACAGACGATCGTTACACACCAAGGCGCTTTTAAATGCAACCGACTCCAATTCGGAGTGAGCGTGGCCCCAGGGATTTTTCAAAGTCTGATGGAGAGACTTTTGCAAGGGATCAAGGGGGTCGTGCCATATTTTGATGACGTTTTAATTGCAGCCCCGAATAGAGAAGTACTAGAGAGGCATCTTAGAATGGTTCTCCAGAAATTTAAAGACTCCGGCCTAAAGGTTAAAAAAAAAAAAGTCACTTGTGTACAGAGAAAGTAGAGTTCCTGGGGTACCTAATTGATAAGCAAGGAATTCACCCACTAATAGCAAACTAAGAGCGATCAAAAACACCCCAAGACCCAAGAATAGGACAGACCTCCAAGCTTTCTTGGGGCTCATTAACTTTTACAACATCTTCTTGCCCCAGAAGGTGACCGTAGCTGAGCCCCTACATAGACTTCTCGACAAAAACGCCACCTGGGTCTGGGGACACCGAGAGGAGCATGCATTCCGACAAGTGAAAAACTTACTAACCTCCGATGCTGTTTTAATGCAGTATAACGAGATTTTGCCTTTAACCATTACATGTGACGCGTCACCATTTGGAGTAGGAGCCATTTTAAGTCATGTGTTACCAAATGGTAATGAGGCCCCTATTGCCTATTTTTCAAGGACCTTATCGAGGGCTGAATGTAACTATAGCCAAATTGACAAAGAGGCTTTTGCTGTTGTATCTGCTGTAAAACGGTTTCATGAATATGTGTATGGACGAGCTTTCACTATTATTACCGACCACAAACCTTTGCTGGGGATTATAGTGGGAGACAAGCCAACCCCTTATATATTGTCACCTAGAATGACTCATTGGTCGGAGTTCTTAGCTGCGTACAATTATAAATTGCAACACCGCCCGGGGAAAGCCATTCCCCATGCTGATGCATTGAGCCGTGCCCCACTTCTGGAAACTGTCGACGACCCAGCTCCAACCCTCACGACACTCCAGATTGAAACCCTACATTCACCGCCACTAACAGCCAGAGACATCGCTATCGCAATGAAACGAGATCCTGTCCTGGCGCGAGTTCTCAGCTGGGTCGAACGAGGATGGCCAGTAGAACAAACCCCTGACGACTTCACCCCTTTCAGAAACTGGCAAATAGAACTTTTCTCGCAGAAAGGCTGCATCCTATGGGGAGACAGAGTCGTCGTTCCAGAGCGGTTACAACAAGCAGTTTTGAAAGCATTGCATGACGGTCGCTCCGGCATCATGCTTATGAAAGCGCTCGCACGAAGCTACATGTGGTGGCCGGGCATCGATAAGCAGATTGAAGCCTGGGTGAAGACTTGTTTAAAGTGCCAAGAAGTCAGCAGTGCCCCACCTAGAGCAACTCCAACGGAGTGGGAAACCCCCCGGGGCCATGATCCCATATCCACATTGACTTTGCGGGACCTACTAAGGGACATACGTTCCTCCTAACAGTGGATGTCTATTCCAACTGGCTCGAAATCCACAAGATGAAGACTACTACAACCAATTCAGTCATCCGCAAATTAAATAAACTATTTGCAACACATGGCCTGCCAGATGTTCTAGTCTCTGACAACGGACCCCAGTTCACCGCCCTGGCATTTGAACAATACTTAGCAGACCGGGGTATCCACCATGGGCTAACCTCGCCGGTGTATCCTGCGGCCAATGGCAGGGCCGAGCGCATGGTCCAATTTGTTAAAAAAACTCTCCACAAGATGGACTATGGGGACATTGACGACAACTCCTACTCCAACACATCACCCCGCACAGCGTCACCAACAAGACTCCAGCTGAACTGTTGATGGGATGCAAGCTCCGCTCCCACCTCGACCGTCTCCACCCGTCCTACGCGCCAGAGAAACCCTGTGGATCTAGCGGAAAATGCCGTGAGTTCAAGGTAGGCAACTTAGTCTTCGCTAAAAACCTTTCCGGCAAACCATTATGGGTCAAAGCAACCGTAACCCAAACCACCGGGCCCAGATCCTACCGCGTGCAAACATTGGACGGAAAGTTATGGAAACGCCATATAGATTAGCTTCGATCTAGATTGCAACCCAGTTCCCGCGACTCCTATGACTCTCAAACTGAGGGAGGAGGGGATGTCAAGGGAACCGAATTCGAGATGATGGAAGATGAAATCGAAGGAAGTCAGCAGCCCGGCGTGTTACCTGAAGAAGAATCAGGAATGGCGGTTGCCTCACCACAGAGAAATACCTCAACAGAGGCGAGCCCGCAGAGACCGGAGGACAATAATGACAGAATCAGCGGCGCCGAGTCATCCTGTGAGGATGCGAACCGCGTGTACCAGATAAATCAAAAAACGTTCCACCGAAACCGGACTACAGACAGGAACCAGTGGGACAGCACAAATCTAATAGACAGTTGAAACAACCTGCATATCTATGGGATTACGTCACTGCACCCCTCAAACAGAACGTAGGGGGAAGGGGTGTTATAAACTAATAAAGGCGTTTAATAAAGTTTTAACAACCTTAGGTAAAAAGCAGGGTTCTAATCCTGCACTTCTGATTGGCCGATAATAGCGACATCGGATTGGTCCTTTCTGGGAAATCTGATTGGCTGTTAACGGGCCAACTCTCATTGGTTCAAGGGTTTAACACTTCCATGTTTTTCATTGGCTAATAGGACAGCAGCCAACCCTATAAAAGGGCTGCTGCTGCCCTAGGTGATTGCTCTGTTCAGTATGCTTAATAAAGAGTTGAAGTTCACTGTTCACTGGCTCGTCTCCGCTCCTTGAACCCATGCGCAGAACATAACAGTCCCTATTTTTCTACTTGCATTTTTACATGTTTTTGAACAGCTAGGTTGGCAGAAGCTGGGACAAGTCATGGGAGCTCACTCAGTTGCGCAGCGCTAGGGATTTGAAATGCCAATCTTTCTGATTGACAAGCTCAGTGTCTTAGCCATTGAGCCACCGTGTCCCCTTAAAAAAAAAAACTACACAAAATTAATTAAAAACTATACAAAAGCTAAAAGATATAAACAAAATACTATGAATATCCAAATGCAGCACACTAATTAAAAGATGGGAAGGGCGGGAGCAGAATGAAGGGGAGGGAAGTGGAATCTATTGTTAATCTATCAACTATGGAAATCCCTCCATTGGAGCCCCAAGTCAACTGGGACACCCAGATCTTCAAGCTCTTTTGGAAGATCAGTAGGGTTAGAGTTGATCTCATTCCAGGAGACAAAATATTCCAGAGGGTAGACACAACAGCTGAGAAGGCTCTTCTCTTAGAGCAATATTATGACCAATCAAGTTTTACAACATGTACTGTACATCCCTGTATTTTTTGCAATTGCAAGCAGGAGAAAAAAAAAACTGGATGTTTGAAAATCAACCACAGGTTAAGATCTGGTCTAGGTTTCATGGAGGTGGAGCTTTATAGAAGTGGAGGCAGGCTTTATGAACTTGTATTTTAGGAGCCAAGTAGTCATCCTATATCCTAAACATACAGTTGGAGCTATATCAAGTATCGATAGAAGCAGAATAGAGCAATATTATGTTATGTGGCTCCTCCTAATATACATTTGCATTCATGTTCATTAGAAGGAGAAGCACAGGAAGCAGACCAAGAATAAGTAGGAAGAAAGAAGGGATCCATCTTCCAGATTATTCTTATATTTGCATTCAGTATCTGGAATTGCTAATCTTTTTAAGCACTAATTGATGCCATTTTTTAGACAGAAACAAAATACTATGAATATCCAAATGCAGCACACTAATTAAAAGATGGGAAGGGCGGGAGCAGAATGAAGGGGAGGGAAGTGGAATCTATTGTTAACCTATCAACAATGGAAATCCCTCCATTGGAGCCCAAAAAGATTAAAACAGATTAAGAAGACTCAGGTGTGCCACTGACAGCAATGGGTAGCAAACTTTGATAAATTTTGAATATCTGCAAAAGTATATGTGATCCTGTTTATTTTAAAAAGAAAACAAGGAAAAATCAAGTATTATTTAATAAATAATTACTAATACTTATTACCTTTATTTAACTATTTGCTTGATTGGTCAGGCACAATTGTTCTTATTCCAATAAAGTGTACAGAATGAATCCCATCAGTATGCCTTTTGATACAAGGTCACTTTAACAATGAATTTAAAATATTATAATACTATAAAGCTGAAACATACACACATAAACACACACACAACTTCTTCTTAATGAAAGAAAGCTAAGATCCAATGAGACCTTCAGATCCAAAGAAAGGACATTATAAAGGAAAGCATGAGGAGGTGTTATCTTTGCTTTTCCCACAAAATTGTGAATTCAGAAGAGAAAAAAATCTTGCTTACTTTCTCCAACACATTTTTTAAAAACTTGAGTAGGGGATGATGCACAGATAAATCTATCTTTTCTCTTGTTTTTTTTTTTTTCCTGATTTTTCTAGACCTTAATTTTTCCAGTGTCTAATCAATTGATGATGCAAAATTGAAGGACACCATAGAAGTATTATATAACTAACAATGTTGCATAAATCCTTACGTAAGTAAACTAAATTCTTATTCAACAAATAATGTGGCTTACTTATAACACAAACCAACAAATCATGTCCAAACTATGGCAATGATTTTTCTAGGACTAATATTCTCTACATTTTTTTGAAGAACAGCCAACAATGGAAGCAGGCATGTCATGTTAAAGAAGTTATTACCTACAGGAGATATTGTACCATCTGATTTTTCTATCAAATCCTCTAAAAACAAGTAAGTAAAACCAGTTGGCTGGTTTATTCCCTCCCCTTCTTTTTCCCACTAGAAATTTGACATAACTTTGTTCTTCATCAACGCCATGTTTTTCATGAATCTGACAATTTGGAACAAAAATATTTTATAATTATATGGTCGGGTTTAGTTTCAATATTTAATGTCATTTATGGCAGACTAATTTAACAGGGGAAAGAAATTGTTGGCTTAAATTTTGAGATATACTATGACAACTCTAATACACAAATGTTTAAAATTAAAGTACATATTTGCAAAAGCCTGTTTTTTGCAAAAAAAAAAATCTGTGCTTTGGGTGTCAGTAACAAGCATTGTGAGTTTTGCAAACAAAATTAAAGTATTTACTGAACAAATATAACATGTCATAAATAAATTGAAATTGGTTTATTAGAAATGTAAACATTGCCCCCTTTCTTTCTTAAGAAATAGTTGTTTGTTTTCCACTTCAGCAATTGATTTTCTTCACAAACTTTTAATACAAACTACAGGCAAGAAGTAAGCAACATACCATTTTGTATATAACAAAAAAATTGAGCTGGAGGGTACATAAATGTAAGCCTTAAGTATCTGAAAGTTACTCAATATTGGTAAGTGAGTGTTGAAGGGAGAAAGAACACACAATCTCTCTGGGAGAAGATACCAACAAGAAATGGGAGGAATCAGAAGGAAACTAAAAATGGAAATGTTAAGTACAGAAACGGCACAATATTTAGAATCCAAATAAATCATTTTGTTGAAATGGGGAACTTTTATTAGTTCAGTTTGAGTTGGCATCTTGAGATAACCTAGAACGGAGGCTTGAAACCACTTTAGTGATGGGTTTTTTTTTTAACGAGTTAAAGGGTTTTTCAAAGTTGCTGTATCTGTTTAGATTCAACTTGTCTTGGTTTTAAAAAAAAAACGAATCACAGTTTGGTTTGCATTAGCCAACATATTTTGCACAAGGATAATAACCGAAATATCTGCTGCTTGAAGACTGCCATGATTATTTGGACTATGGAATATCAAATCAAATCAAAATCTTTATTTTGGTCACTGACCAGCATAGCTCATAATGAGCTCAACCATTTGAGCAGAACAAAGAAGTCAAAATCAGAAGCACTGCGCTTGAATATAAGTTCCATAAAACTAATAGAATTAGACAAAATAGTTCAGTTGATACTGTAACTCTTCAAACTAAAATAACTATTATTGCTTTAATTCCCATAAGATCTATATTAACGCTATAAACCAGGGATGCCCAACCTTGGCAACTTTAAGACTTGTGGGCTTCAACTCTCAGAATTCCTCAGCCAGCTGGCTGAGGAATTCTGGGAGTTGAAGTCCACAAGTCTTAAAGTTGCCAAGGTTGGACACCCCTGCTATAAACTATTGTAGTGGTTAATATCTGAAATACATATGCCAAGGAAAAAGGCTTAAAATCTAAATTTTCCATAATTATGAAGCTGGAGGCACAATCACTTCTTCGCTGACTTGAGTTGATTTGGGCTATGTATCAACATTTTTGTGGTGCACAACTCAGCCTCATTCTGTTAAATTGTCTTCTACACAACTGGCTCTCTCTGGACAGCTGTTGTACATCTAGGATTCTCCAAACATTGCAATACACCAAAGCAAACTATGGCAGGAAATCTAGTTCACCCTAAACTAAAGGCATTCAGAATAGTAAAATATGATCATGAACATCAATTCTTTGTTTCTAAGCATTTATTCTACAAATAAATCATATATATTTTTGTTTTGCTTCTCTTTGTTAAGATTTTGAGAAGAAAAGGCAAAGGTAGAATTACTGTCATGCTCCTGTTGTAGACTAACTCTGAGGGAGAGGAGGAACAGCCGGCAGGGAGTGGGAGTGTGGCTCCGGAGGTTGTGGAGGAGGCTGGGGAAGGGCAGAGGCCGGCTGGGCAGTCAGAGGAAGACCCAAGCCCATCTCCTCTTCATCCAAGGGCACCCAGGGAGGAATAATGTGGCTTACGGGAGAGGAAGTGGCCATGATCCCCCTCATTGGCTGCAGCTGGGGCGAATAGTATAAAGGAGGGGCGTTTAAACACAGCGTTGCTAGAAGCAAAGCATGTTTATTTCTGGCTGAGGTTTATCTTGGTTGGCGTTCTTCCAATGGACTGTGCCTTGTTATCTTCTTGAAGTTTGTAATTAATTATCCTGGTCTGTCATGAAAATTCCTTCAGTGCGGAATAATTTACAAAAGAACTCATGCTCAGTCCCCAATGCTTGTTTCACTCGATCTGGCAAATGAGCCTGCTCCAAGCCCTACAGGTGAAACAGTGTCACCTTGTGAGCTCCAAAAACCTATCTTCTATTCATCCATCCTGAGATATGTGCAATGCCAATTGGCCACCTGGAAGACCGAGAAGTCCTAAATCTTCCTGCAGGCAAGGATATAGATGGAGTGTGGTATGGATGTGGTTTGTTTGATGAACTAATGTGCCTTTGAGTTTCCTGAGTTGAAACCTGGATTCGTTTTAATAGATTTTCATCTTCACTGTCCAGAGTTTCTAGGCTTTTATAAATGTGCTAAATAAACAGTGTGCAAAACTGTACCATTAGAGAAAACACAAAACCACCCAGCAATTGGGATCATGTGCACATTTCTTTTACACTAACTGATGATTAAACACTGTTAGTACAAATCTTGCCAGCAACCAGTTGTACAGAACCAAAGTTATATGTATGTTGCAAAAGAAATAAATAAGAAATCAGGGATTGTTACCAGTCAGCTTTCAAACCTGTTCAATTTCCCTTATTTCTTCGATTCATTTCTAAAAACTGTATCACTCGCCAATGGTCAGGATAGGTTTTTTCCCCCATGATTATACATTATAATTCTGCAATAGTCCCAGTATTATATTCCCATTCATTTAAAGAGAGACAGCACACAACACATCTGTTAAAACTCAACCACCACCATTGGCTGTGCACTGAATTAGGAAGTGTAACCCAATCAGCTCAGATTTCTATCCTTCCTTAATGCAAAAGATTTAAAAATTCAGTTTGCTGAAACATCTGCTCGGCTCTTTCAGCCTTAACACATGATACTCTATTTACTCTCCTGCAACGCCAAGATTTTATTCCAAGGCAGAACTGTGGCAAGTATACAACTCCTAAATTTTGACATCAATGAGGTGCTATGGAATTAATCATTCATACAGTATATTCCAAGCTTACTTGTTCATTTTTTATATAGAGATCAATATTTCTTTTTATGCTTCTCAATGAAACCCATCTTTACTGGGATTTTCCCCCCTAAGCATATTGCAATTTGTAGCTCTGATTTCTCTTAGATCATGACCCCGAGCAGGTAGTCATATTCAGACATAAGATGCACAGAACCAAACCACATGACTCAGAAAAGACACAAGAGTTTATCAAAGACCAACCCAGACAATGAAGGGATGCAGCCTTTTTTTACCACAAGGGCTACAATTATATAAAAGATCAACAAATGTAAGAGTGGTTGAAAATGCAGTAGGTATAAGAAAATTTCTAAAAAGCCAATCTCTCAATCAATCAATATGTATGAAATATCATACTCTTACCAGTGATTTGGTGAAAGGCCGAGCCAGTGTAAACAGGAGGGTGTACAACCACCAATTGTGATGAAGGGATGAGTAGATCATATTTCCAGGATGCAGTGCATTTGATGTAACTCCATGCGGGGAAAGCCGACGATTCATTTCACTTGATAGAAGAATATTGCAAAGCTTAGATCTATTGTAGGCCAACATAGCCCAATAATCTTTCTTCGATGGTGAAAGCAAGTTGAAGTCAAGTTTTCCCGAGTTCTCTTTAATATCCATGAACCTTCAAATCCAGAACAAACAAAAAACTGTATGAATGTTGCAATAAAATTTCTTTATCAGAGTTAAAATTGCTTTATCAGAGAGATGGGTGGGGAAGAAAGGAAGGAAGGAAGGAAAGGAAAGGAAAGGAAAGGAAAGGAAAGGAAAGGAAAGGAAAGGAAAGGAAAGGAAAGGAAAGGAAAGGAAAGGAAAGGAAAGGAAAGGAACGAAGGAAGGAAAGGAAAGGAAAGGAAAGGAAAGGAAAGGAAAGGAAAGGAAGGAAGGAAGGAAGGAAGGAAGGAAGGAAGGAAAGAAGGAAGGAATGCTTTGAATGGCTTCTGTGATTACTCTAAACTCTATCTCCAGTGAAATACATAACCATAGGTTCTTCACAGTGAAGGAAAAGAGCTATACAGTGGCACAATGGCTAGAGTGGCTACTTCTGCTGACTACTGGCTGCCTGCCATTTGGCACTTCAAATCCCACCAGGCTCAAAGTTCTCAGCCTTCCATCCTTCCGAGGGGGGTAAAATGAGGATTCAAATTGTTGGGGGCAAGAGGCTGACTGTAAACCGCTTAGAAAGGGCTGTAAAGCCCTGTGAAGTGGTGCTTAAGTCAGAGTGCTATTGCTATATGTGCAAATACAATGTGCAAATATAAAAGCCTTCCAAACGAGGTGCTTAAAAATATTAAGGAAGGGAGCTTTCATGCCAAGTTGTTCTATAAAATATTTCTGTTCTATAAACCTTAATTATTAAATTTATATATGGACAGTCTTTGGAGTGGTTCTGGGTGGCTTACAATATAATAAAAATAGAGATATAAAAACCATTAATATAAAAATAGATTAAAATTACAAAAGATAAAATACAGACAAAAAAAAAAAACATGGGCTCAGAACAGAATGAAGTTCGTGCCTTCTCCATTACTGCTCCAACTGCCCAACGTCTACAGCTTCTCCATCAGGACCACATGCCACCAGGATCAAGTTTTAAGGCTCTTCCTAAAGGCTAAAAGGATGGGTGTGGATCTCACTCTGGCAGCAAGATATTCCAAAAGGAAGGGAGAAAATATACTTTTCCTAAACCCCATCAGCTGAAATTCCTTGGCTGATGGAGGCTACAGTAGGCCATTCCTGCCAGAATGAGTGGGGCAGGCCAATCCCATTGGGACAAGACAGTTCTTCGGATATCCAAATATTGATTTTTAAAATGTTTCTGAATCTGTAATTATCCTGGCATAGCAGATAGCAACGAATATATTACCAATTTGCAGAAGTGGTTTTAGAATGAGTTATATGTTACACATTCTTGATTCTGTTGATGGTGAGATTTCATAATATCCTCTCTCAAGAACTCTTAGGTATATGCTCAGATTCCAAAGTTGAAACAAATATATGTGGAGTCTTGAGAGATCTTACCCATCATTCTTGGAGGGCCAAGCTAATCTTCTTTCTAACTGTAAATTATCTGGACTGAGTCAAACAGTTAGATGCTTCCTACTAAATAACAATTGTGAACTTTCTGTAAAAATGACCACATTCTTTGCTGTAGTAATGGTGATCAAAGCTGGATGGATGGATGGATGGATGGATGGATGGATGGATGGATGGATGGATAGATGGATGGATGGATGTCCATTTATCTTGCCATACACCACTGTGATTCAGAACAGCAAACACAGGATTAAAAGCATCAGAACAACATTTCTTTTATTTAGAACAATTCGAGATAGGACAGTGGAAGCAGAGCAGAGTCTCTTACTTACAAAATAACCTTTCCACCAAGGGAAGTACCTTTTAGTCCTAGTCCTCAGGAAATAATGAATTGTGTGTGTGTGTGTGTGTGTGTGTGTGAGAGAGAGAGAGAGAGAGAGAGAGAGAGAGAGAGAGAGAGAGAGAGAGAGAACAATAAATAATTGCAATTAGCAAATACTGTAATTGGGGCAAAAGATTTATGGGTTTCCCTTCTTCCCAACTCCAAGCTGAGTAATGGGACAACTTTAGCCATTGATCTTCCCATCTTTCTGTTTTCCAATGCACTAGTCTTCCACACTTTGGAATCTAAGTGCTCAAATAACTACAGATGAGACTTGCTGCTTCTCAGCATTGTCTTAAATTAAAAGATTGATGGTTTAAAAAGAGGCAGTAACTGAGGTGATTCTGCCATCAATAGTTTTTAAGGTATAAAAGAAAAATGTGAACAAAGCTCCAACAAGCAGTGGCAGAGTCTAATGTTTTTAAGTGTACTCCTGGTATGACTGAGCACAAATCAAAGTAAAGTGGTTGATATTTTTAATTGGATCTGACAGTCACTAAACACCAGCTGTTTGTTTGTTGATGTAACTCTAGCAAGGTGGCAAACCATGGAAATATTCTACAGCTGGAATATTGTACATAGCCATAAGTGTACATATACACATTTGATTTACATAGGAATGGGAGGGAGATGAAAAATATTTAATGAATGGGTGATGGGTGGGTTGTGGGAGGAAGGAAGGAAGGAAGGAAGGAAGGAAGGAAGAAAGGAAGGAAGGAAGGAAGGAAGGAAGGAAGGAAGGAAGGAAGGAAGGAAGGAAGGAAGGAAGGAAGGAAGGAAGGAAGGAAGGAAGGAAGGACCTGCTGTAGTTTTCTTCCCAAACTAGGGACTACAGAGTCTAGGCACAACATGCTATGCTATGCTATAACAGATAATCATGCTTTGAAGTGCTGTAACAGTTTCTATAACATTGATGGACTTTCACAATTCATGATTTATGAATTGGGGGCATTTTAAACTGCCCAGAGAGTTCTGTAAAGCACTGTGGGGCAGGCATATAAGTTTAAATGCTATTGCTATATACCTGGATGTGCAGAACTCCCAAATATTCTAAAGATCTTTGTTGGACTTTCAAAAATGGTCCTAACTTATTCCACTTCTCAATGAGATGAACAGGCAACCCATTCCTTCTCTTTTCTTCCATTCTCCCAACATCTGAAAAAGTGATTCTGAAAAGAGCCAGTGAGAGCTTGTATCCCTTCAGCTATTCCAATTCCCATCAGTCTTAACCAGCACAGCCAATGCTTACTGATGAAATCCAACAATAGATATAAAGAAGTGGATTGAGTTGATGGCCTTATAAATTAGATTTACAAAGAAACCAACAACAAATATCCCCACTTATTCTAATATAATGCTCCACAGAGAACACCTTAGGAGAAGTGGAATTATTCTGCATAGCATGAAAAAAAAAAACAAAATAAATGATTGACCCTGGCTTTGGTATTTTCAAACAGATTACGAATGTATGTGATAAGATGCAGGAGCTAGTGAATTCATCCTGCTAATTTCTCACAGATATGGTAAAACTCACAGTCATTTTCAATGCTTATATTTAAACATCTAATTTAATGCATGACAGGCCCCGAGAAATGGAGAAGCAATTATTGTTAGATCTGGAGACACAACAATTACATCTTGGGGGTATAGGTTTTCCAGAAACCCTGGTTGATCTTGTGTAAGTAAGCAAAGAACAATATTTTGTTGGTCCTGTCTCCGCTTTGATTTCCAATCAAGCTTTAAAGTTCTGCGAACAGAGGAAGTAAAACTATCAATGATATCAAAGTGATGGGTGGAGACAAAGTCCACTCCAAGGCAAAGAAGAATTTTTAAAAAAAATGCTGGAGTTCAATGATAATATAAAGAAACTACTTCGATACCTCTGCTTCACTACGAAACTATGCGATCAGGCTTAGTTTTTTGGGAGGAAAATAAGGGGAAAAAATTGTGCCTCTGCCTACCAGCATCCATCAGTATTCATCTGGCTAGTGTCCTGTCAGTGTATGAGGGCTGTTTGGAAACTGAAACAGTATTTGCTGCGTGAGGAAGAAGAAGACAGCAAGGACCCTGGGCATGGCTTAGCTCAACAGTTGAGCTGGTTGCTGCTCTGAAACTATAACTGAAACTGAAACTCCTCTCCTCTGCTTGTGTTTTGCATTTGGAACAGATTTCTTTCCAGTAGAACTCCTTAGCATCAGAGCGTGTTAATAATAATATTCGAAATACTAATGCTCTGATGATCATTTTGAAAAATCCTTTCTTAGTGAGCACCTAGAAACCAAGAGGAACATACGTGCCAAATTTCAAGTTGGTAGGCTTTACAGTTCTGGAGATTTTGTGATGATGCATGAGTGGTATTTTGTTATATAGATATATAATAATAAGCAGATAATCCAAGCCACTGACAATTCCATGTAATCACCATTAAATTACAGCTCATGCATGTACTGTACAATCCCATTGCACCTTCCCCATTTTGGGAGATTTATTTTTAGAGCTAAATATCTATGGAGATTCTCAATCATTGAGGTCATGGTTGTCTGAAAGGTGTTTTGTTTTTGTTTAGAAAAACAACAACTGAACCATCCTTTGTTTTCTTTCTGGAAGACATACTGCTCTTCATCCAAAAAGCCTCATCAGTTTCAGGCAAGATGGTGGGGGACATGGAAGGATCATATTTCTTTGCATATTTTTAGAGCTAAACTTATCTTTTTAGAGCTAGACCAATTGGTCTGCCTTGCAAAGGAACTCCACCGCTTGCTTTCACGCACTTGAAACATAGAAATGCAGGAAAACTTGACACAATTTATAAAGGACTTTGTTGATGGTGGGTTGGTGTTCTCACCTAATTGATATTTCATGTTGTGGCTCTGGGCATGATTGATATGGGCATTTTTACTTCTTTCTTCCATTTCAGCCATCATAAATTTAAAATGGCTAAAGTAAATCTTTGTGCAATATTGTCCTTTCTATCACAAGCCCTTATACTGGGATTAATAAAAGAATTCAGCCTAACCCTGAGCCATTCCCTGCCTACTAAGTCCCAGAGCTACTGTACATCTTAAGGAAAGTGATTTTTTTTTAAAGAGAAGCATGTTTCACACTGTATAGTTGAAACACGAAGAAAGGGAAGAATAAGCACAATCCAGTTAATCACATTCACAGCTTTTTTGTAGCACAGAAGAAAGGTTGCTATTATTATTATTATTATTATTATTATTATTATTATTATCATCATCAACAACAACAACAACAACAACAACAACAACATCATCATCAAAAAGCATTGGGAGAGAGGGAGAGAGAGAAAGATGCTAATTGAGTAGCATAAGAAAAAGCTTTGATGCTATTGGCATTTTGAACAGGATTTTTCAAGGCTTTGCTAAAAAGGTGATTAGAAAAAAAATAAGAGTTAGTCAACCAATTCCACATTCACTAGAAAACATTATGCCATAGTTCAATTTCAGGCAAAAGATTTTCCAAATCGGGGTTTAATGGTGGAAAGCATTCAGAACACACTATTTCCTTTGCATGAAGTTATAGCTTTGGTCCACATGAAATTCCTTGCCTAACAATTAAGAACATCCACACATACATATTCGGAGAGAGAGAGAGAAATCACAAATGTGTATTTAATCTAAAAGTAATTGCATTAGCTTCCAATTAGAGTAAAGGTGAATTCTTCCTGGCACGGTACTGAAGATGTTGAATGGCAAATCAATAAAAGTCACACCATTCAGATTTAATCAATTATTGTTTCACCAGCTGGCAGAACAAAAGCATTCCTCGACAAAGCATTCTTCTGCTTCAATGTGAAGATTAAGACACAATCTAGTCATAGAATTGGATCGTCAGTCCATTTACCATTCACCTACTTTCCAGTAAAGAGCTGAATATTTTATTTATTTAATTTGGCCCACAAGATCCCGAAAACCATAGCAGTGAGCAGAAAGCATCTTTCCCAGAATAGTCTGTAGTATTAATCTATAAATGGTCCCTGCCATTTGTGGAAGAAGAAAACCATGTAGCTTCTAAAGGGTTTGAGAGGACAATCACAAAGCCATTCCAATTTCATTGTCATTTTGAATGCATTGGGAAGATAGCCAATAGGCAAAGATCAATCAGATGCGATCAATCAAATATTAAATTCAATGTATGTTCAGGTTCCTCCTGCTCTGAAGTGCCAGCAGGCTACTCAAATGCCACATGAAAGAAGGCCAATCATTCCTGCTCTAGTGGTTTACTCAATAGTCAAGACAGAGGATATTACAACAGGAAGAAGAAAACATCCAAGCACATGAACCAAATCGATTGTGTGATCCTTTGGATAATATCTATGGTTTTTCTTTCATCTATTTCTTTTTAACAACCCTGGGAAGTAAAGTGAAGTTATGTGAATAGATCTGAACCACTCTGGGCACTTTATGGTTGACTATCTAGCACGATAGCAGATGCTCTCCAGATATGTTATATTATAGTTTCCCAACTTCCTTTGTCTAAAATAACTCAAATTGGTAGAAGTTCAGCAAATCCAGAAAAGATAAATTTGCCTATTCTTTCACTGCACTATCAAATAGTTTTCTAATGTAGAATTCTAAATATATTTTCTACCACAACTTTCTTTTAAACACTATGCATTGTCTTGGGGTTAAGATAGTTGAACAGGATCCTTTCAAATGGAGGGATATGTGGTCATGGTGGTTGCTTTATGGAAATTTGTTGTTGCATGAAATTGTTGTTCTTTTAAATTTGTGAAGCTCCCTGGTCATTTGAAGTCAGATACTTTTGGAGTCAAGCACCCTAAAATTGAACAACCTATTAAAAAAATGTTTTTTCACTTAGAAACTAACTCAAACTATTGTTCCAGAGCAACTAGGAAAGAAAGTAACAAATAATATCAAAACACTAAAAAAGTTCAGTGAAACTTTCAGGAAAAAGGTTCAATTGCATTTCAAAACAAAAAAGAAAAAATGGTGAGTATATTCCTTTCAGAACTAACCTGTGTGATTCAGAAGAAACTATCACGATTCTTGCGGGAGCTGAGCGGCAAAGAACATCTTTGAGGAGCTGAATGAGATAAAAGTGTCCCAAATGATTCACCTGGAAAGTCTTTTCCAGGCCATCTTCAGTTAATTGCCAAGGAAGACCCAAAACAGCAGCATTGCAGACTAGCACATGGAGAGCTCTGTAAACACAATGTGGAAATATATATTTAATTAATCTTCAGAAATCAGATGAGTTAAGACATTATTTCTAGCCATTTTGAAAAACCATGCCTCATAATATCAGTCACAATGCTATAATGTTAACTAGTTTTAATTGATCTGTCCCATGTTCTCATACAGAAAATATAGTTGGGTTTCCATACAGGAAATTCCTTCTGCATATCTATCTCAAGATACCTCGCAATGGAGTGGGGACAAATTCAATGAATATTTTACAGATATGAGATAGTTATTTGCTACGAAAGCAAAACAAAACTTCCAGATCCCACTAAATGGGAACTATTAAATAATCTGAAGAAAAATGGTTATTATAAAGACTAAATAGTCTGTGGTCCATATCTTCAGCTGCCATAATGTTTATTATTTGATCAGTATCAGAGGTGGTATTCATCAGGTTCTGACCAGTTCTGGAGAACTGATGGCGTAAATTTTGAGTAGTTTGGAGAACCAGCAAATACCACTTCTAAGTGGAGATTTTACAGTATCCTTCCCCTGCCACGCCCACCAAGCCACGCCTACAGAACTGGTAGTAAAAAAAATTGAATCCCACCACTGATCAGTATGTTATTTGCTTTATACTCTACATCTCTGTTTCCCATCATTGGTAACTTCTAGATCTATGGACTTCAAATCCCAAGATTCTCAGCAATGGCCTTCCCAGTGATAAAATCCTGGGTACTGAAATGCACACATTTCTCTTCTATAGAGGTTGGTCTGCATTTTATCAGCACTCAAAAGAAAACTATGAGTTGCATTCATAAGTTACATGGCTATACTCCAGAAGCAAAAGTTATGTTGAATAAGAAACATAACTTCATTAATAAGCATGCTTAACATCCAGAATTAAGAAGTTTTCTTCACCTCTGTTCAAAATCTATGACTAATGTGTAATCATGTATATTAGTCCAAAGATTCATATCCACTTTTCAAAAACTTTTTTAGAGAAAGTTATAGCATATAGTGCTTTTAATCAACGTATTTGTTAAAAATTCCATTATATCGATTGTTATTGCACTTTGTAATATTCTTCATGGTTTTTATTATTTTAAATTAAAATTTTAATTAAAATACTGTACACACAGACCCTTTAAAAATTCTCTCATTAGCCATAAAAGCTATAAAACTGCAAAATGCTTACGGCTTTATTTGCAGCAAAAGATACTATAGCTGTACATATTAAATCATAAATATTTTACATGCTTATCTTCCCAACATGCCCCTCATGGCTGGTTCTACCAAAGTATAAGACCTTTTAACTCAACTGAAACCAAATGTATCTTGAACTTAGTTTTCACATAGGTTGGGATCGTTTGGCCAAGGAATTGTAGTTGCAACACAACTGGGGGAATCCATTGCCAAGCAAGCATGGTTTCTCCTTTTAAGACAACAACAATGTCCAAACCACCAATGGAAAGATCACTAAACCAAGGAACTTGGGAGTTATTACTTTTTACCTATGAAGTTCAGAAACTGTGTGTCTTAATTTAAGAACAGCAAAAAAAGAAACGGCAAATGTGGATCCCCTAAGCAATTCGATTGATCTTTGTGAAACTAGAGCAGAAGATGATGGAAAAAGTTGTATCTCATTGTGATCTATTGCTGGCATCTACTGAAAAGTAGCCTTCTGTGCAGTTATGATTGTTCAACACTAAACTTAGACAGTGCCATGAAGAAACTACTCCAGTAAGATTTGGAATGTTAGCTTCAAGAGACATAAAGCCAAGCAACACATGTGATACTACATCAGGACCCGGTGAACAGAGAGGATTCCAAAGCAGAAATATTCTATGAGACTCCTTGCCATGAGTAATTTTCTTGATTTGACAGTTGGCCCCAGCCCTATTTAAAAGCAACCCTGACCCTCTTGTTGGAAGCTCTTTGTGATATTTGGGTGTGAAGCTGATCTGAAGCTCTTTGTGATATTTGGGTGTGGAATCTACTCATGAAATTCTGATCTCCTAGCTGACAACCTTAACTTGGATCTTGGAACTGTGGACTGTATTTGAACTATTCTTTTGTATGTTCCTATTAAAAGCAAAAAAAAAAAAAAATTCACTCAAACTTCCTTCAGAAACTGTTTAGCTTGCATTCTTTATCTGCTGTTATTTCCTTGACTTTGAGTAAAGCACTAATTTCTATAGCAACTATGTATGGTGTGTGTATCTGAAACCAGAAGGAGGACAGAAAGGGTTGACAGGATTATAAGCAAAAGAGACCGTTGGGAATTCAGAAGAAGATAGTACCATCCTTAGGGAAATATTTGCATATGCAGAAGAGAGAGAAATCTTCTTAAAGAAGGCAACTCAAGCACCCATTAGAACTTGCTGCTTAAAACAGTGATAAGTGATGATCTGTGAAAAGCTCAGAACAATTGCTTCAAAGGTTTCTGCTAAGTATGTGTATATTCCCATGGAAGACACTTTGCCTGGGAGTGCTATGTGATGGAGCAGTTGCTCTGCATGAGATCCATTTTCTTCTACACATCAACTGGATAGGTGTTTCTGTTTTCTACTACTGTGAGAAAAGCTGTAGGCCTTATCCAATCACAAATGTTATAAACCTCTGATTAGATAATCTAGACAAGTTTGCATGAAGCACCAATGAAAGCCTAGTTAAACAAGTTGTCCCTGGTTAAACAAGTTGAAGCCAGTAGAGTTATCCATCATATGCTTTCTGTTGCTTTTAGAGTCACCCAAAGTTACTACTGGAGGAAACTGCACAACAAACATTGTATATATAAAATTTAATAACTCACCCTTTGGTTTAATTGGATGTTCTGGCTCACAATTATAAGATACAATATAAAAATGTTATCATAGTGCAGTAACTAAAACAGGCCATTAAAACAAGCGGGAACTGAAATTAGCACATTTCTACTTCAGAGAATATCATAGATTTTTTTTTTCTTTGTATTTTAAAGGGTGGAGTCTGCCTCACTGTTGTTAAGAATTATGCATGTTTTTCTTTGTTTTTAATGGGGATTTGTATTTTTAAAAAATATTTTTCATGCAGAATAGGGATTGCAAGAATTCTAAAATCTCTGAACAAATTGCAATAAATTTTAATTCAGAATGCTTCTGGAGAAAACATCCTGGCAGACAAACATTGCTGGAATAATCTATCACACATTCATTAAGCAAAATTTAATTCATGCTATTTACACACACTTTACATATATTTACATATATTTACACACACTTTACATATAAACACTAAGTATTAACATTTTTATTAATCTCCTCATTCACATTATATTTGATCATTCTGAATCTAACCATTGTTCCATAAATTTAAATGCATCTTTTCAAATCTTATTTGCTATATCCATTGAAACATGAATCCTATTCTATATATGAAATATCTCTAGCTCTATATCCATCTATCCATCTATCTATCAAGGGGAGGGGGGGCTACTCTTGGGTGTAAAATATGTTACTTTTAAATTAGATTGCATGAGTACATGAGCATTTTTCTGATCCAGCAGAATCCTTCCTCTGTTCTAATGGTCATAATGATTGCGCCATTTTGTACTTTTGATGCTTCATGTTCTGCTATGTAATTATTTCCAACGAAACCTTTGGCATGAATCCTGAATATATTTTCTGAGGTCAAGAAGAGCTAGCATGAGAAATTCCTCTGCCAAGTAACCTTCAATTGCGTAGAGATGAAGGTATTAATATTTTGAACCTCTGTCCCACTAGCAGGACACAACGTTAGTACTTCACCATTTAAAGCTCTAGCACTGACACTGCCTTATCTTAGGTCTTGCTTAGTGTGACAGACATCAGACAGGAACAAAACTATTAGCATGAATACTCAAGCAAAAGAGTCTATATAAATTAACAAAGAAGCATTATACAGCAATGAAATGTTATCTACTAAGTTTAATTCAAATGAACAGCATTAATCAGGGGTACAGATAGTCTTTGTCTTGTACAGCCATTCGTTTAGTAACCATTCAAAGTTATAACAGCACTGAAAAAAGTGACCAATGACTGGTTTTCACACTTACGACCATTGTAAGTGTGACCTATGGTCAAGTGATTGAAATTCAGATGCTTGGCAACTGGCATGTATCTATGATAGTTGCAGAGTCCTGGGGTTATATCCTTGTGACTTTCTGCTAAGCAAAATTAATGGGGAATCCAGATTCACTTAAGAATTGTGTTACTCACTTAACATCTGCAGTGATTCACTTATCAAATGTGGAAAGGAAAGTCGTAACATGAGACAAAACTCCCTCATTTTGGGCTCAATTGTGCTCGTAAATTGAGATTATCTGTATTCCCTTAAACAATAACTAAAGCAATGTTTGATATCATGACCCACAATCCTTAAAAAGTTCCTCAATCATTATGAGCAATTTGCAATGAATGAATGAATAAATGAATGAATGTGTGTGTATGTATGTGTGTGTGTGTATTTGCTATTATTAAAAAGACAGCTCCAATTTGTTGTCCTCAAACTCTCTGCCCCAAGTAGAAGATATTCAGTCATATGTTATTTATGCACACTCAAAACAGTCGTTCTCCCCACGGAATCATTTTCTTGTTGGTTAAGGCTCTTTCATTAAGCTGCTGTTCAACCAAGGGAGCTATTTGTCATTCTTCAACTTGCAACATTCCTAGGTTTAGATATCAGCTGAATGACTGATATGGCATATTTAGCATTTAGGGAATGGTCTGTGGGAGCTCATTAGACTGCACACAAGGCAATCTTTTTTTTCTTTCTTTTTTTTTTAAACACGGATGAAATTACGCCCTTCTTCCGCTGGGCAAAGATCTGGGTCAAAACCAGTCTGCAGTAAGTTTCTTTCTCACATTCAGATCTAGCAGAGCATTTTCTCCCACAAAATTTCCCAGACTGGAAAAAATATCAACCTCTACTTGATACGAGTATATAAAGTTTATCACAGTCCATATTTTTGCTCCAGTCCAATCTGTGCCTCATTTTATCTTATTGGTTTGTTAGTTTTAATATGTACCTGGGTCTTTTGCATGCTGGAAGCATCATAGGTGAGGCTGCCCAAGAGCAAACACAATTTGAGGTCAGCCAGGAGACTGGAACAATTAGCAAAGAACTAAATCTTCACTGCAATTCAGGAACCATGTCCTTTCCAACCTGGTGACAGCAACTGAACAGGAGTTTGGAGGCCAGGACAGAATAGATTCCCTCTTTCCATACCATCATGCTCCGTTCCTGTATCCCCCTTTGAAATAGAGCTCTTGGTTGCAATTGTTATGCATGCTGAAAGTGGTAATTGCATATTTATATCTTCAACATTCTTGCTCTGAGAATCCTTTACCAATAAAGAATATGAATACCAAAGTTATTACTTTGACCATTCCCATCTCAAACAATCCAAACCAAGAAATAAATTTAATGTTACTTTTCATTTATCATGGATTCTTCCAAAGGATCTTGAGGTTTTTTTTTTATAACAAGTTTTATTAATTTTACAAAAACAATACACAATCCAGGCATAACAACTTGAAAAATCTTTTCTAAAAAAAGAATAATAATTAAAGAGAGCCAATAGAACATACAAAATAATTCCAAATTGTAATATCAATATTTACATTATCTATTTAACTTCATATCTTATCTAGATTTCTCCTTTTATCCAAATTATATTTCTTGATTATTAAAATTTTATTGCCTTTCATAAACATACAAAACACAGAACATAGAAAAAAAAAACTAAACTAAAACATCTTTTCTGAAGGCTGCCTGATCCCGGGTTGAAACTCTTCTCACACACACAAATTCAAACATCATATTCACTTTATATATCCTTCCATATCTTATTATCATTTTCTTTTTTTTTATAAACCAATTTTATTAATTTTACAAAAACAGTGCACAAACAATCAAGGCATAACAGCTTATCAATTCTTTTCTAAAAAAAAATAGTGATAATTAAAGAAGAAAACCAATAGAACATGATGATTCCTAATTATAATATCAATATTTACTTAATCTATTTAACTTCGTATCTTATCCCAACTTCTCTTTTTCATCCAAATTATTTGTTAATTAAAATTTTATTGCCTTTTATCAACATACAAAACCCAAAAAAACATAACAAAACCTTTATATATCCTTCCATATCTTATTACCATTTTCAATAACATTCTTTGTCTGTTCTATTTCCAACTATCCATTCATCTTTTTTCTTTTACTATACTTCTCCTATACACTAATTGGAGTGACACCTTTAACTCATTACCGTAACTTAAAAGTACTTCATATAACAATTTATCTTGGGATTCTGTTTAGTAGATTCTAAAATTACACAATAAATTTTATACTCTAAATACACATATAAAAACACAATCTTATGTACCTTCCAGAATCCCCCTTTTATCCTTAATTAGATTCACCCATTGTCTCTAAATAGACTTTTTTTCTTTAGATCTTGCTTCCCACCATTGAGGCTTCTCCTCCCCCCCTTTCTCTCTCTTGCTTATTCTTCTCCTTGCCCTTTTTACCCCTTTGTCTCTCCTCCTCCCTTTTCTTAGCTTTCTAACCTTGCATCCACCTTTCCTCTCATTTTTCTCTTTTTTGGTTGTTTTTTCAAACCTTAAAATCCCCTTTTTCTTATCCTCTTTCTCCTCCCCGGAAAAAACCCATTGTTCATCAAAGATGGCTTCTTGTTCCTCTTCTTCTTTGTCCCAATCATTCTGCTGTGTAATCAACTTTTCATAAGTACATAACGCCATTTCTAAAAATTGAAATAAAGTGCCCAAAGTATCTTTTCCATCTTGTTCTTCCTTTTTATATTTTTGATATTCAGTCTTTAGTTCATCCACAAGCGACGCCATCCTGAAAAGAGAAACTTTCCCCAAAACAACCAACCAAGTATTTTTAAGCAAAAATAATTCAGAAAAAGTTCCAAAAGTTAATACTTTTCTTCCTTCTTCTATTTCTCTTTCTGGGGTTACTGTTTAATCAAAAAGGTCCAATTACCATATATCTTTCTTTGAGATTCTAGGCAATCTCCTCCTTTTTCCACTTCTGCTCCAATTTTTTTCCTCTCCCTTCCCACTTGCAACATCAATTTTTAAATGGTCAGAAATCCATACCTCTAATAAGGGTTTTCCAATTTCTTAAATTTTTAAGTCCAATGTCCAAGAACTCTTTTGTCCCTTAACTTCAACTTTCAGAATAGTTCACCTTCAGTGCCCAAACAAATTTCAAATCTTCATCTGCTGTTTCCATGGGGTGGGAGAGTGAAGAAAAAAAAGTTCCCTTTAACAGCTTCTCTGCCGCTTTCGATCTTCTTAGGGATACAATGTATCCTCCAGCAATTCAGACAGCTCAGTTCCAGCGAATTTAAAAGATGTTGATTGACCCGGCTCAGCCAGCACTTTCACTTTTCTTGCTTCCTCCAGCACAATCTTACCCGGCTGCAGGCTTCTTCGTGGTGGCCATTGCTGACCGCTGCTCCACCACCTTGGGAAAAAGGGGTTTTTCTGGATGAGGAGGGGGTCTGCGACACCCCCAACCCCCTGTCCGGCTCCTCTCTCTCTTCGGCTGTCCCTACAGGGCAGCCATATCCCCCTTACCCATTTGGATCGGGGGTACCTCGGCGGCAAGTGCAGCAGGAATCGCGAACGGTCACGAATTCCTGCTGCCACCGAAGCCACGCGGAACCGGAAACCAGGATCTTTTTTTGAAGCAATTTTTTATTAATTTTAAAGATAAAACAACACATCATTAACCATTAAATACATAAATACATAAAACCTCTTAACATTATAGATCCTTACAAATCGAATAAAACATTATTTTTATACAACATGATTCCAATTTATCCCATCTCCATATGGACACACAAATATCTTTCAGCAAATTTCTCATTATTTCTCTTTACTCCTATTCAATTTAATTTCTCTTCCATATTTATCCATTTTATAGTCATCATATTCATTTCTTTCTGGCTTGTTTAAATTATTCTCATCGAACATTCCTCCAAGGTTTTATTGATTCTTTTTTCCTTTTTTTTATAAAAAACAAATTTTGTTAGTTTTACCAAAAACACAATACACAAACATACAAAACACAAAACATAAACAAAACTAAAAGATCTTTTCTGAAGGTTGTCTGTTCCCGGGTTAAAACTCTTCACACAGACACAAATTCAAACATCATATTCATCCCATATATCCTTCCATATCTTATTATCATTTTCTTTTTTATATATATATATAAAAACCATTTTTATCAGTTTTATAAAAACAATGCACGAAGAGTCAAGGCCTAACAGCTTATAAATTCTTTTCTAGGAAAAAATAATAATAAAAGACCAATAAGGCATAACATTTCCAAATTATAATATCAATACTTTATATAGCATTAACTTCATATCTTATCCCTACTTCTCCTTTCCATCCCAATTATTTCTTATTAATTAAAATTTTATTGCCTTTTATCAATATACAAAATCCAAAAAAAAGCATATATATCCTTCCATATCTTATTACCATTTTCAACAACATTCTTTGTCTGTTCTATTTCCAATTATCCATTCATCTTTTTTTCTTTTACTATACTTCTCCTGTACACCAATTGGAGTAACATCTATAACTCATTACCCTAACTTAAAAATACTACGTATAGCAATTTTTCTTGGGATTCTGTTTAAAAGATTCTAAGATTACATAATAAATTTTATATTCTAAATACACATATCACAAACCTATGTACCCTCCAGAATCCCTCTTTTAATCTAAATTAAATTCACGCATTGTCTCTAAATAAACTTTTTTTCTTTAGGTCTTGCTTCCCCCCGTTAAGGCTTCTCCTCCCCCCCTTTCTCTCTTGCTTATTCTTCTCCTTGCCCTTTTTACCCCTTTGCTTTTTCTCTTCGCTTTTGCTCCTTTTCCTTTGCTTTCTAACCTTGCCTCCACCTTTTCGCTCATTTTTCTCTCTTTTGGTTGTTTTTATAATTCTTAAAATCCCCTTTTCCTTATCCTTCTTCTCCTCCTCTCCGGAAGGGACCCATTGTTCATCAAAGATGGCTTCTTCTTCCTCTTCTTCCTTGTCCCAGTCCTTCTGCTGCGTAATCAACTTTTCATAAGTACATAACGCCAGGGAAGCGGCCATTTCTAAGAATTGAAACAAAGTGCCCAAAGTATCTTCTTTTTTATATTTTTGATATTCAATCTCTAGTTCATCCACAAACGATGCCATTATGAAAAGGGAAACTTTTTCCAAAACAACCACAAGTATTTTTAATCAAAGACAATCAAAAGCAATTAAAAAAAAAAAGTTCCAAAAGTTAATACTTTTCTTCCTTCTTCTCTTTCTCTTTCTGGGGTTAATTTTTAATCAAAGAGGTCCAATTACCATATATCTTCCTTTGGGATTCTAGGCAATCTCCTCCTTTTTCAGCTTCTGCTCCAACTTTTTTTTCTCCCTTCCCACTTGCAATGTCAATTTTAAATAATCAGAAATCCATACCTCCAACAAGGGTTTTCCAAATTCTTAAATTTTTCAATGTCCAAAAATCCTTTTGTCTCTTAGCTTCAACTTTCAAAGCAATCCACTTTCAATGTCCAATATATCCAAATATTTCTGCTGTTTCCATGGGGTGGGAGAGTAAAGAAAAAAAAAAGTTCCCTTTAACAGCTTCTCCGCCGCTTTTCGCTCTTCTGAGGGATACAATGTATCCTCCAGCAATTCAAACAGCTCAATTCCAGGCAATTTAAAAGATGTTACTTGACCCGGCTCAGACAGAACTTTCACTCTTCACACGTCCTCCAGCACAATCTTACCCGGTTGCTGGCTTCTTCGTGGCGGCCATTGCTGACCGCCGCTCCACCGCCTTGGGAAAAAGGGGTTTTTCCGGAGAAGGGGGGGGTCTGCGACACCCCCACCTCCCTATCCGACTCCCCTCTCTCTTCAGCTGTCCCTACAGGGCAGCCATATCCCCCTGACCCATCTGGATCGGGGGTACCTCGACGGCTAGCACAGCAGGAATCGCGAGCTGTCGCGAATTCCTGCTGCCCCGAAGCCACGCGAAACCGGAAACCTCCGGAAACCAGGATCTTGAGTTTTTATTTATTATTATTTACTTAATTTATTTATTGAATTTATATTGCCACCTATTCACCCATGGCGACTCGAGGCAGTTTACAGAATGTAAAATCATATTTAAAATAAAAAACAATAAAAAGTAACAAAAAAAATCAAATAAATTAATAAAGTGCAATAGAATAAAATCTGGGGGGGGGAAACAAAACACCCCCAATTCCCATCCTCCGCCCCAACAACCGCAAATCACACGAGCCATTTAATGGGCTCCATCCCACTCTGGGTTCCTTAGGCCCACTGGCAGAACCAGGTCTTTAGTGCCTTCCAGAAGAGTATTAGCGAGGAGGCCATTCTAATCTCTGGGGGACTAAAATTCCAGAGGTTTTGCTTGGACTGAGATTGATGAAACTGTGTTCCTACAAACAGCCACCTCTTAAATCTAGAATCTAGCCTTCCTCATCTGTTCTAGCATGTGCTTTGATTGCTATGTTATTGCCTTTCACCAATTTTTCTGAATTGTGTTGAGCAGTTGCTAGAAGTCAGTTGATCCTGTCTGCCATTGGAATCCATCCAAATTCAAAATAGAAAATGGCATTTTGCATTATGTGTATATTCCTAATTTGAGTGTGCCTATACATTATGATAAAAAAGACTCAGTCATATACATCATATTCATTGCTTTCTTTAACCCTCATGGGTTTCTCTATTTTTCCCATTTCAAGTTGTCATAAATCTCAATGGCATTCATACTTTCTGTTTTTCGTATTTATATTTATTGGTCTTAAAGCAATATATTTATTGGAATTGCACAGAGGGAAGATAGAACAAAGAAATATATTTATTTTATTTATCAAATTTAGATACTTTAGACACCCACCTCATTCATAGCCCTTGAATTTATAAATCTCAATCAGTCTTTGACTCTGTAAATTGTGCCCCTTAATAATAAACAAAAGTATAAAAATGACTTAGCTCTTAAATCTCATTTGAAGTATACAGACCATATTATTGCAAAAGAGGCAGAGATGAATATTGCAATAGCTTCCCATCTATGATAACTTTGCTCAATTGATTCAACAACAGCAAAGCAAACTCTTGCTAATGTAATAAGAAAAAAAAATTGTTTCTAAGTACTTACAGATTCTTGGATTTGAAGGTTTCAGCAAATTCCCATACACTTTGAAGAGACGCAAGATCCAAGGTGATTGCTTCTACCTTGGCTTTGTGCTAAAATGATAAAAAGTTCAAAAGATCAACATACTTATTCCACAGAATCATCTGATAACAAATACGCAACAACATATATTTAAATACCCTTATTTAATCATAATGGTACAGATAACAACATTTTGAGATATGTAGAGATTGTTTAAAGACGGGTTTTTTAATGCTGCAGGTACGTGCAGCCAAAATAAATACTGAAAGAAGTGTGAATATTTATTCAAATATCTCAACGTATTTCCAGATAAACCAAAAGATTGACCCAAAAGATTGCTAGATCTTTTTTTGTTCTTTTCACCATTACCTGCAGAATAAATAAAACAGAGTTACTATTCTTTTTTTTTTTTTAATCAAACTCATGATTCTTAAAAAACTCACCAAAAGTATCTTAAAATAAGTTATCCAAAGTTCATCAGTTAAAATCTGCTAGGCTTCATGACTTAGGCAAAATCCATTAGGCAAAATCCATTATGAATGGTTGATTTAGGAACAGAAAATCATTTAAACAATTCAAATCAAGATAGAAACATATCCATTCCAGAGGCTACAATCATCAGATTTTTATTAGACATTTCAAAGGAAGAATATAGCAGTAAAGGTTTCCCCTGTTCAGTCATATCCAATTCTAGGAGGTGATACTCATCTCCATTTTTTAGCCAACAGAGTCATAGCACTGTGCAAAGACCCTTCCTGCAGTCATGTGCTCAGCATGTGCTGAAATGTACAGAACAGTGTTAGCACCCACCAATGTGATACCTATTTATCTATTTGCATGTGTATGTTTTTGAATTGCTACGTGGGGGCAAATCATGGCAGCTCAGCCCATTGTGGCAAACAGAGGATCTGAAAATGTCATGGAGGTTACGGTCTTCCAACACCTAACTAATTATATAACAACTGAATGTATTTATCTTTTTTTAAAAAAACAATGAAACTAAATATGGAGCTAAAAAATAAAGATCGGGAACACATTTAAACTCATCAACCAGAATTATAATAAATTGAATCGGTTGAGAAAATTTACTCTAATTTTCCCATGAAGTTAAAATATAGTCTTTACATAGAAAAAATAATGTATGTGAGGCACAAAGCAAACATATTAACTGACAGTTCAGGCATTTTATAATCAGTCTTTCTAAAACATATGTTACCAAAACATAGTATCCTTGCTGTAGTTAGCATACAAAGCTAATTCAGCATAATTTAAAGAAATGAATGGTTTATTCAATTTAATAAAACAGTTTAAAGTCACCTGTTAAGATTTATTTCATTCTACTGTGCATTATTTTCCAGAATCGTTGTGCTTTACAATATTGCTACCAAATATTAAAAAATATTCCAACATTACATTTTCATCATTTTTTTAGAGAAGGAATTGTTCATTTTAGCCATCAGGACTGCAATAATATACCAATAATAAAATATTGTATACCAATTTCCTCTTAACTATAATGTAGAGAGGAAAGTTAATGTTCTTTTTCCAATGAAATTTCCACTGCTGCGCTTCTATTACCACATTCAAATTCTGTATCTATTTAATCATAAACTCTTTCGCTTGTCCGGTCTCTGAATCATATTTCTCCTGCCATTTATAAATAAGTCCCAGCATTATGTTTGACTAGATTTTTTTTCTAATTCAGTAACGTTTCTTACCATTCCTCTATGTAATGCTATGTTACCCATATTGAAACCAGTCAAATACACTTGACCATTCTGGAGAATCTCAAAAAGATTTCATCTTCGTCTTGCTAATAACTAAATCTTGAAATTGGAACACATTATTAATTTTCCACTAAACCAATTTATGAAACTTACTTTCTCATAAAAGTAGACATTTAACAATGGAGTAATAGAAGAGACATCTTATTATTTCCCTGTACTTGACCTAGACCACGGGTGTCAAACTCAGTTTCATTGAGGACCACAATAGGGTTGGGTTTGTCCTTGGGAGGTTAGAGTGAGCATGGCCAGGGAAGGTGTAGCCAGCTCAACATCATTCCTGTCGGGGGCGCCTATGGTGGCCTGAGCACTCTGCCAGCAAAACAGGCTCCTGAGTTCCATTTTTGGCTGCCATGGTCTCCTGCAACCCTCTGCCAGTGAAAACGGACGTCGTGGCAGCTGAAAACAGAGCTTGGGAGCCCATTTTCACTGGTGGAAGTGCTGCTGGCCAGTCCTTTGCTGTTTCCAGGGTGGCCAGATCTAAGTACTCCACGGGCCGGATCTGTCCCCCAGGCCTTGAGTTTGACCTTGAGTTTGACCTAGACATTCAAGCTTGCCAAGCAAAGTCTTTCTCTGAAGAACCCAGCGCTCAGATGGCAAAAGCAACTCTACATCATGGTCGTCACCATTACTATCACCATCATCATCCTAACTCAATCCTGTCTGCGCTTGGCCAAAACAACTTTGCAATACACAAAACAGACACAACCAGCAAGGTTTTGGTGCAGAAGGGGGGAAGGAATGCCTTCTCTCTCTCTCTCTCTCTCTCTCTCTTTCTCCTTTAAAAGGTACAATGCTCTGTTCTCGTCTCCAAGGAGAAAATAAAACGGCTGCTACAAACACAAGGACAACAAGGGGTCAAAAAACATCAAGCAGTTCAACAGATTAAACCACGAGCTGTTACTTAGCATGCTCTTGGGAACAGTGATTCAAGTCCACACACTATTACTCAGGTAATGCTTTTGCACATTCTGGGCAATGTTGCAGGTCTCTCCTGCTGGGTTTTGAAACCAAAGAGACAGCATTTGTGATGTTATGAAGGGAATAGACAGCGAATGGGTGTTCCTACCTCCTTTACTCCTTCCACAAATTGGAACTGAGAAAAAGAAGCTGCACTTGAGAAAGAATACAAATATGGAACAAAAAGAAAAGAGATCAACAAATAGGGAACTTGGAAATGTAGATTATCCAAGCTATGAATACAGTTTGCATTTTGACATTTCGGGCAGTAAACTGAACCCCTGCTTACTTGGAAAAATAAAACCCTTTCTATTGTGAAGACAGCTAGGGTTCCTTTCCCCCACTCCCCAACTGTTAAATTAATCTGAATTTCTACAGCTTTGTAGATTTAGCACAACAAAGGTTAGAAGAAGAACCACCTTCTGTGGGAGTATTTCTCAAGCACCTTAAGTAGAAGGCTTTGAAAGGTCACACATTCAAATAATAATAAAAATAACAATGACAGTTTCTAGAATACCATTCATGAACATACATAAATGATAAAGACAGAAACATATACAATGACCACTGGCCTATATAATAAAAAATGTCATTAAATCTTCACAAATCTGGCTTTTTGACCCCTCATTAACTTAAGTTTACACGCTGTCCTCCCTATTCATATAAACTAGTATATTTTTAAACTATACTCAAACTATTCTTTTGAGTCTTAATGTTGCTCTTTGTAGCAAAAAAACAAACAAACCTGTAATGGTTTAATCAATCAATAAACTTTTATTTGATCACTGAGCAATGCAATATAACAATTTAATTAGCCCTTATGGACTTTTTGCATAAAAATTTTTAAAAATGTGATTTTTTTTTTTATGGTTATAGAGGATAGATTATAGAAAGAAGAGAGTCATGATGTAACCTTAGAGAAAGAGGTTAAAATATTAATGTACTTATAACTGCTATGAAGACCAGGAGCCTCTTATTTTAGCTTTCTTTATTTTTTTCTACTTTTTTTCTTTTTCTTGTTGTACTTTTAGCTTTTTCAATATTTCAGGTTTATAATAGAAACAGTAATCTATAATCTGTAAAAGAGATGATTTAACAGCATCCTTCAAATTCTCTGCTAATGTCATAAGGTTATTGTACAGATAACTCTTATAATTTCATCCCGTATTGTTTTATTACTACATGGTGTTTTGTGTTAAGTCTTAAGTGGTGGTATTTTTACAAACATTTTGGTCTACTGGTGTGTGCCTCTATAGCTCTTTTATGCCTAGATATCCTTTAGAAATTACTATCCAGATTAAGAGACTAGATTCTCCTAGGACAAACTTGAATTCATTGAGTGCTGCATCAGGGTTGTGTTCAATATGGCCAGCTTGATATCACTCATGTCAGGGCATGCCTGGGGTGGTACAAGTGCTCTGCCAGTGAAAACGGGCTCCCGAGCTCCGTTTTTGGCTAGGACGGCCTCCTGCAACCCTCTGCCAGTGAAAATGGAGCTTGGGAGGGCCACATGCGACCCATGGGCCTTGAGTTTGACACCCCTGTCCTTAGGAAATAGGGCATCCTATAGAGATGTCACCATGAAGTTTTCCTATGCAATCACTGAACTTAACTTTAGAAACAGTTTTTTACGAAATATAATGTTGCTGGGAATAATATAAGAGAAGATAAAAGAAGCTTGTTTTAAGCCATATCCTTCTATAGAACAAGATGAATATTAAAATACATGTGTCTATCTGAATGCATGTGGGAAAGTGATGCAGTTTCATCATCATTTAATAATCAAGTAACTTTAAGGGGGAAATCCGCAAGGTGGACTTGGAAAGTTTTGTAGAAAGGTTCATTTAAATCATGGGTTTGTTTGTTTCTGATAAATTAGCTCGCTTGTTCACTCTTCAATTCTGACCATAATCACACAGATCAAAAACACTCACTCCTTTTAACTAGCTATTCCAGATTGTTATCAAAGCACTTCTTGAGTCACCATTGTTGTTTGGTGCACATAAAATCAGGAATGAAGGTGTCTTATCTTCACATAACCAGGTTAAATGAAAAAAAAGAATATATAAACTCAGGCATCTTTTTTTTTTTCTCTGAAAACGTTTCGCTTCTCATCCAAGAAGCTTCCTTAATTCTAACTGACTAGTGAGAAATGGAATGATATATATATGGTATATTTTTAATATTTATGTTTATATTCTTTTTATAGCTGCAACATTGAAAACCCATGGTTGTCATGATGCTCACATGCACAGTTGGGAATCTGCTGAAATCTTCTGATGGGTCCTTGGACAGATCCTGCTATTCATTCATTGATTCATCCATCCATCCATCCATCCATCCATTCATGTATGTTTGTATGCCACCTACCTCGTAATTCCAAGCAACCTTAGGTAGAGGAGATCTAGTGCCATTCAGGAAGGTAGAAATTGGTCAACCCCTCCTCCATCTATCATCTGTCTTCCCCATTCCTGGTGACCATAATGAATCTTTTTGCACTAAACATATCCAAATATGCCATATTTAACATTCTTTGGAGAAGGTGAAATCAATAACGTGGACAAGTTTACCACCCCACTCCTTGGAAAATCTACTAGCAGATTGCAGAACTCACATCAGAGAGTTGCAGAGATTCTGGGGGTTTCCTAGATCCTAAAGGTGCAGGTTGTCCAGCCATATAGGATCCATGATCCATTCATGATCATGAAATATTATTTTCCTTATGTTAAGTTCTAGAAAATAAGTGACATTAGTATATGATAGCATTAAGACAAACTACTCAGCTCATTATGGCTCCACTTTCTGTGGACTTGAATTGCTCACTAAATGAATGCCATATTTAATTACCTCTTCTTCATTAAATCACTATTCTTCATCAAAGTGAAATGCATTGCCAAAGGAAAACATTCATTCAAGGTGGTTTGTTTGTTTACTACATGATTGATGATATGCAAAATCAAATTTAATTCTTACACACAGTTTGTAGCTATTGTCCTCCAGCAACACCAACCCTCCTAGTGCTAGGAAGAACAGGAACTATAGACAACATTCTCATTTAATTCCAAAAACATTCTGTGTTTACACAGAGCAAGTCTATTAAAACTGTTTAGAATATAATTGGCAATATTTGTGCTCATGCTTAGAAAAATGCTTAGCAAGCCAGAAGTTTTAACCAGAAAAGTTAAAACCCTCCGAAAGCTAGCAATTTCATAATAGGCAATGTATTCAGTTTACAGCTTAAAGATTGTTTAAAAATGAACACTGCATGCTACAGTAGTTTGGCAGTAAACATGATAGTGCATTTATGTCTCGACACTGAAAGAGCCTTTTTCATAGGTATTTTTCATTCTAATGCAAGGGATGATTTACATTAAATATAGGTAAAGTGTGGTTACATTTTCCTGAAGGACTGCAAAGAAGGGAAGAGAACTATAATAAGTTGAAGCATAAAAGCTTTCTGTCATAATATTTATTATAATGGCATATAAAAGAGCTGAAATAAATAATAGATGACTAAAGGTAAATTCACATGATAAAGAATCCTTCAGCAAATACCATTACTTGGTCTGCTTAGAGTTTTATACACAGTTGAAGACTCTTAATAAATAAACTGCAGTTCCTATAACTTATATAAGTGCTGGTGGAAGGCAGCAGAGGAAATGTAAGATGTACTTTTAAAAAGCACAGAGTGGACATTAGCTAATTTAGTACATAATTATATTCTCCACGGATAGGCAGTGTACATTTTCAGGTATTTAAAAGCTTTAGTCCATGCACCCACCCTGCCTTACTCTCCTCCCCCACCCTCCCAAAGTAAATCCTAAATAGTATACCACTCAAACATGTCTCTTTGGAGTAGTGGAGAAAAAAGCTTGTCCTCCAGTTTAATAAAGCAAATTCCAGTCACCTACACCTGGGAAACACAGAAGGCAAGACGGAGGAAATTATATTTATAGTCCAAGAGATAAAATGTGTTTAAGAAGGAAAAGCTGCAAAGAGAGGTGTGGAAGCCAAGGGGAATTTGATGTCAAATAGCTTCTATATAATGTAGATAAACCAGTAAGAATATAAGTTGAACGGACACCAAGCCAAAAAGACTCACAGAAGCACAAAGACATGAAATTCAGGCTGAAGTTTACCATTAGAATAACGCATGGCGATTTTGAGGCATTCGTTCTTACAGCCAAGAATGTCTAGCAGTAGTTGTGATAATGATCACTATGCAAGATGGATGAAGACAAGGAATCGCTTTCATTTCAGTTTGAGACTGTAAACATTATAATCCCTAATGCACGCCCTTGCTACGGGGGAGTATTTATGTCAGGCAGGCTTTCTAAGCCATTTGTGTGTTTCTGAAGTTGATGAGATTACCTTTCAGATCTCTACGTGGGACACATGAATCAGATGGTGCAAATATGTTCAGGCCAACTGAAGATATGTTGGATCAGCTTCTGGAATCAGTTCCTTTACCACAGCTGAGATAACTTACTGAGGTCCATTAGTGACTTTAATGGATGGAATAATTCTGGACTCATTTTTCTTGTTTCCCTCAATGTCCTGACTATTTTCCTAAAAGACGTTTCACATTTTGCGTGGAGCGTATTAAAAACAATACTAGCAAGCAGTTTTGGTAGCTGATACCTAACATCCTTATGACACTGAGAGGTTCACAGTGAAGTATTCATGGGATGAACCTATTTCTTCAGATCCACCTTGTCCACCATTAAAAAGGCGATGATGTTGTCCAAGTAATATCAAACAGAACTTCAATCTTCCTTTCCCAAGATGTTATTTTCATCATTTTCAAGGTCTCATGCAATTATTAGGGTTTCACACAATGGATCCCAACAAAACTCAGCACATGCGGGACAGTATTTTTAAATCAATATTTTAAGTACAACTAAGACATATTTCCAACCATATTTAAAGGAAAAAAGATTAAAATAGATATATACCAATTAAATTTAGATTACATACTCTATAATGGGCCACAGCACTGCATTTTTATTTTGGTGATTATCCCTGGCTAGCAAAATGCTTTTAAAGAAATGTATATCATGTAAAGCAGAATAATATTTGTAGTAATATTATATGATGTTAAAATAATATTCTTGAATGTAGCCCCATAGAATTATGGAGCATAGAACTCCATACAACAAAGAGATCTGGTTTGTCCCTTCTTCCTGCAGTGGTCACATTTGAGAGAACTAAACCTCACTTCCACAATACAGTATAGGTTTTAAAATTTATGGACATCTCTTTCCCAATTGTTCAGGTTTTTCATTTTTTTTAAAGTACCATTATAAAGTAAAATATTAGTAGTATTATAAACTAAAATAAACTAAAATACTGCTTGCAAATAAAATAATACTAAGGGGTTTCTATGAAGCTGTCATTGCATGTAACAATATATGCCCTTCAAGCCAATTGTCCTTGACTGGAATGGAGAAGCCATCATGGTTCATTCCTGAAAAACACGACTACTCATCATGCTAACTCTAGATCTCCATCCATACGGCAATACGACATGTAAAATTTTACTGATGGCTCAGCCGTGTCTGTTCCTTAATTCCTTGCACACACTCTAGAATTAAAAGAAGAAGAGCACCCCTGTATAAAACCATTTTAAACCTTTGGAAAATGCAAGATGTTTAGCTTCTCAAAGAATTAATTCAATGAAAGGTTGGCTGGATGCAGCATTGTGCGGTACCCACCAGAAGACAAGGGAAGCAATTTGCTTACAATTGGGGGAAACGGAGAGGTTTTCCAGCTGTAGAGACATTGAATACCACTTGTGCAGATGACAAGTATAGATTGGAGCATGTCCAAAGGACAAATATGTTTAACCAAATATGAAAGGGGCTCTCCAGCTCTCTCTTTTTTCTCCCTCTTCTCAGGGTTCCTGACTGTAAGCAATGTTTTTGCCTGAAAGCACAGGCGTGCGCTGCATTGCACATTAATCCTTCAAACTCTAACAGATGCTGGCAGGGATTTAGAGTGGAATGTATTTACAAAGTGACAAATTATGTTCTATATTATACACAGAGAAAGAAAGAGCACCTACAAATAGGCTGATAAATGTCATCTGCAGTGATGACAAGTGATTCATTTTTATTATACACTGTAGTAACCACTGTCTTCTTTTCTTTTTTCCCAGGGAAGCCCAAACATTTATTTATTACAATGGGGGGATGGGGGAGGGGAATCCAGATTATATGTGACACAAAGTACTATCTCTAAGATAGCACATGGGCAGCTTCCATTGCTAGAAACTAGATTCAGATTGTAACACAACCTTGGTCTTGTTGTTTTTTAAATATATGTTATATCACATGTACACTTTTTTCTAAGCTATCACTATGGGCTGTTCTATAAATCTAAAAAATCAAGATTTTTTGGTAAAAAAAAATCTACTGAGTCTATCAGTGGAGCACAAAGATTAATGAAAGTTCTAGTGTTGTTTTGTTTATTGTTACCCTGCTTTTGTTTTAAAATTCTGAAGTAGAGTTTTAAAATGAGTTTGTTTCGCATTTGTGTCCCCTTGAGTCAGTGATAGCTTCTGGTGACTTCCCTGTCTAGTCTTTGAAGTTTTCTTGGCAAGATTTTTCACAAGTGCAATTTTTTCGTTCCTCAGGCTGAAGAAGAGGGACTACCTAAGGTCATCCAGCTGGCTTCATGTCAAAGGCAAGACAAGAACTCACAGTGCCCTGGTTCCTAGTACTTAACCGCTACACTAAACTGGAATCATGATTTAAAATGACTTGATGTATGCCAAACATTTTGATTCTGAAAAAGCCCGTTGTAAATATTCTGGGATCTCCTGGAATGCTGATTGGACATTCAAGCTGTTTGTAGGAAGACCACATCTTGAAATAGTTTGGAGGTTAGAATATTACATAAAAGAGCATTCTGCATATTCATACATTGAATACGGTTTATTTAAAGGTCTCTGGAGAACCAGACTGTTCCTAACATTGGTTATGGATTTGTAATGACAATGTAACATGTCTATGGAGATTCTCAACTATCATTGTCCCAAATGTTTCCTTGAAAACGTTTCACTTCTTAGATGAGAACTGAAACTATTTACAAGGGGGAAAAAATCAAGAAAGTTCAATTGCCTTTTGGAAAAGCATCTTTGATCAAAAGTCAAAACAATCACGCTTTCTTATGTGAATGAAAGTGAATCAGTTATTTTTTTTTAATAATGTTTATTGAAAGTTTCAAACAAAAAGAATATGTAAAAAAAAGAGAAACATGTTCTCACATTTTTGCAACATTTTCATAGCGGTGTACATTTTTCTTAGTATCAATTAAAGCCATTTGCTACAAGTAAATCTATAATTTGTCTAGGATTTGTTTCCTAAATCTTTACTTATATATGTTATTATTACAATGGTAATACAATATTTATTTAATTATATTACTTTACATATATACATAGCTATATATACAATTATCCTTATTTCCACTTTCCCTTGTTGTTTGTTTAATCAATTTCACTAGACATCTTTACTTCCTTTTTATACAACCATTTGTACCATATATTCCAAATTGTAAAAAATTCCCCCTCTTCCTTGTTTTTTAGTAACATGGTTAGTCTAACCATTTCTGCGCATTGGTGGATTTTATTAGTTATTGCCAGGTCCGTGGGTATCATTGTTGATTTCCAGTTTTGGGCAAAGACTATCCTTGCTACTGTAATGATATGTGATATCTGATGCTGGTGTTTTTTGCTCCATGTTGGTTGTGGCATTCCGAGTAAAAATCTGTGTTAAATTTAATCTTTAGTTTTGTCATCTCTTCTAACCATGCCTGTATCTTAGACCAGTACTTTCGGGCTTTAGGACATTCATCAGTTAGTTCTAAGTAAAGCATAATATAGGCTGTCCATTGTCTTTTCCTGTGGTGGAAGGATTTATTCTAATGTTGGATTAATCCAAGCTTAATATGTAGATCCCCAGCACAACTACCCAGTAAATATGTGTACGTAGAACAAGCATCTCCAAATGAGAAATGAATGGATTACTAACAATAAACAACAAATCAAATCCCCTCCATTTGCAGGGATAACTCGGATTTTGGAAAGGATCCAGATTGGTATTCTCTGGTTCATAACTCATCTGAGTATTTTTTTCCCCTCTTATAGCTCATTGTGTTAGATCAAAGGTGCTTCCCTCAGTTATCTAGACTCCACTATATTCCATTTTAGCAATAACAACACTGAATAAGCTATAGATACTAATGACCTCCACAGCGAACTTACATGATTAATTAATATTTCCACCCTATTCTGCGCTTTTGAAGACGGGAAGTTGAGAAAGGCTGCTTTGCCCAGAGAATTTCTAGTTGATGCTGGATTCAAAGTTTCTTATTTATAGATAAACCTTTCAATACCTTTGTGCTGTGAATCCAACATCAGCCGGTATTTTAGTCACTACTAAAGCACTGTATTCTGTTCCATTCACTGTAGAGTATCTATAAATTTCCACTGTTCATAAATTGACGTTCTTTAAAACCGATACGTCCAAAAATACGATGATTTAAGGAACAGGAAAGCTTCATCAGAAACATTTTCTCAACAGATGTTTATAAACAGAAGGCAACATTTAAAGAAAAAAAAGGGAGGGAAAAGACACCTGAACACACTGCCTCGCTATGTTGCACAAACCACTGTACAACCTATTAGAATTACTGCAAAAAAAGTCTTCCTGGAAAACATCCAGAAATTAAAAGGTGCCAACGAGCTCCCTAATAACCTTGCGTAGACGGAATTCTTATGAAGAAAATAAAGTTTATTGTCTGGAAAGAGAGAAAGCACGAGGAAAGCACTAAAGCAATGGAGGTGAACAATTAGACAGATGTTCACTTAAGGAAATAAAGGGAACCGAATAAGTCTTTGTGGAGGGAATTTTACGAGAATACTGACAACTCTGCACCTCATCAAGGGCATTGGTAAAGTTAAAGCTGCAAAAAACTGCTGATGCTACGGAAGGTGGCATTTAGGTAACATGGCTCGTAGCGAAGTAACATTATACACCACCGATCTCAATTTGTATTCTCATGCACAATGACCATCCGCTCCTCATTTCCTATTCCCCTTCACTCATTTTCACCTTCTTGGCCCCCCAAAAAACTCATTTTAAAGACCATCCTGTAATTTAACCAAATGAAGTCTTGTTGGATAGGACATATCCCAATTTTTTTCTTCTTTTTTTTTTTTACTCTTCTTTGGCTTCTTTTTTTACTCTGACACACAGCTCTAGTTTAACAGAATGGATTTACAGATTCTTTATACAGGCAGTCCTCGACTTAAAACTGTTCACTTCGCTGACTGTTCAAAGTTAGAACGGCACTGGACAAAAAGTGACTTGTGGCCCTTTTTCACACGTGTGACCATTGCAGCATCCCTACCTGTCATGTCATCTAAATTCAGATGCTTGGCAACTGGTTCATATTTATGACCGTTGCAGTGTCCCAAGGTCCTGTGATCCCCTTTCATGACCTTCTGTCAAGCTAAGTCAATGAGGAAGCTAGATTCACTTAACAATCCAGGTTAGTAACTCATCACCTGGAGTGATTCGCTTAACAATGGTGGTCAGAAAGGTCAGAAAATTGGGGCAAAACTCACTTAACAAATGTCTTGCTTAACAACAGAAATGTTGGGGTTAATTGTAGTCATAAGTTGAGGATTGGCCAGTGGTGGGATTCAAAAATTTTTACTACTAGTTCTGTGGGCATGGCTTGGTAGGCGTGGCTTGGTAGGCGTGGCAGGGGAAGGATACTGCAAAATCCCCATTTCCTCCCCACCCCACTTGGAGTTTTCCAGCCCATTCTCCTGTGCAAGGCAACAAAAGAAGACCCAGCCAATCAGCTGGGACTCGTGAGGCAGAGAATAGATGGGGGCGGGACCAGTCAGAGGTGGGATTTGCCAGTTGTCCAAACTACTCAAAATTTCCACTACTGGTTCTCCAAAACCTGTCAGAACTGGCTGAATACCACCTCTGAGATTACCTGCATTTGCTAAGTGACGCTAACCAGTTAATGTGCTTCTGTGTTGGTGTTGAAATACAGGAATGCATAATGAGACCGCACAATTTCTGAAATGACTTTTAACATGTTCTTGATTGCTTTCAAAATAGATTTAGCATATAGAAATGATTGGAAGTGAGGTAGGTGTTTTGGAGCGATGCTTTGTTCTCATTCTCTCAGCTCTGGTTCTTTGAGATGAGGACTGAATTGGGAGAAAAGTAAGGTCTAATCTTTCTAGCTGTTCTCAATCACAAGTAAGTCTTTAGACAAAAGTCAGTATATCCTCTTTCCTTGCAACTGGACTCAAATTGGAAATAGTGTTTTTTTTTTTTTTAGAAACCTTCCTAGTCCCATTATGAGGTCAAAAGCCTCTTCAAGGCCATTTTCACAATTCTTCTTGTGACATGGCGATCATATCGGCGATCCTATTTTTATCAAATTTTTGCAATTGCTCTTTATTTATGTACAGCTTAGGTCATCACCATCATTTTAGCCATTGTCCAGTCAATGGCCTCTGCCACACATTTCCAATCAACACAGGGTTGAATGGAAATGTGGGTTGTTGTTGTTGTTGTTTTTGTATACAACTCAAAATAGGAAGCTCAAAAATGCTTGAAGTATCTTCAAACAATATTATACACATTCCTTCAAGATTGTTCTTTAAGCTAATAATATTTAAGAACCTGTAAAAATTAGCTTAGAAATCACCTAATTTTTGTTTCAGTTGTCTTACGAATAGTGAAAATAGAGTATTGTCCTACTATTCGTAAGTCAGCAAAATTCACTTGGATACAATCCCAAACTATTGGTTTTGTCCTTTTTTCTTGTACAGATCTTTTTTATTTTTGTTTTTACTGATAACAACTTAACATTAACATTATGTCCAATTCTACTTATTGGTTTACTACAAAAATTTCAGATTATGATTTATAAAATATCTTATTCCCTGGGGTTAGAAGTAATGATGAGTTTAGATCCATATTTCACAGTAAATTCTGATTGCTGAACCATGATCTGATGAATGAATCACAAATAACTTCTAATTCAATAAGTGTGTCACATTATAAACCATGTTTTATAATCTGGAAGAATCCAGATTTGGTGCCAAGCCAAAGTGAAGCAAGTCATATTATGATTTAGTTCTTGTGGTTAACTAAGCCAATGCAGAATTTGGATATGAAGATAAAATGAAAATATTGAAAAAGGATGCTGAACCTTCCAATCATTCCTTCATTCCTGTTGCAGAACAGAATAATGGAAGAACTGCTTAATCTTCCCTGAACTTTTTCTAAAATCTTAAAATGTGGAGGAGTCTAGGGAGAGAATACATCAATCTGTTTTATTATCATGTTGATGGTATTATCTATCTTCAACTTTATTTTTTGCCAATTTGTCATAGTGACAACATTAAGAGACCATAGGTGTTCTTCAGTTCCATTTGTAACAAAAGGCATTTTAAAATAAATTCAATTAGTAAAAGAAGTGATTGTCTCACTAAATTATACTTTTACATTTAATTAACATACAGAAGTTGATAATGTTACATGTGAATCAATACACACTATGCTTTTAAAGTAACAAAATTAAAAGATACTAAAAAGGAATGGCACATATATTTAAAAAAAAATTGTGGGGGAACAATATGGGGGGAAAGTAGTGACCCACTGGATTCAATCTCCAGAAATATTATACCTCTGGTTTAAATTTAATTTTCACTGTAAATTTGAGAGTGTATCAGATTTGGAAATAAGTGAAAAGTAATTCAACAAAATCATATAAATGCCGCACATTTGTTTATCATTAGAATACTCAGCATTATATAGTTCGACTATGTATCGCTGATAAAGATAAATGAAGTACAAGCCAAATTTATGTCTGATGTGACCATAAACCACAGGAATTTGGACTGACCAGTCCACACAAACGCTTTCCCAAGTTAGTTGACCAGGAATAGGCATGTTAATTCATCAAACTGTCAAAATAATGACATTCATTCATAAGTACTATCCAGTGCCTTCCATACCTGCTGGATATTCTCCAACCTAGTGAAAAATGCTAATTATATACTTTCTTTTTTATGTCTTCGAACAATACACTGAAAAGAATAATGACAGAGAACTGAGAATGGTGTAACGGCTCTTGGGACAGGACCCAAAAGGTTGAAGGAGACGAGAAAAATGACATAACGCATTGGGCCAACATGCCATCTGGAATAGTCTTCCATTTTGAATACATTTAGAATAGTCTTCCATTTAGAATACATGGCAGATTGGTGAATAGTTTCACAGACAATGCTTCACCACCCAAAAGGGAAGGAGGGAGGGAGGGAGGAAGGAAGGTTGATCTTACTCATGGCCCTTTTTAATTTTTTTTAATTATTCACTAACTAAATTCTGTTCCTCACAGAAAGGCTTTTATACCCAGCAAGCTTACTACCATACTATCAATGGCTCTGAAGGACAGTTACAAAAACATTCTAAAATCATATTTGCATAGTGACTCTACAACAGCTGCTTTGTTATTCACTTAGGCTCTCCTATCAAAAAGAATATGCTCTTTTCATAAGTCTATCTGAAGACAAAGCAGGAAGTTTTGTTCGATCATGGCTGAATAGAATCTCTGGGTTTTAATAGAATTTCACAGTTCATTTCCATATTAGAAGACTACCAGGCAGGTCTTTTACATTTTTTAATATTACAAGTCGTAAAATGAATGGTGTTATAACTATGCAATTACACTTTAACATGTATATTATATGAAACCTTGGTGTGTGGTCATAAAAATAAATAATGAAATAAATAAAAAAGAGAAAGCACTAGTTCGATTGAAGGCTTTGTTGATCCAATGGAAATGACATGCCCTGTCTAACCAAGTCTTAAACCAGCAATGTAACCTACTGGGTGTCAGGCACAAAAGACGAGATCCACACATTAAGTTCCAATTAAACTGATTCATTGCTGATGCCTATGCACAAGAGTCTAGTCAACGAACAGTAAGCACTGTTCTGCCGCTATATATATGATTTAATGGCATTCAAGAGGGGTTGGACTTAGACCGCTTGTGGGAATGTAGAGACTCTAGGCCAGGGGTGGGCAATTAATTTTCCCAAGAGGCCACATGGGAAATTCTATCTTGATCTTAGGCCAGTCATTCTCTCTCAGTTTTAGGAAGAAGGCAATGGTAAATCACTTCTGAAATCTTGCCAAGAAAACTGCAAGGACTAGTCCAGCTTTGAACCAAGAGTTGAAAACTGACTTGAAGATGTGCCTCTACACACACACACACACACACACACACACACACACACACGGTTAGAAACATTGAGGCTGAAGAGGATAAGGCAAAAGATAAAGCTATGCTTCATGAGTAGACCAGATGTTTAATATTCTTGTCATCATTTTTTCTACATCATCAAATCCAGAAACATTCATTATGAAGATGTTCCTTGAGTAGCTTTGAAACATTAGATTAATAATCACTTAAGACCAAAGACACTGAAAGACAAAGCAGGGAAAATAAACTTGTGGAAGTTAGGAAGGAATGTATTCAAGAGAAAACTACAGATAACGCTTTCAGAGATTTCAAAGTACAGTATAGTAATTTAAGAAGCTTGTGAAGAAGAAATGTTCTCAAATAATGAGCTAGATCACCTGGCAAACAGCTTATCCATACAATGCCCTACAAAATTCAAAGGAACTTAGTGGAATGTTACATTGCAAGGGACAACCATGAAACTTCTCCTAAAACTATCTGTTATCTTCCATGTATAGAGGGAGAGTTTCCAAATTAAATATATCTCGAAGCCTTTGTTACATTACTATTGTATTTTTCATCCAAGCAGCTGATGACAATGTGCTAGAGAGATAACTAAGGATCTAACCAACTTTCTGTAATGACCAAAGAATTATATGAACCAGGATCACTGTCATATAAATCACAGGCATTGAAATCTTTTAGTGTTCTACTAAGAAACTTATCGTTCTTATCAATGCCATTCCATTATATGCCTTAAATAATATACAGCTGTACTTATTGCCAATAATGTGCCAACTATTTTTAGATACAGGAACAAGATGAAAGACAATTTGCAAAGTTGTTTGGTAAAGTTATGTATTTATTGGTACAAAAGCCAAAACAAGGGGGGCAAATGGAAGAATCAAAGGCAATCAGTTGGTAGATATATACAGTATAATCATACTTTCAGTTGCAGAAGAATGACATCCTGATGTATTCTAATTCATATGATTAAAGAAATATATGAAATATTGTGTTTTCCAGAGGCAAATCTTTACAATGCAAGAGAATCCAAATTCTAATTCCTGTATCAAGCAGAAATAAGCAAATAAGCAAAATTTGCCTGGGGCTGGAGATGAAGTCCACATATCTTAAAAGTTGTTGAGGTTAAGAAACACTGGCCTAGGATATGCCTCAATATAGTTTGCATAACTCATTCTGCATCATCAGGTCAAGTTTCAGTATAATTCTTTTGAAGGCTGCCTTTCAACTATATCAACTACTATATTCAGTCGATCCTCTCATTTCTGGCAGGCATCGTCCATCCACTTTTAAGTTTACCTTTCCCACCTATGCCTTGACAGCTGTTCTTCCAAAGAGGGGCATGGTGGGAGATCTGAAATTCTCAGCTGTTTGTTTGGTATTGTGCTTAACACCAAACGTGCTATGTGCATTGCTTTGCTACAATTTACACACAATTACACGAAGTTCAAAAGAGACACAGATTCTTTCTATAGTTTGCACCGGGATATGAACTTGTCTTACACTGAATCAGAATAATTCATATGTCCATCTTGTTTAGTTCTCAGGATTCTCTTCAACTCCTGTTAACTCGTCTTTTGGTACAAGATCCAAGGTCATAGAATAAAATAGAATAGAATAGAATAGAATAGAATAGAATAGAATAGAATAGAATAGAATAGAATAGAATAGAATACCTTTATTGTCATTGCATTTCATGAATACAGTGACATTTGAAAGCTACTCCAGCACAGTGCCCCAAACACCACATCACAATCATACTAGAGTATTTAAAAATTAAAATAATTATTATAATAATAATAGGACTGAATCACAAATGCACTGTTTGATTCAAGACAATTACTGCCTTGGAAAAGAAATTGTTTCTCAGTCTATTAATCCTCATTTTAAGACACCTATAACGCCTCCCTGATAGTAACAGATCGAAATATGAATGACCAGGATGAGAACGGTCTGTGAAGATTTTTTGTGTACTACAGAGGAGTCTGGTCTTCGCAATCTCTTCCAAAGAAGAAAGAGAGCAACCAATGATTTTTTTGTGCTGTGTTTATAACTCTCTGGAGCATCTTCTTATCCACTGCAGAGCATCCAGCATACCACACCATTACACAGTATGCCAAAATGCTCTCAATGGTAGACCAGTAAAAAGTAACCAGCAACTTCCCATCCAGACCACTTTTTTTCAGCAATCTCGGAAAGTGCAGGTGCTGTTGGGCCTTCTTTGCAGTGGCCATAGTGTGGACCAACCAAGTAAGTTTGTTGGAAATATGAGTTCCTAGAAATTTAAAACTATGAACTCTTTCATAAATCAGAAAAGTTATATTTGTACCATGCTAAGATTCCTATGTTTCCATGCAGGGTGTGACTATATAATATAAATTAGAAAGGGAAGTTAAAGAATGGTCGCACAAAATCCACCAGAAGCAGATTTGGAAACCATCTCAGAGGTTGTGAACTTAGGACTACAACTGGTATAAGAATTTCCATTGCTAAGCAAGGCGGTTGTTTGATGAGTTGTGCCTCATTTTACAACTTCTGCCATGGTGCGTTCAGAGAATCAATGCATTTGTTAACCGAATCACATAGTCAATAACTGAATCTAGCTTTGCTCCATTGACTTTGGAGATTGGCTGTAAATAATCACACTGCAATCATTATAACTACATGCTGGTTGCCAAGTATGCCAAATTTGGATCAAGTGACCATGGGGATGCTGCACTGGTTATAAGCGCAACAACTGTCAATAAACAAATGGTTATAAGTCAAGGACTAACTGGTTACCACTTTTCAGTGCAATAAAGTGGAGGAAACTCCTCCTTCAGCCTCAGATGACACATGATTGAATACTGCTTGCAGATACCACTTATATTTAATTCTTGGTTAAAGGTTTTGCATATTAAAAGCATTAATCATGTGCATGTGTCAAGGACTTAAATCAGGGTGATTTGAATTTAAAGTAATGCTTTTGAACAATTTACATTAACTGTTACGTAAATTAGAAAAAGACATGTGCAACCCTTCTGTATATGGTATTGTAATGCAAGTGAGTCTACAAAGTTTTCTGGAAAACTCTGTAAAAAAAAAAAAAAGTTGGGCAGGAATTCTATCCCTCTCCTGGAAATTGAATTATTACCCACCACATCTAAGCTGCCTATTAACATAAATAGGTAAATGGAAAACAAAATCTAGTCTTCCTTGTAGAAATAATTGAATAAAAACAGTGTCGTGGGGCAATTTACTTCCTTTAAAACTGAAACAAGAACTTGTTGTGGTTCTGTGGCTTAGAGGGCATTTTCTATTTTATTGCACAAAATTGGAAAATGCCTCAAAATTACAAAGTTTGTAAAATGAAATACACTACGTTTCTCAAGCATTTTGGATTCACACATCATGTTGTCAAGATTAGTTTATATGGTCTGTCAAAAAATCAGCAAATTTGTTGGATTCTTATAATATGCATTATAATACATCAATTTGTGCAAACTGCAATAACTGGGTTAACTCCATGTTATACAACACCAAACAAACCAGATGATGGCTTAGTGTGAAATACAAACCAACCACGGGAGATACAAGACTGCAAGTTATCTCATTAGGAACCTCAAGATTTCCTCTATTAGCCTAAAAGGCCAGAGAAGATCAGAATGTATTTCTTTACTCAGCCAATTATATTCTATGCACAGTGGATTCCAATGATCCAATTACAATCACGTAAACAAAGTATTTTGCTATGCGTAGCCCAAATTGTAGTGTTCAATGCTTAAAGTTATTAGAGATTCTAAATTAGTTTTTAATTCCAAATTGCCCCAGTAGACTTCTTTTGAATATAGCTTCTTTTTTTTCCTAATTAGCTGTACCAGCACAGCTATTTATTTTAATGTTTCAGGAATGCTGTTTGCAAAAAATAAAAAGGCTTAAATGCACATACTCCAGTGAAAACGAGATGCTTCTCACACTACAAGCATAACATTTAACAATAGCCTATATCACAAATACTTTTGGTTGTTCATCTTACAGATAATGATACTGTCAAAATATGTTATATATTTATTTTTTTTAAGATTCACTTAAGGTGACTTATTTCTGCTTTGAAGAAAAAGGCTTCAATCTGTTTCTACTATGCACTAAATCAATAGGGCATTAAGTATGGAGATCTGTGGATATATACACACACACATACACATACATATGCCAAAGTTTGAAAATTCTTTTTACAACATATACATATATCTGTATTATTCACCCACAGGTGTTGGCTTATGCACATAACAGTAGAGAACAGCTGCTGGAAAATTAATGTAGCTGTTCTAAAGATATAAAAACAGAAACAAAAAGAAGACAAAAGTATCACTGGAATCAACTGTGAGAAACATCATGAGCAGATACTAATCTTCAAAAAAAAAACCACAGTAGGTTTTTTATTGTTATTATTCCTATTGTTGCTTTTTTTGACAGAACAAGAAAATTAAGAACAATAACTGAAATACTGCTATCACCAAATGTGACCTGGTTCAAATGAGATGCCTTATCAAAAAATATAAAGCACGATGCAAAAGTCAAACACTCTTTAAAAGATCTATTCATTGGGATGTAATGCACCAATTCTCTGAACAGACTTTGGAAATAATATTTCTGGGTAAGCTGAATGCATATTTGGTGTGTTGCAACTTAATTCTATTAAATATAGACTTCGTGTAGCGTTATGCGTTATTGTTTTGTCTTTCAGGATCAGTCATTGACTACATTCACCACCACCACCCCAAAAAACAACCGATCATGGAAACGTATTAGCTGGAAGGTCAATCTCTGTACCGAATGATATTTTGCCCCTGGTGCCCACATCCATTTCATATCTAACATCCTTTTTTTGCCTATTCTGCTTAAATCTCAATGATATTAGAAATATTATAACTTTCTAAATATTTATTTGCTTCATATTTCTTAATTGCTTGAATAACTGTAGTAATAACTGTTCATGGGAAAACATTTTTAAATGACTGAATCAATAGCACTAGTCGCTTCAAACAGAGCCCAAAACTCTGACAAGGCAGACTGATTCCTCAGTGAAAGGTCCATGTCCCATACACAAGCCTGCTATAATCCTATGAATTGGAGAAGGAACTCTTCACAGGATTTCCACTTCCCCATCCTCAGAGAAATCTGAGATTTCAAAAAGGTGTGATGAGGATCAGCTCCTTTAGCAATCTGGTTTGAAAATGAAATAAAAGAGTTTCCAAATTATGAGGTTTTATCTCCTTTGGTGCAGCTCTAATTAGGTTGGAGAATACCTGACAGGTGATTTTTATCTGTCTGTTCAGCCAGTTAATGGCATCTAGGATAAGACTAGTAATGTAACTCAAGGAAGATGGAGTAGAGATGATGTTTAAGTTTGTACATTGCACCATGTAAAGGTTTATTACTCATTTCTACATGCTGTAATCTATTGTTGCTTTTAACAATTGTCCAGACTGTTCTATAGGAACAGGCATATGATTCTTTCAAACAATTACAAGAATTGTGTTCACACAAGTGAAGGAAGAAGCTACATCCATAAGGTTTCTTAACGGTTCATCCATAGTTCAGAATAAAGCCTCAATTCCTTGTTGTTATATTCCAGTTCCAAGCTTCATAATTTGAAAATTGACTTTGGGGAGTTTTTGCTTGGTCTATTAAAATGATTCATGTTGCATTCAACATAAATTGTGCATACACAGAGGAGGGTTCAGTTCATGTATTCACAGTATAATAACTAAAGTGAATTTTGTACGAGCTGCAGTTTGTGGCAGAGATGCAGTATCATTTGTCTTAATTTTTCTTCGGCATTACATTAGAGCTAGTGCATTTACATTTCCAGGTAAGGCTTAACTTTACTCCTGTTGTAAAAAGAAAAAAGGGAATCAAATCTGCATGTTTATGGAGTCTAACACCAAGTAATGCCTTTTTACTGTCTTAAAGTACACATGGATTTACTTTCCATTTACATTCCTCTACAAAGTCAAACACAAAGTGCATGAAATATTTACTATACATAAATCATATAATGTCCCAAATTAAAAAGATAACAGACCCACTCTTTTCTAAGGCAAAGATATTACAACAGTCACGTCTTCTAAATATTTTCACCATTCAACCCTGCAAGAATAATGAAAGCTAAGAAAAGCAAAGTCCATTTCTTTCTTCTTCTTTTTTTTTAAACTTTTAGTCTACATTGGGTTACGGTATGTAAATTAACAAACACACTGACACAAGAAAGCAAGAGCTTTCTCATGAAATATGTATTTGAGAGGGAAAAATCAGCATATGGCAAGCTCAATCGCCAACATCTTAAAATAATTTTTCAATACTTAAGTGACAGAACCACAGATGCAGACAAAGGGGAATTTCAGCTCTGCGTTTTATTCTTTTAATTCTGTTTTGTATTCACACATCCATCAAAATGACTTTGAATGTGATCATTTATTGTGGCAGAAAGCCTTTCTGCTTATTAGATCACAAGACACCTTTGTAAGAGACTTGGCCAAAGGAATTGAACTACTTGAAGTAGCCAATATCTGCGTTTTGGGCAGGAAGGATCCAGAAACACATAAATAGAATTCAGGTTGTACTACAGATTGTTTCTACTTTTGTCTTCTTGCTTCTTTCCTTCTTAAAAAGTGACCACTACAGGCTAGGAGTCACCTATTTGTAGAGGAAAATAACCAGTAGTAAATAAAACTACAGGAGAAAGTAACATGGATTTTATTGTTCATTAAAGTCTGCATAATCTATACAGATAGGTCAAAGCATGTGGTAATGGAACCAATTACTACCATCATTTTGGTGGAATGGTTGATGCTTTTCCTGGACAAGATTCTGTTAATGTTATATTACAAGAAAGTTAAAGATGGTATTTCTGATATACTTTTTGTCTGGACTACTTTGCAAAATCAACATTAATCTTTCAAGTATGAAAACACATTTATTTACACACACACATACACACACACCATCTTTACAGTCCAAGAAAAATTCCTTCTCCAGATTCAGCTATCTGACTGACTGTCATCTAATTTGAAGCTCTTCCACCTGTCTCTCAATGTCATTCCCAGATACCATTATAATAAACATGATCACATAATACAGTTTTGAGTTCAAAGGACTGCGGTCAGTCTAAAAGCGAGAATAACCATATTTCCTTGGCCCTGATATTTGGGGAGATGTTAGGCTCATGCTCACTGCAAAGTATTAATCATGGCACTCAAAATAAACCCTAAATGTGGTCCATCGAAAATCAGAAAGACCACAATGAAATGTTCTTATTATTAACTCTGTATCACCCATAGCTAATCAGTGGATCATCCTTCTCTGCAACTTAAATGAATAGAAGTGAGGTGGCTTTTGGGTTTTTGTGGTTTTTTTTATTGAAAATCTTGAAACTTCAAATCTCTTCTTTTTCTCCTTTTCTTCATCTCAATCATTTCAAAAAACTCATTTGCAAAAACTCACCTTCCAATGAGGTTTATCTTTCAGTATGTATATTCCCTATAAATTCTGAAAAAAAGACTATCTAGTTAAATATACAGTTGCAAGGGCAAAAGGTTATGGTTATAAGATAAAAGATAAGTCATAAGATAAAAATCATGGTATTATTCTAAGAATATTAAAAACCCTAAGAGGAAACAGCAAATAAGTTTCAGGTAAATGAAAGCACAGCAAATAAGATGCCCTTTTACTAGATTGCCAACAAAAAGATTATATTTACAAGTGTCATGCCCCTGGTGGAGACAGTCTCTGAAGGAGAGTGGAAGTGTGGCTCTGGAGGTTGTGGAGGAGGCTGGGGAAGGACCCAGGCCCATCCCCTATCCATCCTAGGGCACGCAGGGAGGAATGGATAAGGGAGAGACGTGGTCTCCTCGGGAAGAGAGGGCCTTGATCCTCCTCTTCATGAGATGCAGGTGTGACAACTGAATAAAAGTTTGGACTTGCGTACTGGCAAATGCTGGAAACAAAGCATGTTTTATTTTGGACTGAAGTTATCTTGGTTGGCATCCTTCCAACAGACTGTACCTTGTTATTTCCTTGAATTTGGTAAATACTTCTCTTGTTCCGTTGTGGAAATTTCATCATTGTATTTGTTTGGTTTTTTATTTCCGCTCAATTTGCTCATTAAATTCAGACTGTATTGCTTTCTTTCGAAGATTATTTTTGAGTATGTTTTATCTCCAACTGAGTATTATTGAATAGTGGGGCCAAATTGGAGGCATTAAGGAACATTTATTTACATTTTGGATTTTGTTACATTTGTGTACACTCTGGGTCATCACAACAAGTTTCAGGATAGGCTGAATATATTTTTGTATAGTCATATTGCTTTTTTAGTTGGTTTTCAAATATGACCCAATACTTTGGCTGAAAACAGGAATGCAATGCTGAAATACTACAATTAAAGAAAATCTATATTTGAATCTTTAGGAGTGGAAACACATTAACTTGTTTAGTACATGAATGATTTCTTCAATTTAATGCCAATCTTTCTTTCACTCTTTGAAGAAACACCAACCTATCTGAATTAAAAAAATAAGGAAATATTGGAGATAATTAAAAAAAAAAAAAACAGATCAGGATGACATCTTTTAATTTTCATGCCTTTCTTGTAATTAGGTTTAACACATCACATATTGTTTGTGTCTTTAACATTTCCTCAATATTTCACGAATATCTCATATTAATATCTGAGCAATTCCATCTTCTCTAGAGACATGTCACCAAATAACAAATCAAAGCAGCAGTTGCTTAGCAGTCTTTTCCCGAACGTAGCCACTTAAAACTTTGTTGGCTAATAGCAATGAAATTTGGCTCTTGTACTTAAGAATGCACTTTTTTGTTTCTTTCTAGAAATTATATATGTTGCACTTTGCTACTTGTCAACTTATTTTCAGCAAAAATTGAAATGCTTTCAGAAATATTCTTTTTTAATTTTTAAGAAAATTTCCCTGATGTTAAATCTTGAAAGTAGCCCACATGTTCTCATTTACTCAGTCATTCTTAATTAAGCACCATATTCCTATAAACTATGCCAATTCAATTATTTTACTTCTTTCATATTCACAAGCCAGCCAAAAAGAGATTTTATTTAAGACCAAGATTGCTTCTTTAAGATGATCAAAAGATCAAATTCATTTTGAGTTTCACATGTTCAGATAAAAAGGTACACTGGGTTTAATCCACACTGGAAGTAACCCTCTTCCTGACTAGACTGCTCTAAATCTGTTTTATTTATTAGTGCTTGAAGCTTGAATAAAATGAAAGTATTTTTTAAAATGTTCCAACTGCATTGGGATCCTATTAATTGAAAAAAAATAAGGCAAAGCGAATGAATATAGTTTGATCCAAACAGTCAGTCAGATTAGAGTCCCATGAAAAAAATATTTGGTGACAAAAGGCACTTACAGTGATCTGCCAGAAAGAAATAAATTAATCAAACTGTCAAACAAAGAAGGCTGGGTTTGACCTCGTACTGATCTCATTACTTCTCTATTACCCTTTTGAAAAACATCCTCTTACCAAGACAACTAATTGAAGATTACATGGAAGGAAATAACACCTCTCCATCACTCTAGTAACTTCGACTCATTTGTCATTCTAATAATTCATTTCTATCCTTTTCTCAACTGCCGCAGACACTAATGGACTATCATCAGTTAAAAAGGCAATTTTTCCATTTAATTGCACTCATTAAATGCTCCAGTTGGACAATGAGAAAAGCAACAGTTTTCATATTTAATCACACTGAAGTAACAGCGCAATATTACTTCTAAATGCACAGGACACAATGGAAAGTACTTTGCAATATCTCATTCACAATATTTCCATTCAGAGTCTATTAAACTCTACAGTAAGAAGTTCACTAGCTTTTTTTGTAACGAAGGGTGGCAATGTCTTTTGCATAGATGACTTTTCTATGCCCTTTAATAGAAAATGCCATTCAGAAACATGAGCAAAAAGGATTAAATATTGAAGAGATTTAGTTTTGAATTCATTCTAAAATGAGTATTCCACAGGCCAGACAATATGAGCAATATCTTAAATGCTGAATGTTTGGATTTCAATTCAAGGATTTTTGTTTTAATAACCCATGGAAGTCAAATTATATCACATGATTAAGATATAAACAATACTAGCGTGGTGAGTCAAATTTCCTTCATGACAATAATTGCTGTTTTAAGTAGGGAATCATTAAGTAGGGTTAGGAAGGCCAAACAATAATCTAAAAATTGATTGATAAAAAATATAAAAAACAAATAAATTGATGCAACTGGGAAAGCTTGTTGGCTGGTATCCTATCCTGAATTATTGGGAAAGAACAGCAGACAAGGGAAAAAAACTTGATCATCTTGACTAATCTTGACTAATGTTGAAAAAATGGTCCAAGAGTAGTGGATAATTTCAATTTCAATTTCAACTTAAGAGAAACCTTTCCAATCTCCTCATTATGCTAGTTGAACAGGCTTACCCTTAATTAAAGATCATATTGACGAGAATCTAAAACAGCTCTTCCAAATGTATCTCTCAAAAATAATTCAAAGTTTTGATCAGGCCATGCTAGGATCTGTTAATCCAACAAAGCACCTAAAGATCAATCCTAAATGGATTGGTGGATAATGTTCACTCTCAGTACCATTCCTCTGGAAACTAGAAAGCTGCAAGTTTTGATTTATAATTTGGACAGAAGGTGGGATAAAACCCTTCTGGTGACAACTAGGTGCCTGCTTTGGTATGGCAGATTGAATAATGACACTGTTCTTGTGTGTTTCAACATTGATCTGCTTCTGAATTAACCATTTCAATACATCAGCAAGTGTTGCTGCATCTATATGCTTCCTGTTCTGTTTTACTCAAGTTTGCAATACATTTTTTTCAGTTCTAGCATATAAACCACAGATATAGATTAAAATCACAATTTAAATTAATTGAAGAGAACATGAAAAGAGCTCAGCTGAAAGTTCATCAAGGTGGAAGATAGAAGGAAAAGATTATATGAAAGCACAATCCTATTTCTTGGTTGCAGTAAACTATAATTCAATTAACCCTGCTATGCTTGAACAAGGCTATTATCATATAACAGGATCACTTTATTCAATATCTCAAGATATAGTATTTATTCTGTAATAGAAATTTATGAAATTGAATACTGGGGGGGGGGGTGTCAAATTAATTCCATTGAACTATATAAACAGATAGTACTCAACTTACCACAATTCATTTGGTAACCATTCAAAGTTACGACAGCATTGGAAAAAGTGACTTAGGACCTGTTTTCACACTTACAATCGTTACAGCATCCCCCAAGGTCACATGATCAAAATTCAGACACTTGGCCACTGGCTCAGATTTATGATGGTTGCACTGCCCCAAGGTCATGTGATCACCTGAGTTTTGCAAACTCAGATTCTCTTTACAACAGTGTTCCTTATTTAACAACTTCAGTGATTCACTTAACAACTGAGGCAAGAAAGTTTGTAAAATGAGGCAAAACTCACTTAACAACTGGTCATAAGAGGATTGCCTGTGTGCCTGTTTTGAAGATCTCAGTTCCTTATATCAATAATATCTATTTATTGATCTGATTTGATCAGTATGGCTGCCTAACTCTTGGTAATTAGCAGTTTTGTTAGAACTTTTAACCAGTTTTGCCTTTCTGGAAAGCAAATCTGCCGTGATTTATACAGAACCCGTTTCGTTCACAAAGTTGGCACACTCTTCTCTATCCCAATGACTGCTCTCTGGAATAATGTTCCTCGTCACATCTGGATGTCTCCTGTTTTGTTAGCATTGGGAGGGTCAGGCCATGTAAATATTTCACAAACTTTCTTTGTCCTTACAAAAAAACTTGAAAAACATTAACCATGATAGTGACCTGTCCAGTTTAAAATAAAAAAAACAGGAGCCAAGGCTCCAGATCTAAGAAAATGCTTCACTTTGGTAGTTGCCTTGGTAACATTTGAATGATAGGTAAGGGCCTACCCTATTGAATTGAGTGCTGTCTTTTATGTCATTTGTTGAACACTTTTTTTTTTACATCTCTTTTATAATCTGGTAGCGTAATGGTTCGTTTCATTTTATCTTCGTTTATTTTGGCAACAATTTGTTTTAGAGAAACCTTATGGTTGTCTTAAAATACTGCAGAGCAAGATGTTGAAAGGGAGACGGCAAATTCTTTAAATGAAAATAAATAGTGCAATACATGACATAATAGAATCCATATCTTTCCCACTGGTAAGAACTAGCTTTTCTATTCTTTACTTAGAGACATATGCACCACCTCTGTTGCTTGACACAAAGTACAGCAAATCACAAAGACATTCCGTAATTTTAGTACCACTTTACCCCTTCTAACAAAGCACCGAATACCAATGAAATAGCATAGAGTTTATCCTAAATGTGATTCTTTGCATCATAAAGTAGACTTAAGAAATACTTCTATCTGAATTCCAACAAAAATGCCAACAAATTCATGAAGACAGTTCCAAGCTAAGCAGATCACACAACTGTCTAAGCAAGCCTTCCTATGCTCTGAACTGAACATGATATAATGTTAACTTTCCTGACTTTACTCCGATTTCCTATTCCTGTAACTGGGTCTTCTTGGACCACAAGAACTGAAAATACTAATAAGCAACCTAGAGTTGGAATATTTTGGATATACAGTTTGAAGGCAAGGGTTATTGCAATAAACTTAAAATGCCTACAAAAGAATTCAGGTCATCAACCAAAAAGGATTTTCACGAAGAACAAGTTGGCTAGATACTATTGCTGTCAACATACAATTGTATACGCTTACCAGAACAGATAACAGATAATCACAGTTGGAAGGGACCTTGTAGGTCATCTAGTCCAACCCTCCGCCCAAGCGGGAGGCCCTACACCATTTCTGACAAATGGCAGTCCAGTCTCTTCTTGAAAGTCTCAAGTGATGGCACTCCCACAACTTCCCAGGGCAACTTCTGTTCCATTGGTTGATTGTTCTCATTGTCAGAAAGTTTCTCCTTATTTCCAGGTTGAATCTCTCCTTGTTCAGTTTCCATCCATTATTCCTTGTCTGGCCTACAGGCGCTTTAGAAAATAATTTGACTCCCTCGTCTCTGTGGCAGCCCCTCAAATATTGGAAGACTTAAACAAACAGTTGCCAGTGGACAATCCTGGTGAAATAATGGTCATCAGGCCATGTAGAGTTGGATGCAACTGAAGAACAGCAAAATGGAAATAATGGCCTGTCTTGCAGAATTGCCAAGAAGAAAAGTACTTTGCAACCCAATAATGTCTCATAACTGACAAACGGTAGGAATCAAAATAAATAACTCATGCAGACCACTGACCCAGCACAGCCTGCCTAGCAGGAGAGAGAGCAAAAACATAACCAAATCTTTGAAATGGTGCCATTTTTTTTTAACAGAAAGCAGAATTAAAGCAGCATTGCTGCTTCCCAACCTTTTTTTTTTTTTTTTTTAAGTTAAGGGAAACAAATAAAAGGCAGCACACAGTGAGCCATCCGGCCACTTAAGATACAGACTTCAAAAGAACAATATGGACCAAAGCTTTAACCTTTACAAAAAGCCAAGGCTCGAGTGAAATGCACGAAAGCAGCAAACTTGTTAAGAAACAAGCCTTCTGCAATTTTAATGTGGATTTTGCAAGCCAATGGATCAGAGGCATCGTTTATTATTTTTCCTCTGTTACTTTGGATCTGAAAATAACAAAAGGCAACATTTACACTTGCCCTTTCTTATAGGAGAAGAGCTTAAAAAGGTCTTTCTTTTTATGTACAAAATATGCACCGGTGGTTAGGCGATAAGAGATTAAGGCTCTGCTGCAGTAGCATGATGTTAACCACTGTGGGTATAGTGTCAGTCAGAATAGACCTAGAGAGACCATGGAGGTCTTTTACTCCAACCTCCTACTCAGACATGAGACCCAGAGGTGGTATTCAGCAGGTTCTGACCAGTAGTGGAAATTTTGAGTAGTTTGGAGAACTGTCAAATAGCACCTCTGACTGGCCCCACCCACATCTATGCTCTGCCTCTCAAGTCCCAGTTGATCGGCTGGGTCTTCTTTGGTTGCCCTGCACAACTGGAAAGCAGGTTGGTGGTGTGGGGAGGGAATGGGGATTTTGCAGTATATCCTTCCCCTGCCACGTCTACCAAGCCATGCCCACAGAACCAATAGTTAAAAAAATTGAGTCCCACCATTGCTTATACCATTTCAGACAAGTAGCTGTCCAATCACATCCTAACCTTAACTCCTTCCCAAAGTCCTGAAAAACCACTGATTGTCTAACCTGCCACTTCTTGATACAGCAGGGATGGACTTTAAAAAATAGAGGTATCAATTATTCTGAAGGACCATAGGATTCAAGAGCAATGAAACGGTAGCTGAAGGCAGTCACTTGGGAGAACAAAACATAGAGCTTATTCCCAAGCATTAAATCCCTCTGGAAAGGTTAGGACAAGTCATGATGGGCTCAAAATATTTAACATTTTAAAAGATTTTGCACCATCCTTCTCCCTGCATGAGAAGGGTCTGTATTTTGTTTGCTATTTCTTTGCTCAAGAACTACGTATCATGTGATATCAAAAGGAACTGTGGCAAGCTTATATTTCTGCAGTAATTAAAAATTTCAAACTTATTTTTCGCTACAACTTTTGCAGTACCTAACAAGCCCATGTGTCCACAACTAAAACGGGTATTAGAAAGTAAATGAGAAATATAACCTGCTGGCTCAGGGTCTCTGCAAAGAGGCCATTCACATTAGATTTTCTTGGTGCTAGATCAGCTAAAATTCCCTCTTGCAGAAGAAAATGTGATCCAAATTTGATAGAAAGAACCCAGCAGTTTTTTTTATATTACACAAGTTATCAAAGTAATTGTTAGTCTCTCTCTTGTTAGAATGCAACAAGGCAAACAGATAAATTTAATTTTGCTTTCACATTAGCAGATAATAAGCCAATTTCATCTATAATGTACCTAAGTTGTAATGATGAATAAATACTTGCTCAGGATAAGTTCTGTCACATGTTGCATCATTATAATGTAACATATGGTTTTACAATATTTTTTTTATTATGTTGTATTATGATAATAAATTTTTGCTAACCTATTCTTTTATTGTTCTGATCATTGATGAAATAAATTTGTGGGGTGAGGAGAGGAGAAAGATTACTGAAGTTTATGACATTCTTTTCATTTTATCTTCAGGTACAAACTTTATAAATTTTTGTCTGTGGCTTTCCGCATACACCTTCCACATTCCATCTTTCTTCAGATGGAAGCAACTCTGTTCTTTCAATCTTCTGAATTGCTCTGTACATTTTCTAGTTGTACTACTTCTACTTTTGTGATGAGGCAACTAGAACTGCACGCAATATTCCCAGTCGCACCCTTGATTTATATAAACACATTACAATATTGGCCATTTCTAACTTTCAACACTGATATTCGCCATCTCTACTTTCAACACAGTTTTTTATTATCCCCAGCATGCCATTGGCCTGTTTATTTTATTTTTTTTACAGTGGATGATCCCCTTTTGTGTTGACACCTTCATGGAATTGCTTACCAACATTTTCAGAACTTCTGAAAAAGTCCTCGAAAGCAGCTCCTCATTCAGCCCTCCCTACATCGGTCATAAAAGCTTCTAGGAGGCAGACCATAAAGGAAAGAAATTGTCACAGGCAGAACAAAGAACAGAAAAAAAGCTCTATCAAAACATCAATAACTTCAGTGGAAGCACCTAAGAATATATGTCTACTGTAGATCGAAGACAAAACACACAACTAACTCTAGACAGAGATAATGATTCTTCGGTTGGAGATAAAAGAGCACAGGTTGTTATTAATTGATAAAAGCACATATCGTCCACACTAGTAACAAAGGCAAGTCACCCAGAAAATTTGATAATTCAACCATGCAGCCAGTTATCCTTGAAGTTATTTTAAAAGGCGATTCTTAAATATTTTCCCAAAGATATATTTCAGAAGTGTTAGGAATTTTCACTTGGATCCTTGTTTCCTTTCCTCAATATACTTTAAGGCCCCAAACATAAAAGTTCGGCAAAACATCCAAAGAGTATAAAGTTTAATGAACATAAAAAGTAAGGGCTGGACAAATTTTAATCTATCTGACCATATGAACTCCCAGTTGAATCTTAAAGAATTTACATAAAGTCTTCTGAGAGGCAATATACTGTATGAATTGTACCCAAGGCTCTCACATTCATTTGAGTGCATAAATTCCTGAACTAAATCATTGTAAAGTAATATACTCTTATTGTATTTTAAAATGTGCCTTGCAACAATGTTGCACAAACAGCGCTTAGTTCATTGGTATCATTTACACTCATTAAAAATAAAACACTCTCATCAGTCCACAAATGCTGATTTTTTTTAGTTGCAAACATCCCTATTTCCCGTGGGGGAGGGAGAGAGAGATATTACCTTTTCTTAGGAGTAAACGCCGCTCTGAGCTTTATCCATATTTAGATAATGAAAATAAAATGAAAGGCGCAACGTTTCAGCTACAACTTTAAAAGCACACTACTATGACGTGGGAAAATACCCGAACAAAGCTGAATGCCATACATGTAAATACCCGCGAAAACTTAAGAAAACATATATATATACATATTTGTTTTCTTAAGTTTTTGCGGGTACTTACAGATGAACACAATACAGAAGCCTGATAATGGCAGATGAGATTCTGCTGAAACGTTGCTACAACTTTAAAAGCACAACTATAATGACGTGAGAAAATACCCAAACAAAGCTGAATACCATATATATGTGTGTGTGTGTATGTGTGTGTGTGTTTTCTTAAGTTTTTGCGGGTATTTATATGTATGGTATTCAGCTTTTTTCGGGTGTTTCAGGACCATCTCCTTGCCAAAACTATGGTCACAAGCCATGGTCATCCCCATCTTCAAAAAGGGAGACCCCAGCCTCGTTGAAAATTACAGACCAATCTCCTTATGTTGCATCACCTGTAAAACCATGGAGTCAATTATTAACAATGCATCATCCTCACTTAGAAACAAACAACCTACTCTCTAATAAACAATTTAGTTTCAGAAAAAAAACTATCCTGCAATCTGCAACTCTTACACTGCAAAAACATATGGACTACACAACTCAATCAGGGCAAAGCAATAGACGCAATCTACATAGACTTCTGTAAAGCCTTTGATTCAGTGGTACATGACAAATTACTCCTAAAACTAAAATCTTACAGTATTTCTAGACACCTGCATTACTGGATAGAAGCATTCCTGTCAAACAGACAACAAATGGTCAAAATTGAGAGTGTTACTGGTTGTCTTGTTGATGGCTGGTTGAGTTAGCTAGTTTTATATTTTTTTCCAGAGATTTCAAAAAATAAAAACAAATCTAGGAGATGACCAGGCTCAGCCCAAAGGAGGAGTCAAGCATGTCATCAGTCTCACATCTCTTCGTGCTCACAAGAGGTCTAAGTCCAGGCAATCCTGAATTCCTTTGATCCTTATCTACCGCCCATTTGCTTTGACCGTTATTAATTTAGATTGCTGTAGAAAATGGTAGCCTGTAATAAACCTGTACACGTAGTCCTTCGATTTAGTGACTACTCTAAGTTACAATGGCATTGAAAAAAGTTGACTTATGACCATTTTTCACATTTATGACCATTGCAGCATCCCTATGGTCACATGATTTACATTCAGAAACCTGACAACTGATTCACATTTATGATGATTTAAATGTCCTGAAGTCGTATAATCAATTTTTGCAATCTTCTGACAAGCAAAGTCAGTGAGGAAACCAGATTCACGTCACCATTTACTAATTTAACAACTGCAGTGATTCACTTAACGAATGTGGCCAGAAAAGGTCATAAAAGGGGACAAAACTCACTTAACAAATGTCTCACTTAACAGTGGTCTAAATTGTGGTCGTACATTTAGGGCTACCTATAGTCATTTGAACCGCCATGGCTTCTGATTTCCTGGGTTTTTTTATATTTTATATTTTTTATATATTTTAAACATAAAGAAAGGAACAACGTTTCGAATCCGTCTTGTCTAAATTTCAGTACCAAAGTTTGCTTCCTTTCTCAAAATACTTAACCCCATAAATGTAAAACTTACAATAAAAATTACTCGAAGAGTATCAACTTTGATGAGCAGGTTAGAATTTGTTTGGAAGTATTCCAGGACTATTTTTTGCCTCTGTTGAATACCGATCTGGTGTTGCAAAACTCTGATTAATTATTTACTCTGATAAGGATTAAGCAATAAGAAACATCACTGTATTCTTCCAAGCTGGAAAGGATGCAAAAAGATAACAAAGAGCTTGCTAAGTATTAGGGTTTTCAAAGTTTGAATACAGTTTAGGAAAAGAAGCTTTTTAATTAACATAATACAGGTAATCCTTGGCTGACAACCACAGCCAAGTCCAAATTTCCCATTTTTGCCCCTTCCTTTTTTGACCTTTCTTGCTACAGCTGTTAAGTGAATCACCATTGTAAATAGTACGATCACTTAGACTTACATACCGCTTCACAGTGATTTACAGCCCTTTCTAAGCGGTTTACAGAGTCAGCACATTGCCCCCAACAATCTAGGCCTTCATTTTACCAGCCTCGGAAGGTTGGAAGGCTGAGTCAACATGAAACTGGTGAGAATCGAACTGCTGAACTCTAGTAGTCAGCATTCAACAGAATTAGCCTGCAGTATTGCATTCTAAGGGATGCAGTGGCTCAGTGGCTAAGATGCTGAGTTTGTCAATCAGAAAGGTCGGCAGTTCAGCGGTTCAAATCCCTAGCACCGCGTAATGGAGTGAGCTCTCATTACTTGTCCCAGCAGTTCCAAAGCATGTAAAAATGCAAGTAGAAAAATAGGGACTACTCTGGTGGGAAGGTAACAGCGTTCTGTGCGCCTTTGGCATTTAATCATACTGGCCACATGACCATGGAGACGTCTTCGGACAGCGCTGGCTCTTCGGCTTTGTAATGGAGATGAGCACCACCCCCTAGAGACGGAAACGACTAGCACATATGTGCGAGGGGAATTTTACCTTACTGCATTCTAACCACCGCACCACTGTGGCTCTCAGTAAAGTTAGTAACATGATTGTTAAATGAATCTGGCTTCCCCATTGACTTTTCCTGTGAGAAGGTTGCAAAAAGTTATCACAACTGCACCGTCGTAAACTGGACCCAGCTGTCAAGCATTTGAATATTGTTCATGTGTCCATGGGGATGCTGCAATCGTCATAAATGTGAAAAACTGTTGTAAGTCACTTTTTCCAGTGCTGTTGTACATTTGAATGGTACTAAATGAATGGCTGCAAGTCAAGGATTATCTTTATAACCTCATATTGTCGACAAAAGGCAAGTGACTACATGTAAAGTCTAAAATGTTGACTGTGGTCAAGAAATTAATTACAAATAAATGTTGGAATCAAATTCATACAACAATGAAAAAGACATGACTGATTAATTTGATGATAAAACCAGAATTATATATATTGGGTTTTACAAACACTGACCTAGAAAAGGAATAGGGAAACTGACATGGTATGGGATAACTAGGGCAAGTTGATGTATGCACAAAGGTGCAACAATAATGAAATACCCACAGTAGAAAACTGAAAAAGAGTTTAGAGAAAAAACTAAAGATTTGAATTACTAAACAATTTATTTTTAAATATATCTATATTAGTTTAACAAGTCCCACTTTAAATAAAGATATTATTAATTCAATACAACAGTTTCAGAATCATTCCTTCAGTGCCAGCAACTTTACACCAGAGAAATTGAATGTAAACAAGCAAGAAATGTCTACAAGATCACTGTGTTTATGTCATCCTTAAAATAAAATTTAGTTTCATTTACTACTTCAGTAGCACAAACGAACTACTATGCAATTAAACAGACTTTTACATTAGAATGTCAGCCAGTCAAATTTCCCTTAAGAATACATTTTTCCAAAAAAAGGTAAAAAAAAGTAAAAAAAAATAACTTCATCCAGTCTTATAACTCTAGCCTCTACAATTTGCAGTGCTTTAAAAGCATTTTTTCCAGATATGCCCCTAAATAATTAAACTGGTCCTTTTACCATACTTCCTATATTATAAAAGTCATTTTCCCACAACAAATCAATAACTCATTCCTTACGCCAGTCATTTTTCTCCATTTAACTGAATGGACTGAAGTCCGACACTGCAAGTTACATTACATTTGAATTATATGTGCAATTTAAAATTCAAAGTACTTCACTAAGGAGTTTTTTAGACTGACCGTCCTACAGCTTCTATGTATGCCTACATCCCTTATCTCCAATATTAAAACCTCTGAAAAAGTTAAAACTATAAAAGCTTTTGTTAGGAAAAAAAATCCAGTAATTTCACTCATAGAGAAAATAAATTGCTAACTCACACATACTATTGACATTGACAAGACAACAGTCATCCATGTCTCTTATAATTTAAACTAAACTCCCATTTGCCTCATCTTGCAAATCTTTATATCTGCATTAGGAAAGAAATTAATATAATTTGTGAAACCAGCCAAAATGTTGGAAAACCTATATCAACATTGTTCGGCAGTGTTGACAACAGTGTCCAATCTATTTCAGTTCTTTATTATGAACATTGGTCATTCCAACAAAGTGTACACAAGTCTAACAAAACTATTTTTTTAGATAATAGTGTAAATTGTGACAATAGGCAATGAACAACTCAACCAAGCTTCAAACAATGTAAGCCTGCATAGTTGATTTTAATTGAATTAATAGCTATCTTCAAAGATTTCTTTGTCAATTTATAACCATGGCTTATAAACAGACTGTTTAGGTCATACCTAATTTACAACTGAAAAGACACCGATGCTCAAATAGGCACATGTTCTTTTCTTTAAAAAACCATGCCATCATTGATCAGGAAAACTAAGTTACTCTTTTTTGTTCCTGTGTATTTGTTATGCTTCATGAAACTTTGCTACATAGCAAAATACAAGTCTGAAACATCCCTACAAATAGGATCCTTTGTGGAAAATCTCATCTTCTCTCTTCTATCAAGATTTAAAACTGTTGTGTATGCATAAAGATAAATAAAGTGTGAGCTTGGAGTAAGTGCAGGGTTCTGGCCCTGCACTTCTGATTGGCTGTTAAGCGGCCGGACCGGATTGGCCCGTTCCGGGGAATCTGATTGGCCCTTAACAGAGAGTTCCTATTGGTTCTAAGAGCTAGCGTTCCTAGCTTGTTATTGGTTAAAAGTTACAGGGTTTGCCTATATAAGGCGGGTTTAACTGCTGTTAAGAGGGGGAAGTCACAATGTAAATAAAGAGCTGAAGTTCACCGTTCAGAGGCTAGTCTCCATTCTTTCTCGCCCATGCTCAAAACATAACACTGGCGACGAGGATGGGATTTGGAGAAATCTGAACCAACGAAACTTCGAAGAACACCGAGCACGTGATAGACGACGCCAACAACGGAACCATGTCCGGCGGCATCGTACCACCCGCTCCGTTCGATCCAGCACAGGAGGACTGGGAGTCCTACATGGATCGCTTCCAAATGTTCTTAGAAACCAACAACTTAAAGGACGCCACACCAGGAAAGAAATGGGCGGTGTTCCTAACGCATTGCGGGTCCAACCGTATTTAAGATGGCTAAAGCACTAGCCAAACCTCGAGAAGTGAAAGACATGGATTGGGACGACCTCGAACCTCTCCTACGAGATCACTACGCCCCGACTGTGCCTACGCTCGTGAGACGCCACGAGTTTTACCAAAGGAGCCAGCGGAAGGGAGAAAGCATGGCCAACTTCATAGCAGACCTCTGAAACCTGGGAGGCCTCTACGGATTCGCCGATTTAGAAGAAGCACTAAGAGATCGCATAGTTCTGGGACAAGATGCACCAGGTGTCCAAAGCAAGCTGATGGCGAAAGGCGACATCAGCCTTGCCGACGCCATCGCCGATGCTACTGCGGCGGAAGCAACCAGGAAGTCAGCTGCACAACTACGCCGAAACCACGCTCCGGTACCTACACCGACAAGCGACATTTTATCCAAGTCGGAAGGACAGCTCATAACGACGCACCACGAGGACCTCTCTTCGTCGTCAGACAGCGACAAAGAAGGGGTCCATCGATTGCGGTCCGATTGGGACCCTCACCCGAAGCCCTTATGCCCTTGCGCTGGCTGTGGAGCCAACCATGCCAGGTCTGAATGCAAATTCCGCAACGCACTCTGCCATGAGTGCGGGAAACGAGGCCACATCGGACGGGTCTGCCGCAGCTTGCCAGGACCCAGCCAGGCCTCAAAAGGGGCTAACTATCGCCAATCAACAGGAAGCCGTCCTGTAGGGCGAGAGCCAGTAAACCACTCCTACAGAAATCGAGTTTTGCAGAAAGAAGAGGCTCACCATACTATCACTATCAGTCACGCCTCAGCCTTGGACACAAAGAAAATCCGAATTTGTGGGGACTATCGGGCCACTTTGAACCACGCCCTACAGCAGAACGCGTATCCAGTTCAGGTGGTGCAGCATCTCCTCCATTCCCTGGGGGGCGGAAAAGTTTTCGCAAAATTAGATTTAGCTCAGGCATATCAGCAATTACCAGTAGATGAAAAAACGGCACAGGCCCAAACTATTGTGATGCACCGAAGTGCCTTTAAATGTACCCGGCTGCAATTCGGAGTTAGTGTAGCCCCGGGGATTTTTCAGAGCCTTATGGAAAGGTTATTGCAAGGAATTAAGGGCATGGTCCCCTATTTTGACGATGTATTAATTGAAGCCCCTACAAAAAAAAATCTTACAGGACCGGTTAAAATTAGTCCTAAAAAAATTCCAAGAGGCCGGTCTTAAGGTCAAAAAAAAACAAATGTAAATTATGTACTGACAGTGTTGAGTTTTTAGGGTACCTGATTGATAGCCAGGGCATTCACCCTACCGAAAGTAAATTAAAAGCGATTAAAAACGCTCCCAGGCCACGAAACAAGGCCGATCTCCAGGCATTCCTAGGCCTCATCAATTTTTATAATGTATTTTTGCCGCACAAAGCAACTGTCGCTGAACCGTTACACCGGTTGTTAGATAAAAAAGCAAATTGGCTATGGGGTTACCGTGAAAAACAGGCGTTCCGTAATGTTAAAATACTGCTCACTTCTGACTCTGTACTCATGCAGTATAACGAGACTTTGCCGTTAGTTATAACCTGTGATGCATCGCCTTTCGGGGTGGGCACCATTTTGAGCCACGTACTGCCTAATGGGAATGAAGCCCCTGTTGCATATTTTTCAAAGACTCTTTCAAAGACTGAGCGAAACTATGGACAAATTAATAAAGAAGCCCTCGCAATTGTCTCAGCTGTGAAAAGATTCCACGAATACGTGTATGGCCGGGTTTTTACTATTATGACTGACCACAAACCTTTATTGGGGATAATAGCCGGAGATAAGCCGACTCCCTACATATTATCCCCTAGGATGACCCGATGGTCAGTGTTAGGGATAACATTGGTTTACCCTAACTGGTTTAGGTAAATAATAATATGTAATCATAGTTTGTATGTTAAAGTGTCTGCAACTTTAACTGTGGGATAGTAATTAAGGGAGTGGTTGTGAAAGCACTTTAAAAGAAGCAAGGCTGCAGCTTGCTATCTCTCTGGCTTTGATGATCCCTGATTACTGCAAGGAAACAAGTCTGCATTGCTCGAACGGGAGAGAAAACAAAGGACTGGCTTGTAAGTGAACTGACATAGGATATTCTAAATGGACTTTGCTAACTGAATATCCCTGAATGGACTGACTAAATGATACATGACTATTGGACTGTTATTTTGACTATGCTATGAACTCATAATGGAATAAACTATATATTTGATAGCACAAGCGTATCTGTCATTTTTACTGTATGTTAATAAACATACAAGCTTAGCTCACTCATTTATCTGTGTGCCTATCTGACTAAGCTGCACATTCTGTTTAGCTTGTCTCCCTAACCCTGGTTGGGGAAACCAGGCTTAACACTGGTTATGGGCCCAGAGGCTGCAAAGTCAGTTTAACTAGGATAAAACAGATTTATGTTAAAAGTGAGAGTTTGTGTTGTTATACATTACAGTAAACAGACAGCTGTGTTTTATTAATTATAGTTTTATATCCATATAAGAAAACATGGCACAAGTCAATCTACAAAGTTTGTCCCTTATATCCAAGTTGGATGGAACAAACTATGTATCATGGTCTATGAAATGTAGTCTGCTTCTACGAAGAGAAGGTTTGTGGAACATAATTGAAAATCCACCAAACGTAGAAGAATGGGATCCAGAGGATGAGGAAGATAAATTAAAGACAGAAGAATTTATGCATAAAAATCAACAAGCTATTTGCATTATTGCTTTAACCTTAACTGATATGCAGCTTGTTTATATCCACGGAGAGAATACAGCTGTTGGGTGTTGGCAGAAGCTGAAGAGGATTTATGTTCGAGATAATGTTGGTGCTCACATAAATCTAACACGGAAACTTTTCAGTACACATCTCCATAAGAATGGTGATATGCTGAGTCATTTGAAAACTATGCAAAGCATTTTTCAAGAACTGCACGAGAAAGAGCTTATTTTCTCTGAACTACACCAAGTCTATATAATTCTATCTTCCCTTGATGAAAGCTATGACAACTATGTAACTTCACTTGAAATATTGCCAAAGGAAAGCCTAACTTTAACTGATATAACTGGCAGATTGATTGAAGAGGCCAGAAGAAGGCTTGAAAGAGACGAATTAAGGAGGCAGCAACCTCAAAAAGAAGATAATGAATCTCCTACTGCATACGCAATTAAAAAGTGTTTTAATTGTGGAGGAAGAGGACATTTGGCAAGATTTTGTAAAAAAGCAAAACGCCAGAACGCTGGCCAGAATACTAAAAATCATCAAAAGATAAAGAAAAATTTAGAGTTAGCCATGTATACTAACGGAGCTGTAAAAAATAATTTATGGGTGGTTGACAGTGGAGCATCACATTGTATATCAAATGATAAGAAAAAATTTATTAAAATGTCCAAGAGTACACAGCAGATATCGTTAGCCAATGGCTGGAAACTGAAAGCTAAAGGTCAAGGTATAGCATATTGTTCTTTTATAAAAGAGAATGTAAAAATGTTATATGTACCACAACTTAAGTTTAATTTAATTTCAGTTAGAATTTTGGTTAAACTAGGATATGTAGTTACATTTAGGGGAGATAACTGCATAATTGAGAAAGAAGATAAGAAAATTACTGCATCTTTAAGAGGTGAATTATATGTGTTAAATGATGATGGTTTAAAGATGGCTAACACAGTTTATGAAAATAAGAAACCTCATGATGAATGTATTCACTTGTTACATCGAAGGCTAGGGCATTTAAATTTTAAAATGCTTAAGAAAACTGTTGAATTATCTAAGGGAATAAGTTTAAAACCTTGTAATAAGTATTTGCAATGTAATATTTGCAATCAAAGTAAGGCCAGGGTCACACCGGCTAATAGAGTTGATGGATTTACTACCAAAGAACCTTTAGAGGTAGTATTTGCAGATTTAATAGGTCCGAAAAAACCAAGTGTAGGAGGAGCTCGTTATATACTAAGTATAATGGACCATTATTCTAGATATGGGTTTTGCTATTTAATGAAGAGCAAAACTGAAACATATCAAAATCTCTTTAATTGGATTAAATTTGCAGAAAGGAAAACTAAAAAGAAATTAGTAACTCTTATAACAGATAATGGTACAGAATTTACAAATTAATAAATTCCAGAACAGACTAAGAATGTTAGGTATTCAACATAAAATGTCTGCACCATATAGGCCACAACATAATGCTTTTATAGAGAGAAGAGGCCAAACATTACAATCAATGGCACGAACTATGATGTCTGATTCAGGATTACCTGACAATTTGTGGGGAGAAGCAATAATGTGTGGTAATCTTATATTAAATAATGTTGTTAATTCAACAACAGGTGAATTACCATTCACATTGTGGCATGGTACAAAACCTGATTTAAGTTACATGCACACATTTGGAGCACCAGCATGGGTGCATATCCCTTCACAACTTAGACACAAAGGACAGCATAGAGCTAAAAGATTATATTTTGTAGGATATACATCTAATCATAGATCTTATAAATTCTGGGAACCAGGTACATCTAAAGTTTACACCAGTGCTAGTGCAAAATTCCTAGAACATGTAGGATGGAATAGATTAGAGCAAGATTTAAATAATGAAGTAATTATTGAACCCTACAAAAGGCAGAAAGATCAGATTAGTTATAAGAAGAGTCCAATTAAAGAAGAAGTCCAAGAAGAACAAATAGGACCAGAACAAGAGGAAACAGTTGATCAGGAAGAGTTAGATAATCAAGAAGAGTTAATAAATGAAAGTCCACCTGTAAGTCCTGTAATACCTAGACGTACTACACGTGTAACTAGACCACCTGATAGGTATCAAGCAAGTATAGTTTGCCAAGTAACTAAAGTTCCAACTAGTGTAGATGAACTTAGGATGTATCCTGCTAAGGATCAGGAGAATTGGCAAAAGGCAATGGAAAAGGAACTAAATTCATTAAAGGTAATGAAAGTTGATGAAGATGCTAAATTACCTCCAGGAGAAAAATCCATTGGGTGCAAATGGATATTTAAAGTAAAAACTGGAAATGATGGGACTGTTACCCATAAAGCTAGGTTAGTAGCTCAAGGATTTAATAAAACTGCATCTGATTATGATGAAGTTTTTGCACCAAGTCTTAAAGCAACATCTTTGAGAGCAGCATTAGTGTGGGCAGCTAAGAAAAACTATGTCATTAACCATTTAGATGTAGAAACTGCTTATCTACATGCACCATTGCAGCACACTATATATTTAAGAAAACCAGTAGGTATGAAAGACAATAAATTAAATAGTAATGATTGTTGGAAACTCAAAAAGAGTCTTTACGGGTTGAAACAATCTGGGTTTGAGTGGAACCAATATATTGTGAAAGAGTTAAACAATATAGGTTTTAAATCTGGTTTAGCAGATCCATGTGTGTTTAAAAGAGAAAATAATGGAACGGTGTCATTATTGTTATTATTTACAGATGATATTGCTTTGATAACTAAGACTAATAATGAAGCTAATGAGATTATATCATTATTAGCCAAAAAGATAAAATTAAAGCATTTAGGTGAAATTAAAAAGTATCTAGGATTGACAATTAACAAAACAAAAAATGGTTTTAAGATATCTCAAGAAGATAAAATTTGCCAATTAATTAAAATGTTTAAAATGGAACTTTGTAAACCGGCAAAGACTCCAATGAGTCATGAAGTTTGCCAAACTGATGATCAAAGTCCCAAATTTGATAAGTCCATATATCAATCTTTGATTGGTAGCTTATCATATATCAGCAATTGGTCAAGGCCTGATATAGCTTATAGTGTAAATCAGCTGGCACGTTTTAATTCAGATCCACATCAATGTCATTGGCAATCATTGAAGAGAATTTTAAGATATCTTAAAGGAACACTGAACCATGCATTGTATATAGAACCAAAGGGTGATTTGAGTCTTAGTGCCTATGCAGATGCAAGTTTTGCAACTGATATAAACACTAGAAAATCAACATCTGGGATGGCTATATTATTTGGTAAAACACTAATAGGGTGGAGGTCAATCAGACAGCAGCATATCAGCTTGTCCACGATGGAAGCGGAATTTTCATGTCTGTCATTATTATGCACTGATTTGATTTTGTACAAACAATTATTATTAGACATGGGTATAACTGTAAAAGATTCCATTATTGTGTACGAGGATAACCAAGCAGCTATAAAGTTAGCTACTAGTATTGCTGTAAAAACTAGATCAAAGCATACTGATTTAAGATACTTAAATGTTAGAGAATCTGTAAAGAATGGGCTAATTAAATTGGAATACTGCATGACGGAAGAAAACATTGCAAACCAATTTACAAAAGCTCAAGGAGTAATTAAGTTTAAAGAGAGTTGTAACAAATATGATTTAAAGATGTAAATAGTTATATTTATTATTATTTCCTAAAAGGGGAGAATGTTAGGGATAACATTGGTTTACCCTAACTGGTTTAGGTAAATAATAATATGTAATCATAGTTTGTATGTTAAAGTGTCTGCAACTTTAACTGTGGGATAGTAATTAAGGGAGTGGTTGTGAAAGCACTTTAAAAGAAGCAAGGCTGCAGCTTGCTATCTCTCTGGCTTTGATGATCCCTGATTACTGCAAGGAAACAAGTCTGCATTGCTCGAACAGGAGAGAAAACAAAGGACTGGCTTGTAAGTGAACTGACATAGGATATTCTAAATGGACTTTGCTAACTGAATATCCCTGAATGGACTGACTAAATGATACATGACTATTGGACTGTCATTTTGACTATGCTATGAACTCATAATGGAATAAACTATATATTTGATAGCACAAGCGTATCTGTCATTTTTACTGTATGTTAATAAACATACAAGCTTAGCTCACTCATTTATCTGTGTGCCTATCTGACTAAGCTGCACATTCTGTTTAGCTTGTCTCCCTAACCCTGGTTGGGGAAACCAGGCTTAACAGTCAGAATTCTTAGCTGCTTATAACTATCGGCTGCAATACCGCCCGGGGAAAGCCATTCCCCACGCCGATGCATTGAGCCAAGCACTGCTTGCAGAGACTCTCGACGATCCTGCACCAACGGTAACCACGTTGCAAATCGAGGCACTCAACTCGCCGCCACTAACAGCCTGAGATATCACGAGAGAAACCAAACGCGACCACACCCTAGCACAAGTCCAAGGCTGGGTAGAATGCGGATGGCCATTGGACCAGCTATCAGATGACTTCACACCATTCAAGACTCGACAAACCGAGCTCTTCTCCCAGAAGGGCTGTGTCATCTGGGGCGATACAGTCGTTATCCCAGAACGACTCCAGAAAGCGCTGCTGAGAACCTTGCACGATGGCCACCCCGGCATCGTGCGAATGAAAGTCCTCGCGCGCAGCTACGCATGGTGGCCGGGCATTTACAAGCAAATCGAACAGTGGGTTAAAGCTTGTCCCAAATGCCAAGAAGTCAGTAACGCCCCACCAAAAGCCATGCCTACTGAATGGGAGACACCACGTGGACCCTGGTCCCGAATTCACCTGGATTTCGCGGGGCCTACCAAAGGCCACACCTTACTGCTTACCGTTGACGCCTACTCGAATTGGCTCGAAATCCATCGCATGACGACTACGATCTCCGAGGCGGTTATCAAAATCTTAAACAGACTCTTTGCAACCCATGGATTACCAGACGTCCTGGTATCCGATAACGGCCCTCAATTTACCGCACTAGCGTTCGAGCAGTACCTCCCTGACCGCGGCATCCGCCATGCGCTCACCTCACCTGCGCACCCTGCGACCAATGGCAAAGCAGAACGCATGGTCCAATTTGTGAAGAAAACCTTGCAAAAGGTAGACTACGACAACATTGACGACAAGGTCAATCAAACCCTCTTTTTGCAACACATCACCCCACATAGCGTCACCAACAAAACTCCCGCCGAACTGCTAATGAGACGAAAGCTCCGCTCCCACCTCGACCAGTTGCACCCAGCTTACGAACCGGAGAAGCCACTAGGATCCAGCGGCCACTGTCGTACCTTCCAGGTAGGAGACCTGGTTTATGCAAAAAACCTATCGGGCAACCCGTTGTGGGTGGAAGCGACAGTAGTACGTGTAACCGAGCACAGATCCTACCTTGTACAATGCCTTGACGATAAACTTTGGAAACGGCATATCGATCAATTACGATTGCGGCTTCCAGCGGCCAGTCCGCAACTTCCCTACGACCAAACTGAGGGGGGGGGAGGTACGGAAGAAGATGAATTCCTAGGAAACCCGTTCGAAGGAAACGACGGTTTAATAGAAACTCAGGAAGCGGAGCTGGAGGGAGAAACGGTTGCACCTCAGGGAATTGCATAGAATGTGGGCAACGACGTAGAAGTGAACTCTGAACCAGAAACAGCCCCACTGCCAAACAACGATCTACCTCAGCGTGATTGCAGCCAGCCGATACAACGGAAATCAAAGAGACTAATAAGACAACCGTCCTACCTAAAGGACTATGTAACTGCGCCTTGTAAATAAGAAGCCAGGGGGAAAGGGTGTTGTGTATGCATAAAGATTAATAAAGTGTGAGCTTGGAGTAAGTGCAGGGTTCTGGCCCTGCACTTCTGATTGGCTGTTAAGCGGCCGGACCGGATTGGCCCGTTCCGGGGAATCTAATTGGCCCTTAACAGAGAGTTCCTATTGGTTCTAAGAGCTAGCGTTCCTAGCTCGTTATTGGTTCCTAGCTCGTTACAGGGTTTGCCTATATAAGGCGGGTTTAACTGCTGTTAAGAGGGGGAAGTCACAATGTAAATAAAGAGCTGAAGTTCACCGTTCAGAGGCTTGTCTCCATTCTTTCTCGCCCATGCTCAAAACATAACAAAAACATAATTTGATTGTGCCACTAAGATTTGAATAAGGTTTCAGACTTTAGGATGGAGCTTCAGAACTAAACAGAATTGGAACATGCAATAATAATCAAGTTATTCAAAAAATGTGTGTGTGTGTGCTGTGTGTGTGTGTGTGTGTGCTGTGTTTCTGTTTTCTTAGGAGATTCAAATTCTACCAATAAATCTTGCAGTGCGTATTATCTCTTTCCCAAATTGCTCAGATGAGTGAACGAAGGGAAAATTTTATCCAGAAAGCTGATCAAAACTTTCATTTTGAGCTATTCAATGTGTTGCTTTAATAACGAGTTTTCAACTTCACCAACTCCTAGAAGACAAATAAGTATTTGCAACAAAATAAGAGGTTCCTCACTGACAGTAAGTTTGCATCAGTCTCTGGCTCTATGATGCTTTTTCTGAATAAATGGATTTTTTGTAGTTATTAAAACAAACCAAAGGCATCCTTCAATTTGGAGAGCTTGATATAATTAAGTATTCAGGACTCTTACCATAGTAGCATCTCTGAGATTAATAAACAGCATATTTCTATTCTGTGTATCTCATTAATTGATCAGGATATGGAAATTAATCAATCTTGCACTTCTTGAAGTTTTGTCTATATGTATCTCAACTTCAAGCTAAAGCAAAGCTGCAGGACAGACTGGAATTAATCAAACCTGCGTGGAATATTTTGATGTGATCCTAAACTTGTCTTTCAAACCAGATTGGTTTTGTACTTTAAACAACATTCAATACTAAATGCTTAAGCAATTTTGGGCAGACTTATAAACACAAACACTGTGGCATTTTCTTTAAGCAGTAGAATTATAGAAGGGTTTAGGGAGTTTTTTCAGTTAAACCTTTCACTACATCAAATATTATTTAGCTTTAAATCAAAGGGTAAGTTATCCAAGTTAGGTCCAATGGTATTGTAAAAGGGGGGGGGGGATTCCTCATCTGGGGCTGTATTACTTGCTGAAAAAAATCTACTTGAAAACATTAATCAAATTTTTTGCCTACTGGGCATCCATATGGTAAAGCAGCATGTGAATCTCCCAAATTTGCTGATCTCCTGTAACTGGGTGCTATTAATTACGCTTGCTGCATCCATCTCTGGATTTCGCTTTGTGAAAAAAGTATTTATTGCAACAGCTTTTACAAAACAAGGGAATGAAAATCACAATTGATTAATGAGCTGAATGGAAATATTTCCGTTAGCAGTTTTTTAAAATGAATCAGGATTAATACTATGGGTAAGAAACAAACATGAAGCCAGGGTTCCACAGAGATTGTTCCACTCCACTCATACTTTTATTTACTGAAAATGTTTAAACTAAACATACCGTACTCCTGAATTGTTCACTGCTTCACAGATATTTTGGCTGGATATATAGAGTGAGAATTTAAGGCACTGGTGCTCATTGCAATGCAGATATTTAGGAAATAAATGGTTGAGTGATGCTAGAAAGAGAATAGCAGATAACAAGGGAAAATGTGTCCATTGATTGCTTTTATTGTCTATAATAACAGCAGCAACAACATTTAATTTAGATTTTCTTTTCTGAGGTAAAGCTCATCAACAACCTTTGGATGTATTTTTTATTATAGTATTTTCATTTAAACCTATAGCAACGCCAAGGCAGCATTTTTTAAAAGTTATGGTTTGTTAACTATATTGCAGTTGGTTGATTCAAATAAAACACCAAGCTGGTTGGTGACTTTACATTACAAGTCATTCTGTCCTAAACGATGGTAAATTAGACCAGAGTTTCCATTGTTAAGAGATAGGATGATGTTGTGACATGGCAACATGGTTGTGATGTTGGTAAAAGCAGAATGTGGGCATTATTCATATCATTTTTGGAAAATGCAACACAGAATTATTATGGCAAGCTAGTCAGCTACACAGAAAATGCCCTTGTTTCATTTAACACAAACCCCCTTAATGTCAAGATTGACTATGGTGTGATACTGGGAGGTGAAGGAGATTCTTAATCTTTTCAGTTATTTACTGTGCCTCTCAATTTATCAAGGTTTGCTAATAAAAAAAAAAACCTTCAGAAAATCATTCACAGAATCTGAACATATGTTGTGCTGGTAAGTAAAATGGGAGGTTTACAAGACTAATGTTAAAAGATGTTCAGAATAAAATGCCTAACAAGTTTATGACACAATACACCAACATAGGCATTTTTATAGTGATAGAATGCAAACTGAAAACACCTTACCAAAATAGTTCTTTTTGAACTTATGTTTATCCTGAAATGCAAGACTGCTATATGGAAAAATTCAAAGCATAGGAATCTTATCAGGCTTGGGAACAAAAAAAAAGTAGTAACTTTGGAAGATTTGCTCTATTTTGTGCATAATTATATCACTTTTTTATTATAACAACTTTATTTCTTCACTTAAAAGGATTTTAAGTATTAAAAATGGGAGAGAGGGAGGAAAGAAGGAAGGAAAGAAGGAAGGAAGGAAGGAAGGTCATTCTTTTACCAAGCAACTTCATTAATTTCAATATGAAACACTCAGTCTAATAAATAATAGGAAAAACAACAGACAGAAGGCATATTTATATTATATCATTTCTGTTTTTAAAATCTGGAAAGTCATTCTAATTAATCACCCCAACAGGACTAGCCTGTCCCACTCATATAGCAGAAGAGGACTGTTACAGATCTCATCTGCCAAGGAATTCCAGTGGTTGGGGTCAAGGAGAACAGCTGTGGACCCAATTTTAAGGAACAGTCTATCACTAGAAGTAAGAAATGCTCCCATCTTTATGGCTTTCCAGAAGGATATTAAAACTTGGTTTTGCTGGATTGCTTGGGGGCCCCATGGGGCTCCCACCACTGAAGGTGGTTGAGGGCGTAAGAAGACTTCATCCCCATCATGTCCATCTTCTTGGTTCTGGTTCTCTGCATAGTTTTAAAATTTTAATTGCTTTGTTATTTTATCTCTTCATCTTTTTATAATCTGTAAGCTTGCCTCTATTGGAGAGACAGGAGGCATATAAAGTTAATGAATAAAAATAAACAATGAAGGAGATGAAGTTTCAACCACTTAAATAAAGAAATTTATTACTTTTCAGATACTATATTGCCAGTATCAGTGCCAAGGTGAAATAGACCAGTAAGTAAATTTTCACTGGCATAATTTTTAACAGCCAGATAAGTGAAGTATATCAACAAGAAGAATTCAGACCTCACACTTGCAACAAGAGTGCTCTGTTGCACTCACAGCAAAACAATTGTCAGGTTTTAGTGGGCTACCAGAAATTTATAATGGACTTTTCCAAACATGTAGTTCTAATACAAAATGTCTCCCTACTACAATGGGTATTTGCCTAAAAGTTTAAAGCGATAACAACATGTTTAACAAGATACAAAGCTCAGAGATCATTAATCAATATGTTCAATGTTATTTGTGATAATTCATCATGACAAGATATTAATGACTTACTGTAGCCTTCAGAGGTGAGATTAATGCAAATGAGTGGGCCACAATTAACTTTAGTGTTCCCAGCTCACAGGAATGAACAGAAGATTACAAATGACAAGAATATGTCAACTGCAATAATCAATAAAGGGAAGCTTAGAAGGTGATCTATATTTTATAGCACTATCTTGAGATGCACTTTCAGCTCAGCCCACTGTTGTCAGAGTAACACCACCGTTTTCAAGGAAGGGGGTGTTTAATCTTCTGGTCTTTTTAAGAAGAAAAAAGAAAGGAAAGGGATTGGAATGCCATGAAAAAGCATATGTCCAAGTATATTGTCTAACGTATGAAAACGGCAGGAAACCAAATTCAGATACTGCATTCCTCATCAGCTAAATAAAATTGCGTCTGTTCCCAAATTGAAACAGTAAGGCCAAGAAGAAAATAACCTGCCCTGCTGTGTAATATATTTATTCAATTAAAGAAAAGCACATTAACAGAGCTTTCTGAAAGAGCCCTTTCATTTGACAACTTGGGTTTCATGCAATGCAGCCCGAGAGAGAGTGGAAATGTGGCAACCACAGCCTGCATCCCTCACCAGATCTTACTCATGTTGAGGATTAGAAACTGAGATGAAGTTCTTTATATCCCAAATCCCAAATGTAGAATTTCCCATTGTTTAAAAATGAGTCTCAGAAACACCGAAATAAATATTAGAGCTTTCAAAGGAGACGCACATGTATGCTCTCATAAGAATAATATTCATTATTTTGTGGTACAGGAATTGTCATCTTCTATGAAAAACAGCTGTTGTGTTGTTTCCACAAAAAAAAAAAAAAAAAGAATTGCAATTATGGCCAATAATATGCAGATAGGAGATAAATTTATTTTGGTGATAGCTCCGGTTGGCCAGGGGGTTTCCTGCCCCGGCTAGGTAACTCAATAGGCAACAATGTTATCTAGTCACACTGTGAAAGATCTGCAAGCAATCAACCAAGTTCAGAGACCACCAAGGACTCCACAAGGCATTATCTAGCTTAATCCAAGTTTATTGTGAAATAGGAATGAGGATCCGGATTCCAAAATGTAACCGTAGAGAACTTTCTAACAAATACAAACATATCAAGACCTATGTTATGTTAAAAATAAAGGAAAGAGAGAGCACTGGTAAATCAACCAGCCATGAATAGTTTATGGTTACTTCCATTTACATTATTATGACTGTTTATGCTGAAACCAGGCATCTTTCAGCCAAAATTGATGCCAGCCTTTTAGCTAATTTACAAAAATGAATCATAACCATGGGGTGCTGAATTCTGTATTCCTGATTTTTTTTTAACCACTCCTACAACCATCAAGCTTATCAGCTACGTACCTCAACCCATAACTTATGTTGTTAGGGTTTAATAATATAGGATTATTATTATTATTATTATTATTATTATTATTATTATTATTATTATTATTATTATTATTATTATTATTATTATGTGTAAACACAGCCAATGAAGAATTCTCTGGAAACCCTTCACATTTTGAAAGTGCAATAAACTCCAAAGAAAGCAAGCTTTTGAAGTCAGACCCAATGTTTCCACCCTCTCGATTAAAATGTGTGTCAATTTCCCAGGCGCTAAATTTAGCACAGTTCAGCCCAAAAGAACAACTTGAAACTCAATGAACTCCAACGGTATTGCGTATGACACCAAGTGTCAATTTAAATTAGCTACATCATTAACAGGAGGCAAATATTAATCAGATCTAAATATAATTGTGACTGAACATGATGTGTGGCTTAATCACCCGGCAAGTTTTCTGTAACTTAACAAAAATAAATTTGGGTAATTATTCAATGTATTCCAAATTGGGTAAATAAGAATTTTTCCCCCATTGCCTTCTGTTTAATTGTGGCTTGGCACCAAGAAATATATATCAAAATTATAGTATTTCCCTTGACAGAAATCTTCTTGCTTCCATACATTGTTATGACTCTCTGCAGAGTATACAGAACTGTTGACAACCCTCGAACACTGCTACAACAATATTACTATACTTGGCACAGAAGTACCCTTGCGGCAACAGAAAAGCTGTAATTTTGATTGTCACTTCATATTATGCTGGATATTATTTTACTTTATACACATGCACACACTCATAAACTCTTTAATAGACCACCGTTTTTTCACTGCCCAGTTCCTTTATAATAAATAAATAGCATCGTAAAACAACTAAACCAACAGCTCGATCCTTTTTTTTTTCTTCAAATCATCATTACACAGGCAACAGTAACAGAAGGGAGGAAAAAGTGTGTGAAAGTTATTTGTGATATGGATTATTATTCAACTGTATTTTCTCCCAGACAGATTATTCATCATGAGGAGTCCAGCTTTCCACTTCAAAATGTAATATTGAAATGACATAAAGTCATAATCCAGCTGCAATGCACTAAGAGAAACAAAATCTACTTAACTGGCAGACCATTCATCAGTCAAGCTCTTCTTTTACAAATATCCTGAGGAACATTGTGGTTACATATTGTATGTTCCTTTATTGTATTGTATATCATTTATTCTCCTGCAAATCACCCTAGACGTATTGGTATTCAGGGGCTAATTGTACTGTACAGCTATAATATACTGTTGACACATGTATGACATAATTTCTAGGCACTAGGAAGTATTTATTGTATCTGATCAACATTTTATGAAGGCTGTACTGTAATATACTGTACTGTACATGCATGCATGTAAATGGGCGAGTAAGTATACATGAGATAAGTGAAGTTATCTGTTTAAAGAATCTCGAACATGAAGACTAAAAACACAGAACAAGGTAGATCTAAGTTCAAGGTAAATTTTTACAACTTGCTCTTCCCACAGATATGTTTTCAAGCATTTCTATGAGAATTAACTATATGTTTGATTTGATTTTTAAAAGGTCAGTTAAATGGTCTCTGCTTATTTCCATGTACTTTTTGTTTTTAAATATTACCGAAATTAAGCAAAGAAATGATGAGCACAAAATGCAAGCACCCTCGCCATATTTTGAAGGCAGCATAACTCGAGCATCCAGCCTGTTTTTATGGAAAGAGGCTGTTTCTATTTTTTTTCAACTTCATATAGTTTGAGTCATATTTCTGCAATAAAATATTCAGTGCAAGATACAAAACAATAAATCTAGTACTGAACACAGATAAGAAACACACTGTGCTACCAACCAACACAGTTGATTTACAAGAATGCCCCTTCAATGTGTTTGCTTTAAAGATTTATAACTTGACTTTCAATCAAATGATCTCCAAGGTAGCTTACAAGATAGTAAAACAAAAGGAGGAAAAATTACGCACACTAAAATTGTCTTAATATGCATTAAATTCCATTATATTCTACTGATAATACATAACATAATTATTTTCTGTCTCAAGGAGGGTAGCAGGCAGGCAGGCAATCAATCAATCAAGTATCCATTTTTTTTTGTAAGCAGGGGCTTCTCAAATAGGGCCTTGGTAAATATTAGTAAGTATGCAAACAATATTAGTAAGTGTGCAAATTGGTGATTTTTATCTATTGAACTTTGGTGAGAGTGGTGGGAGTCTAGCCAGAAGATTGAGAGTTCAATCCTATGTAAGGGCAGAGGTTTCTCTCCTAGAGTGCAAGAGAAAATATTGTGTGACTGTGAACTGTGTACTGTGAACTTCGCATAGGCACCAGGAGGAGCATCCAGCCAGTAAACGCTCAGCTCCGTCCAGTTGCCCATGTCCAGCCCAAATTAATGGATTACAGATAATCAAAAGGGAGAGTATTGAACTTTGAATAAAGGATGGTTTTTTTTATGTATTGAGTTTTGATGTTGGAGAAGGTTCCTGAGAATACCATAAATAGCTTTCAAAGCAAATGCATCATTTGAACAAATAAACTCAGAGTTCTCGCTTGTGCCACAAAAGACCAGACTCAAATTATCCTACTTCAGTCACATTATGCAACAACCTAGCTATATAGAGAAGATTCTGATGCCAAGAAAAGCTGGAAGAAAAGAGAAGTGGCAAAGTGGTGTCATCGGAAGTCCTAAAAACCCAGATTAGGGACAAATTGGCAGGGAGGAATTATATGTGGTCACTAAGAGTCAATTACAATTTGATTAATCAAAAATAAATATTCTCAAACTAGTCAGATTTTCTGTATTTCAATAACACCTTTTAAAAATAAAACACTAGTTTATTTTTAATTAGCTGAGGAAGGCATACAATGGTGGGAAAAATTTGTATTTTCTTTCCTAGGTTTGAGCTTCCCAAGGTAGATACTGCTGCTAACCGCTATTATCTTATTTTGTACCTGACTGACTTCTGCATTACAAACAATTCCAATTACAATGTTCAAGGCATTGTCTTTTTTTCTCTTCCAAAGGGAAGAAGTGAAAAGTTCTACGAGTAGTCAATATGGCATTTTAGTAGGAATCAATATTCTCGTATTCAGATCCTAGAATCAAAGTGCTGGTGTAATCATCTAGCCCAAACCTCTGCTCAGTTCAGGAAATTTAAGAGAAAAGTATTTCCAGACACCTGCCCTATTAGCACATCTTTAAATAATTGATTCCATTGAGGAAAAAGTGGTTAGTCCCTTTTTCTTCATGATCCAATTCACCCTCCTATATTTTCAGTTTAATTAATCTACACTTGAACAAATCTTTGACTGCTCGTATGGAACGGCCTTCTGGTATGTTACGCTCCCATATTCCTTTGAAATTTTTCATCTCTTCAATCCAGACCTCTCTGAGATACTTACATGAGCCTCCACAGGGAAATGATTTTACATCTCTGGATTAGCAGAATGTGAGTGGGGAGAGACGAATGAGTGCATGCGTCAGATATACCCATGGGATAAAGATAACATGATTCTGAAACCTGAAGGAGGCATACTTTTGTCTTGGTTGAAGGTACCTTCCCTCTAGGATTTATCTCCAAGAATCAGAAGCTGGGACAATGGATATCCTTCCTTGCAAGAATGCCTCTTTTCCACAATTTACACTCAATCCAATTTATTTCAATAAAGTAAATCTCACGAAAAGGTTCCTCTCTTTCAAATAAATACTAGAATCCAGAACCCACTGCTGAAGTGGTAAGCATAGTGGTGACATGCTTTAGTGAACCATAAGGTAAAGGCTCCCCTCGCACATACATGCTAGTCATTTCCAACTCTAGGGACGGTGCTTATCTCCGTTACAAAGCCGAAGAGCCAGCACTGTCCAAATATGTCTCTGTGGTCATGGGGCCGGCATGACTAAACTCCGAAGGCGCACGGAGCGCTATTCCCTTCTCACCAAGATGGTCCCTATTTTTCTACTTGCATTTTTTTTTTACATGTTTTCGAACTGCTAGGTTGGCAGAAGCTGGGACAAGTAAAGGAAGCTCACTCTGTTACATGGTGCTAAGGATTCGAAAAGCCAAATGGCCGACCTTAGCCCCTGAGCAACCACGTCCCTCTATACTGAACCGTAATCCATCTTTATATGCAGTATGATTTTCTAAGGAAATAGCATATTGTTGTACCAACAAAGGATTTTTTTTTCTGAAACAATAAAAGCAAAACTAAAATCTCTCTGTTGCCTGTTGCTGCAGCTTTCTAGGAAACATCAGAAAGCTAGGAAAATAACCTTGAAAATTCCAGCAGGAGGAGTGATCAATGCCATACCTTTAGATAGGTTTTGTTAATTGTGAAGAAGCCATGATAATGTTTTCAGCAACTAGGGTGCTAACTTCTAAATACATCACGCTTAGCCACATTCTTCCTTCTGACAATCTCCCGCCTGCAACTGCCACAACACTGAAAATGCATTAAGAAATGATCCGATTTTTTGTTTAGACAAGAAACAATTACTGACCCTTTTTGCCTTCGACAATAAAGCGTTATCGAAAAATTTCAGCAGTGTCTGCTGACCGCACCAAATTTAACAAGGTTCTCAAATGAACCCAGAGTAACTTTCCCACTGTGACATATTAATAATAAGTTCCTTTCCCCATCTATCCCAAGCCATGAATATGTAATGTTAGAAAATGAGCCCTTTTCAAGCAACAGAATCTCAGACGTGAATAAATAAAAACTATCCATCACCAGCCTGTGAAAAATTAATGAGAGTTCTGAGACACCACAGGAAAAAAAAATTGGTTACTGGAAAGATAAAGTCCACTATGTAAAATTCTTCAGTGATTCAACAAATACATATATATCTATACACACACACACAACAATAAATTTCATAAACACCTTTCAACTCTAAAGCTTGCATTAGTATGAAAAGAGATCAGTATGAAAAGAGATATGTGGGGGCTAGAAAGTAAGTGGAGATGGTGAAAAAGAAAATAAAAAGAAAAGTTGTTCACTATGGCTAGGATCCAGAAAACCCAATGGTGTGAACTGGATGGCATTTCTTGTCTTGTTGAAATGGTTAAGCGATCCAGCAGAATGCAACTGAATGCAAATTTAGCTTGGAGTGCCATCTTAATTGACAGATTATGTGTCTTCTAAACAGCCCAAGACCTTTCTTGATCAAAGACTAGAATCAAGCAAGGACATGCACCACTGGCATACAAAGCAAAGAATAAAACTTATGGATTCAATTTTAGAATGTTTTCAGTAGACTAAAACTGCACTTAAATGTGCCAGAGAGGGATGGGGTGGGTACCAAATATTTCCACTGATGACATTTGTGTATTGGTAGTCCTTGACTCATGACCACAATTGAGCCCAAATTTTATGTCTCTAAGCAAGACATCTGTTAAGTGGCTTTTGCCCCCATTTTACGATCTTTCTTGCCCTAGTGAATCCCTGTAGATGTTAAAGTTGGTAACATGGTTGTTAAGTGGTTTCCCCATTGACTTTGCTTTTAAGAAGGTTGCAAAAGGTTATCACATGATCCCAGGACACTGTAACTGTCATATATGTGAGTCAGTAGCCAAGCATCTGAATGTTGATCGTATGAACCTGGGATGCTGCAACAGTTCTTAAGTATGAAAAAGGATCAGAGGTCACTTTTTTTCCTACAGAAAAGGGAAAACCCAAATTCAGGACAGCGCCCGTGTTCCTTGGCATCACACTTTCAGGAGTTTCTCCAAAAAGACCTTCTATGAAACCTTCCAATTAAGTGTATATCAATTATTATATTTATATTTCTTTCCCATCAAATTTAAGTTGACATAATTAAGATTTCCAAACAGTTTCTAATCCAAACTCTGAAGCAAATCCAGGTTTCCTAATTCAATTCATTTTTCTCAGGATTTCATTTGGGAAGCCCAGGCTTTTGTATTGTCACACTGTTGATTCCTACTGCCCAGTAAAATATTAATTATTCTGTTCAGCAGATGCTTTTTCTTGCATCTTTAAATGCTACGTTAATAAATAAAGGATGTTTCTGTTGTGGTTAGCTGGCAGCAAGTGCAGATGGCTGAGGAGAGCAATGACTCTGATGAGGGGCCAGGGCCATCAAGGAGTGGACTGCTGCCTTCAGAGATTGGGGGGGGGGGGGCTGGCAGCAATGATGAAGAGGTTCCCGAGGAGCCTGTGCCAAATGCACATGCATAAAGGATTACTCAGATGGAAGAACAATTACAGCAGCACAGGTGACTTGGGAGTAAGGCTGCAAGGTAATGGGCCCTCCCTCAAGAGGATAAAAGCCAGGTTTGGAAAAGCGTTCTTTGCAGACAGCAAAGAAGCTCAGAAACTCAACTGGTGAACATCTTAGTTCGTGTTTGGAGAATTTTGTAAATTAGTTCTTTTCTCTGGGTTTTTGGCAGCCTTGACAAACAACTTGGCAAGGCTCTTCCTTGTCGGAGATAATTGTTGGAAAGCAGCCTTTTATCTGTATAAAGGAACAGAATTCGTGATTAAAACTTGAAAGGTGGGGGCTGCTGCTTTTGTCTGTGTTTGCTCTCTGGGAACCCAGTTGGGTCAGAACAGTTTCTGTTTAAAAAATGAAGTTAGTAATTACTGTGATGTAATAAATAGGAAAATACAGATCCAGGTCAATCTGATTATAAAAGCAACTACTCATAGGCCTCATAAAATGAGGACAGGAGTATCTCCACCGTAAGCAAAAAAAAAAAAAAGGAGATCATTTTAAAATGATGAATATCCACAGGGAGAATTAAGAAAACAAGAAAGATGGAAACTTAATGATGGAGAAGTTAGGTTCTAATATACTACAAATGCTAAAAAGAATTGTGTTCAAAACCACAGCAGCATAAAACTGCCAAGAAAAATTATTAATTCAACAAAATGAATAAATTACAAACAAAAATTCTTCCAGAAAACAATAAAAAAGCACTCATACAGCACAAACTATAGTAGGAGGCCATTAGAAAGTCAATCCAATACCACAATACTAATACATTTCTGGTAACTTGAGTCAACAGCTGTCCAACTTTTTCTAAGAAAAATATCTTCTACAATCATACCATTGTAGGCAAAGCTATGGTTTATCCAGTAGTAATATATGGCTTTGACAGATGGAAGGCAGAAGAATTACTGTTTTTGAATTGCAGTGTTGGAGAAGATGTTTGAAAGTCCTTTGGACTGCAAGATCAAATCAATCAATCCTAAATTAAGTCAAACTTGACTGATCTTTGGAAGGACAGATCCTGAAGCTGAAGCTCAAATAATTTGGCCACCAAATGAGAAGAGACCGTGATATTGGGAAAGATTGAAGGCAAAAGGAGAAGGGGACAGCAGACATCTGATCATATATGGTCAGAAAGTGACACTGATGCAGTGAACATGAATTTGGGCAAACTCTGAGATACAGTGGAGGACGAGGGTGGTGGGTGCTGGTGTGTGGCTCACGGGGGTCACAAAGAGTTGGACATGACTTACCGACTGAACAGCAAACAAAATCACACCATAAAAATGAGAATGAAATGGGTTTTACCATATGTGGTGGCTATGCCCCAAGGACAGAATCTATTGGGCCAAAGTCAAAGATTGGATACAAGGAGTAACAGAATATCAAACTGTACTCAGACCAGAACTCTATTTATTGGGGATAATCAAAGACCAATATCCAAAAAAGATAAAATACAAAATCTTACAAATCTTAACAGCAGCTAGAATAGCTTATGCGCAAATGTGGAAAGGGCCTAATGTTCCAACAGAAGAATTAGTCTTACAAAAAATAATAGATTGCGCAGAAATGGATACGCTTACATTAAAAATGAAGGAAAAAGAAATGATGGAGAAGTTAGGTTCTAATATACTACAAATGCTAAAAAGAATTGTGTTCAAAACCACAGCAGCATAAAACTGCCAAAATTAACAATTTCAGCATTCAAAACTAACCCAAGAAAGATTATTAATTCAACAAAATGAATAAATTACAAACAAAAATTCTTCCAGAAAACAATCAAAAAACACTCATACAGCACAAACTATAGTAGGAGGCCACTAGAAAGTCAATCCAACTATTACTCAATTTGGCATAGATGGTATGAAGGGTTAGAAAATAGAGATAAGGAATGCAAAGCGAAGATTACGTGGAAGAACCATTAAGAAAATGATATGTAGATATGTAGATACATGTAAAGTAGATAAAGATAGATATAAATTGCAAACATAAGTAAGGATAATTAGAATAGATGATAGAAAATATATGATAAAAATGTATGTATGTCAATGCAAAATGCTGTTGAAAGTGTAAATATGATTTGTACTGGTGGAAAACAATAAAAGTAATTTGTTAAAAAAAATGAGAATGGATGACAAATGAAGTGTGCAATGAATAAACTGGGCATGGAGGATCACGGTACGTTTTCTCACTCACACAGGTTAAACCATTTTCTTTTGTGAAGCTCTGCTTAATAGCAGTTATTTCATAAGATTCTCCCAAGGTTTTCCCATGGCACATATCAGGGACGTCCCAATGTCATAATAGATTTGCTGTTTTACATACCTTCAGAGTTCTTTTGCCAGAGGAAATATCAGCTAGCTCAGCTACTTTGGGAAAGCGCGTCTCTTAATTCATTTGGCTCACATTCAGAATCAGTGAAGGAGAAATTTAGTGAGGGGGTTTCCCTCCATTTCTTTTTTCTTTTTGCTTGCTTGCATTTCTAATCCATCCACCTAGATGGACATCATCCAAGAGATAACAACTGAATGTTCTCTTTTCTGCCTAACTCCACTGTGGAAATAGAAAATATACTGAGAAATGTGAAATTTCTCGTTTAATGGAAGGTTGCTTGTTTTTCTAAGTAAAAAAATAAAATATTTCTAATTTATTCTATTTTCTCTTCAACCAGTGCTTGATTTTACTTCATGCTATGCCCCCATCTCCAATTCACTTTATTTTTCTGCAGAAAAAATATTTTAGTGTAAAAACCATAGCAACCAATGAAAACCAAGGACTGGGAATAATGTATCCACAGAAACCTTCTCTGTCCCCCCCTAAAAGAACTCATCCCTTTATATTACAATCAGAAAATTCAACTTTCTATCACTAAGAGGTAGAATGAAATGTTAAAAATAGAGCCTGAAGTTATATATTACATATACCTTGCTTTAACTTTATAGTACTAGTAACAATCAAAGTTCTCCAAACTTATATTAGTAAACTTTGTTAAGAAAAATGGAAAGTAATAACATGAAGAATAATTCTGTTGAATATTTGTTAAAATAGCTACAAGGCAGGGAGACAGGCAATTCAAATTATGTTTTATTTCTTCTGTTCTCCAATGCAAAGGAAAATATTTCCTACAATAGGTGACTTTGGCTGTATCTGTACAATATTTTAGAAATGGTTGCTAGTCTTTTTGTGCCTGTGTGAACTGGCATTCATACCCTTATAGCACTGATATAAGTGATTAAATTCAATCTGCTTCTCACTATAGGAATTCTTAATGTGAATAATTTAATTCTCTCCATATGAAGCTGTTACATTTTGCAAACCAGAAGAATATAGTGGTATCTCAGTATTCATCCTTAATTAGTTCTGGGAAACATGATAAGTACCAAAAATGGTATTTTTTCCCATAAGGAATAATGTAGTAAGTCACAAGGCAACCAACATTGACATGTTCTAGCTTGTGCATTAAGTACCAAACAATGAATACCGGGGCAATTTTTTCACATCAAAATGTGTTGAGTATTAAATTTGATGAGTTACAAAGCAGTTGAGTACCAATGCACCACTGTATATTACTTAAAAATTTTCAGTAAGGATAAAAAAAATTTCTGAAAACATTCATCCCTGTCCCTTTTCTTAGTTCTAGAGTTAGTTTTGCCAGCAGAATTGCTACACGCTTACATAAAAAGACCTATTTCGTAGGACTGTGTAACATTTCAATTTGGACATGTAACTCAAGAGAGATATGATTATAACTCGAAAGGAATAAAGTCATTCTAAGCAGATTTGAGTCTTTAATCCCTTTGTAGATTTTTTTTTTTTTAAATCATGCTTCTAAGACCCAGATCGAACAAGATCAGAAACAAAGAGTTTAAATCTATACTGGCTCATTACAGTAAAAACACACAGGTTTCAACAGATCATCCAATCTAAAAGTGAAAAGCTCTTAGGCTATTATAAATACAGGTATAAAGGAGATATGTAAAGCCCAAACTTTCACTCTCCAACTTTTATACACAGCTTACACTTTATGCATGGCTGGATTTCTTCTTTAATGATTATGAATTGAGTGCCTATAATAAAAATCTGTTATCAAGAAATATGTCCTTAAATCACTGTCTGCAAGACTTCTAGTGCACAGATTGGTCAAGAAGATGACTGACAATCATTATCGGATCCCACCCCCAATACAGCATCCCCATATTGGTTTGGAAGTCAACATTAAACTTCTTTCTTCACTCGGACATTTTAGTTTGGATGGTGTCCCTCTGACAGGTTTTGTCATAACCCCGCAGAATCAACATCACTGAAAAATTTCTCAAATCAGTCTAACATCTTCTGGTGGAGGTATTCAATAATGTTTACTTACCACCAGCATCCAAAACAGGACAATCATGTGCCTTCTCTGAATCTCTTGCTTCCAAAAATCAGGAGGCATTCCCATCAGTTTAACTTACTGAATGCTGTTAGTGAGATACGACTTATGACAATTGAAACCAGAATTTCAGTCGCGAAGTTAGGCAATTGCTAACCATGTCATCATGTGAGTGAACCCAACTTTACAACAATTTCTACCATGGTCATTAAGTGAATCTGGCTTCTCCAATTGACTTTGCTTGTCGGGAGTCATCTGAGAAAGTCACAAATCATGATCATGTGACTGCAAGATACTGCAACAGTTGTACACGTGAGCATTTTGCCAAGGATCCAAATTGCAAACATGTGAGTCATAACGTTCAGGGCAGGTCGTAAGTTATTTTTTTCCCCCTGAGGCTATTGTCACTTTAAATCATCATTAAATGAATGGTAATAAGTCAAGGACAAAACATCTGTTTCCATAGTTCAGTACCTCTGTTTTCTGGATGGAGTTTTCCCTCACTTACATAAAAGCATAGTTGTGGCACTCAAGTGAATCAACTTTAGCTGCCAATTTTACATTAACACTATAACATTGGAAGCAATCCCAAAGAATTCAAAGAAGTGTAAATCTGATAACCAGCACCAGCAATATTATTTCTATGAGTATAAAACTACATCAAAATGGTAACTCTTAGAATTTGGAGAAATTAAGTATGCAGCTACAATAACGAATAATAGAGTGGAAAGGTAGAAGACCTTCTATCATTCCAGATTAGTGGCTGCCCTGACCTTCTTAAAAGCCTCTAGTGATGGAGCTTCCACAACTTCTGAAGACAAACTGTTCCTCTGTTCTCACTGTTAGGAAATCTCTCCTTAATTCTAGGTTGATTCTCTCCTTGGATAGTTTCCATTGCTTCTTGTCCTGCCTTCTGGTGTTTTGGAAAATAGGTTGAACCACTCTTCTTGTTGCAGCTCCTCAAATATTGAAACACTGCTAACATGCCATTTCTAGTCCTTCTTTTTATTTAACTAGTCATACCCAATTCCTGCAACTGTTTTTTGTATGTTAAACAATATTAATAATATCAATATTCCCCTGCAGCAAATTCCTGGAATATCATTTATTAGAAACAACAGCATCAATAAAATCTCCATGTAGTGTCTGCCAAGTGTGGCCCCCCAGTGTCTAATTTGCAATTTAGTGTTAATTGTGCATTCCACACAAAAAAATAGTCATCAGGCAGGAGACTAAGGCTGATGTTTAGGTGGATTTTTTTGGCACACAGGAGTGGTAACCCACATAATAATATTTATTCAAATTAGCTACCAGTATTTGAAGCACCCCTAACACAATCTAAGTTTTTCTTTGGATCGATACAAAGGTCTCAAAGTTGGGAAGAAAAAAATATATTGAGAATAGGGGTAAAGTATTTGTGAAAAAAATATTTAATTTCACTGAGGGCATGCCACTATTTTTTCAGATTAAACTCTTAGCAGCAAAATTGTTAAATTATATTGGAGAATTCATTCACATGGTCTCTGTTAGCAATTTACCAAACTTCTGTGACTTGCTACTAATCAACTTCAAATAATGCTACCCTAAATCAAAGTAACTTCAACAGTTATATATCTTCATGCCATGGACCTGTAAATCAGTTAACTAAAAAATAAAATGACTGAATTTTCCCATAACTCAGAAATTAAAAGAGGTATCAAAAGAATGCCATATCATAGTGCTGTTTGCAATCAAAATCGCTTCTAAAAACTGTTTTCTCATCAAGATGTTCATATATTTTTTTCCTATGGCTTTCCAGTGCAGACTCCCTAACAAGTCTTACAAAGGCCACTTTATAAACACATGTGCCTTAATTATATTTGACATTTCAACAATTCAGAGTAATTAAGCCCCTTTGTGATGTAAATATTCAGCAACTGTGATATATTCAGCAATTGTGATCTCATCCAGCATTATTCAAAATCCATGGTATTCTGTTATAATTCTCTTTAGCTAGGATAACAATAGCAAACCATGGTATTCTATTATTTAAAAGGGGGGAAATTACTGAATATTAATACAACATATCCAAATTTTCACATTTCATTATACGCCAAGTCTTTTCTGATTGCATATCCTTATTGGGAAAAAATGTTTCAGCAGGTATCCCAATATATTTACCTAGAGTACTAATGTGTCATGTACATTATAAAAGATGTATATTTTTATGTAATATCATGAATGTTATATTAAATATATATTGTTTAATCTAAAAATAAGAGTTATCCCAAATATCTATGATGTGTATTCTATATGTTAACTGTTGGTTAATATCATTCTTATTTTTAGATTAAACAATATATTTTTTAATATTTTCCTCCTGCTCCCAATGGATTGTTGTGTGCACCCCACTGGAGATCAATGAATTTATTCTCTATTTTTTTCTTTGGTAAGGAATCCCAAAGTAATGACAACTTACAAAAGATTCATCACAATTACATCAACACATTAACATATATCTATCCATTGAGTTAACTAACCATTTGGAGTCATATTTATAGACTGTTGGCCATTGTTATGGCATAGATATTTAAATAAAATGTTGCATTTTGCAATGCAATCAGAAATGTGTCTTTTTCAAAAGTCAGATAGGTTCAGTGAAGTCAATATTTGTAATCCTAATCCGACAAAGACAACCAATCAGGCAAAATATATTAACATCAAGAAAGCACTTTCACTTTGAGTTAAGATACTTTAAATGTAGTTTAGCATTTTACATGTAGCATGTTTTAAAGGCAAGCAGCCTCCCAGCATAGAATCATAGCTTTCAGAGAAAAGGAACATAAAGGGAAAACTTTTCCTTCCAAGTTCATAGTTTCCCTGTTGGGAAATCCACCATAAATACCCCTTACAATATTTCTGGTTTTAGAAAACCAAACCTAGTTTGTGTCCTAGAAATAATTTGGCTATTCTTGTTCAGAATGCTAGAAGTTATAGACCAAAAGAGTCTGGAAGGAGGCAGACAGGGAAAAGTAGATTGCTCTGAACTAAACATAAATAATAGCAATAACACTTAAATTTATATACCGCTTCACAGTGATTTACACTCCTCTGTGGTTTACAAAGTCAGCATATTGCCCCCAACAACCTAGGTCCTCAGTTTACTGACCTCGGACAGATGGAAGGCTGAGTAAACTGAGCTGATTGCCAAGGGCCCCAAATGTGATTATGTGATATTGTGTATGTTTTTGCATGTGTACAACTGTTCTGGTTGTAAGTCCACTGGTTGTAAAGTCAAGGTAAAACCACTGGTTGTAAGTCAAGGACTATGTGTATGACTGAGAAGACAACATGACATGGACACAAAATCATCAACAGTTAATTTTGATGAACTTATTGTGTATATCACTAAATCCATCTGATGTCAAAGGTATGTCCTATTTATATCTAATACAGGTGTGTATAATAAATAGAAACTTTTCAGTCATGCAGTGGACGGTATCATATACTGATGTGGCCTGGATTTTATACTGGATAGTGCAGTCTTAGCTAAATAATACTTTCTAGAAGAATGCAGAGTGAGGACAATAAAATCAAAGCTCATCCCATAATCATTTCACAGAGACCATGCAGCTACAGCAAGCTAATTACAAATGACAGTTCCTAATTAACAAAAGCAAAGAGGAGAGCTTTATATTATTAAAAAGTTCAGTGGAAGTTTTGGTGTGAGTAGGCAGATAGAGTACAAAGCTGGCTTAATAGCAGGAGTCATCTTCTAATATATGCAGGTAAACACCAGTCGTGCAATAATTCTTATGCTACAAACAATGTTTGCAGGAAGACATTTTTTTAAAAAAACGGCAAAAAATGCAGGAGAAAAATATATGGCAATTTCATCGGTGTAGACTCAAATGTTTGTAACAAATCAGTTCCTAAATTGTTATCATGGGTCTGTGTGAAACAAACCATGGATCATCTTAGTCAAACAAAGATGTACTATTGCAGAACTAAATTCTCAATCAATTCATCTTCCTAGGCCTGTAGGAGAAGAGGATTCAGGATCTATTCATGAATTAAAAAGCATCTTTATTCCAAGAAGTTTGAATCCAAAACAAAGTCAAACTGAAAAGGTATAATCCCTCCTGTTGACAAAAACATTTACTAAACCAACATAATACCTACAAACTTGAAATCTGGTACATATGTTCCTCTTGGCTTCTAAGTGCTCACCAACAAAGGATTTTTCGAATGACCATCAGAGCATTAGTATTTGGAATATTATTATTAACATGCTCTGATGCTAAGGAGTTTTACTCCCCCATTCCACCTGAAAAGAAATCCCAATGTAAAACACAAGGAGAGGAGAGGAATTTCAGTTTCAGTTTTAGTTTCACAGCACCAAGCAGCTTTAGTACAGAACTGTTGAGCTAAGCCACACCCAGGCTCCTTGCTCACACAGCAAATACTATTTCAGTTTCCAAACAGCCCTCAACTCTCTCACACACTGACAGAACGCTAGCCAGATGAATACTGATGGATGCTGGTCGGCAGAGGCACATTTTTCTCCCCTTATTTTCCTCCCCAAAAACTAATCCCGATCACATAGTTTCATAGCAAGGCACGGGTATCGAGCTAATGAGTTATATCTTCCACGTCCTAGATACCTATCATTGCCACATACAGTTAGATTTGAAACACACTGTACCAAATATTAACATGGATTAAGTTCTTGTCTCTCTACAAATACAGCTGAGACCTGTACGTGCACAAAAAAAAAAAAAAAAACCAATAAAAAAGGTCAAATGCTTCATAACCATTAACATGAGTACATCTACTTCTAGAACACTCAAAAATTATTAATGTCCTTATTTCACTTAGCTACTATAGAAGGCAGCCCTGTATACCCAATATAATAGTATTATGCAATGATCCACTTTTAATGCACATCAACAGTCAAGAAATTGGATATACAGAAAAAAAAAAAACTCTCAAGGCTACTTAAATTTTAATCACTTTTTTATTATTCTTTTGTAAGAGTCAAGACTAGAGTAAACAACATTTTAGCCCCAGTGGGCTTTCAGCAGGTAAGTCTTATAGGAACAAGAGGATAGGAGCAATTTGTACTGTTCAAAGACGCTATAAAAATCTGCCGTCATTCAATCTCTTCTTCTATCACTGAAAAAAAGATTTTTACACATTTCCTATCATTCATCTGGGATCCCAAAAATCCATCAGTAATATGTGGGGGGGGGGGAGTTTGCAGAACAAACAACCAGAAATTCTAACAAATTAACAAAAAAATTAACAAAATTAACAAAAAAATTAACAAAATTAACTGAAAATGAAAAAGAGAATGAGACACGCCAAAAAAGTTTGTTTACTAAAGGAAAACTACAATTACGAATCTAAGATTCAAAGCAATAATAATAATACAGGAAAATATGGCTGGAGATTTGTTATTTTCCCTTTCTGTTTTCATTTTTGCAGATCTTTTGTTTTGTAGAAATGACAGGTCAGCAGTTGCCACAAATGTTAAATCTGCCATCAAAGCACCCGAATCTGGTTCATGGCGGCATTCTCAATACCTTGCTGTTGACCCCCCCCCCCCTTAAGTGAAAGCTATTATTCAGTATATCCATTTTATGAGGATTTTGTAAAATGCATTCATTCATTGGCTGGATCTTGACTGCTGATTCCCATTCAGAAGATGGAAAGCCAAAAATGTAAGCAATTAATGTTTTGTTTTATTTATTTTTATTTTATTTATTTGATTTGTCAATCGCTTATAAGATAGTAGGTATCAGTATAAATATGAGTAAGAATACATGATATAGGTACGAATAAATGGGGACAATAGGACAGGGACTGTAGGTACGATGGTGCCCTTATGCACATCCCTTACAGACCTCTTAGGAATGGGGTGAGGTCAATAGTAGACAGTCTAAGGTTAAAGTTTTGGGGATGTGAGGATGTAAGAACAGAGTCAGGTAGTGCATTCCAGGCATTGACCACTGAAGTCACTGAAGATTGCTGAAGTCGTACTTTCTGCAATAAAGTTTGGAGCGGTTTACATTGAATTTGTATCAGTTGTGTGCTCTTGTAGTGTTGCGGATAAAGTTAAAGTAGTCATTGACTGGTGGGATATTGTAGCAGATAATTTTCTGCGCTGCGCTTAAGTCCAACTGTAGACGACGTAGTTCAAGGTTGTCCAAGCCCAAAATGTAACTCAAACTCTGATGAACATTTCTACAATTCAACACTTGTGGAATTCAGTGGAAATGGGGAGGTAATGTTACTGGCATGCTGAAATATAGCCTCTCTTGAAAAGTAAGGGGGCTATTTAAATCCTACTCTATTTTAATGTTTGATTGGTACATTGGTGACAGAATGAGGGGAAAGACTTTGACTTTATATTGTATGCCTAAGAATTTCATTTTTGAAAGAATCTCTCATCACTTGGAAGGTGCAGGACAAACATCTTAGTGTTTCTCTTGTTATCTTAACCTTGAACATATTCTAGATATTAGCTCAACTCAAAAAGAGGTCTGAACCGCTATATGTCTACAGATGTTGGCCATGAAATTGCATGACATGTTGAGCTTGTAAGCTCTGTTATGCCCCTGGTGGAGACGGACTCTGAGGGAGAGGAAGAACAGCCGACAGAGTGTGGCTCCAGAGGTTGTGGAGAAGGCTAGGGAAGGGCAGAGGCTGGCTGAGCAGTCAGAGGAGGACCCAGGCCCATCCCTATCCATCCTAGGGCACGCAGGGAGGAGAGGATAAGGGAGAGAGATGTAGTCTACTCGGGAGGAGAGGACTTTGATCCTCTTCATGAGATTCAGGTGTGACAACTGAATAAAAGTTTGGACTTGCGTACTGGCAAACGCTGGAAACAAAGCATGTTTTATTTTGGTCTGAAGTTATCTTGGTTGGCATCCTTCTAACAGACCGTACCTTGTTATCGTCTTGAATTTGGTAAATATTTCTCTTGTTCCGTTGTGAAAATTTCATCATTGTATTTGTTTGGTTTTTTATTTCATCTCTATCTGCTCATTAAATTTGGACTGTATTGCTTTCTTTTGAAGACTATTTCTGAATACATTTTATCTCCAACTGAGAATTATTGAACAGTGGGGCCAAGTTGGAGGCATTAAAGGACATTTTTTTATGTTTTGGATTTTGTTACGTTTGTGTTACACTCTGGGCCATCACAAGCTCTCCCTTCACAGGATTGGTTTAAAAACTGATTCACAACAAAGATTAAGCAGTCTGTTATGTAAATAGACATCTACAAGCTTTCCTATCAATGAACTGATGTATCTCAATGCAGAGAAAGGCCGTTAGAAATGAAATCAGAAATTATCTCTCCTAATATGCACGCGAGTTATAAATGAAAAATTAAAACAGGAAAAAACTTACAGCAATCCATCCCTTTCATCTAAATAAATCTTGCTAAAGTAAATTCTATGAGAATTATCCATGGAAAAGAATCACTTTCAGTTTTAGGCAGCTGCCAAAGAGCCTGATCCTCGCAAAGACAATTAAAATTAACAAAGTTAATTTTCCTTCATCATAGCTTCCAGTCTGTCTTTAAATGTAGCTTGAGAATTGTGCATTAACACAAATTTTAGGTTAAATGGGCAGGAAAAATGACTCTTGAGGAAGGAAGGAAGGAAGGAAGGAAGGAAGGAAGGAAGGAAGGAAGGAAGGAAGGAAGGAAGGAAGGAAGGAAGGAAGGAAGGAAGGAAGGAGGGAAGGAAGGAAGGAAGGAAGGAAGGAATTTACTTAACTGCTTACAAGCAAGAACTGCAGAAAATAACTGCAGTAAAGATGGGAATACTGGGGTAAGGGGAAACAATATGTTCACCATTTCCTTAAGAAAACTAATAAGAATTTTTTTGACTTTTTCAGATTATTTTGTTTTTTTACCAGATCCCTAACTAGAGACATGTGCAGCAGACATCAATGAAAAGTCAAAAACATGATGCCTCTGGGCAGTTTTGAAATAAGGATTTTTAAAAATTATTATTTTAGTAGCAAGCAAGACTGTATTCGGCTCACATACAGTCACACCAAAGTTTTCAAGTGATCTGATTTCAATCAGGGATTTCAAATTTCAAAAATAATAGCTGTTTTTGTTATTAAATTAGAAATGAGTACTCAAAATCATTTGATTCTTCTAACTTATTCACTCCAATCCCTAGTGAGCCAGCTTTGTTGTTCCCCAGCTACAATGGAAATCCATGCAAAAAAGAAAAGACCCATCCAGCTAATTTCTGTTCCAATGATTTATCTCTCATAAATAGAATAAAACCCAAGTACTATATGCAAGGCCCATGACACACACACCAGGATGGCATTCTGAAGTATACTTAATGGTTTAGAACTTCAAACGGATACAACCATTTATGGTAAAGATCCATTACAGGGCAGATGTACATCAAATTAAGAATACACTTAAGAACGTCAGATGTACTTGTCATTCTGAAATCAAAATGACAAACTCTTTTTTAAAAAAACTCAATGCAGTAATGCAATAAAATCAATAAAAAGAAACTGAATGTAGATCTAAAGATAACTGTTTTATTATTATTATTGTTATTATTACAGCTAGAAGCTCATTTCTACGTACTCCATCCAGAAACATCAACAACATACTGGAAAGCTTTTTTAAAGGGAAAGAAAACATACAAATGGATACACAGACACACCAACACGGTAGAGAACCAAGGAGACAGCTTGGAAGGGAATATTCAGAGGCTGTTACAAGAAGAAGGGCTGAAATATTCTGTCAGGTCTGGAAACGTAAATAGCATTAGGAAGAGATTTAGGCTTCTTCCTTGCTTGATTAAAAGGAGATATGGTAAAATATAAGCAGACTTACAATATCCTGTAACTAGTTCATTAAAGTAAACTTCTTATCTTCTTGTAGATTTGGTTTCCTGACATTTAAAGTCTTCTAGCTATCTGGAAATACTTGCTCCTCATTCTTAAAACAGGCAAATTAAAAACTGGATTAAATGTAACAGGACTTGGTATTGGCTGTTACTTTTTGCTGCTGTTGAACCCACATAAATTTCAGCACCAGCCACCAAGTAATCATGATATAATTTTCATCAAGTCCCAAATAAAATCAGTGTTAAATCCACCAGTGTTAATACCCTTGTATTTTTTTAAATGGAGAAACAAAGAATCAAACCAAAAAACATAGGCTAATTCTAACTCTCTGGGACTCAAAGGAAATCTCACAGAAGTAAAACATATGCAAACACACACACACACACACAAACCCCCCCTTACATGCAGACACACAAGCACACACACACACACACAAATGTAGAGTACACATCAGATGAGCCATATAGCAGCTGCATCTTCTGCAAAGCTTAACAAATCTCCTTTGAAGACTTTCTCAACTGGGTACATGTATACACCCAAAAAATTCCACTGCAACTACTAGTGAAGGCACTATGGATTTACACATCACACATGACCTACTGTACAGAGATGTGAAGTCTGAATGAAGATTTCCTAAAAAGAGGGATATATCACTTGTGCCACACACTTTCCTGAATGTCTCTTTTAAACATTTTACACACTCTTCCTATCATATGCCGCAATCTAAGAACACTGAATCTAAGAAACTGTACACCGAAAGAAATCAAACTGGCCTAAAATGTGACTGCAAACACACTCTGCTTTATCTGCATCTCTTCAACTTTACTTTAATGAAAGCACCTTCCTTTACCTGTCTCTCTTAGTATTGGATAGATAAAACTGCCCACCTTGGCAGTTGGGGGAAAAAATAATGTACCAACAGCATGAGATTCCTTTAAGTACTTAAAATAATGGTGGGTTGTTTTTTGTTTTTGTTTTTGCCAGACCATCAACTTAAATTCACCATTCAGCAAAGTTGCAACTTCCAATCAAAGCGCTGACCCTGGGAATTACCTTCTGAAAACAGTGTGATCACCGCAGAAATTTTCCTGCAATTCTACCTGCAAAATTTATTAACCCAAAAATATTAAGTTAACCAGTAGAGTAAATCAAGGTGGCTTCTTCCAGGCAATCCCTCTGAAAAAGTATCTTCTGCTGTCCAAAATACCCTGGAATTATAATACATTTTTAGACTAATACATGGTTTATAGTAATATACAGAAAGACTACAGCCTTCCTTTCATGCTTGAATTGGAAGTAAATACCGATGCTTGTTTTTACCGGAACTCTATAAAATGTTTTGCAAAGTCACAAATAAAAATACATATTATCAACTAGAAAATGCATGGAGGGAGGTTACTTCAAACAAATCAGCTAAATTGTCATTAGTGCAAAATTTATGTCTGCCACACACCATCTGATTGTTAGTGTTTCCAAAAAAAGAAAAGCCACACATAGGCAGCAACTGGGTCAAAAGAAAAAAAAGTGCATCAAGTTTCAACTGCGCTAGAAAAATAATGCAAAAATGTTTTTGGTGACATGGCCAAGATTTTGTCAGCTTTTAATTTAAAAGGCTCCAGGAAATAGTACACAAAAATTATACTTCATAAACTCTGAAACTGTAGATATGCTAAGGTCACTTGACACAGCTAATTAAATTAAATTAGACTTTTTAGTGATTCGCTTCTACCTACAGCAAACACTTATGCAAAGTTTATGTTGGATAGATATAGCACGGCTAACCATTCAGCCTAACTGGGGAAGATCTCTTGCTGAAAAGCACCAAATTAGTTTTTAATTGAAGAAAAATTTCCTCCTAATATTGCTGAAATCTGTGCCAATAAATGATAGCTCAACTCCTCCAGGTTGGACTTCAACATCCAGATCCAAACTATTTAATATTTCAAGTTAATGAGGTTATTATTATTTTTTTAATCAACTGGTGAGGGGGAAGAGAAAAGGAAATCTTCTACCGATAAGCTGAGGTCCAAGAGGCTAAAACACAGTTTCTCCCCATCTTAAACCCTTAACCGCTGCCTGTGAGATGGATTAGGACTAGATTAAAGTAGACTAGGCTAGATGAGTTGGAGGGGATCCTGGAGGTCTTCTAGTCCAACCCCCTGCTCAAGCAGGAAACCCTGTACATTCCAAGCAAATGGTGGTCGAATCTCTTCTTAAAAACCTCAAGTGTTGGAACACTCACAATTTCTGAGAGGCATTTTGTGATTAATTGTTTCAACTGTCAGGAAATTCCTACTTAGTTCTAGGTTGCTTCTCTCCTTGGTTAGTTTCCCTCTGTTGCCTCTTGTCCTGCCTTCAGGTGGTTTGGAGAATATCTTGACACACACACTTCTCTTCTTTGTGGCAGCCCCTCAAATATTGGAAGACTGCTATCTTGTCACCCACTGGTTGTTCTCTTCATTAGACTAAACATTCCCAGTTTCAAGAAAGAAACAGGAAAACCACAAAAGCTGGGAGAAAACAGAGCTTAACAACATAGCTCAAAATAATAAGCATTCTTCAGTTGATCTAGAGATTTGGAAAGAATTTCTAAAAGCAAGAACATTAAAAGACAAATGCAAGGCAGTGAACATAGGAAGTGTGGATCGGAAAATAAGGAAATAATAATTCTTCAAGAGTACCACAGAGGCAGATGGATGTTGTACTTCGACACGCAAGAAAGAAGATATACAAGCCGAGAGAGAGAGACAGAGACAGAGACAGAGACAGAGACAGAGACAGAGAGACAGAGAGAGACAGAGACAGAGACAGAGACAGAGACAGAGACAGAGAAAGAGAGACAGAGAGAGAGAGACAGAGAGACAGAGAGACAGAGACAGAGACAGAGAAAGAGAGACAGAGACAGAGAGACAGACATAGAGACGGAGAGAGAGAGAGAGTGAGAGTGTCATGGTTGACATGTTTGATCCTAGAAATCTAAGACCACTTTATCTTTCTCGTCTATGGCTTTAATTTTATTATTAGTTGAATTATTTATTAATATATTACATTTAAAGAGCTGCCCATTTCAAAGAATGTGATTCTGGGCCGCATGTAGCAAAAATGCATCATAAAAAAATCTAACAATTTAAAAAAGCATTCCACAATTTAAAACCCTGAGATTTATGGAAGTATCTTATTGCTTAAGATGTTATAGTAACTGGTGAGGGTTGTAAAAGTAGCCACGATGTAAACTTCATGAGAAATACTTCATGAAAAGTATGTTCTCCATTCAACCAATTGATGAAGATTAATTGGTGGGATAACATTTGCCCACTAGATATGAAATTCTGTTATCTCACCTAACAAAACTTTAAAACATTGCTTAGAGCAGCAATAATAAAATGCTACAAACACAGCAGAAACATTTACACATTGCTTGTAAAAAATGAACTCCCCACCCAACTTCCCTTGCAAGAAAAAAAACTGAATCTATAGATATGTCTCTACGGAAACTTGAAAAGTTAAGGTGAAATCAGCAACCTGACTGAAATGTTATGATTTTGAAGGAATTTTCAATCTAGGAATATAGAATGTTCTATTCTTAATTAGCAAAGGCTCTTAAGCTTATCACTAGATCTCTAGAGTAGATGCAAGAGACTAATCTAAGATCCTATTATGCAAACCATAACCTTGTTATGTTTTGATGCAACTGTGTGGTATTTTCCTCACTGATCAATCCAACAGCTCAACTGAAACCTTATTGCTAAAGTTAAAAAAAAATCAAGTCTCCTTTCAGCCAAGCTTGATTCATGTTGATTTTATAGATGCATTTATGTAGTTGTCTTGTTATTAGGCCAGGAGGGGTTTCTTAATGCTTTTTTTTTCAGCCAAGTTCATTTTTACTTCCCTAGTCTACCCTACAACTTCGTATTCACTTGGCTTTAGAAATCCACAAGGTGTCACTACAGCTCCACATTAACTAGTCAGAAGTAAATCGCACTGACGGTGCAGAATCATGCATCTTGTTCTATAGAAGGTCCCATCCCTTTAGACTTAGATAATGGGAACTCATTAGTGGGGGACAATAGGTACTAATGAGCATTTTGCTATTCTAAACACCTGGAAAGTTACCCATCTGACAAAGTGGACAGTAAAACCAATTCTACCTGGAATAATATACACCGGAAAGTTTAATAGCACGGATTCTGATTTATCAAGCACATCTCCCTCAGAAATGTCTTCTATCAGCCAAAGAACCTGACTATGATGGATATCTGCCTTAAACTGAACTGCACAAACACTGGGTGCTGTTCTTTGACAATCTTAAATGAAAATCAAATATTGGGGGAGCAGGGAGAGAGAGAGACTTTCACACCAATCAGTTTATGAAGTTTCAAAAGCTTCCAATTCAAAAGGTTTAACTTCACCAGGCAGGCCCCAAAAAGATTTAGCTATACCAATCTTAATGTCCAATATTACTAGCTGTTTTGGGGTATTGATTTTGATGAGATCCACAAGCAATTTATTTATTTGTATCCCACCTTTATTATTTTTACAAATAATTCAAGGTGACAAACATCCAACACACCTTCCTTTAAGCTTCTTGGATGCGAAGCAAAACGTCTTCAAAGAAAAAACAGCAAGTCCAATTGCCTCTTTAAAAAATCACCTTTGGGACAACTACAACCTGCATGACTGAGAATCTCCATAGACCCTGTGAGTTGAATTGGGCTGATAGGGAATGACCACCTCAAGGTCACCCAGTTAGTTTCATGTTTAAGAAGGCACTAGAACTCACATCTGCTTTCAAACCTGGTGCCTTAACCCCTTGACCAAACTGCTAGATCTTTCAACCTCTACTCTCATTTTCTACTCTAATGTACAGAACAGATGCAAATAGACTTGGCAAGGGAAGATCAACATTGCCTCAAACATAATGACCTACATTTAGCTGTTGGAATTGAACAAAACTATTAGAAAATATTGGACTAGAACTTGTTAAAGTAGACTGGTAAGGAAAGACAGTATATTCAGAAGTCTGTGTTTTTAGTGTGTGTTATTCAAGTCTTCAGTCTTTTTCGTATTTGATTTCTGGTCTAGAGGTTTTATAGTTATTATTCTAGTCTTTAATAATCAGCATGTAAAATAGAGATACTCAGAACAAATATTAGTTTAGCCCTTAATAGTGTCTACATAATTTGTGTATAAATATATACACAAATTAAGTAATCTGTATATAAAATGAAAATTAGAAAAATACATAACCAGAAATCTAATCATCATAATATTTGCTGGTTATGTAACATAATTGGTTTCCTCTTTTTTAAGAAAAGCTTTTTCCTCCAATTTTGTCGCATATTTAAAGTTCAGTAATGCTCAAGGCTCAGTTCACATCTCATCTGATATACTACCTCCTGAGTTAAAGACACTACATAGTTATTAGGATGCTGGTGAGGATAAGTGACCCTGCTTCAGAGTCTTACATGTATTTTCCAAGGTAAAAAGAAAAGAAAAAAGGCATTTCCAAAATCTAGGTAACATAACAGAGCCATCTTGTGGCAAAGCAATTCACGTGGGCAGGTATATTATGTTAATTTTCCTGTGTACTCTTGCTTTCTTTGTTTGAAAAAAAGAAGGGATGGCAATTGTCAAACTCTTTGTTCCTTTTTTTAAAATACAACAACTTAAAACTATTTGATGCAACCTGACAATCAGCTTTTTAAGAACTCTAAGACAGCAGAAATGTTCCAAACAGTTGAATACAAGACACTATCAGGGAAAACTCGGAATACAGAATAAGAGAGATCTGGAATGGACCTTGGAAGTCTTCTAGTTGTGCTCAAGCAAGCGATCCTATACCATTCCAGATAAATGGCTGTCCAAACTCTTCTTCAAAACCTCCAGTGATGCAGCACCCACAACTCCTGGAGGAAAGACAGTGATTAATTGTTCTCACTGATAGAAAATTTCTCCTGATTTCTAGGCTCACTCCAGTGGTGAGTTTCAAAATGGTTTATCACTGGTTCAGTGAGCGTGGCTTGGTGGGTGTGCTTTGCACGTGCACTCACTTTGCACACGCATCAAATGTGCACTTTGCACACATGCAGAAGCTTTCCTACTCACCTCCTGCAATCCCTCACTCTTCCTGTAGCTTCGGCAACTGATGCGCGGCAATGTGCTGTGCCACGCAAAGAAGCTGCACTTCAAAAGCAGGGAATCAAGGTCAGTATGAGACCCCGGGTAGGCGGGTGAGACCAACAGCAGAGTGTTGGAGAGATTTGGAGAGAACCAGTTCTCTGCCAGCTGATCTTCGGCACTACCAGTACGCTAGAACCGGGACGAACCAGTAAATTACCACCACTGGTTCGCGGTCTCTTTGATAAATTTCTATCCATTACTTCTTGTCTTGGAGAATAAGTTGACCCCCCTCTTCTCTGTGACAGCCCCTCAAATTGGTTGACTGCTATCATGTCATCCCTAGTTTTTCTCTTTGTTAGACTGGACATACCTAGTTCCCACAATCATTCATCATACATTTTGTCTGTCTATCATCTAGCTATCATCTGTCTGTCTGTCTGTCTGTCTGTCATCTGTCTTATCGTCTTTCTTATCCTGTTGCTCCTGTCTGCAATCTTTCTAGGGTCTCAACATCTTGTTTGTGTCATTGTAACCAGAACTGGACACAGTATTCCAAGTGTGGTGTTACCAGTAGGAACAGTTTCTGGGTGTGTGTGTGTGGGGGGGACCTGTTAGTGTGTGTGGGGGGAACCTGTTGGGAGTCAGGTATTACAAATCTTCACATTAAAAAAAAAAAAAAACATATGGAGAAGCCCAACAAATGCTTCTATATTGATCGCTGAGGATTGTCTATTGAAATGCAACTTCGAAGAACTGTCTCTTTTGCCTATATGGAGAGCCCTTAGGAAGCATTAAGCATGTTTTCAGTTCTTAAGGAAATGGGACACAAGGCGATGGAAGTTATCACTTTTGGAACACCAAAGTAGTAAAGTGATACTTACAGCCCTCTTACTGTTTGGTTAAAAGATCTGCTCTGAAACGGTTCTTAATAGAAGCTGCCATGCATTTTCTTTCAAGGTGCCTAAAACCTTGGTAAGTGTTGCTATCAGCAAAAACGTCTGGCAACTTTCCTATCTTGTTCTCTCCTTATAAAATGCAGAGTAACAATAATGATGGGCCAGGTGCACACATGTGTTATTTATTTTATACAAGACCAGCAAAGCTGTCAGTGTGGTCAGCAACCTGAGAAAAATGTAAACTACCAAAAAAAAAAAAAAAATTACAGCCCCACACAGGAAAATCCCCTGAAGTAATTACTGAAGTTTATTTAGCAGCCTATGCAGGTTCTCTGCTTTTAAGATATTAGCGTTGTAATTTGCACTGTGTGGTTCCTCGGGCAACAATGTTTTAAATAATCTACATTCTACCTCGTCAGAGATCGAAGCCATCAAAGTAATTTCTACTTACAACCCTCATCAAATGCATAACGGGGGGTGTGGGGGAGCATACAACAGCAAGAGTGTGTGTATGAAAAAAAAACTTAGGGGATGTCACAGAGAACTTTATTGGTGCTGGTTGAGGTGACATTTGCCCTCTTCAATAGACATAACTTGAAGTTGAAGGTCTGTGGTGTGAGTCACTTGTTTCTTCCTAAACAGATTCTAGACCAACTTGCAGACTATAAGGAGAAGCAGCATTGGCACACATTATAGGATATCCAGATTAGCGTAGCGTGTAGAAACCAAGAGATTGTGAGTTCTAGTCCCACCTTTGACATGAAAGCCAATTGGGTGACTTTGGGCCAGGCCCTCTCTTCCAGCCCAACTAATGTCATGGTGAGGAAAAAGACAAGGAGGAAACAGCTTGCCACCTTGAGTTACTTATAAAGTAATAAAGGCAGGTTTATCTATATATAAAAGCGAAAGACCACTCATGCATCATCACAAAATCTCCACAACCATAAAGCATACAAACTTGAAATTTGGCACGGATGTTCCTCTTGGCTTCTAGGTGCTCATTAAGAAAGGATTTTTCAAAATGACCATCAGAGCATTAGTATTTTGTATATTATTATTAACACGCTCTGATGCTAAGGAGTTCTACACCCCCTCCCCACCTGAAAAGGAATCTGTTCCAAATGCAAAACACAAGCAGAGGAGAGGAGTTTCAGTTTAATTTTTAGTTGCATATCACCAGGCAGCTTTAGTACAGAACAGTTGAGCTAAGCCATGCCTGGGCTGCTTGCTGTCTCCTTTTTGCTCACACAGCAAATGGTGTTTCAGTTCTCAACTCTCTGACAGAGCTCTAGCCAGATAAATACTGATGGATGCTGGTAGGCAGAGGAAGAATTTGTTTTCCTTATTTCCTCCCCCGAAACTAAGCCCGATCCCATAGTTGTGTAGCAAAGCACAGGTATCAAGCTAGTAAATAAATAATAAATCAATACATCCTTCACACTTTCTTTTTTTCTTTCTTGATTAACTGATAAAAATATTTGGAAATGCAGGGAAAAGGGCTGATCCTCTCCCTTCTCCCTTGATGGCTGAAACTCTGAAGGTGTGCTTCAAATTATTCACCATGTTAGTGACTTTCTCTTATGTCTACCAATCAGTCTACCAAAGATTACAATAAAAGCAAATGTCCAATTTTTTTTAGAGAGAAAGAGATTGACAGGCTTTTGTTGTTATGATCATCACCATCAATCATCCAGTTTCAAAAATTTACAGGAATCTAACTTTTATTGAACTGTACTGGGTTTACAACTAAACAGATTGCTGCTAAAATCTGGCTGGTTTCTAAGACTCTCCAACATTTGCTTCCTTGTTAGAAAGTTCCTTCATGATGAAAGCCCCATTGGGAGTAACACAAGTGGGTACAGTTGAATCCATGGCTATGGCATTTAGTAAAATATACGATTTGCATTATTGTGGGATCTTAAGAATATGAAAAATCAAGTCACAATTAAGACATGGCATGATGGCAAAAATATGGTAGAAATGTAGTTTAGCTTTGCAAAAATTTACTCCAAATTAGTAGTTTACAAACTTGGCTAAATTACACTCAGTGAATGGCAGGAGACCTTAAATTTCCCAATGACTTAACAATAGTTCTATTTTGCTTTTTGTTGAGACCAGTGGATTCTCCAAACTTTAAACTTTTTGCACTCAGTTGGCATACTGTTTCCTCAAACTAAAAAATGCTTCAATATCTCCACTATCAGTCTTTGTTTTTAAGCCACATATTTATATTATGCAATCGGGCACAAAAACATCAGGTATTATCACATATAAGAAGGGCCTCTGAAAATTTATTCAATTCTAGTATTTTTACATTTTCAATATTCAGCAATATAGTCGTTGCTTATAGGTGGCCAAGTTAGCTGGGAAAATGTTCATTGTGTCAACCAATAATTCTGAATTTAATACTGAGTTGTATTTGTAGACAGAATAAAGTCAAAGGGTTAGCCTGAAGGTTAGCCTATAAAAGATCACAAACTCTCCTTCTTGTTCCTTGCCTTTTGAAATACTAGAAGCAGTCAATATTGTATGTTGAATTCCTGTTAGTCAAGAAGATGCAAAAAAAAAGTACGGCAGAGAACATCTAAATAATTAAACAAAAAAGTCAGGCATTAGGTAATGCTTGTGACATGTTCAGTCAAGGAAAGTAAATGGCTCCTGAGCTTCGTAAACTATTTGCCACAGATCTTGGTGATCTAATGCAGTACGATTGCAACATGACACTAGTTGAAACTAAAGGTATTAGAAGTGCTATGGTTGATTCTAATCAAATTAAGGTATTATATGACTATTGTGCTTTGAATCCAGCTGTATGTGGAGTCTGTTTCAAAGAGATAGCAGGTAGACCTTAACTTACAACCTTTCATTTACTGATTACAAGTTACGAGAAAACTGAAAAAAGTGACTTATGACCATTTTTCACACAACAGTTGCAGCTTCCCTATAGTCACATGATCAAAATTCAGGTGCTTGCTAACCTGCATGCATTTATAAAGGTCACACTGTCCGAGGCTCATGTAATCTCCATTTGTGATCTTCCCGGCTGGCTTGTGATAAGGAAAGTCAATGGGGGAAGCCAAATTCACTTAACAATGACTTGATTCCCTGCAGTGATTCACATAACAATTGTAGCAAAAAGTCAAAAAATTAGGCAAAACTCACTTAACAACTGCCTTGCTCAACAACAGAAATGTTGGGCTCAGTTTTGGTTAGTGAGTAGAGGACTACCTGTAGAGAACTACCCACTTCAAGTCTAGAGATAGGCACTGATTCTGGTTATCAGATTAGAAAGGTGTTTCAAGCATGGTATCAGGTCCTGCTTGCAATTTGGTAGATCAAATCTCACTAGGTTGACTCAGCCCTCCATCCTTCCGAGGTGGGTGAAATGAGGACCCAGATTGTTGGGGGCAAGTGGCTGACCCTGTAAACTACTTAGAGAGGGCTGTAAAGCACTGTAAAACGGTATATAAATCTAAGTGCTATTGTTATTGCTATTGCTCTGGTCCCGGCGGTGACCAACCGAAATTATCCTGGGACACATATATTTGGCTTCATTCGTTCAATAAATATAACTCATGTAAACAAAAACTGTTTTGGGGGTCCTGCATGATTTTTTATTCAATTCCAAAATGGGAAGAGGTCCTGAAAGAAAGAAAAAAATTAAGGAACACCGGGCTAGAAGACAGTCTAGCCCACTCCAAACTTCTCAGAAGCAAATGTTGCAAAACAGGACAGCAAGACACCAGTTTAAAAAAAACAATACATTCATTGTAAATAAGAGCAATTTAATTGCTGGAGCAACTCTCTTTGTACTGAAGCAACAATCCAAAGAAAAGGCACCTTCACTATCAGCACCAAATTGCCACACTGCTACACACCAGGGCTACATCAATGAGAACTGCTGGTCACACAAGCAAACAAACAGTTCCTTTGCAAAGTTGAGAGTCACTGAGTTAAAAATAAAGTTGTATGGATCAGAAATGTAATCATGGGAGACAAGCTGAGAGACTTTTTTTTCAATCTCAGTGAGGTTGCATCCAGTTAAAGTCATGTTACATTAAAAAGAAAAAAAAATGCCTGGGAAAGGCTCCCACTTGTCACTTTGAATTAGATTTGTCATTGTTATCAGGATGTGCATTTTACAGTCTTCTTTCACATTTTACACGTATTGCCTAATGCAGCCACGCGGGGCGTAAAGAAAGCGGTAACGTATGACTCCCTATCAGATTGCCAGAGTCTGGGGAACCATGAGCAAATTAACTAAATCCCAGGCAGAAAATAATGCTCATCTTTTCTTTTTCTTTTTTTTTTTTTCTGGAAAAGCCTATGAAGCTATTTTAGATAAACTACCTGCTTTGGAGTAAAATAATATATAGTGATGCAATTGGAAGGGCTATTCTCCTCCTGAGTATTGCACTTAATTTAAGAATTATACAAAAATCAATTTCTGGTTTATCTCTCTTCACTTATTTAGCAAGCCAGGGAGCAATTGCTAGATTCCATTTCGGAACTTTGGCATCTAAAAGAAGCTCTTCATCTTCACAGCACCTTCTGGCTTAGTCTCTTAATTTGGTGCCCGGCTCTAATCAAGCAAATATGCATAATAATAATAGCCTTTTGGCCTTTTTGAGGATATATTCGTATCAGGGGGAAAAAAATCCTAGTTCTGTTGGCTTGTCTTTAGGGCTTTCTTTTATGTAGAAATATCTCAAATAAAAAAGTCAAATCTTACAAAAATGCTGGTAACAAATTACTGAACCGTGCAGTTAATTTAGTCTGTATGTAAAGATTTTGAACAGTAAGTCACTCAGCAACATTTATAATAGAAAAAGTCAACTTAGTGTATGAGTCTTATAGGACTCTTCTAACTAACTTTCAGAGACAAGGATTAGGGGTGATATGAGAGCAGTTTTCTCGTATTTGAGAGGCTATCAGAGAAGAAGGGGATTAACTTAATATTTTTTTGGTTGACTGACTCTCCAAAACACCTGACAAGAAGATAGAAACAAAAAGCACTTGTAACCAATTGCAGTAGGTACCTAGAGATATCCACTTTATTCACTATTAATATAGTAAGGATATGCCTGAAATTAACTGCAAATCGTTCAGAAATATTGCATTGCAAATCTGAACTCCAACAGAAAAGCTGTCCCCTTCGTGAAAAACTGACCAAGAAAAACAATTAGTCTTCCTCCTGTTTAAGACTGAACTATGAAACAAAAAAAGTGAAACAGTTTGTTTTTTTTAAAGTTGGCCACTCTCAAATATAAATAAACAGAAACTACATTTAATAAGTAGCAATTACATGCTGAAAACTACATGCTGGATCCAACAGAAGCTCCTATGACTTCAGATTCAGGGTAAAAACAACCACAGTTGGCCCATGAGGCTTAAAGTTATGAAACATGGATTTTTCTAAGTAAGGGCAAGAAACAAATAAATAATGGAGGGTGGAGAAGAAATGGGGGGAAGAGAAGCAAAATGCTAGTCTAAAATTCAACAGAGCTGATATTCGTGTGCTAAACCATGATCTGCGGTTTCCTCCATATTTGTGGTAGAAGGGGATGAAATTTGAATATTCAAAAAATTGTTTTTTTAAAAAAGCTGCCTTCTATTCTTCTATTCAGAGAATACCAGAAGCTTATTAGATTTAGATTATCACTTTACATGAAACAGCACAGATTCTTCCGAAGAAAACTTAATTTAAATGCCAGCAGAGGGGAAGAAGAGGGGAAGGCAGATCACATTGACTTCCTTGAAGACACAAGAGATTGCATTATTGACTATAATGACTACTATATGGTTCCCCACCTTGCTAGGTACAAGTGTACATATGCATCTGTACATATATACATATATATACACAGTGCAAGCTATACTGTGGTGTGCTGCTAAAAAGCAAAGGCATTCAGCAACATCTCACATCTCCCTATTTTAAAGAACAAACACCATGCAAAAAAAAAGTCAACAATTTTGAATAACTCATGAAAGATAGACCACCTTACGAGGTCTCCTAATACTGTGGTTGCATTGCCACCACTAATATCTGAATTTCAGGATACAATGAGCCTCCTAAAACTAGAATAAATGAGCCTCCTAAAACTCCTAAATAAATATTAACACTTATACATTCATTCACAGATCAAAAAATATGCAACCACCGCAAATGAAGACACTTGGGATTAACATCTAGCCATTGCAATCACAAATGCATTCTGCAACCCAACCCTACTCCTTAGGCCCCCTTCAAGTTGGTCCAATTTTATTTTATGCTTTTAAGCCATCACCTCTGCAGGACAAGACCTAATGAGTCATCAACCACCAAATGCAGAGCTGGAGAAATAGGGTTTATGTGGAGTCAAGACTCTCTCCAAAAGATTCTCTCTAAAATGCTTGCATCAAATCATCATCCAGAAGTACAAGTTGACCACATTTAAATCTTTGAGAATAGCATCCCCTAGAGAATTAGTATAATTTCCCTTTGAGTTGACACACCACATTAGCACAAGCTAGTTTCATTTAGTAGTTTGCTTTGAAAAATCAAACAGTTGAATTTTATTCGATAGTTCATGGTTGAATAATCAGAGTTAATGTGATGCATCCACCTAGTCACCAAGTAAAGGTAATGGTTCCCCTCGCAGATACATGCTAATGGTTTCTGGCTCTAGGGGGCGGTGCTCATCTCCATTACAAAACTGAAGAGCCAGCGCTGTCCGAAGACATCTCCGTGGTCATATGGCCGGCATGACTAAACACAAAAAGCACATGGAACACTGTTACCTTCCCACCAAAGTGGTCCCTATTTTTCTACTTGAATTTTTGAACTGCTAGGTTGGCAGAAGCTGGGACAAGGAACGGGAACTCACTCCGTTATGCAGTGCTAGGGATCCAAACTGCCGAACTGCCAACCTTTCTGATTGACAAGCTCAGCGTCTTAGCCACTGAGCCACTGCATCCCTTCTAGTCACCAAGTATGAATCACTATTATCAAATATTTTTTGTTGTTCAATCTGGGCAGAATTAATGTGATTCCAGGCTCCTTTGATTAAACAGTGGCATTTACTAGAACCCAAGAAACACACTTTCTATGGAGCAACACCTGCTCTCTGGAAGATCTGGATAGTCTCCAAACTGCTATGTTTGGAAGTACCTGGAAGACCTGGCTCTTTGTCCAGTCTTTGATATGGACAAACGAAGTCTCTTTTGGGGTTGTGTGGGTCTGTTTTTTCACTCCTCCTGAGTTTTTGCTATATTTTATTTCTATTCTTGATCATTGTTGATTGCTTTTTTAAATACTTAGGCCAAAAGCTGTTGGAAGCCGGGTGGTATATAAATTGCATAATAATGGATAAATATTTAAACTATGGATAAAATGGCCAAATCCAGTCTAAGCATCTAACATTAACCATAATAAATCACTCACATGTGGCTGAATTGCTTCACACAATACATCTAGTTTTATACACTCCTTTTTAAAAAACAAAACAAAACCTGTATCTTACATTAAAGTAAAGCAGTGAGAAGATCATTATTAAGCTTTTTTTTAAAATGTTCTTGTGTCCCTCATTTTTTTCCAGAAACATTCTTTATTCTTTCAATGTTATCTTCGGCATGAAAAGCAGATCACCAAGTAGATCATTTTCAGTTCCAGAAGCCATGCTTAAATGATTTAGCTGTTCAAAAGAATCTTTAAATGCAGTTTAACAATACAGCATATTAACTACAAAAAAAAATTAACACAGCCTTGAGGGTGAGGAGAGGAGATAACATTCTTCTAAAGCTTTTTATGTCATGCTGATTTTATACTTATATCCAAATCTGCTAATTTTTTTAAAGGAGACTCTCAAGGAAGAAATTATTTAAATCGACTCAAAAGAAAGTGGTCCTTACTAAAACTTTTCCTTTGCAATTCATAAGAACATAGCATTCATATCGTCTCCATAACACATATTTGTTTTGTTTAAAACCAGTGCTTCCCCAACCTGGGTAAATTGCCCAAAATTGGATAAAAGTTTTTTTTTTCCCCTTTGGGTAACAACACACAAACCCATTAGCCATCATAACAGGGACATTTAACTTTACATAAAGTTTGCCACATGTACTAAGATATATTCAAAAATCTCCCAAAAGTATTCCTATTAAGACAAGAATTGTTGAAATAACCAATAGTAAGCTGTTGAAATATTATTCAATAATACTGTTTTTATAATACAGGTAGTCCTTGAGTTAGAACTATTCCATTTACAACCATTCAAAATTATAATGCTTTTGAAGAAACAGATCTATGACTGGTCCTTAAGTTTGATAAGATGTTGATAAGTTGTTTTTAAATAGTGAAGAAAAATGTTTGGGATGCATGGTTTTATGGCAATTCCACTAAGAAACTATTTTAGAACACACAACCCACTCAAAATGAGCAACTTGCTTCTGAATAATGCAAGAGGTTTTATGGGTGTGAGCACTGCAACTCACAAGTGGACCATTTGCATTTACCAATACAAACTGACAACCCAGTAAGACAGTGTATTAAAAATTCTGTATAATATTGACTACCCTGAGCAGCTAAATACAGTACAGTTCGATTAACGGCTCTTCAATATACAGTTATTTTTTCTTTAATTTTGATCTACAGCCAAGATTGAAATGAAGAATGTTGAAGTAGGTGGCTCGTTTCAATATTCAAAGCATCTTTATAAGCCAATTTATCAAGCTTGTAATGATTTCTGTTCCAGCATGAGTGAATGAAAAATGGAAGATGACCCATTTTGGACAGGTGGGTATACATTTTCCGATGAAAACTACAGGTAGTTCTCAAATCTTACACCATTCATTTAATGACCATTTGAAATAACAACGGTCCTGAAAAAAAGGACTTACGCACACTTACAATCATTGCAGCATCCCCATAGTTTAAGAAATATAACTCGGATTTTTAGCATGTAAATAATTATTCAATTGAGAGAGACTTGAAAGAACCAGAGGATGTAGTTCTTCTGTTCTACAGATTTTATGGAATCTTCTTATGGTTATGAGAAGACATGATACTTGGAATAGGCTGTCTCCCATCCAGATATTAACCAGGTTCAACCCTGCTTGACTTTTTGAGATCAGCCCAACTTGGTTCGCAGCCATCAAGCATCACATTAAAAATTGGAACAGGTTGATGTACTATAAAGGCTGAATCTGTACTAAATCGATAATATTGCATTATATCCCAGCTGGCCTAAATGGAATGTCTTTGGAATAAGTTTGAGGTCAGCTCTATTGGTATCACCTAATTTCATCTCCTCTTTTATTACTAGTGGCACTTTTTTAAATCTTAACTCAGCACTGCAATTTTAATTGTCAAAGAAATAACATTTAACATTTACTGTAATTAATTCAAGATTATTTAGAATAACTGCACTAATTGGTATGTTCCACAAATCTGCAGCACTGCAGAATTAAAAATAAACTTCACAAAGATATAATTTACCACTAACCCATGCTTAATAATTAAAGTTAGTTTTTAACGATTTATTTCAATCTATTTTCTTTTTATTAGCTGCAACAAAATAATGAGGTGTACTGAATTCTGGCTTTCCAAGCACCTAGATTATAAAACATAATTATACAAATTAATTAGTAGCAAGTGCATACATTTATGCTTGTGTTTGTTACCACAGAATATTAAACATGACAAAGGTAAAAACAAGCATACTTATTGTCAGTGGCATTAAAAGAAACAGTTCTGAGATTTCAGTTTAATCAACTCCTTAACAAGAGCTGCCCAAGAATAGCATCTGTCACTGATCAATAAGCACATCAGAAGTCAAAAAGCAACTACAAAAATCTCTTAAAAGAAAAATATGTGGGAGAAACTTCAAAGTTGCTGAACTTTATTTATTTAGCTTAAAAAATCTGTTTCAGTTGCCAAATTACTTAGATGATGTTGATACAGCCCCATTATTCAATTCACATTTTTCCTTTTCACATACATTTTCAGAAAATCAGTAATAACCAGACCCAACTCCATCTTCTTTCAAGTTCCTTCATGAAAGCATGGTCTCTGTATGTTTGGTCTAGAATGCTTTAGAATTTCCTTGCCCTCAATAATTCTTCCAAAATGTGGAATTACAAAGAACCCATAGTTATGTCGTCCATAGGGGGGGTAAAAGTCAGAGTCAGGGATTTTATTCGAGTCAACCAACATGCCAAGATCCAACCTGAGTCAGTCACCAGTCTTCTGAGATTTCCTGTAGCAGAGGGTGTGACACCAACACAAGTCTGCAAGCTGGTGTTAGACTTGCCACAACTTAAACCTCTAAATAAAAATGTTCCTTAGTTTAAAAAGGTATATTTTACTACATTAGTGGGATTCAAAAAAAATTTTTACTACCAATTCTGTGGGTGTGGATTGTTGGGCGTGCCTTGCTGGGTGTGGCTTAGTGGGCATGACAGGGGAAGAATACTGTAAAATCTCCATTCCCTCTCCACTCCTGGGGAAGGTTACTGCAAAAGACTGCAGAAAAAATAATTACTGCTAACCTGCCTTCAATCGAGGACCTGTATACTGCACAAGTCAAAAAGAGGGTTGTGAAAATATTTACATCCTGGGCATAAACTGTTTCAACTCCTTCTCTCAAAACAACGCTATAGAACACTGCACACCAGAACAACTAGACACAAGGACATTTTTTTCCCTGAATGCCATCACTCTGCTAAACAAATAATTCCCTCAACACTGTCCAAAGCCTGCACGACTATTACTGTTAATCTTCTCATCACTCCTTATCGCCCACCCCCTCCCACTTGTGACTGTATGACTGTAACTTTGTCACTAGTATCTTTATGATTTATATTGACTGTTCCCTAGTATGATTTGATTGCTAATTGAACCCTATGACTATCATTAAGTGTTGTACCTTATGATTCTCGACTCTTGATGAATGTATCTTTTCTTTTATGTATACTGAGAGTATCTACCCCAAGACAAATTCCTTGTGTGTCCAATCACACTTGGCCAATAAAGTATTCTATTCTATTCTATTCTATTCTATTCTATTCTATTCTATTCTATTCTATTCTATTCTAAAATCCCATTCCCTCCTCACCCCATTAACCTGCTTTCCAGCTCCATTCTCCTGTGCAAGGCAACAAAAGAAGACCCAGCCAATCAGCTGGGACTTCGGAGGCAGAGAAGAGATGGGGTTGGTGGGGCCAGTGAGAGGTAGTATTTGCCGGTTCTCCGAACTACTCAAAATTTCCACTACCGGTTCTCCAGAACTGCTGAATACCACCTCTGGTTTAACAGAAATAAAGTGTATTGCAATAGTGCAAAGCCAAAACTGAGAATTGCATGCCAAAATCCCTAAGTTCTACTTTTCCCTTCCTTAACTGAACTGAACTTAAAAGAACTATTTTTCCCTCCCACTCTCGCTGCCTACTCCGGTGTAACCAATCATGTTTAGGCAAGATGATTTCATAATGGTCAGTCCAAGCACAGTTTAGTATGCAGCTCCCTCCTCCTTCCAGCTGGGTGATCTTGAGGCAGTGTCTTGAGAAGGCACAGAACTTACTTCCGTTTCTGCAAGCATTCCTCCACCCCACAGTTCATGTCAATCTGTCACCGCAAGCAGTGAAGCACAAGCAAGCACAAGGTGGCAGATGACAGCTGGGAAGACTAAACCTCTTGTCCCAGTGCCCAGTCCAGACTGGAACTTAGATCCTACAACATTATCCTGGGACATGTATATTTGTCAACCAATATGGCATGTATCTTTATGATACACACAACAAGAAATTGTGCAAGCTTTTCAGTTCTCCCAAATGCTTCAACAAGCAAGATCTTCAAAAAAGGAAGGAAGGAAGGAAGGAAGGAAGGAAGGAAGGAAGGAAGGAAGGAAGGAAGGAAGGAAGGAAGGAAGGAAGGAAGGAAGGAAGGAAGGAAGAAAGAAAGAAAGAAAGAAAGAAAGAAAGAAAGAAAGAAAGAAAGAAAGAAAGAAATCAGGAAAGATTAATAGTGAAGCCACGTATTTTAGCATTAATTCTGAAGCTCTGTATAATATTAAAAATGGAGTCTGTAAACTGAATGTGTTAAGCACATGAAGGAGAAGCAAAATCAAATCCTGAAATATTGACCAAGCCAGATCATTGTCTACATTATATTTGAGAAATATAATGCAGAATTTAAGTGCTAGTGAAATGTGTCCCTATCTTCACCGAGGTCCAAGGGAATCTCAGGTCAATAAATCTAATAATGTTGTCTGGACAGATTCTAGCATTGTACAGGGATACCTTTGTGAGTGGCTTGAAAACAGTGCGGTAATAACTGGATGTCAGCATAAATTTATCAAGAACGAGTCTTTCCAGGCTGTTTCTCATTTCTTCATTAGTAACTTCTGCAGTAGGTTGAAAGGGGCGTACAGATCATATTGCTTGAACTCAGCAAAGCATAACATAACCTATAATGTTATTAGTAAACAAGATCTGGGTCCAGGCACCTTGAAAATTTTAAGCTATTTATAGATACCTCAAAAATGGTACTTAGAGCATTCAGTAAGAGCTCCTCATTAAATTAAAAAGAGGTACTTAGTTGGGTGCAACAAGCTTCAATCCTAATCCCATTACTATTAATACTATTATTAATTATTGCTAGTCTAAGACCATAATAAAGTTTATTTCTCTCTTGTATTGTTGTTGAAGGCTTGGATAAAGAGGTAGAAAGAATGTTTATCCATTCTACAGTTGACAGAAAATTAGAAAGGACACTTAATAACCTGGCCCTCCAAATAATTTCAATATGTTAAGAGAAGTGAAAGAGGAAAATTTAACCAAAAAACCCCCTGCAAAGTTCAAAAGTCAAATCCACAAATAAAACAATGAAGTATCAACTCCTAGTTTGTGTATATAGTTCTGACAAAAGATCTTGGGATACTAGATGACTCCAAACTGAAGGAATCCAGCATTGTGAGAAAGGTGTAAAAAGGGCAAAAGCAATTTAGATTAGAAGGAGTTTCCAAACCTTATGAAACTAATAAGCCTACTTTATTTTGCAATGATACAGATCCCATCTCAAATATTGCCTTAGCTTAACACTTTAACAAGCGTCCAAGAAACTGGTACAAGGGATGGCAATGAGAGTGTTCAGGAAAGGGAAGGAGGAAGAAGATGGGAAAAGGGAAGAGAAGGAGAGAAGGGGGGAGGGAGGGAGGGAGGGAGGGAGGGAGGAAGGAAGGAAGGAAGGAAGGAAGGAGGGAGGGAAGGAAGGAAGGAAGGAAGGAAGGAAGGAAGGAAGGAAGGAAGGAAGGAGGGAGGGAGGGAGGGAGGGAGGAAGGAAGGAAGGAGGGAGGGAGGGAAGGAAGGAAGGAAGGAAGGAGGGAGGGAGGGAGGGAAGGAAGGAAGGAAGGAAGGAAGGAAGGAAGGAAGGAGGGAGGGAGGGAAGGAAGGAAGGAAGGAAGGAGGGAGGGAGGGAGGAAAGGAAGGAAGGAAGGAAGGAAGGAAGGAAGGAAGGAAGGAGGGAGGGAGGGAGGGAAGGAAGGAAGGAAGGAAGGAAGGAAGGAAGGAGGGAGGGAGGGAGGGAAGGAAGGAAGGAAGGAAGGAAGAAGGGAGGGAGGGAAGGAAGGAAGGAAGGAGGGAGGGAGGGAAGGAAGGAAGGAAGGAAGGAGGGAGGGAGGGAGAGAGGGAGGGAGGGAGGAAGGAAGGAAGGAAGGAAGGAGGGAGGGAGGGAGGGAGGGAAGGAAGGAAGGAAGGAAGGAGGGAGGGAGGGAGGGAGGGAGGGAAGGAAGGAAGGAAGGAAGGAAGGAGGGAAGGAAGGAAGGAAGGGAAGGAAGGAGGGAGGGAAGGAGGGAAGGAAGGAAGGAAGGAAGGAAGGAAGGAAGGAAGGAAGGAAGGAAGGAAGGAAGGAAGGAAGGAAGGAAGGAAGGAAGGAAGGAAACATGGCCGTTGTGTTCTTGCCTGTCTTATGTAGTTAGCAAGATAGTGAAGACTGAACTGAAATTACAATAAAGCAATTGAATATTAGAAAAAAAAATCTAACAATAAAGCAATCTGCCAATCCTATCAATTAAACCGAAAGGAGGTGAGTTTCCTCCAACAAATGCATTCAAGCAGAAGCCATAATACTATACATTGCAGACATTTGAATTTGAATTTCCGCATGATACTTTCCAACTCTGTGAAATCGGATGCTTCTGGGGTTAATTGTGTTTCATCTACAGTGTCCAACTGGCAAAAACATTGGTTTGGGTCAGGCATAACAGTAAAGAGCAGTCTGCAAACTTAACAATAACTTTGCAGTATTTCAACATTATAATTTGTAATCAGCCCCAAACCCACAAAATGATAATTGTGAATTGCAAAGCACATTCCCTCATTCACAGATTTACTGTTAGCACTGAGATGACCTTAACAGATAAAAGGGAATGACTATTTTTAACAATTAACCAACATTTGGATACCCCGGGATAAAGTGAAAATTGAGCGTTTCAAAAAAGATCATAATCAAATATTATTTCTTTTCCTTGACTATATTCTCCATGGATTTTTCAAAGAGTGCCTGTTCGGAATTTGCTTGATTTGAACAGCACAAAACAAAATCTATTAATCTCTTGGTGGCTCTTCAATCACAAGATTGTTTAATAAAAGTACTGCATTTCCACAATCAAATTTAACCATGAGTCTTATCTCAGCGATCTCAAGTGAAATAAGGGCAAGAAAAAACAACTCTGGACAAGCAGAGCACACGATAACTTGTTTTTACCATCCCCTTATAAAGTTATATGCCAAGTAATAAAACTGTTCCCACAAAAATGATGCACTGAGAATCCTTAACTAGGTTAGATTAATAGAGGCCTCGTACAAAAACGGGAACAATTTAGATTGCATTTCTAATCTAATATTCCTTATAAATACGTCTTGAGGATAAAGAATTGCAGAAGTACACAGATCACTGCTCACTCTGGTTTTCTCCAAATGTCCCTGTCTCCTTTGTGTGTTAAGATTCCCAACACTTTCATGACCCAAAGTGCTCAGGTGGCAAATCACCTCTGAAGCCCAAATAAATTTTTAATAGGATAGGGTTCTGCCTTCAGAAGCAATATACACTTTCCTCCTATAGTACAATCAGTAACACAGGTATGTGAAATGCTTCCACCCAGACATAAAGCAGGACAAAATAAAAGAAAGTGTAAAGATCTTTGTATTTGCACAGTTTATTACGAATGGATAGTCATATCTCCCACCACACGAATAACATCAATCTGGCCCCATTTAATACTTTGCCAGATACAGAAAGGAAGGAAGGAAGGAAGGAAGGAAGGAAGGAAGGAAGGAAGGAAGGAAGGAAGGAAGGAAGGAAGGAAGGAGGGAGGGAGGGAAAGGGGGAAGGAAGGAAAGAAAGAGGGAGGGAAGGAAGGAAGGAAGGAAGAAAGGAGGGGGAAGGAAGGAAGGAAGGAAGGAAGGAAAGAGAGAGAGAGAGAGAGAGAGAGAGAAAGAAAGAAAGAAAGAAAGAAAGAACGAAAGAAAGAAAGAAAGAAAGAAAGAAAGAAAGAAAGAAAGAAAGAAAGAAGAAACTGACTTCTTCTTGCACTTGTCTTATTTGTCACCAGATTTTATTGTTAATTTATGTATGTATATGTTCATAAGACTAATCAATCTATCTATCCATCCATCCATTCATCATTATAATAAAGATACTCCCTAAAAGTAGCACAGATTCATATCATTGACCTGCATGAAATGCACTTCTATTATTCCCATTCTACAATGAAAATCCAATTCCGGAAAGACTCAGCAACTTGTCAATATTTACTTGTAATTAACTTGAGGCTGAATGTCTCAACGTTCTTTTTTTTTTATTACCAGATTACGAAAACTATAGAATATATTCAAATTAGTTATTTTTATATACAAGGAGGATATAAATTCAGGTGCGTGTTTTAATGGAAAATGAATCTAGTTGTTGGGCTGACTTGTCAAACTATGGAAGCTTAACCCATTTTAATAAATAGCAGAAACCATACAAAAAGAAAAAAGAAAATTGTTGTCGTGTCAGATTTCCAAGCTTTCACCACAAGAAGGTGCAAGAAACAGCTGCTGGCCAATCTTGTCTATCCTTGAAAATTAATAAGGGTCAAACCTGTTTAGCTCTTGGATGGCGAAGCATCAAGAACATCAGAACTGCAGCCTAGATTGAGATGGGATAAGAACATCCTGGAAGAATATCTGCCAAACCAGATTGCCACCCAGAAAATTTCATGATTATCAGAAGTCGAACTTGACTTGATTCTGTTGATTCTTAATTCTGTTGATTGTTAATTCCTTTTTTTTCAAGTCCATATAAATCCATGAGTTTCAAAGACTCAAAAAAATATTAACCTGAACCAAATGGATCCGAGTACTTTTTTTCCCCCACCTCCTCCATGATTTGCTACTGGAAAATAATCACAGCATTAATAAGATGCTCCCTGGAACTTCTTCTGCAAAGTTGCTAAATGCAAACAATGGAAATTTCTGCAGAAGCAAAATAAGGCCAATGATATAATTATAGTGGATCTGTTGGCACATTTCAGGCTAATGTTATTATTTGACAATGCAAAGCTTGTATGATCTCCCAAGAGCCATAATGGAGGCTGCGTTCATCCTAATTGGTTCCAAAGCACAGCCTTTCCTTAACAATCTTTCCTCAGGACCAATAATGTTAATTTCTACAAGACTGTAAATAGTGTTTGCCGACAATACAAACATGGTAATAAGAGGCTAGGTGAGTAAATAATGTGGTTACAAGCAGCCCATTTGCATTTTTATTTAAAACTGCCTTCGTTAAAAAACAGCTCAGATTTCTTAAAGTGGAAGGAGGGTTGGTTAAGAAGTAGAGCAGTAATTACTCTCTTTAGGGGTTCTTTTATATATCCTTTAGGGAATTGGAATGAAAAGATAAGCACAATTAGAAAGAGAATCATGTAAAGTATGAAGTGTACTATAAACACTCAGTAAAGTATTTACCATAAGCTATGTTGACCTTTTACATTAATAGAATTTACTGTAGTGGCAATTTATTACTCAAACTATTACAAAACCTCAACATTAATTCAAGATTCAGGAAGAGAATGGTTATAGAAAGTGAACAGAGCCAGAGACATAAACGTATTTCTATAAAAATTTGAATCACGTAAAACTACATGATTCAGACTCTAAAAACCAGTCTTCTGTTCCTAATACATAGAACACAGAATGAGTTGGAAGGGTTCTTGGAGGTCTTCTAGTCCAACCCCCTGTCTATAGTGGTCATCTCACCATAGCTTTTCCTTGACACTCCTAAAGAATGTGTGCACTGGTTATATTTTCACAACGGCAAGCCAGATTTACCAAAAAGGTTACTGAGTTTGTCTATATTGACCTGGCTTATACATCATGCTAATAAAAGATGAGTCCATATAATATGCTGAGCCCCAAATAAATAAGGAATATTTTGGCTTTGTATTACCTGTAGATCGAAGTTTTGTTTCAAAGACTGACTTTAAATGAATGTTCACCATAGGTTAGAGATTAAACCTAAAAAGAGCATCTTCACTGGTAAGTTTAGAAAAACATTTTAACCATTTTATTCCCACACAAGTGCTGAAGCCCCATGATTTCAAAATATGGATCTGCAAATCAGTCTCGGTCCTATTTTTCGCAGTGAATGAAATCACTTGATTTCACAGGGAAGTCATGGCAACTGTTTGAAAACCAAATGGGAGAAAATTGAAGGACCCATTTAAGTTGGTCGGTCAGAAACTTCTGAAATAAATCCATCAAATCTTTCGCTTTCCTGAGGAAACTATGGTAGAAACTATGGTACCTAATTATAGGTAAAACTCAAGTCACAACCATTGGTTTAGAGCATGGGTGACAAATTCGATCACGTCATGTTACATATTGTGACTTTTTTTGCCTTTACGGAGTCAGGGTGGGCATGGCCTGCATGCGAGGCATCCAGCCCGCGGGCTGCCACTTTGACACCCCTGGTTTAGAGATTGTTTAAAGTTGCAATGGCGCTGAAAAAGAAGAAGACATATGACCAGTCCTCATACTTATAACTGTTGCCCGTGATCACATGATCAAAATTTAGGCACTGGTAACCAACAAGTGTTTTTGACAACTGTAATATCCAAGGGTCATATCATCTCCATTTACATGTCAACTCAAAAATATTTCTCTGGTCTTTTACAGTTGCCAGCAGAAAGGAAGTGGGGGAAGTAGTGCATTCCTTAAATGCTTTCATAGGTAATTTCTAGGCGGCTGAAGCTTCTAGCGTGCAGGATTATTACTGGAGAGCATGATAGATGACTCTTGACTATGGATGTGTCCCATTGGAGAATATACATCCAGGGGGTGGGGGGAAAGACCAGGGTCAAGGGGGAAATGAATGATTTGTCTCAGAGTTGGCTACACCCAGGTAGCACCAGCATGTTCACTCCTAATAAATCTTCTTTGAACTCTTGAGAGATGTGGCTAGAGACTCATGATTTAAGTGGATGCCGGAGCCCTGACATTACAATCTCCTCAGCCAAGTTGGGGGAACTCAGATTCACTTAACAACCACAACTCACTAAACAACTGTCTTGCTTAGCAACCAAAACTCTGGTCTGGAAACTCTGGAAATTTGCTATGTTTATTTGAGCCCTTAATCCACAGGTAGATTGTCATGATGGTACATGTCTAAAGACATACGAAGACAAAGGTATGAAATAGTTCAGCCCTTCTCAGAACATTGATTTAATATAAAAGATATCCACAATTCAATGATGGGCTGCTTGTTCTATTGGCGTAGAAGAGGCTCACCACATCTGCTATATAATCCAGACTCTTATTTTACAGTGGTTTTACCACCAGCCATAAAAACTGTAACAGTGGAACTGTATAAACAAATTGAGCAGTGTTTTTACTGTAAAACATGAGCACAACTATAAATATTTGTCTTCCCCTTCTCTCCGCATCTGTAATGAGAGAAAGCAAATTCATACCATATGTTTATTGTACAAGGAGAAAAACACGTACCTCAATAGTTCATCCAAGTTTGGGAAGCTGTTAAATTGTTTTAATTCACATTTACCTTTTAAACGCATGCATTTCCTTGAATAAATCACTCAGATGAATATTTCAGGTGTCCAAATGCCGATGGAAATATTATAGCAATAAGACCAAAATTGGGAGGGGGAGAAAGCGAGGGAGGGGAATGATGCCTTATGCTGTTTGTTGCATTTACCTATCATTTTATTTTAAACCTGGACAGATTTCTTTGCTGCAGAATCATTGGATGCAATACTATAGTAACAAATTTCATACAAAAAAGTCTCTGAGGTCGGAATAATATTTTGCCACTCAAGGCATGGAAAGACAAACAAGTAGAGCTTACGACCCTGAGGTCAAAATTTTTGCTGCTAAGTAAGGTAGCTAAGAACGGAGTTGTGCCCAATTTTGTGACTTTTGCCAAGCAGATCATTGCAGTCGTTAAATGAATCTGGCTTCTCCTCCCCCCATTAATTTTGCATCTCAGAGGCCAGCTGATCACAAATGGACATCATATGACCCCGGATTCTGCAACCAGTATAAAGATACATGTTGATTGCCAAGCACCTGAATTTTGATCATGTGACAATGGGGGAATGCTGCAACAGTCATAAATGTGAGGACTGGTTTTAAGTCACTTTCTCCAATTCTGTTTGGTTACCAAACAAATAGTTGTAAGTTGAGGACTATCTCAATTGTATACGCTTTTCTCATGTATGAAAGCAAATGGAAGGAGGTGGTGTTTTTTGTGCACTGAAAATGATTTGCATTCTCTATCAAGGAGGACTGGTTGAAGGAATGAAGAATAAACCAAATACCACACGAAGAAAATATTGCTATTGTTGGTTGATGATCCTCTATCGAAAGACAGAGCCAATCTTCCCCACTGCTTTTATCCTATAAAGGATTGTAAGCAGGGGTGGGCTGCTGTGGGTTTGCACGGGTTCGGGTGATCCTCTAAGATTCTGCGCGGTTCGGCGAACCCGCAAATCCCACCCACCCTGCCCCACCATTCCCACGCGGCCTGTTTTGGATGCCAGGTAAGTACAGGACCTGCGTGGAGGCTCGGGGAGGGCGAAAAATTGTCCTCCCAGAAGACCTCCAGAACCCATGGAAGATATTTGTGATGACCTGGGGCGTGGCACAAAGGCAACACAGTCAGATAATCAATAAGAGTCCCTTTATTAGCTCCAAACTTTGCCCCCAATGTCCTGGTTACCTTTTGGGCTGGAGAAAAACTCTCCCAAGAACAACCTTTGGCTGCAGAGAATCAGGTCCAAAGTGTGGTCAACAAAAACTGTAACTACTGTGTAAGTCCAATCAAGGTAAAATGAGGTAATTAGTCTGGCAGGGAAGGAGCAAGAATTACAGAAGTGAAGGCATGGCAATAACTCAACATGGTTGTAAAGACACCAGGAACACAGATAACCAAAGTCAATACAACATAATACAACATAAACTCACATTTGCTCCCAGCAGCTGTCATACTCAGCATGCATCTCTTTTAAACTCTTATTCCCAGTCGTGGCTAATGAAGGGAATCAGAGCCCTTTCCTCCCCGTAAGGCATGCAACCCATATTGCTCTCTTCTCTGTACCTCCCTGCATGTCCTAGGATGAAGAGGGGGTGAGCCTGGGTCTTCCTCTGAATTCCCTCTCCCTTGTTCTACCTCTGTCCTGCTCTGCCCACCTAGACTTTGCCCTTCCCCAGTTTCCTCCACAGCCAATGGAGCCACACACTCACTCCCTGTCAGCTGTTCGTCTTCCTCCTCAGATTCAGACTCCAACAGGGACATGACAGTTTTTGCCCTCCCGGAGGCTCCTCTGGAGCCTGGGAAGGGCAAAAACAGCCCACCCAGTGTGGTGCAGGAGGCCGACTAGACCACACTCACCATGCCCACCCAGCAATTAGGCAGACAACCAGTTGTTGATATTTTTGAAGCCTACCCTTGATTATAAGAAGTGCAGAGAAACACTGACTGGTACCTGCTTGCCTGGTGTTGTCTTGCCATACTTTTGTTAGTGGTTTTATTAGCTAATTGCAATTCATTCATGCACTTCATCATGCATGATTGTAACCAGCAAAGAATGCAATGGGACATATATCTAAAATCACAGGATATTGAAAGTACCATGCTGCAGATATCCGCTGCTCCTCCAGGGGAATATTTTATCCATTTTCATTGTATAACTTTTAACGGGATACATACACCCCATATTCTTCACCAGCTGCACAGCTGGTTTGGGGACACAATTTATCTTGATTTTATTTCTACCAGGAAAAAAAAACATTGTTTGCAGCATGCTCACCATTCCACAGACTTGATTTCTCTGAATAAGTGAAGAAGTTATTTAAACGACATAAGCAGTTTAATACAAGTGAGTTACAAATGCATGGATTCCACAAATAGACAAAGGTAAGTGGGTGTAGGCTTTATCACATGTCTAGGTAGATGGACCACAGGAGAAGATTAAGTATTCCAGCTTAGTGACTTGCCATTCTATAAGCTTGTAAGAGAGATACTGGCCAAGCCAAGGGGAAGAATCAAACAAAGAATTAGTCTGGAATCCCTACAAGGGAGGGTGAAGTCTGACCCCTCTCAAGTGTTAATGAACTTTATGTAGTTTTACCCAGGTCCAAACCATTAGTGTAAGAAGATATCTAGGTAAGAGTTCCTAGTTGAACTCTTCAAGTGTGAGTCTAGTTGCTTGTACCTAGAGAGTTAGATCCTAAGGTGTTCTTTAAGTCAGCAGTTATTTACACTACAAAAAATCACTACAGAGATGTTTTGTGCCACATCTACAGAAACCTTTGTTGTAGAACTCTTCAGGCCTTTGATGATTGAGAAGCAACGCTAACAGTTATTTTTCCCTCTGCTCGTGATCCGTTAGATTCAATCTCATCACTCTGGATATTTTCTGAAGTCTTCATTAAGGAAATACCTACAGTTGGGATCTGTGAAAACCTGCTCAATCATTACTCTTTCATCCAATGATGTCCATGTAATATAATAGGGAATAGGCCTCTGATTTCTAGTTTGTGGCATAGGATTTCAGCAATCTCATGAGCAAACGTGTTTACAAACTCTATTGGAGTGTTTTTCATTAAGTCTTAAAGTCAATCAAGCGAATTGGAACAATCATTCCCTTCTTTGCAAAGTATTGATATTTTTTTTCCTCCTGGCTGCTTTAGGGCCTTGGCTATTGCTGAGAGATTTATGCTTGACAATGTCTTTTTTATTAAAATGAATCAAAGATCTGAGATTCTAATTTCCTTTTTGGAGGAAGAGGTGGCTCTGGTTTTTGCAGCCAAGAAATTAACACACAGTTCTAAATTATGACCAAATTCTCAAACACCACTGTAGCTAGAGATCTATCAATTTGGGTTTTCCTCCATTAAACATTTTTACCTTAACAGACTATTACTATTAGTGAATTTGGACAGAGACAAAGAAGTATACACAAAGAGTTGTAAGACTTGGGAGAGTGAGAGGGTAATTTTGTTTCATATATCTGTTTTGTATATCCTTTATTTAGGATACTATTATATTGATTCAATATTACCTGATGTTCCCCAAGAATAAAGTCAATTGAAACATGAAAAATTGGCCACATGAACTGATGGCAACTCAAATGTACATAGAGTATCTCCCAGAAATAGAGCCCCAAAATGCATATTTTAATGTTCCAATGTTATGTATGTCATTTTAATTGTTGACTGTAAACCACCTAGAATAGCCTCAGAGAGATGGGTAGCATAGCAATCTAAGAATAATAAAATATTTTCCACAAAGCAGTCAAAATAGACCAACCAATGGCATCAAAGCTAGTCTGTCATTGATAGAGGCCATACAATTTAAATAAAAGATACTTTGAAGAGAAATCCATTATATCAATAGACTTTTAACAAAAAGTGTTGACAAACTAATACTTAATAAAGAGTTTTTTAAAAACAGTGCCATTCTATTAGATTTAGACCATAAATCCATTGCAGTTAAAATTGCCTTTTTTCAGTTTAAGTAGCTTTTCTTTATCTTCCTCCCAAGATTTCCAACTTCCAACTGATGTAAATTCTACATACCCCTTAATTCTCTCCTACTTATGCAAGTCAAGTAATTAAAGTTCAGTAACAACTTATTCTTTCTGCTTCAGCACCTGCACTTCATTTATGTATTTTACCTGAATCATAAATCTGAGGTATTGTCAAAGTGCCATAATGTTAGTGGAATCATCAAAGTTAATGAGTCCTTCTCGATAAACAATCGCAATCCCATTACAAAGATAGACTGAAGGTACTCCAGCTATTGTACTCTAAGATTAAATACTATTGTGAATAATTAGGAGAGAGAAATGGCTAATGAAGAAAGCGCTCCATTTTTGAAGCTATTCAAAAACTTTGCTTTCCCGTTCATGCCAAGGATCGCAACTTTCATATTGCATTGATTTATCACACCACACATGAGTGAAACCTTCTGAAGAAAAAGATTAACATCCTCCTGGGTAGACCAACATATGAGGACTATAGTTTCTAGCTGAAACAGGAACTTCAGTTAAACTCTTCTTTCTGCTCAGGTTTCTTAAGTTTTCATCCAATGTTGTATTTTTATTGAAACACACACACACACACATGAGCACAGATGGAGCATCCATTCTCTTAGATCTCTTGACCATGTTAGCTATGGATTGGGTGAGTTTAACTTCAATGGGCCTGGAGAGCATCATGTTTGGAAAGCAGAGCTAGATGTTGTATGGTGTATGCAAGTTCTCCCAAATGAACTGAAGCTACATTCAACCCTAGAAAGGTGACAGAACATTTTCACAAGACAGATTCCATACAAACATTTGAAATACACTTCACAAAGACTGGTGTCTTTCATAGATTCCCATTATATTTTAATCACACTATTTAATGCAATGTGTTTTAAAACCAGACTACTAGTAGTATACTCAGTAACAGTAAAATCACTTGTATTAAAAGTTAAATCAGTCTCTCCTTCAATTTGGGCCCAAATATTCAACGTTGCAATTGCCTGTATTCCTATCAAAATTTTAGAGGAATCATATATTCCATCTCTCTTTATCCTCTTTTCCATTTTCAGTCTTCAATGTGAATTTAATCTCCACTTTAAATTATAAACTTCCTCAGACTAAAGGCCTGTCTTGTTATTCCAATGGAATAAATTATATATTAGGAATGAGAGAGTCTTCTCAATGACGGGATCCAACACAGTGATATTTCCTCCATGGATAGGACCTCAAGAGTTGTCGTTTCCTTTCCAGCTCAAAATCTAAACACTGATTTGCTCAGGCATTTTTTTATTGTATGTGTATTTCTCTCTCTCATTGATATCTATCTATCTATCTATCTATCTATCTATCTATCTATCTATCTATCTATCTATCTATCTTAGAAATCACTCACCTCTCAGAATGATTCGTAATTCCCTGATTTGCTCAGCTGACATCTCTACATTTTATTAATGTCATTTTAATTTCTCATTTTTAAGTGGCATCTTATACAACATTAGGCACCAAGTGTGGAGCTTAGGAGTTTGAAGTAGGAATCTCTGAACATTTATAAGTTTTAAAGCATAAATGTACGTATTTGCAAAGCAAAGGCCCTTACCCATTCTTTCAAGATCTGGTGCACGGCCTCATCAGCTCTTGAGGTATTTCGGCAAGCTAGAATGACATGAGCACCATGGAGGGCAAAGGATTTTGCCGTTTCGAAACCTATCACAAAACACATACGGAAAAGATGCAGTAAGGAACACAACATCAGGTCAGCAGGGACATCTGTCTGCCTGGGTCCTAAGTATTTGTGAAAATGTTTATTCTACCGATTCATCAAATTTCAAACTGGCCTACAAAAACCTGGAACCGATACAAAACAAAGTCAACTTAAATGCATGGATATGGAATAAAAATAGCAGCATTAAACTTGGCAATCAGCTTTTTTTCTGCTTCAGATGTGAATTCATTAGCGTGATTAACTGTTGCTCTTTTGCGTTTTTATCCATTTCCTTTGAGATTTTTCAATTACAGGTTTCTTTTTAAAAAATGCTTCAGCTAACGTTTTAAATGTAACACAGACTTTGGAGGCAAGGGGGGGGGGGGAAGGCAGCTGTAAAAGCACCGAAAATGAATCCAATGAAAAAAAGCCAATGCAAATCGCCATGACCCAACTATTTAAAAACTGACAAGACCTTTAGCACATGGATTAATCTTCTATTTCAGTTAGTGAAAGCATCCCACGCTTGAAGAGGCAACTGAGAAAAGGGACTCATTTCAATCCCTATCCATTTGGGTGAGGGAGCGAAGTCAGAGTCCCTGTCTGCCCTTTCCAAAAGTAGACACAATATTTATTTACTTATTTACTTGTTTATGTGTTTGTTTTCATGTGTTTATTTATTAATGTATTGACTTATTTATTTCCCGCCTTTGTCATTTCTTACAAAACAACTCAAGGTGGTGAACATATCCAACACACCTTCCTCCTCCTATTTTCAACTGTTTAAATCCTCCTCCTATTAAATCCTCCTCCTGTTTGCAATCCTTTTGCCATTTACAAACCTTCAGACCATCCCACACACAAATACACCCTTCCCTCAGACCAGGGGTGGGCTTCAAAAATTTTAGCAAAGGGTTCTCTGCCCGATTGCTGGGTGGGTGTGGCCATGGTGGGCGTGGCCTAGTTGGCCTCCTGCACCATGGCAGGGAGGGGGCACTTTTGCCTTCCCCAGGCTCCAGAGGCTTTTTTTGAGCCTTCGGGAGGGTGAAAATGGCCTCCCCGGGCCCCGGAAGCTTTCTGGAAGCTGGAAACGGCCTATTTCTGGCCTTCCTGAACTTCCGGGAAGCCTGTTTTTCCCCCTCCCTGAGCCTCCCCGCGCATCCTGCCCTTACCTGCATCCAAAACGGGCCATGTGGAGACTCCTGGGAGGGGTGGGGTGGATTGGACGGGGCAGGGCTAGCCAGGAGTTTGATTTGGGGGTTCTTCGAACTGTACAGAATCTTAGCTAGGGGCTCTCCTGAACCCCTGCCTCAGATCTTCTTCATCCGTTCCCTCAGAAATCTACTCGCAGGCCTTTTTCATGCAGGTGTTCCTACCTGGCTCCCTGGCTAATTTGAGCCACACCCCAGGGGGAGGGGTGTTTCAAGACAGGCTGACTTTTGTTTCTGTGTGTGTGTGTGAATGTGTGTATGTGAGAGAGAGAGAGAAGTTTTTTTAAAAAAAAAATTATATTTGTATTTTGAATACAGTGTATCTTCCAGGCATATCATTTTACAAAAGGAAAAAAGAAAAAGAAATAGAAACATATATACTGGTAGCAATAGTAATAGTACAACAAAATAATTTTAACCCTATTTATGATTATATTAGCTTCTTTGCAGTCCTTTTGATTATATTAGCATACTTATAAACAACATTCATGTTTTAAGTTGAACACAACAATGCTCTTTCTTCATCTAATTTCCGGTCAGACAGGATGACTTTTCGAAGTGGCTACAACCCCATCCAGGCTTTTGACCTCACAAAGGCAATGGCTTAGCGGAGGGCAGAGAGGGGTTGTGCATAGCTGGAAAGGTTAAATGAGCCATGGTGGCGCAGTGGTTAGAATGCAGGACTGCAGGCTACTTCTGCCGACTGCCGGCAGTTCAAGACTTACTGGGTCAGCCTCCCATCCTTCTGAGGTTGGTAAAACAAGGATCCAAATTGTTGGGGACAATATGCTGGCTCTGTAAACTGATTAGAGAGGGCTGTAAAGCACTGTGAAGTGGTATATAAGTCTAAGTGCGATTGCTGTTGCTATTAAATCAAATGGCCTTGGAAGGGGAGGTTACATCTGAAGATTACAAGCTATTACAAGCAGCAAGACGGCTTTCGTTCAACTACCAGGATCATAAGCTATGCTAAATAGCCTGACCTTGGGGATGCTGCAACGTGTGAAAAACGGTCATGTCACTTTTTCAGCACCTTTGTAACATCTAATAGTCACTAAACAAACTGCTGTAAGTTTAGGTCAACCTGCACTATATAGAAGGGAAAAGCTGAAGATGTAAGATTTTTAAGCATTTTGCTGTGGAGAATCTACCCACAAATAAGAAATTGGCATTGTATCAATCAGAATAGAACTGGAAGGTACCTTGAAGGTCTTCTAGTCCAACCGCACCTGCTGAAGCAGGAGAACTTAAACAATCTCAGGAAAAGTGACTGTCTAGTCTCTTCTTAAAAACTTCCAGTGATGGAGCACTCACAATTTCTGAAGAAAAGCTGTTCCACTGATTAATTGTCCTCACTTTTTGGAAGTTTCTCCTAAATTCCAGGTTGCTTCTCTCCTTGATTTTTTTCCATCCATTGTTTCTTGTCCTGCCTTCTAGTGCTTTAGAAAATACATTGAACCTCTCCTGTCTATGGAGATTCTCAGTCATCCAGATCATGGTTGTCCCAAAAGTGCTTTTTCAAGAGGACTTTCTGGGTTTTTTTTGAAGATATTTCGTTTCTCATCCAAGAAACTTCTTCAGGCTCTTTTTCTTGGATGAGAAGCTAAATGTCTTCAAAGAAAAACCAGAAAGTCCAGTTCCTTCTTGAAAAAGCACCTTTGGTTGACCCCTTCTTCTTTGTGGCAACCACTCAAATACTGAATACTGCTACTATGTCCCCTCTAGTCCTTCTTTTCTCTAGATTAGCCACCCCAGTTTAATACTTTCCAATTAGAAAGACTCAAATTAGTGCTTGAATATTCAACACAACAGATAAAAAGGATGACAATTTGTTCCTTTTTTCTTTTAAGCAAGATGCAGGATTGGTTTAAATCTTGTTTATCCAAAGGAAAAAACACTATTAAATATACACAGCTTCACTTCTAGCAGTACCCTGGGGCAAGACAAATTTAGTTTACAACATAGGGTATAACTTAAGATTAAAGAAACAACAGCTTACATAAAATTATATCATTCTGTGCAATTACATGCTTACAGTGTTTAAGTCTAAGCAATTTCTCTTCCTTTTTAAAGCCATTCATTGTATCAGGCAACTTTAATTATCTGCGTAATTCACCGCACACAGATGAATCTAGTTTTCAACATATGCAAAATACTTTTCCCTGTTTTAATTCCACTGAGCAAATGCAAGCAAAGAAACTTTCAGAAGGCAATTGCTGAGCTGCTCCATTTTTAGTGGGCCATATGCTTTACTGTTTTAATAAAATAAAGATTGATATTTAAAAGCCATTTACATTTGTTTCGAAATTGGTTTCATACTGTAATACAAACAAATAGCACTTGATTACTAAGTTTAAGTACTCCCCAGCAAATTTCTAACAGAAGATCAGAAGTGCTGAAAATTAAAATGGTTGCTTAGTGCCTTTTCCTTTTCCTCTAAATCTTCACAATTAAGAAAGATCTGACATCCTTTCTCAGTTCCCTTCCAAAACTCTTCAAACATCTTCTGGGCTGATTCTAATTAACAACCGTGGTTAATGTGAACACACCTTTTTAATATTCATTGTCAACTGAGAGTGAGATCAGTTTGCCAGCATGTCTGACCCTCTCAGTCCATCTAGGAATATTTTATGCAAAGTGCTTTGAGCTCCAATCCTTTCCTAGTTTTGGAAAATCCTCTCAATTGATTTGCAAATGTCTTGCTCAAATACTACCTACATCACTCCCTACATCAAACTATGTAGGTAATCTTCAAATTACAATCCTCAAGTTACCTATACATTTTTAAAATAAATCAAAACAGCCATTCATTTAGTGATTATTCGAAGTCACAATGGCATTGGGGAAAAAGGGGGAGTTAGGACATTTTTCACTTACAGCTGTTGCAGCAACCTATGATCACATGATCAAAATTTGCACACTTGACAACCAGTGTCAGCCTCAGAAGCCATATTTCACTTAGAAGCTTCGAGGCTGCCACATTTACTGGCTGGGAATTTAGGAAGGGGGGATTTCATAGAGAGGTGGAAGATTAGACTCAACATTCTTTCTCAGAGAGTCAAGGACATGTTGCACTGCACCTGGAGGGGAGCGACTAGAGGGATGTCTCCAATGGGGATGAAGATTTGATTGGGCCATGTGATGGACTGATGGGTGCAGGGGGTGGATCTTTGAATTTCTATTGGGAAGGAAAAAGATTCGGGTTTTCCCAGATGTGCCAATATGACAACTCTAATAAAATGGAACTTTGAGAAAATGCTTGTCTCAGAATTTATTGGTTTGGAGATTGCTAGTCGGAACACTGAGAGCATGTATTTATGATGGTTGCAGATTCCTGGGGTCACGTGATCACTTTTGTGAACTTCTGACAAGCAAAGTTAATGGGGAGGACAGATTCACTTTACAAACAACTTAACAACTGTAGTGGTTCACTTAACAACCGGGGCAAGAATGGTTGTAAAAAGGGGCAAAATTAACTTAACAGCTTAGCAATGGAAATTTTGGGCTCAAATGTGGTTGTATGCCGAGGACTATGTTTTAATTGTATATTTAAAAAAAAAACAGAAGGAAAAGATGTAAGAAGAAAGTTCAGTGGGTGTATCTTCATAATAAAACCGATATGAATATTGACAATGTATACACAAAAGGCTGTTGTAATAATGCTCCGTATAAAGCTGTATGTAGCTTTAATAACCAAATCTAAGCTGAATTTCCCCTGACAATCTATTTTAAAAGGCAACAAGCCAACAAAAAACATGGCTCACCCCATATTAATCATTTCCTTCAAAAAAAAAAAAATGAAATTCCACTAGTGTCTGGAGTTCTGTTCTTCATTAAACCATTAATATTTTATAATATATGGTATTTTCGGTAAACTGTTAGCCTTTGGATTTCCTGCCAGATAGCTGAAGCAACATAGACATTTTATACAACATCACTGGAGTGTAAGATAAATTATCATCTCGTGTATGATATACAGAAGAAACCTCTGTTTATTTTGGTTCATTAAAGTACTAAAGTGTTTATATCTTGACTTTTTTTTTAACTTCAGTTCCAAAGACTTTATCAAACAATAAGAGTGTAAAATAAATTAGAATGCCCAGTTAGAAAAGATACAGTACATCTCAAGGAATAAGATGATCAGCCAACATAGTTTCTTCCTATAATCATCTTTGTCAGAGACTCTTTTCAATGGAGACATCAAGCACTGGACAGAATTCTTCAAAAGTGGAACAAGATTACATTTTGGGGATTTAGAACACATCAGAAACATTTTGAGGAAGCAGAAAAAACATTTTGCACTTTCCAGCTAGCCAACTTAACCCAACAATGCCCCAAAACTGTTGAGAGCCCAACTATGCTTTCCCATCCCAATTCTCTGTCGGATGATGACTAAATCAAGAAACTTATCAATTGAATTTGTAAAGACCACTTAGCTATTGGGAAGTATGAAGGGTTTAGTTTTAAAGAACCACCATAAAAGCTGACACAAGCCAGAACATAGAACAACTCAAAGAAGTAGTGTAAGATCAGAAGGTATGGAAAGACCTGGCCTATAGAAGTGACAAGAATCAGACACGACTGAAATGGACATCATCCTCATCCTCATCATCATTGCAATTTGTAAACAAAACATACTTTGGAGATTAGCATGATATAAGAGCCCATATGTGTCACTTATTCAACCAACCATGCTTAAACATCATTTCAAAAAACCTTGGTTAACTCAATCATAAACTTAGTGCAAGAAAAGCAGAATGCTTTTTTCAGAAATTCATATTTCACATTACTCGTCTGATTTAAGAATTAATTTGGCAAACCGTATACTTACAAAGCACTGGATTCTTTAAAGTTGACCAAAAACTTAAATTGTACCATGCTTAATACTTTGAATATGCTTCTACAAACATGTGCATTTTGCACAGATTTAAAAAATGAAGATGAAATATAGGCAAAATATATTGATTAAATCCCATTGTTATTTTCTAAATCTATCCATAAAAATAAAAGCCAGCATCAAGTATATTAAGATTTGTTCATTTAAAAAAAAATGGTTTCAACAAGGCAAGGTAGAATTTTGATATCTATGAAAATGTGGAAATAAAAAATACTTTAACAAGGTACATGCCAACTTTATGCATATATATATATGCACATAGCTTTTAGACCACATAGAGTTCCAGTTTAAACATTTAAATCGCCTACTTCTCTTTAGAAATTGCAAAAACGCATTTCACATAGAATTAGGTACAAAATGTGTAATTTAATAGGTATTTTCAGAGAATTATTGCAATATCTAGGTGGATTGCTGGGCAGAGGGGGATAAAAGGTGAGATATTTTGATATAGTAAGATTATCTATATGAGACTGCCTTTGAGAAGTGCTCAAAAAGGTCAATGATTCCAAAATGTAATAGCCAGAATATTGCCTGGAGCTAGTTATGGCAAGATGCAATTTCTTCATTACAACAGTTTCATTGGCTTATGAACTGTTACCAGACAAATTAGAAAGCTGTCTATAAATGTTGAAGCCTCAAAAGGCTTAGGAGATAAAGTATCTAAAGGATCAGTGAGAATTTGGCCATTTACTCTTCATTATTTGATAAGAATCACCCTAGTTATTAAGACCTTGTGTAGAAGCCATCATTCTGGTCCCATTAATGCTTGACTTACATTATCTCATATTCAAGAATATACCTTCACAGGGGTGGTAACTGTTCTCACACCAGCTATTTTCTTGCAGCATTGAAGCCTTCTCTTCCAGTAAACATTTGACTAAATCATGAGTTTTAAACTCATGATGTAGTTTTAAAATAGTTTGCTACCAGATTTTTTTTATTTTTATTTTTTTGTAGTGCAGAAAGTCACCTTGGTAAACGAATGCAGGAACTGAATATATTTCATAGCCTGTGTACTGACCTAGGATAGCAACTTTTCATTCCAAACCTATTCTAAAAAGCACTGAGCTTAGAAGAGTGGAATTGGGTGAAATATGGATTATAGGAGAAAGAAAAACAGATGAGTAAGTATTTCTGATGGTTATATAATTGATGCTATAATGCAGTGATGGATAACCTTTTCGTTGTCATGTGCCAAAAGTGTGCATGCACACACATGCCTGCACCCATAATGCAATGCGCATGTGACTCCCCCTGCCTCCTGCGCATATGCGCCCGCTCCCCCTGCATACTGCATGCCACTGCGCATGTGCATGTCACCCCATGTGCCGTGTGGCTTTGCGCATGCACGTGTGACCCCCCATACACCCCACACCTCTGCGCATGTGCATGTGTCTCCCATGCATGCCCCGCCCTTCGTGCATGCATGGCAGATACCTGACAATCAGCTGACTGGCAGGAGGCACGCACACATGCGCAGTGGACCTGATCCGGGGCAACAGCTCGCAGGTCCTGGCATGTTCGGGTCTTTTCCCGTATAAGATTGAGAGTATCTTGGCAACGTTTCAACGAGGTCCCACTCGCCATCTTCAGGTTGGTGCTTCAGGCTGGTGTTACAACACAGCCAACGACCCAGGAGATTACAGCTCAAGACCCAGGATGTCACAACAATAGAACTCAGAAGGTCATCACACAGCCCATTACCCAGGTCGTTACAACACAGGAGGCTGATAGACACACAGCCTATATCTCAGCCACACATTCTTATGAAAAAGCCAACCAATCTGCAAACATCAACTCCATCAAGAAATGACAACACAGCCAAGCAGACCACTTACAACAGAGCCAGCGCACCACACCTCTCCACCAGTATTTATAGAGAGACAGCAGCTCTGATCACACTTTGCTCACACAAGCATGAAGCCAAAAGCACCAGCCTGAAGATGGTGAGTGGGACCTCGTCGAAACGTCACCAAGATATTCTCAATCTTACACGGGGAAAGATCCGAACATGCCAAGACCTGCATACCTGTACCCGTGAAAATCTACGAATATATGTATGTACGTATGTATGTATGTATATATGTATGTATGTTATTTAAGTTTCTTCAGCTATTTTCCCACGTCTTAATATTTGTGCTTTTAAGATGTGGGAAAATACCAGAAGAAACCTAAATACCACACATATAAATACCCACGAAAACATAAGAAAACACACACACACACATACACACACACACACACACACAGATATATATACAGTATATATGATCATAATGACAATGATGATGTTTGTATATTTGTACGTTAATACCTTCGACACCTAGAAAGCACATTGCTCAACATAAAAAGGAAATGTATGATATAAAATAAATAAATATATATATATATGATAAAATAAACCTATTCTAAAAAGTGTCCTTTGTCCTGGCTCCTGCCTTCTTGTATCTGACACACAATACTAAACCATGAGGGATGGACTCAAGCATCATGCTAAGCTTAAAAACAAACCAGCTTATTATGGCTTAGCACTACACATAGACTATCGTTCTAGAGAAATGCTTTAGAAACATTAAAAAAAATATTCTTTTAATGAGTATCACAGCATACATCAGAATACAATTGTCACTACACCAAAAATAAAATTCAATGACATGTTATGGAACTGGTACACCAGTTGGAGGTCAGTAGGATCCATACAACAGTAGAACCTGGATTACAAGGGGTCCCAATGAGTCAGCCAAATATTTGACCTATCATTTTCCCTAGGTTGAGAAAAGACTTTGGGAGACATGGCACAACACTCTGCTATCCATTTTCTTGCTGAGTGGATACTAAAATAACCCAAAACCTTGTTTGAACTGATTTTTCCATGTGGTTCAGGAGAAATTGAAACTGTCATTCTTCTACTGCCTTATTGCAATTTTCAAAGGAATCCAAGGAACTCATTTATTCTACCCATTTTGCAACAACATCCTAGACAGGATTTCTACTTTCTAGTTCTACACTATGATAATATTGTCCCCAAAGTTTCCATGACAGCAGTCAAGATACATCAAAAATCTCACATGATCAAATGTTTGTTCTTATATTCCTTTGCCTGTTTAATGTGCATGGATCATTGACCGTGATCAAGAATTCATGGATGTATATGTAATACTCTGCTCTGTTTTCTTCCCCAGATTCTAAGATTTCAACTGCTGGAATTCTGACTTGAACACAACCAACAGCGTCCCAGAGTTTTAATTTTAGAACCAGAAGTTCTTAAATATCTTATGCATGCTCCCTTACAGACCTTTTAGGAATGGGGTGAGGTCAACAGTAGACAGTTTGTCTGAAAGTTCTCAAGTTTGTCAAAGCAAATTTTTTCAGAACAGTTCAAAATAACTCAGCGACCCTCCACTCAAGAACTCAATATAAAGATTATATTCATCACATTTAGGTCTTTAAGTACCTCTATTATCTCAGCCCTCCCCAAAATAACAGAATAGAATAACAGAATTTGAAGGTCTCCAACCCCCGTCTCTGCAGGAGATCCTATACCATTTCAAATGGATGTCCACTCTAAAAACCCCAGCAATGAAGCACCCACAACCCCTGAAAGCAAGCCATTCCATTGTCAGGAAATTCTTCCTTAGTTCTAGGTTAGTTCCTTCTTGATTAGCTTCCATCCATTGCTTCTTGTCCTGCCTTCAATGCTTTGGAGAATAGCTTGACTCTCTCTCTTCTTTGTGGCAGCCCCTCAAATATTGGCAGACTGCTATCATGTTATCCCAGGCCTTCTTTTCATTAAACTAGACATACCCAAACACAAAATTCCTGCAACCAAACACAAAATACAAAGTGGAGCTTTACACAAAGCTAATCAGCCAATTTTTCCCAGTTGCCATTAGTTTAGGACAACTTTAAAAGTGCCAGAAATGTCATTTTCCTCGCCTAAAGTATTATGTTTTGCTCTTTTTACAGCCCCCGCTTAGATTTTTTTTTTTTTACTCTGCACAACCTACAATTTGTATTTAACAACTGAGAAGTAAAAGGAACATTTAGAGCAAAGAAAAAATTGTCACCTACTTTTGCACTTAAAACAAAAAGCAGAAGTTGCTTTCTGGGATAATGGTGGGGACAATGAGACCTATGAGTATGAAAATATGTTTTTGAAGCAGGACCCAATCTCCTAACAGCATCATCTCTCCGATGTAGCAATTCCTCTGCAGCTCCTATGAACAGGCCAACTGCAGAAGAGAGTACTAATTAAGCATTAAGGAAAAACAAAATTAGTTGCGTGTTTTAAATCTCCTTTTGGCAAGTACAATAGTGCAATATTAATACAAGCAGTTTCATAAAATGAAAAAGGCATATTTCAACTCCGATGAAATTAGAAGACTGTTTTGTCAGCTAAATGATGCTGGATCCTTCAAGCATTAAGCCAACACATTTTCTCAGAGTTGAGGAAGCAAGTGCAACTTCAAGAAGAAAAAAAAAGAACAAAATGTGAGCTTCCTTACACAATGTTCCATTCACTCTTTCCTTTACACATTTACAATGATGGGACAAACTTCATGTCAGCTTTGGAAGCCATATTGAGATTTGATGCTCCCACGCTGCTACAATTGAGCCTGAGAAAGTGGGAGGGAGGAATTCATTTGAGTATATCTAGTTAGACAAAATAAAATTCTTTTCCTGGTTCAAGGTCATGGAGTGTGGCACATAATGAAATGGGAATCTTACTTTAGGATGGATGGTGATTGGACCATGTGATTGGATGATGGCTAAGGGTGGGGGGATGGATTTGTAGTTTTGACTTTTGCAAGGAAGCCCGAAACTTTCAGATTCGGGATTCCACAGATGTGCCAGTTGCTATCCAAATAAAGGAACCTTTGAGAGGTGTCTGTCTCGGAGTTATTGGTTGGTATGGAGGGTTGCTGGAATGCTGACATTTCATTCACAAAAGTTAGCATTCTACCCAATAGGAGTTTAAAGTTACTAAAATACAGGAAGTCCTCAACCACAACTGAGCCCAAAATTTATGTTGCTAAGCACGACAGTTATTAAGTGAACTTTGCTCCTTTCTTTACAATCTTTCTTACCACAGTTGTTAAGTTAATAATTCGGTTGTTAAGCAAATCTGATTTCCCCATCGATTGCATGTCAGAAGGCTGCAAAAGGTGATTCCATGGCCTAAGGAACATTGCAACCATCATAAATACAAGTCAGTTGTCAGGCATCTGAATTTTAATCACATGTCCATGGGGATGCGGCAAACAGTCGTAACTGGGGAAGAAGAATGTGGAAAGGAAACGAGACTTCTAATTCAGCTTTACTTCCAGTTTTAATAATCTCACCTCCAACACCAATTTACACAGATCCCCTTTAATCCAAAAAACGTGATCACATCTGCCGCTTTGGTTCCAATGACTGCATCCCGATTCATTTTTCTCTTTGCAGCATGTGTCTGCCTTCTGACAAGCCTAAAGTAGAATTTAACACAAATGCTGCATACCGCCTAGTTTTGCACTTCATGTACCATCACTGATTGTTTCCATTTCAGGAATCAACTGAACAACAACAACAAAAATCTTTCCCCTAACCACGAGGCACCACAGAAAGGGTCGAGAGAGGAAATCGAATCTAAAAAATCACTTCTGAATGGTCTGCTTTCTCGTCCTGATTTCTTCAAAAGCAGATACAACCGTACAATGGCACCACTGTATTTGCGCAGCTGCTCACAATAGCAGCTGCGCAATTCATACAACTTCAAAACAAAGCAAAATCAAACTACATGCAGTTCAAACCCCCTGCAAAAGAAACTTCCAACCTAGTTACAGATTTGAGCAACTATTCAAGAGGGCAAAGGCAGAAACATTGTATGATGAACTACATGAAGCGACAATTTCTCAGGAAATAAGGAGCACAGTCCAGAAAGGGAATATGAGACACAACCTAAAACTGGATAGGAGGCAGAGGAAGAGAGTTAGGAGTTTGTAGAATCTCTCAGGATGTATCCGTTAGGGGAGAGCAGTAAACATTTAGTATGGCAAGATTCTGTCTATTGGATGTAAGCAAATAAAAGACTGGACTTCAGCTGGATTTTCTTTGTCTTTCTTGGGCTAAGCCTGACACATTGTGCTTCTTTTTTATTTTTCTGATTTTTCTTTTCCTTCTGTCCAACTCTGAAAAATATTGGGAAGAAATTGTGTTAAGGGTCTCAGGGTTTCATCCATTTACTCAAAAGCACAATTATTTTCTGAAAATTGAACCAAATTTAGTATGGAAGAAAATAACAGCCAAAGAAATTCTGAGTTTCAAAATGGGCTGGATCGAAGCAGAACTGTAGATTTCTATTATGGGGACACTGAACAGTAGCTCAAATTTTTATCTCTCCATTCTAAGTTCTGCCTTCATCTTTTTTCCTAGCCATGTAACTTTTAATCAGATTTAAAGATGGGAAAGAATTCCAGAAGCTGAGTTGTATAAATCTTTTTACCCATTCCACCCCAACCTCAAATTTTTCCTTGATTTTTAAATATTTTCTCTCAAACTTACTCAGGAATAAGAAGAATTAAATTTAAAAAAACCAAAAACAAAATGTTGTTTAACTGGACAGTTAAGTTTCCATTTTTGACTTTCGTTCACACTTTTTTTTTACACAAAAATGAATTCATGCAGAAATGGAAGGTCAAACATTAGTACAGTTGCACACAGGTTTTCAATTATGCTGAATCTCAAAAGCAAAAAAAGGTTTAGTGAAAAAGTAGACATATAGTGCAAGAAGTCTATTTTTCTTTCCAGCCTTTCAAAATGTGAGTCTACAGGTAATCCTTGTTTAGTGACAATTAGGACCAGCAAAATGGTCACTAAGAGAAATCATAACTGTTACTTCACTTTTCCTTTACTTTACAGGCCTACCATGGTGATAAATGTGATAACTGGTCATAAAGTTATTTTTACGTCGCCATTGTAATTGGGACTGCGAAATGAGTCAGGCAATAAAATGAGGAATCCGTGAATTTAGAAAACCTTTTTAGCCTAGTGATGACATGATAGCAGTGTTCCAATATTTGAAGGGGCTGCTACATGGAGGAGGGGGTCAACCTAAAGACAGAACAAAAAGCAATGTATAGAGACTAATCAAGGAGAAAACCAGCCAAGAACCATGAAGAAATTTCCTGGTAGTTACAATTAATCAGTGGAGCAGAAATTGTGGCTGCTTCATCATTAGAAGCTTTTAAGAAGAGACCGGACAACCATTTGACTGAAGTGGTATAGGGCCTCATGCTTGAGCAGTGGGTTGGACTGGATGATCTCCAAGGTCCCTTCCAAACTCTGTTATTCTGTTTCGGAAAGCGACAAAGAATTCTAGAAGTACCACACAGTTAGATTGCAGCATACATACAGAACTCCCTACATGAGATTTCAAGGACGTACAAGAAAGTTTTAGATACAAAGGTTTGTGCTTTGATAACTACATCCATCTTAGCCTTCAGTTAAAAATATGGGGCTGCTATTAACTCACACTGTGTTTCATCCTGCCAGGCATGTTTGCCAATAAAGTTGAATTCAATTATTAGTGGAGATTAGTTCCTATACCTTTCCACTTCTGAACTTTAGCACTAGCAATTAAAATATAAAATAGCCCAGTCAAAACTAATCTTTGTTTTGGTCAAACTTTGAAAGAGTTTTGCTATCCTCCGCTATCCTTCTAAAGAGCAACATCGCCCTCAAGTGAGGACAAGAAAAAAGTCTACAAGAATGGTCAAGGCCCACCAAATATACATTAATAGAGGTTTTTATCCTGATTTTCTAAGCGACAGAGCCCACAAAAAGAAATAACAATATAAGTTTGTTTACCGAGAGGATCAACATTTTAAAAACGTATTTATAATAAGACATTGAGATTGATCATGTCATCTTTTTTTACTGAAATTTTAAAAAAAGTTTTTTTCCTAACCTAGATGCAGAAATACAAAAAGGAAAGTGAAGTTTAGAAAATTAAGCGTTAATTACATGGATCAGGGATGTTTTACAGTAGACTTGGTTTTTAAATGCTGGATGGAATGCACGAGGGTGGAGGATTCCAGTCAATGAAGGAGACTAGATTGTTCACTGATACATGATTCTAAAACATCCATGTTGATTCTCGGTCATCTAGTTCAAAAAGCAACTGAAGATGTTTCGCTTTTCATCCAAGAATCTTCTTCAGTTCTCAGTTCTCTCTTGAACTGAAGAAGCTTCTTGGATGAGAAACAAAACTACTTCAAAACAAAACAAAACAAATTTGCTCCTGAAGCCTTTTGACATTCACACCACCATTTTCTTTAATCACACTATGAGTAATTGGTAATTATGGAAGATTAAGTACTAAGGAAGGGATATCCAGAAAGCAAAAGCTTTCTTGAACTCCAAACCAAACTTTACTACACCTGGAAAGCATGCTAAGAACCATAATACCTCCCCTGGGGTGGAAACACTGAGGGCTGACATATTGAAATGGCACTAGGTTAGAGAGTTTAAATAATCTAGAATGTTCCTTATTTAAACACCAAGCAAGAACAAGATTCCCTCATTTCTTCTTTTAGTAGACAACTTTACTGAGGGTGGAGGTTTGTTCTCCATGTTTGCTCAGAGGACAAACTTGCCACCTTCATCCTACATCCAAGATATAGATATTTGCCACTATCACAAGACAACCTTACTTCTGCACTTCATTCCCCAATAAAATAAAAAATATTCCAGTGGTTTAAAAAGCTAGTAATTAAGAAAGCAAGTTCCCATGCAGATAAATTATCCTGGCATCTAAAGATGAAACTAATGAGATTATTTTATTGAATAAAGTTTAGATTATCAGCCAGAAGAGGGCAGTATCCAGGTGGCCATGAAATGTGGTTTATATGCAATTATGGCTACATTTACAGTACCTATCAGCAGCTCCTGAAATAAACCTTAGCCTCACAAGTGGGTGTGTAATCAAGGCAAGCACTTTTAACATGCTATAGACAGATACAGCAAGCACACCTACACTTCACCTGAAAAAATGTTCAGATTTGGATCCAACATGCATACACTGAATAAGGGAAGGAGAGGGGGAAGAAGGAAGGAAGGTTCCACACTTAATGCTGGTTGAATGAAGGGTTAGCTGCAGCAGTGACCTACCTATTCCTGCATTTGCTCCTGTGATTATGATCACCTTGCCACTCAAATCTTGGCCTTCTAATATTTCCATTGCTGTGGTGTTGCCATCGTATTTCTGCTTCATGTTGGTTTTCATGGGATTATCTTCCACGGTGAATGCCATTCTGGGATCAAGGTATGTGGTCCTCTTGTTTATATGGCTTTGAAGGAAAACAAGAAGCATTTTTACATGTCAATACTTCATTTTATTACCATGCACACAGCTCCATGGCCATACATCAACATGTAAACCCAACCTTGAAGCAATCAAGAGAGCCATTTCTATCACATTGAAGATACCAGCTCAATCAGGTTTTTTAAAGTTTCATACCATTCTATACCCTACAATGGACATCTCTGCATTTGTGGAGGGGCAGAGGTAGAAGACCTAGCTCACATCCTATTTGATTGTTGCCTATGTAAGAGGGTGAAAGACAGGTACTTCAGTCTATATACAAACAAATGACCCATTGGGATCCCCTTTATCAAAACAACTTACCTTATGTGCGGCCAGAATCTGAAAATAACATTTAACAGAGCACAGTACTTATGCAAAATGGTTCAGCTGAGATCGACATATGTGGCACTGATTGAGATAGATTGTAGGAATGATATTGAAATATAATTTTATCATATTTTATTTATCTATCTATTAAGTTACTGTATTTTATTCCAATTTCATTTTAAACTGTATTTTATCCAATTCCGTTTTAAATTGTTTTTATCAGATTTTAGTAATTATTTGTGTCTGGAACTCTGCACTGATATGGCCCAAGGGCTAATCGATAAAGTAAAGTGAAGTTTAATAGTTCTGAGAAGTAATGCAAAATTAAATGATGAGAGTCTTTGATTCTACTGACTCTGCTTCATAAAGATAGAATAACAGAATTGGAAGGAACATCAGAGATCTTCTAGTTCAAACACCTGCTCTATCAGGAAACCTTATACCATTTCAGACAAATGGCTCTTCAATCTCTTTTTTAAAAGTGTTGCAGCACCCATAAGTTCTAGAGGCAAGCCATCCCACTGATTAATTGTTCTAACTGTCAGAAAAAGTTCAGCTATCTACAGTATAAGAATTACGTCAAGAACAGCCATCTTGCAATTTTTCAGAAGAGGTCTTGGTATAAATACAATATGAATAAACAAAAATGATTCAAAATACAATTAGTTCCTGAAAGGCGAAACTAAAAAAGAAACTTCATAGGAAACCTCTAATCACACATCTCTTTGCATGATCTAAAAATCCAGTTGTCACTTTAGGATATCCATTCTTAGTTAAATCAAAGCAACAGAGCAGGGGTAAGGAACGTTGGCTCTTTTATCACTTACGGACTTCAACTCCCAGAATTCCTGAGGGAGCCATAAAAGGTTCCCCATCCCTGGCCTACTGGTTTTTTCAGTTGTGAGGGAAATCAATTTTTGACTTGAATGGGACTGTTTAATATACAAATGTAGGACATACAAAGAATATATATAAAAATATGTCCTACATTTGTATATTAAACAGTCCCATTCAAGTCAAAAATTGATTTCCCTCACAACTGAAAAAACCAGTAGGCCAGGGATGGAGAACCTTTTATGGCTCACTCAGGAATTCTGGGAGTTGAAGTCCGTAAGTGATAAAAGAGCCAACGTTCCTTACCCCTGCAACAGAGTAACTACTTACATGAACACAAGTCTTCCTTATGCTACACAACTCCTATGTGGAGAAACCTTTCAGAGTGTGTGAAAATGTTTCTAAATTTCCAGCAGGACTGCCTCATTTCTTAAAGCTGTTTAACAAGTCAGCTTTCTCATTGCAACGCAAAAGATTCTCATTTGGATAAAACTCAGGTGTGGCTTTCTGATGGTGTAGAGTTAGATCATATAGCAATAGCACTTTAGATTTATGTACTGCTTCACAGTGCTTTACAGCCCTTTCGGGGCCCATTTTGCCCCGAACAATCTGGGTCCTCATTTTACCAACCTCGGAAGGATAGAAGGCTGAATGAACCTTGAATCCCATCAGGATCGAACTCTTGGCAGTGGGCACAGTTAGCCTGCAATACTGCATTCTTGCCACTGCATTCCAAATACTGTGCCACTATTTATAGAGTATATGAGTAAATTCCTTTTAAAAATATGCGAAAAGAATAGTCTAAATGAATAAAGGAGAATGTTTGATGCTCAGGGTTGAAATGAGGGGTCTTTGGTGCTCTCTGAGCCTGGATGTTTTCTCACAGACATTTCATTACCCAAGTAGGTAATATCATCAGGGCACTAATTTTACCTAATAGGCTAATGAAACATTTGCAAGAAAAAAGCCAAGTTCAGAGTACCAAGAACCCCCACAATTCAGTCCTGAGCTACAAATATTCTCTTCTATTAGTATAATATACAGTAGATTATTTAAGTTTTTGGCCTGGTTACGTCCAATAAGAAAATGGGAAAATCTGGCTGTCCGTTTCAGAATCTCTCCACTTTCAAAGGCCCATTCCCATAAACCTAAGGAAAAAAGAACTTTTTTTGTACACTTCTAAGCTGTAGGATGACCTCCTTTAAAAGAATGCTTCACAGTCACCCTTCCAGATTCTTTTTCTAAAAAAAGCACCAGGACACATTTATTTTTTGCTTAGTCTTTGAAATCAGCACTTCATCACTTTTAATATTTTTAAAGACTTGTCCTGGATTTCATGAATTTATTGTTTTGCCTTGGAATGCAACTTCTTAATCCTTCTTCACAGCAAGGCAGAAGAAAGTAATTAATAATTTCAGCGTACACCAGCAAACCCAATGTCTGTTATGAAGGCACACAGAAATATGCAAAAAAAAAAACAAAAGGACTGCACTCTTACTTCATCTTAACAGAATGCATCAGCACCAGATTTAATCAACAACAGACACTGCCAAAAAGTGTTACATATCTTTTCTTTGTCGTTACTTTTAATAGAAAGTAAACGCAAATACTTTTAAGAGGATTTGTTTCTTTTCGTTCTGTTACAGTTCAAAAAGACCACAGTTAACATTACTTTGAGGAAAAAAGTAGTTGACATTCTTATGTTGCCATTTAAATTATAATATTTACACTGTTACTATTATAAGGGGTTTTTTTAATAATAAACATAACCTGTTGTATTAACAAACATGGTGAGTGGAATGTCTTCCTAATATTTAACACCTACTATTGTAACTTATACTAGACCATTTTTCTTCCCTCTCTGCTGACTTATTTTCATTCTAAATTGACCATATGGGCCTTAAGTCTTATTCCAACAAGCTGTTTTTTAGCTCCCCTTCTTTCCCTCTTTGCTATGAAATCAAAGCAAACCTGGTCAAAGCAATAAAGTGTTTACCCTAACTGGTTTAGGTAAAATAATAAATATGTTATCATGGTTTGTTAGTTAAAGTGTCTGTAACTTTAACTGTAAGAATGTAATTAAGGGAGTGGTTGTAAAAGCACCATAAAAGAAGCAAGGCACGGCAGCTTGTTTTTTCTCTGGCTTTATGATCCCTAATTACTGGATAGACTGAAGACTGCATTTTTCCCCTAGTGGAACGGGAGAGAGAAAGGACTGTTGATTTATCAACGGTGAGAGGACTGATTTATTGTAGGTGAACTGACATTGGATATTCTACATGGACTTTGCTAATTGAATATCCTTGAATGGACTGACTAAAACGATACATGACAAATGGACTGTTATTTTGACTATGCTATAAAACTCTAAATGGAATAAACTATATTTTTGATAGCACAAGCGTATCTGTTATTTTTACTGTATGTTAACTAACATACAAACTTATCTCACACATTTATCTGTATGCCTATCTGACGAACGCTGCACATTCTGTTTAGCTTGTCTCCTTAACCCTGGTTGGGGAACACAGGCTTAACATAAAAGTATGCTTAAAAAGCACTGGACGACTTCTGCGACAACTTAGATCTAAATCCCCATTCACTTCTGAAGCTTGTTTTGGTCAATTGTGAGTCATCTCATGATTACACTAATCCCGTGATGGCATGCATGCTGGAAGTGGCACATAGACAGGGGTGGGATTCAAATTGTTTAACAACTGCTTCTGTGGGCGTGGCTTAGGTGGTGGGCATGGCTTGGTGGGCATGTGACTGGCTAGGTGTGGCCAACTCAACATCACTCACATCGAGGCACGCATCTCCTCACCTGGTCTCTCATGACTGTGGGGAAGCTGCATCAGTCGTTAGTGTGAAAAATGGTCATAAGTCACTTTTTTCAGTGCCATTGTAACTTTGAATGGTCACTCCACACAAGCAAAGTACCAGCAAAGGAGGGGAAAAAAACTCCAGAGATGTTCCTGAGACATGAAGTCTAGTCCTGCCAAGAATGTAATAAGGGTTAACAGAGAGGCGGTTTCTGTAAGCAACACCAGAATGTTTCCTTCCTGCCTTCTTTACAGGATTAGGCCAGTAGTTTCTTCTAACACCCGGTTCTCCGACTGCTTAGAATGTTAACAATCGGTTCTAGCGAGTAGGTACGAACGGGTAGAATCCCACCCCTGCACGCAGAGCCATTACTGCTGGCATGCGAGCCCTCACCCAGAGCAGCTGATTGTTGGGTCTCTGGTGTGCATGCACGGGGGGTGCAGGGGTGATGCGCACGCATGCACAGAGATGCGCGGCACATACAGGGGGATTGCTCACGCATGCAGAGAGGTATGCAGTGCCCAGGGGTTGTGCATGCATGCACAGACACACAGGGAGGTAACACATGCCAACGCAGGGGGCATGGAGGGGACTCGAGCGCATTGCCTTCTGGGTGCTGGCATGCAAGCACCCACACAATTATCGGCACAGGAGCCCCAAAAGTTTAGCCACCACTGCACTAAATCATAGCATAATTTTGGTTTAGTATAATGTGTTAGCTCAGTTTTCCATAATTGAAGGCTTAGTGTGTGAATACAAGTAGTTTTCAGCTTACACCATTCGTGTAGTGACGTTCAAAGTTACAACGGCACTAGAAAAAGTGACTTATGAATGTTTTTCACACTTATAACCATGGCAGCGTCTCCTACGATTTAGATTCAGATGCTGGCCAACTGACTCACATTTATGATGGTGTCCTGGGGTCACATCATTGGGGAAACCAGATTCACCCAACAACCATGTTACTAATTTAACTACAGCGGAGATTCACTTTAACAAAGGTGGCGAGAAAAGTCGTAAAATGGGGCAAAGCTCACTTTTACCAATTTCTCACTCAGCCACATAAATTTGGGGCTCAACTGTGTTCATAAGTTGAGGACTACCTGTACACCCAATCATGCCCAAAGCCTGTGAGGTCAGTCATGCAAGCCAAGGTTAAAACAGACCATGTGGCAATGTGCAATTAAGAAACCAAGCCACCATTTGCCATCCTCAAAGAATGGTGCAAGGAGAAAAGGAGAAAATCCACAAAAACTGGGTCTATGGAGATTCTGTCATCCAGGTTATGATTGTCCCAAAGGTGCTTTTTTTTTTTTTTTCAAGAGGCAACTGGACTTCCTGGTTTTTCTTTGAAGACGTTTCACTTGTCATTCACGAAGCTTCTCCAGCTCTCAGAACTGAAGAAGCTTCTTGGATGAGAAGCAAAACGTCTTCAAAGGAAAAAAAAAACAGAAAGTCCAGTTGCCTCTTGAAAAAGCACCTTTAGGACTGCAAGAACAATGCTGAGCTCCTGAAGAAACCCTAATAAATGAAAGCAGCTTATTAAAGCTTAGGCAATCCTACATTTACATTTAAAATGTTACTCTAATCTTAGGGATGGTTGAGCTGTCAGTTTTCAAGGTAGGCCGTCATGAAACTGGTAACACAATAATTATAGGAATGCTATTTGATTGTTATAGGGTAGAGTAACATACCTGTTAACACTTGCTAATTTTTCTTTATTCTTTCTTATGTCAAAGAGAGAATCAATGCAATATTTTGAGGGTTTTTTTCTTCAAACTTTCTCTTTCTCATGATAAATTATTTCTCCCCCATTAACAGCCACTACATTCCTTCCTTATGGTTATCTCATTCTCTACACCAGGGTTGTCCAACCTTGGCACCTTTAAGACTTGGGGACTTCAACTCCCAGAATTCAACTTTAAGACTTATGGACTTCAACTCCCAGAATTCAACTTTAAGACTTGTGGACTTCAACTCCCAGAAATCCTCCAAGGTTGGACACCCCTGCTCTATACTATCACAATACAAATTTATTTGGAAGGGTTTTTTATTGGGGGAAAACAGTTATTTGCAGTAAAAAAAAACACTTTAAGGAAGTAATAGGTTTTAAAAGTACCTTCTGGAAACATGAAGTATGAATTTTTAAAAAGCGGTATATAATTTGGGGCAATTTAAAACATAAAAAAAAAGAAATAACTTCTCTTGAGGGTTTCCTCTATTGCTCCTACCAGATGGGTACTAAACCTAAAATCTTCTATTTCCCTACTGATTAATTCACCCCAAGTGAGTTGTAACTAGTTCTAAAATCTATGATTATGAATAAGTATCTCCTGATCAATTGAACAGGGACGCGGTGGCTCAGTGGCTAAGATGCTGAGCTTGTTGATCAGAAAGGTCGACAGTTCGAATCCCTAGCACTGTGTAACGGAGTGAGCTCCCATTCTTTGTCCCAGTGCTTCTGCCAACCTAGCAGTTTGAAAGCATGTAAAAATACAAATAGAAAAATAGGGACCACTTTGGTGGGAAGGGAACAGCGTTCCGTGCGCCTTCGGAATTTAGTCATGCCGGCCACATGACCACAGAGACGTCTTTGGACAGCGCTGGCTCTTCAGCTTTGTAACGGAGATGAATACTATCCCCTAGAGCCGGAAATGACTAGCACGCATGTGTGAGGAGAACCTTCACCTTTAATCAATTGAAAGCTAAATCAAATTTCTAGCCATGCAACCTCTGTGTTTTGCAAAGCAAGAAAAATTTAACAGCATATTTGAAATAACTTTATACTCAGTTACTTTATCAAACTATTAAGGTTTACTCTGGCAACAGCTGTCATAGTAACTGGACCAAGGCCGTCCCATGGCTTGCCGAATGACAACAGACATAAGAATTTCTGCAAAAGTATCTACTCTATAACTTAGTCCTGAACTCTCTAAATGTATGACTTATAATGAAAGTTATAAGTTTTTTTTTTTAAAAAAAAATGTGTTTGCTACTAGATCGCTCTTTCTCCAGAGAGCCTGTAGCACTTCACGACAGATTTTTAATATTGAATAAACCCATTGCATTGCAATAAAACCAAACAATGCCAAAAAAAATACATACAAAAGTTAAATCAAAGTTCATTTATAGCAGGGGTATTCAAAGCATTAAGACTTGTGGACTTCAGCTCCAGTATTCCTCTTCCAGTCAGGTTAGCTCAGGAATTCTAGGAGTTGAAGTCCACAAGTCTTAAACTTGCCAATCTTAAACTTGATTTATAGAGGGGAAAAGACAACACTGCAGGCAATTTTACCAGCTCTCTTGTCTCTTATAACTGTCATACCTCCAAGTGCATAGGAGAAAAACACACACACATGTGCTCTTTCATCCTGCTTTTTCTATATGCAGGGCAACCTATTTAAATCCAGGACTGTCGTTTCCTAAAACATCTTTATTTTTATGCAGACCCTGCACTATCACTTCCTGTGACTATAGGAAGCAATAAATCTGCTTATTTATTCGATTTGTATACGGTCCGTTTCATATACATACAATTTTGACAGCTCGTGACAATGAAAAGCAGAAAGAACAAAACAATATAAAGGAGCAAAGTTCCAGTCCCAACTAAAACCACTACTAAAAACTCAATTAAACACAAAACATAACCGCAGTCAACACGTGAATTAATGGATGTATGCGTACCCTGCCTGAGAGAATGTAGTTTTCTCCCATTTCCTCGACAACCATCCAATGAACAAGGTAGGTTTGAGGGAGAAGCACAGGCCCAATCGTCTCCAGTACATTCCATAACAAGATAATTTAGGTCTTCCCTCATCCTAGTCCAGGGGGGTCTCCAAATTTGCCAACTTTAAGATTTGTCTAGCTGAGGAATTCTGGGAGTTGGAGTCCACAAGCCTTAAAGTTGCCAAGCTTGGAGGCTCCTGTCCTAGTCTAAGGCCTCACCCAGCCTCTTCATCCCTCAAAAGCATACAAAAAAATTCCAACTTACTCCACAAAATAGACTTGTCCATTTTCATCTGTCTCCTGTTCCCATCCATACGGTAAGTCTAGAAGGAGAAACAAAAGATGCTTCAGTTTAAATCTTGTATCAGTTCGAGGAATAGACCTAAATGTCTTTGTTGTTTGGAATAGAATCGGGTAAAAAAAAACACATACACATACACAGGGTATTGGAGAACCAACAAAAACAAGAAATGTTTCCACTGGCTAACAATGTTTCCACTCTTCCTGCTTGTAGCCATGTGACCGATATTTTGTTCTGAGTACACACAAAACAAGCCATCTGCACAAGGTTTCTAAGTCAAAAGTGAGTAATCTGCAGTGCCTGAATACATCAAATCATGCAAGAGGAACATGTTTCTTTAGTTGTTGTAGGATGAGAAGTACTGTCATAGAAAAGCAACATCTTTTAGCTTCAGGTTCTCCAACCTGAGCTAATCCAAAAGTATTTTGCAAGAAGAGTGCTACACTCCTCTGTTCGCAACAGAATACCTACACCACCAGACATGAGATTCTAGGTTTAGACAACCTTGAACTACGCTGGCTAAGATTGGACTTAAGCATAGTACATAAAATGATATGTTACAATGTCTTACCAGTTAATGAATATTTCAGCTTTAACAACAACAACACAAGAGCACGCAACAGATATAAATTTAATGCAAACCACCCCAAACTTGATTGCAGGAAGTACCATTTCAGCAACAGAGTGGTCCATGTCTGGAACTCACTACCTGACTCTGTTGTCACATGCTCAAACCCCACTCCTTTAATCTTAAACTATTGACCTCATCCCATTCCTAAGAAGTCTGTAAGGGGTGTGCATAAGCGCACAACCATGCCTACCGTCCCTGTCCTATTGTCCCCAATTATTTGTACCTATTTCATGTGTTTATACTTATGTTTAATCTTATTTCTATTATATGGTAAGCATTTGACAAAACAAATAAAACAAAAAAATAAAACAAAATAAAAACCTCTTGAAAATTCTGGATTCTAAGAAGCTTCTATTTGGATATTCTACCAGATCAGACAAATGCTGGTTGGAGGTCTCTTCCTTCAGCCAGCATGAGCAAGGATTGTCTTTTTCCATGGGGTCTCAGATATAATTATTCTGAGCAGAGAGGGAAGGAGGACATCTGAATATAATCTACGGAAATATTGCTGGTGGATTTGTTTAGAGGATTTCTGCAAACCCCATTGATCCTCATTCCGTTCAGAATAAATTCACAATCTACACTATGGGACTTATTCCAGATCAAGTCATACAGGCAAGTGTAATATTTTGTTTTATTGGATTTATTTATTTATATACTGGAAAATTTATATATACACCTACTCGCTCACGGTTACTCCGCTGTAATTCTGGATTGTAGATATTTAAAGCTAAAATGCATAAAGACCAACTCTGAAGTGCTTATGTAGCAACACAATATTAAAATAAATCAAATAACTTGTTCTTGGTTATATAAGAATTACTAGCAACTTTTCCCTGAAGGTTTTTGTTTTCTCCCTTTGTGGAATCCCTTTCTGAAGGAGATGGGTGGTTCAGAAAGATTAAAAAATAAAATCAATTTAACAAGCAAAGTCTGAATACAAACCTCCAGCAACTCTTTTCCGTTTCCCAGATTTTGGATGATCCCATTGAGTTCTCTCCTCCAAATGACTGAAAGAATTGGAAAACATAACTTTAAAAAAAAAATTCACAATGAAGATCCACCAGGATTTGTCTCTGTGTGTATACAGTATGTACCTTCTAGTCAGTTTTAGACTAATAGCAATGTGTGGACAAGTCCCTGCAAAATCTTGGCAAGGTTTGCCACCTGAATGAATGAATCAATTTTTTATTAGCCAAGTGTGATTAGACACACAAGGAATTTGTCTTTGGTGCATGTGATCTCAGTGTACATAAAAAGAAAAGATAAAGCATATTCATCAAGAATTATAAGATACAACACTTAATAGGGTGCAAACAGGCAATCAAATCACACTAGGAAACAGTCAATATAAATCGACAACATACAAAAAACAACAATAATAATAAAGTCAGGATAAAAGTTAAGTTCCACAGCCCCACCTCCCACAAACTCCACCCACAGGAAACAGCTGGCAACCTGCCACTTTGCAACTCTGGCTCTGAGGAAGCATCAAAGCAGCATCTCCTGCGTCCCTTCGCTTACCCTCCCCAAAAGGAGGGTGGGCTTCGTGCATCCCCTCTTTGGATTCCTGAACCCCAAGAGCGAAGTAAAACCCCCTTTTTCCCAGCTCCCATCCTCCTCCTCCTCCTCCCATTGGGAGTCCCCTCTGCAGCCCCCGCCGACTTCTACTCCTCCCTTAGCCTACCTGCAAACTCCCCCCCACACACACACACAAAAGATGGGTGGGCTTCGTGCATCCCCTCTTTGGATTCCTGCACCCCTAGAGCCATGCAATAACCTCCTTTTCTCCAGCTCTTCCCCTCTTCCTCCTCCTCTTCCTCCCCCTCTGCGCCCCTCCATCCTACCCTTTCCAGCGCCCCCCTTCCCCAAAGGATGCTGCGGGGGCTCACTTGGCGTAGTAGACCCAACCGTCCTTGGTGGTGCGCTCCTCCCAGCCGGGCGGCAGCTCCTCCTCGCTGTCTGTGTCGTCCAGGCCGGCAAACTTCAGCACCGCCATGCCCTCCTCTGCGCTGCGCTCCCTTGAAAAGCCACCTGCGCTCCCGCCTCGCTCACCGGACAGGCGCAGCCCCTTCCCACCGCCCGGAAGAGACGCCCCTTTCCGCCGGGTCCCCTCCAATCCTTGGACCGGGAGGCCGCGGGGCTCGCTGGGAAATGGAGTCTCCGGCTTGCCAAATGCACGTGGGGGAAAATCAAACCAGCTGACCGGGAAGCCTCGCTGCTGATAGTGTTGTTGTTGTGGTGGTGGTTGTGGCTGTGGCTGCCGCGCGCGCGGCTCTCGGTGATGATTTCATCTTGTACACAAAGTTATATTCTTAATGCTTTTTCACATCCCTGCTTGAAAATCTGCAGTCTCTTAAAAATGAAAAGCAATTTTCACTGAGTTATGTATCTTAGAGGTTTTAGAGAATAGAGAGAGAATACCTTATTGGCCAAGTGTGATTGGACACACAAGGACTTTGTCTTGGTGTAAATACTCTCAGTAGACATAAAAGCAAAGATACATTCGTCAGGAGTCGAGAATCATAAGGTTAATGATAGTCATAGGGTACAATAAGCAATCAAATCATACTAGGAAACAGTCCATATTATTGTGTTCTACAGAAGTTCTATTTGTTGGTCCGCATTTTAGCGGAAACTTTGTTTGTTCCGATTGGCTGAGCAGCCTGACCACAAACTATAAAAGGGAGCTGTCAGATGGCATCAGCTGTTACCTGTCAGCTGGCCAATTTGGCAGCATATTGGCAGACTCAGGTAACCTGTTAGTTTGTTACAATAAATATTGTTTTGATTTACAATAAACATTGTTTCGTTCATTAATGCCTGCCTCAGCTCATTCTTAGAAAGAATTTAATGGTGAGGAAGGTGGGATGCCTGATAGAGAGACTGCTTCAAGGGCATTCTGGGGGTGGTGCCCTACTTCAATGACATGCACATTTCTACTTGCAACTTTTCAAACGTCTTAGAAGGGTCCTACCTTGTTTTAAAACAGCAGGTCTTAAACTGAAGGAGGTTTTAGAGGATAGAGAGAGAATACTTTATTAGCCAAGTGTGACTGGACACACAAGGAATTTGTCTTGGTGCATATGCTCTCAGTGTACATAAAAGAAAAGATAATGATAGTCATAGGGTACAATAAGCAATCAAATCATACAAGGAAATAGTCAATATAAACCATTAGGATACAAGCAACAAAGTTACAGTCAAACAGTCAGAAATGGGAGGGGATGGGTGATAAAGAGGGATGACAAGAATTACAGTAATAATAGTGCAGACTTTGTAATAGTTTTAAATGTTCCCATTTGACCACACAAATAACCAAGAAAATAAAAGATTAAATTTATACAGATGTTGTGGTGCAAAAACAAAAAACCTAGTTGGTAGAGATTGCACGAGGCAGCCAGGCACAACCCTGGGTGGACAGACTGTGGTGGCTGAGTTTTATTTATTTATTTTATTTGATTTATGTATTTGATTTGTCAATTGCTTACAAGGTAATAGATATAAGTATAAACATGAGTAAGAATACAGGAGATAAGTAATGAATGGGGACAAAAGGACAGGGAGGGTAGGCACGATTGTGCACTTATGCAGTTCTTACAATAGGGCATCAGATTTGTTTTTTAATTTGTCAAGCATGCATTTGATAATATATATAAGTATAAACATGATTATGAATACATGAAATAGATACAAATAAAAGGGAACATTAAGACAGGGAGGTGCACTTATGCACACCCCTTACAGACCTTTTAGGAATGGGGTGAGATCAACAGTAGACAGTCTGAGGTTAAAGTGTTTGGGGTTAGTGGAAGAAACCACAGAGCCAGGTAGTGCATTCCAGGCATTGACCACTCAGTTGTTGAAGTCGTATTTCCTGCAATTGAGTTTTGGTGCGGTTTACATTGAGTTTGTATCTATTGTGTGCTCGTGTATTGTTGTGGTTGAAGCTGAAATAGTCACTGACGGGTAGGAAGTAGTCATTGATGGGATTTCTTTCTTGACTGACTGTCAACAGTCGGAGTGGGGTGAGGTTTTGGGTTTGCATGTTATCAGCCCCTTGGAGATAGTCCAGGCAAAAAGCACCCACCATTTTACCTTTATTATGGGGTGACAGTTATAATAGAGTTTTTGCAAGTCTGAGAGTGTTTTCTTCATCCCTCTGAGACATAGTTTACTAGAAAAGTTATTAATATTCTAAATGTAGTGTACTGGTTAATTCTTTGGAAGAGATAGGTGCCAGTCACTTTCTTTATTTATCTGAAATGGTCTAATTTGTTTGAAATGGAATAGGATTTCCTGCCTGAAGCAGGGGGCTGGACTAGGAGACCTCCAAGGTCCCTTCCAACTTGTCTAGTCTACTTTAATCTAGTCCCAATCCATCTCACAGGCTTCAGTTAATCGTTTAAGATGGGGAGAAACTGTGTGCGTGTGTGTGTAGGTTTGAGCAACAAGAGGAAAGACAAGCTGTAAACAGTAAATAATTTATTTATTTCCTTCGCCTTAAGTTCCTCTGATTTTTACCAATAACATTTTGTTTTACACTGACACATAGCAGCAGGGATGAAAATATAGCAGAAGAAATGTAATAACAGAGGATGCCACCAGATGGTGCGGCCTACAAACAAATGAAGTGGAATAGTCCTAGATTCCCAAGGTTATATATTTATTTACAAAGTAGAATAGTTCAATGCAAGCACAGAAATAAAACCATTTTGTTTTTGTGTATTCAAAGTGTATTCAAAGTGGCTATAGGTTGTTCTTGACTTTTACAAGCACAATTGAGACAAGAACTTCTATTGTAGAGCAGTGCCATCGTTTAAGGAAGGCCTACTCATTTTTTAAAAAAACTTTTTTTAACAATATGTTTTTCATTTTGGCATAGTTTTCACCTTTCTTTGTTTAAGGCATTACTGAAGATAAAAATAAGAAAATAGCAACTCCCTCCTTTTTTTTTTTTTTCATTTAATCAAAAGGATTTTAAAAATCAAAATCAGAGGAAATTAGGAGCTGGGCAGGCACTTAGGGAAACATACAGAGATGCATATTTTTGCATCAAGGTGACTTACTCCTACAGAATGGTATCAAAACAGCACCTAATGGAATGGAATGGAATTATTTGCTTGGGACATCCAATTCTGTAATGATGGATGTTATTAGGGTAAAATGATAAGAGTTCTCCCCCAGATCAAAAGTATGAAATATTAAGTAACAAAAGACCTGGGTTTAAACTCACTCTTGATAAAAGAGTGTCTGTATTACTTATCCAAAACATAACACGGACCTGTGGTTTGGGGGTTAAAATCCAGGGAAGTGCATACCCAAAACCCTGTAATTTTTCCAAATTAAATTTGAATTTATGTGTCTGATCTGATGAAAATCTTAATCATAATTAAGTGTGTTGATTCTGCTTGTATTCTTCTTCTTCTTCTTCTTCTTCTTCTTCTTCTTCTTCTTCTTCTTCTTCTTCTTCTTCTTCTTCTTCTTCTTCTTCTTCTTCTTCTTCCTAAAATCCAAAGAAAAGCCTCTCCTCTTTCTTGATGCGCAGAAAAAGGCAAAATGGCCATCAATCTCTGCATCTCAGCTGTCCTCCAATCTGATCATTCAAACATGGTAGCAGATAATCCATTCTGCTTAAAATCTTCAACCACTTGTCTGGAATGCTGGAGTTTAGCTGCCAGGGCCTTAAAAATATCCTGATGATCCACAGCGGTGGCCACCTTATAAATCAATTCTTCCATTGACTCCAAACCTTTCAGACCAAAATTAACTCCACAGCCTGCCACAGAGTGAGTTGAAAAAAGAAAGGAAAAATAGAGTGTGGTGTTTTTTTTTGTTATTTTCAGAATGGACGAATGCTTCTATCATGTTCCAAGATAGCCAATAGTTATTTTCTTTAGCTGGCAAGCATTATTTTCAGTACAGACAGCCAAAGATTGTAATTAATGCTGTGATCAATATGAGCTGTATTTATAGAGACTGGTAGGCTGTGTAAAAAAATATGGGGGTCCCAAATTCCCACTCAAAAGAGGTTTTTTGGAAGTTTGGGTAGTCCTCATTAACCAACTAGAGTGGAGACCAGCAAACAAAAGCAAACTATTTTCCTTACACAAAAGCTCAAGGAAAGAAAAACATTACACAATAATATATTAAAAAGCAATCAACCCCTCCCACCTCTGTGTAATTATAACTATAGTGATTAGTCACAAAAGAAAAGAAAAGAAGAATTAGGGTTGTCATGACAACAGTATTCCAATATCTGAGGGGCTGCCACAAAGAAGAGGGGGTCAAATTATTCTCCAAAACATCAGAGGGCAGGACAAGAAATAATGGATGGAAACTAATCAAGGAAAGAAACAACCTGGAATTAAGGAGAAACTTCCTAACTGTGGACAATTAACCAGTGGAACAGCAATCATAGGCACTCTATCACTGGAGGATTTTTAAGAAGAGTCTAGACAGTATGATGAGCCAAAGTGGGATACAAAAGCAACAAAGTCACAAAAAACAGATGAAATCTCTTTAATTCCTTCAACTTGGCTTTAAAGGTCCAATTATCATTGACTGGAGAAAAAATTCCCCCACAAACAGTTGCAAAAAGGGAGAACTTCCATTCAAACTCAAAATACATAAATAGAAAAAAAACAACACAAATCACACTGAAGAATGAATGAGACAAGGCAGGAGAAGGGCTTGAAGACATCCACAGATATCGAAATGCACACACTGGGAAGGACGCCAGAACTTAGATAAGAACTGACAGACTAGAAATATTTTCATGCTTTGCTTCCAGCACTGGCCCATGCGCAGTTTGTCCTTTTAAACAGTCCTCAAAGCTGCAGCCCATGAAGGGGATCAAGGCCCTTTCCTCCACCTTAGACCATGCCATTTACATTTCTCCCTTATCCTCTCTCCCCTGCATGCCCTAAAATGAAGAGGAGATGGGCTGGGTCTTCCTCTGAATGCCCAGCCAGCCTGTGCCCTTCCTTAGTTTCCTCCACAACCTCCGAAGCCACACTCCCACTCCCTGTCAGCTGTTCCTCCTCTCCCTCGGAGTTAGATCCTAACAGGGGCATGACAGACTGAAATAGTATAGGTTCTCCTACTTGAGCAAAGGGCTGGACTAGAAGACCTCCAAGGTCCCTTCCAACTCTATTCTAATTTCTAAATTCATTTGATACATCTTGAGAAGTTCCCGGTTGCCTAACCAACTTGCTACCTGAAGATAATTTTCCATCCCACCCAGTCAGGCAGGGAGGGTATGTTGTAGACCTGTCAGTTAAGAATTCTGACTGGCAGAGTCTGGGAAGACTTTCTGCAAATTAGCCTATTCTATGCCACATTCTCCCCATAGAGATAAAGCAGGCCCCCATTTTCCCGTGCTCTCAGAAATATCTAAATAACATGGTTTTGACATCTTGATGCTGCCTCACACAGGATCATGGAGACTTGTGGCTGGTCAGCACATTGAAGGACCACCCCTCTGCCTTTTTAACTTTGAATTTTAACTATCTTTGCCTCCCAATATAATTTATATACTATAAGAGAAGGCCTGGAAGAACCTGGGATGGAGTTTAAAAAGGGGCCAGTCTAGAATTTCTACATAGCAAACTAATCCAACCTCCCTTGAATTCCTATTGACCCTTATTTGATTCCTAGCAGGTATTAACCATTAATTGATACCTGTGCTTTTTTTTTTTTTAAGCAATAAATCAGTTTAATTTGACTTTCATGTGTGGACCTGATCTTTTGTACCTAACATGCATATCTTTAACATTTTACTTGTATCCCACCTGGAATTGGCTCTGTGAGGGAGATAGGTGGTTTCTACATTTGATATATAAATAAATGTATAATCCATTGGTTATTAGACAGAAAATCTGACCTGTGTCAAAATTCAGCATTCTGGCTGCTTCACCTTCAACAGTGACCACAATATTGTCCTCCACAAGGAAAGCAGTTGTGACCCGTTGATGGGACAGCACAATTTCAAAGAGTCGGTGACTGGACCGGATACAATGGAGCATTGGTTCCCCAATTCGTGGCTCAATGTCCATCTTATAAGCATGGAAAGACTGCTGGAAGATACTTTTCATTATCTGTTAGCAAGAGAAAGCCAGGTCCAAAAGCATAGGTGCCCTGAAGGCAACCACATTTCCTGAAATGATTTCCCCTAGGTGCAGAAAACACAACACATTTATGTTGGTCATGCCCAAAGGGTTGATCATTGATTCAAGTTGACTTCTTCACAGAAGACACTGTTTTGTTCACCATCACAAGACATGTTAAAGATATCAGGATTTGACAGTTGACAAAACACAAATGCAGCAAGCATGCTCAGCCGTGGTATATTGAATAAATCAAAATGGATTGATGCAATCTATAACCTATTATGTGTGTGTGTGTGTGTGTGACTTCAAATCTATACAGTAAATGGATCGTTCCCTGAAGTTTGCATGACAAGATAAAGTTAAAACTTCTAGCTGAGGGAAGTTAGACTTCTCTCCCAGGTCTTTTCAGGTCTTGAAGGCATCTCCAGATAGCAATAGCAATATCATTTAGACTTAGACTTATATTCCATTTCATGGTGCTTTACAGCTCTCTCTAAGCAATTTACAGAGTCAGCCTATTGCCCCCAACAATCTGGGTCCTCATATTACCCACCTTGGAAGGATGGAAGGCTGAGTCAACCTTGAGCCAGTGAGAATTGAACTGCCAGAGTGAGCAATGAGTTGGCCCTGCAGTACTGCATTCTAACCACTGCACCACCACAGTCTAAGATAAAGTAATAGGCTATATTTCCAACTGCTGGGAATATAGATACTTAACTTGGAGGACAGGATCCTGAGTCCTGAAGTGTAGGCAGAAGGACTCTGTACCTACTTACAACAGAGATGTTTCATATACAGATAGTCCTCGACTTAAAACCACAATTAAGCCCAAAATTTATGTTGCTAAGCGAGACATTTGTGAAGTGAGTTTTGCCCCATTTTATTATCTTTTTTGCCACAATTGTTAAGCGAATCACTGCAGTTATTATGTTAACAGCACAGATGTTAAGTGAATGTGGCTTTGCTTGTCAGATGGTTACAAAAAGCGGTTACATGACTCCAGGATGTGCAAACATCATAAATATGAGCCAGTGGCCAAGCATCTGAAAATGCAGGTGCTGCAATGGTCATAAGTATAGAAAATAGTCATGTTATTTTTTTTCATTGCCATTGTAACTATAAACGGTCATTAAATCCAGGACTACCTATAGATTCACATTGTTAAATATTGTAACAACACAGCAATTTCTCTAAGGCTTAGTTTACATAAGGATGGTCTGTCTATTTAAGTGCTGTTGTGTTTGGTCCCTGCAGTACAGTTTGCTGTCTGGACTTCTGGAATTTTTGAAATTCCCTACCTTGGCTTCAGCTGTTGACCTTAGAAACTGGTGAGATTGGCTAAAATTTATTCAAATTTAAAACCAGAATGTTGGAAATGTAAAAAGAAACCTGGTACTTTCTTTCACATATGGTGGACCTGCCCAAAAGTGAAGGAATTTTGGAATAAGATAAAGATCTGGTTACAGGAAATACTATCTATAGTATCTAGTATACTATAGTATACTAGATACTATACTATCTAATTTCCAATTTTAAGCATATAGTATCCTGGCCGCTGTTAATATATGTATCATTAAACATTCAATCTCTTTTGTATATTCACCTTTAGTTATTCCTAGTAAAAATATTTCAGGGTACCATCTTTGGGTACCATCTTCAGACGGTACCCAAAGATGGTACCCTGAAATATTTTTATATATATGCTTAAAATTGGAAATTAGATATTACCTCCACAGATGACATGATCATAAAAAAAGTATTTTATCTCTTTGGTGCTGAGAGCAAAACAGTTGCACTAGATACTCACAGTAGAATTGAGGGTATGATGTAGGAACTTTATAATCTTGGAGTCAGAAGCAGGACAAGCCAAAGCCAAACAACGATTGCGGAATGTGCCATGGATTTTGAGATGGAATGCAGTTTTTGGAAATTCTGTTTTTATGGCTAATTTATCCATGCCATAAGCAGAGAGATCAAAGTACAAATTATGAGCACGGATCTCTGGAGTTGGCACCTGTGGTTTCCAAAAGGGAGAAGAAACAGAAGTCAATTGCATGTTGTATATTGTTATAGCCTGCTTTGTTTTCTGAGTTTATGACTGCCTCCCCACATCTCATTATATCCTCATAACAATCCTGTAATGCAGGATAGTTTGAAAGAGAACAGAATCATTTAACTCAACATTTCTCTAAGACACTTCAGGAGTGAGTGGAAATTTCAGGCTTAACACTAACCACTGCAATATAATATCTAATCTATAACACCCAAAGCAAGAAAGGCATTATTTTGAAAGTTGATTATTTTTTTTCAATTTCAGAAATGTGCCATTTATTAAATAATGAAAGAACCCACTCTAGCTAATAGTGTCCTACTCCTGCTGCTTAAACTTTTAAAAATATTGATTGATATTTATATTGAAGTTGAGTAGCTTCTGCATACAAAGATTGTTGTATTTTTCTTCATGGAGACTGATTTGTCCACCTTTGTATATGAACATAATTTTGGATTCTGAATCTATTCAAATCAGCTACATTCTGATGGAGCTACACGGGTTCAAGTACAATTTTTCTGAAATATGGTTCAGAATAACCCCACAATTCATAATTTGCTATTTCTAAGAGAGCAGGAGCAGAATTATTAGGTTATAACTATAAGGAAGAAGGTCCAGATTAAATATTAATTCATAACTGTACCAGCTATCAACCATTGCCCCAAACTGCCACTGATGTGAGAAATACTTCAACGAATACTGCACTGCATTGAAAAGCACTGTTGATGATCTATAAGGTACTATCCAAGTCCATAATTCTGATTCTACTCCTACTTTGAACCAATTTTTATCAACCCTACAGAATATATTAAGTACCAAAGAACATTCCTTGTTTATGATTACCTGTCGTTGATCAGGTCTCTCCATCACTGCATTTGCTCCATAAGCATTGCAAGATTCCACAGTGTATTCTGGGTTGATTCCAAGGATTACATTGATTCACCACAGGTTCCATCAGCTAAGATAATGATCTTTGGCCAATCAGACACTAAATCCTTTTTTAAAAATTCAATTGAGAACTGAAGAAGAGATGGAAAGACAAAGCTTGACCCACATTTCACATATAATCCCCAAAAATACAGTTTGGGAATATTATGGTTCTGTCTTGCCAAGATGTAAACAGAAACAACAAATCAACCCAAATGAAAAATATATTTTCAAATCCCCCCCACCCAAAATGGAAAAATTAAGATTTCTCCAACATAGAATGAAAAATAATATATTTTTCCCTCATGCAGGTTTTATGCAACAATTACAGGAAAGTCCTTTTATTACTGGTTCTAATACTCAACTTTAATTGTAAGCCAACAAAGCTTTCCTTAGAGTACATGTGTGGTTTAATCATAGCCAAATACCCTTTGTTTGGGTTTCATTTATGGAGCCATTTATCTGTTTTAATATGTACAATAATAATTAACTGTTTCAGTTTATAGATTGTCTCAATACCAGGTTAATATTACTTAATCATAGAAGTCTCCCTGGACCTGTCAATTTTATGCCTGATAAAGAAAGCAAGTTGTCATAGCCTGGATGTACTTTTGAACGAATCAGACTTAATTCATGAAGTGGGAATCTTGAATGTTATGCTTATTTTGATTTTTAAAACTGCATGGAATTTGTTTAGGTTTGGGAAGAATAAACATAATGTGTAATTAAATTAAGCATGCGTGTTTATTTCTGTACTTTAAACAGGACTTTGCTTAAGACAGGATGTAAACATTCTAAGATATACTGTAGCCTTGTTATACTTTTCAATTGGAATATCCCAAACTCTTTTCCCAGAAATAAATGAACAAGCATGTTTCCTTCCTCAAAAGATGATTTACACCAGCAGTCACCAACTGGTGGTCTGTGGACCACTGGTGGTCCGCGAGAAAATTTTGGTTGTCCACAGAAAAATTATTTGCATTTTTTATATTGCACTAAAGCAGGAGTCCTCAAACTATGGCCTCTGGGTTGGATACGTGCAATGAACATTTGTGTTGCTGCAGAGCGTCTCCACCTTTGGGGTCTTTTTGTGAAGGTCAGGAGACAGAAATTCTGACTTAGGGTCTGCTTCAGCCTCCTGGTGCAGGGCTTTGGGCAAAGGCTGAAGGGAAGTGCCACTGGTGGCGAAGAGCTGGAGGGCCTTGTTCTACTGGACTGCATCATGGCCAAGAACTGGCTGACCATCTCAGCCCACTGAGCCTCCAGGTGTGGGTACCTGGCCTTGCACTCCTGTAGGTCTTCCCTCTGCTTGGAAAACCTATGTAGAGGCCGGCAAGGCACCCCTCAATATAAGTGACATTGAGTTGGCAATGTCCACCCAGCTGGCAGATCATATGAGTGATCCACGGGATTTAAAATTACGAATTTAATTGCCCCTGAGGTCCAAAAGGTTGGTGACCCCTGATTTACACATCTGAGAAGAAATACCAGGGAAACTGGGATAGCAGAGCCCAGTAAATGTTGTGAAACTTTTTAAAGAACTTCTAAACCAGCAAGGTTGGCTGGTTGGCTGGACCGAGGGCATCAACTTAGTCAGAAGCTATACAGTACAATATAATATCCTCTCTTCCCCCATCCCACCTCACCAAAATAAGGATGGACCACTGTGGCCACAGAGTTCATGTTTTAAGGCTCCTCAACCAACTGCATATGATACATGTTCATCTCCTGTTTATGTGCAACCTTCAGCCATCAAGAGATTGTCCTCCTACAGTATCTTCTAACAGCAGGATCTCTGCAATGACTGGCCATTAAACTGGCCTACAAATGGGGTGGAGAGAGACATGCACAAATGCTCAGAGACATCTATTCTATCTTTGTCTGGATGGCCTCCTCTCCCTCACTCACCTTGGTTCCCAGCAAGATCCGGAGAGCCACTTGCCTCGTGTACTGCTGCAGAATGCTAAGCAGCTGCTCCTGGAAGATGCCCAGCTTGGTGAAGAAATGCCCCTTGTCCCAACAGCCTTCCAGGTTGCCGAAGTCCACCCCCAGCCCCAACAGGAATCAGATGCTGTGGGGGTCGAGGGTGATCTGCTGGGACCAGCACAGGAGGGTGGCATGGGGACACATGTCCAGCAGTGTCAGCTTCAGCACATTGCCTGAGTGGACAGCAACCAGGGCAGCTGTCAGTCCCACCGGGCCAGCCCACCACCAACACTGAGACCTTTGCTCTGTTGCGGCGCATGGCATCCATGCTTAGCTTCACCATCACAAATAGCGCCAAGGCCAGCAATGTATTCAGCCCAATCTCCGCCAACAGGTGCTCAAACTCTGAAGTCTCCAGGCCATTGCCCTGCATTTGCAGCTGAGTTGTGGGCTATTCCACCAGGCCAAGTTTTAATTCCCTGGTGTGGCTATTGAGCTTACCTTATCATTGTTCCTTTGAGGAAGGCAAGAAGGCAAAACCTGACTTTGTAGCTTCTTAAGGAGGCACCTACCAGTTTGAGCTTCTGAAAAGGGAATAGGTAGGGAGACCCAAACACACACTATTCCTGACCTGACTACTGACTGACTCATGTTCTGGGCTCACACCATTATAATAAGCTGTACATTAACCCCATCAGTTGAGTTCACACCACACAGTAAGTGATAAAGTAACTAAACAGGCTTAAAATCAACCCAGCTGAGCCAACTGTGCCAAAGTAGCCTTCAAATCTTAAACCCACTTAAGTATAATGTGCAAACACAGACTTATGGATGTAATCAGCCTGGATTAGCTCATCAAGTACAATGGTTCCAATTGTTTTCACACAACATTCTAGATTAGGTTAAAATGAAATTTGTAGTTCATGGTACAACATGTTGTGGTACAGCCTTATCTCTGTATTTGATTAAACCCAGCCATCACCGTTAAGACTTCTTATGAATATCCTGGATGCAATTTTATGCACACCACACCAACTCATAGCTGCAGCTTGGCTTTTTACCAAGAATAAAGTGGAAAGGAATAAAATAGAAGGAGAGTAACTGGAGCTTGTTGCAAGATATTCTAAGGATATGGTTAAGGTGAAGGAACTTTAAGGAATAAAGCAAGATTAAAAATGAAATTATTATATAATTTCAACTGATTTATTTAACACGTGCGTGGAAGGGGGAGAGAGAGAGGGAGGGAGGGAGGGGGGGAGGAGGAGGGAGGGAGAGAGAGAGAGAGAGCTCAAAGGGTTTTGGTTTAATCATTTTCCTATTTTATGACTACTGGTTTTAGTGTGATTGTGAGAAACTCCAAATATTTAAGGTAGACAACCATATAAATCTTTAAATAAAAAAAAACAAACCAATAAATAAATGCTGTTGAAAATAACTTTATTAAATTTTATGAAGTTTATAGAAAAAGATCTATCTGTGCTAGCAGTAAAGCATGTTGGGAGATTACACTTCAGAGGCAAGGGTTGTCCAGATCTACTATTATCTGTTGATTGACAACTTAAGATGCTATTCAATACTACAAAATTTGTTTTTTGTCCTTCTACAATAATTTTAAACATTCATTTCTACAGGTGAAAATCTATCTCAAACATTAGAAATCTTTCCCTGGTTCCAATATAACAAGAAAGTAAAGATCTTAAACTTGGACTTTAAAAGTAAAATATTCTACAAATGTTATACTGTCTTTTCAAAGACAATGCAGCATTACAATTTTCATTAGATCAATGGGACAGTGAGTGGATCAAACCAAAGTGTTTAACCAAGATATAAATTCATTTCCCAAGAAATAGGGTCAGTCAAAATTCAGATCAAGAGCCAGATTGTAAAATTTGAGCTGGGGTGGAGAAGAGAGATTTAAGTAACTAGAGAAAATTACAATGAATCAGAAGCAAACTAATGTAATGAGAAGAAGACCATTATCTGGAAGCAGAATGTATCTCATTGGTTTAATTAAACAAAGCTGAACATATCTCACTCTAACTAGACAAGGGATCTTAGGAGCAAATCTGCTACAGTTCAAGGCCCATCAAATCCATGTTCAAACAGCAGGCTAGTAAAACTCCAGAAGCTGCAACTCAACTGCCTATCTGTAATCATTCTATTTTGCTTTCTCCAACTAGCGGCTGAATGAGCAGCTAAGAACTTCAATCCCAGAATTTGCAATAGATATTTCCCTCAAAGTTGGCCAGTCTCAAAAGAGGACTAAGGGATCAGGAATTCACAAATGTAATGTTTAACAGTACGGCAGACGTCATCCACCCATTTTCCTTGACCTGGTTGAGAAAACAAGACACAGTTCTCACGCTTCCCCCCGTTGGGTTGTGAACGGTCCCAGTTGAAGTAGTTCAAGACCATTCCATTGACGTCCACAAATTTTCCCTCATTTACCATGTCAGTGACACCGAGCCAAAACTCTGCCACCCCTGGTAAGCCCTTCTTGCTGTATTCTCTTAGGGCTGTGGTTTCATCTCCATCTCTGGGAATAGCAAGGGTCCCACCTTTGGCTATGCAGTCTTCGTTGGCTTCGTGGAAATGTTTTGCACCTTCAGAGATCAGGTAGCATTTCTTGTGGATCTTTGTTCCACGAAGGCAGACTGTGAATGGAATGAAAAACACACAGAGAATAGAGAGAGTCCTCAACTTACAACCATGATTGGTACCAAAATTTCCATTGCTAAGTCTGTGATGACCCGGGGTGTGGCACAAAGGCAACACATTCAGATAATCAGTAGGAGTCCCTTTATTAACTCATATTTTGCCCTCAATGTCTTGGTTACCTTCTGACTGTAAAAAAAACTCTCCCAGGAACAGCCTTTGGCTGCAGAGAATCAAATCCAAAACTTGATCAACAAAAACTGTAAATATAAGTCCAATCAAGGCAAAATGAGGTAATTAGTCTGGCAGGGCAGGAGCAAGAATTCCAGGCACATGAAGGCACAGCAATAACTCCACACAGTTGGGAAGATGCCAGGAACACAGATAACCAAAGTCAACACAAGATAAATTCACATTTGCTCCCAGCAGCTGCCGCATTCAGCATGCATCTCTTTTAAACTCTCTTCCAAGTTGTGGCTAATGAAGGGAATCAGGGCCCTTTCCTCCCCTGTAGGCCATGCAGCCCACATTGCTCTGTTCTCCATTCTTCCCTACGTGCCTTAGGATGAAGAAGGAGTCGGCCTGGGTCTTCCTCTGAACTCCTTCTGCCTTCCTCTACCTCTCTCCTACTTTGCCTTTCACCAGTTTCCTCACAGCCAACGGAGCCACAATCCTACTCCCTGTCAGCTGTTCGTCTTTTTCCTCAGATTCAGACTCCAACAGGAGCCAAGCGGTTACTGAGCCACACACAGTTTTATGAATATGTGGCCTTCTTGGGATAGAAGGCATATTTTTGCCCATTTTAAAGCTACCTGGGATAGTAACATCACGGTTCTTTTTTCCTTGAACCGCTGTCGTCAAAAAGTGCTTCCTTTTGGCCCTTCCAAATCTCCTTCATTTTTGCTTCATCATTGTACAATAAAAAATATTTTCCATTGTCCTAACTATACTTTTTAGACATTGAAGTCATTTCCCTCCACCTAGTTAAAAACACTCACTAGTTGTAATCTGCTCTCTAATCCCTTGAACGTTTTAATTACTCTTCCATCACCATGATAAAAGGTAATTATCTCAGAATCATCATATAGAAAAGAGAAAAACCAATTAAACCATTGGAGAAACCAATGAAACCATTCATAAAAAGTACTGTCTAGTCTCTTTTAAAAAAAAAAAAAAACATTCAGAGATAGAGAACCCATAACTCCGTAGATAGACTGTTCCATTATTTTCAGGAAAATTTTCCTGATTACTTAACTAGTTACAGGCTCCATTTACAAATGGAATTTAAGCATGGTTAAAAGACTTAATAGCTTCATTCACAACATATTTACTTTGGAATGTCGATTTCAGTTAGGATTTTTTGGCTTAGTATACTAGGTAAACCCAAACTGTTGGGTTATTTTATGCTTCAATGGACAGTATGAACCCAGAAAATAAATTAGTTCAATATTCACTTTAAGTGTATTATGTGAACAAAGTAATACTTATCCTCTCTTTGCCAGGATTGAAGGTGGGAGAGGAAGAAAGGGAAATGCATGAAGACATAATTAATGACTACATTCAGATGCTATATATTTCCCCAGTTTATCTCCTCTATTTTGCCAAGCAAGTGAGCATATTTCCAAATAAAGTCCTGGCTATATCTTGCTTCTTAAAAAAAGAGCAGATAAACATTATGGACCCAGAGATATTGTTAAGAAATTAAATATGATATTGGAGGGATCAGAGGTTCTTTTGAGCACCAAAGATGAATGTTTTGGAGCAGATGACATCAAGCCTGCTCAGCTTGCAAAACATACATTGAGTCTCCATCCTTCTGTAAATTGTTTTTTTTTTTTAATTTCTGTAAATCTACAGAGTCATGTTATTCTTCTGTTAGAAGATTTGGTCTTGAAGGCAGTATAGAAGGGGTGGAGGAGATGAAAGTAACTTGGGAGTTTTATTTGTACTATTTCAGCTTGAAAAAAAGAGCCCCTTCTGGTAGACCTCACTGGCTTCGCAGTACACCACAAAAGAAAAGAAGTGTCTCTCTATTGACATCAGAGTGGGCAGAACTAGCAGGAAATAGAAGCCTCCTTGGCTGTTCATGGAATGCAAGTTCTGTAGCCTCCATTGATTTAATCTTGCAATCTGCCAAAGTAAAGTCCGTTCTGTGCTTAGCCAATAAATCCCAGACCAGGGATGCTTCAAGGGTATTTTAAATCACCTTTCAGCATCCCACAGGATGAATAGCTTTTAGTGCAACAGGAAATGAAATCATATTTGCTCTTAGTCTCCTCCCCTTCCCCGTATTAAAACTCTACCAGTAGTTAAGCCCAGGTAGCAATTAAAAAATAGATGGAGAAATATATGGATAGAGGAGAAAGGATGCTTCTCACAGCCTTTTCTGGAGGTAAAAGAAAATCACGCCAGAACTTACCTGTTTGTAAGGCTTGCATTTCTTTCAGAGCATTCACCTCTTTCCAAAGCTTGTCAATTTGACTCTTAAGGTCACCATTTTTCCCTTAAAGAGGTAGAAATATGCATATTAGTACATTTATTAAGACTGGATTATTAATATTGTTTGAACCCAGACGTATTATTTTTTGTGTACGCACATATGATTATACTTTTGATATTCTTCATTATATACAGGAGTGGAAACCATAGCAATATAACCCTAAAAAGGTTATTTAAAGTTGCAGACTGATGCAGCATGATGCCTGCATGCTCTTAAATAGCATTTTAGGAACAAACCTTTGTACAATAATAAACAGTTACAATTCTATGGATAATTATCTAACACAAACATTATTCAAGTGTGGCTTTGTATGAATGTATGGAATATGTATGTGTTTGTATGTGTACACACTATTGATAGATAGATAGATAGATAGATAGATAGATAGATAGATAGATAGATAGATGATAGATAAATGATAGATAAATGATAGATATATAGAGAAAGAGATATATAAATACTTATATGACTATCATACTTTTTTTAACCTACTGCACTTTATACAAATGAGTCCTATAGTCCTATTTAGCCATACAAAATCTACATCTATAGGCCACACATTGGAAGAAAATCTAACCAGGTCTTCAACTCATTGAATAAATGGGCCATATATTTATCTTTCCAAAGATGCAGTATCAGTCTTTTAGCTATAATAGGAACACGGAAAATCCATTTATATTGTCCAATTCTCCAATTCCCTTGTCCTAGGTGTGTAATTCAAAACAGTATTATCCTCTGACATTTTTACCTTTTTGGCTTACCTTTTACTCTCCGCTTGATGTGCTTATTTGTCTTGAAAGGGGAAGCTTGGGCAATCACTAGATCCAGCAAAACTATGGCTATGAAAAGGAAAATCAGACTCCCTCCAGGCTTCATGACTCTTCAGATGGCGAGCAAGAACACTCAGTTAGCAATTCGGAGAGTTTCATATCCCAGTACAACTTCCCTCTGGCTACCTTTATAAAAACTGCAGTGAGGAATTGGCTCTGCTTCTTGTTTATGAAATGAATGAAATGTCTCATCAGGCTTCATCATGAAGTGCCCTGTTGTTCTTAGAATAACGAACACCTCCCTCTGACTCCCATTTCCTGTCAGGTCTGGACATTCAGTGCATCAGGGTTGTTAACCCAAGGCTAACTTGCAGCTTTGGAAGAAATGAGTATTGGTAAATAGACCCTTGGGAGAACTGCCTATGTAATAGGAGGCTGGCCATTGGAGTCCTTGGGCCAAATGCAGCCATTGGCTAAATCTCATAGGAACCTCAACTTGAATTCAAAAGCTGTCAATGCATAATCATCCCTATTCTCAACAGCTTGCCATATACAAGGAAGAAAGAGGCAATTAGGTTTTTGTAATGGAATTGTTGAAGTTTGGGATATCTTACCTGGTTCAGTTGTCGCAGCCACCAACTTTCACAGTTTTAATTCTAACTTGATTTCTGAGGACTTCACTCCATACTTAAGGTAAAGGCTCCCCTTGCATGTACATGCTAGTCGTTCTTGGCTCTAGGGTTGGTGCTCATCTCCGTTACAAAGCCGAAGAGCCAGCACTGTCCGAAGACGTCTCCATAGTCATGTGGCCAGCATGACTAAGTGCTGAAGGTGCATGGAATGCTGTTACCTTCCCACCAAAGGGGTCCCTATTTTTCTACTTGCATTTTAAACACCCTTTCGAACTGCTAGGTTGGCAGAAGCTGGGACAAGGAATGGGAGCTCACTCCGTTACGCGGTGCTAGGGATTCAAACCACCGAACTGCAGACATTTCTGATCGACAAGCTCAGCGTCTTAGCCACTGAGCCACCACGTCCCTAATCACTCCATATTTAAGAGATGGCTAACCGAGCACTAGAGTGCCTATTGTCCCTGTCACATTTTGATTTTTTTGTTTGTTCAAATTTGTAATTTTTGTTTGATGAATGAATTCAAAGAAAAAAAAAGAAAAACCAGGGATCTTGAGGAGAGGAGAGAAGTGGGAAGCAAAATTCATGTGCCCAAAAGAGAAATAAGCATTTTATATATAAATGCATAGGTAGACATAAACATTTATAGAAATATGCCTCCATCTCTTTGCAGATTTCAATATTGATTTAGAACCGAAAATACTGTTGTTGCATCCATATTGTCCGATAACTCTGACTCCTAGCAATTTCATTTATGTCATTTTCTTGGCAAAAATATGGAAGGGGTTCAACATATTTCCTGGTTGTCTCATATCCACCAATTAGCCAAGTTTAATCCTTGCTTAAAATAGGAATGTTGCAATTTGAAATCTTTCAACCCATTTCAAGCTGCCTAAATTCCAGCGACAGAGAGGGAGGGAGAGAGGGAGAGAGAAACAGAGAGAGAGAGAGAGAGAGTCTTTTAAGCCATATTTATTGCTTTAATTTAATTTAATATAACTTAATTTAATATGAAGCTTCCTGCACTGTCCCCAATCCCATGTACTTATTATGGAAACTTCAGAATGCCATTTAAATTCTACTCACTGATTTTTGGACTAAAAATGTTAGAAAAGTTAGAACAAAAATAGGTTTGGTGTCAGAATATAAACAGGATGCTGCCAACTGAAGTGTCAGTCTAAACATAAATGGGATGAAGAACTTGGCCAAATCTTTAATGCAAAAATAACAACTTGAAAAGCAAATAAGTCTGAATGAATCCTGAAGGTTTGGGTGCAAAGTGTTCCTTGAGTGGTAGCAAGAAATCACCAACACCATATTTGCAGCATGCTCAAAAGGTATAAAAATATTTTGAACATTACAAATCAGCTGCATAATTTTGAACTCAAGAACCAATATATGGTGCCAACGAAAGTCATCTATTATAATACACAAATCAACAGGGACAAAAAAAACCATTTATAAAATATATAAATAGCTACAATCCAGCTTTGATTTATATCGGCTATAAATAGTTACAATTCAGCTGGATTTGAAAGTAAGCTTTCTTTTTAAAAAATGAACATTTATTTCCCCTGCATTATAATGCTATAAATCTTAGTGCAAGGCAGATTTTAATGCAGTAATCTTTATGCAATGTGATTTTAAAATGTTGCACATTCTGATATTCAGAGAACTTAAATATTGAAAATAAAAATCCTAACTGCAATTTAGGATTTCAATGTTACAAACATAACCTTACTTGACTTTTTAAGTTAAGGATAGCAGAAAAGAACAGCTGCAAATCACATTGAAGTATTCATTATATCTACAGCATTTATTGATCATATTTATATGCTCTCCATTCCACAAAATATTAATATAATAATGGTTTCAGTCTTGACCTAAGTACTTAATATTAAATAACTCCATTTACTAGCACTTAGTGTGTCTATGTGTCAGTGTGTCGATATGAGGAAATAAGACAGATAAGGCAAATGTAACAAAAATTCAGTAAAAAGTAGAAAAAGGGGGAAAAAGTAAAATTTCTCCCTTTTTGTACGTTTCCTATTTTGGAATATTTGTAAGTATATATATTCAGTAAACAAATACAATAAAAATTCTGCTTCCCTTAAAAGCCAGCAACCTTTCTCTATGCCAAGCAGATATAAGAGAGCTTTCAAAAGCAAGCTGTCCATTAAAGGAGTGACTGTACCACTTTTTATTTATATCATTAAATTGCCTTTTCAAATAATACAGAGGTGGAAATGATTTCTTTGGGTATAAGTAGCCCATTTTCAAATCTTTCTTCAGACCTGAATTTCCTTGCATTAACTTACCCAGTTCCAAGGTTCATAAAAAAAACTTGATAGAACCTTTCCAGATTAACAAATGGTATTAAACAGCATAAACTCCCCATGTACTTTTGTTAGTCTGAAAAGATGCTACCAAATTCTTTTTTTCATGATTGGCTATTATAGTCTAGCACAGGCTGTCTTCCCCCATTAGCCAGATCCATCTCGTTTGCCCACATATGGTACCTTATACAGCACTGAATAGTGAGATAGAAGGATCACTAGCCCTACATGCTCTCTACTACAAGGATTCTATTTACATCATGCTGATCCTCATTCAGCAACCATTGGTGCAGTTTTTATCCTCAAGATGGCAGCATTTGAAAATGCTTCTTCAAAAAGAAGGAAAATGTTTTACTCCAGGGGTCTCCAACCTTGGCAACTTTAAGACATGTAGACTTCAACTCCAAGAATTCCTCAATCTCTGTTAAGGGTTTACATTTCAAATGTGAACTCCAAACTTTTCTTCTTTTCCAGTTCTGAAATGTGGGAAAAGTTCCACTGTTAGTTCTGAAATCTGGAAAAGTTTGCAGTCTCAGTGCAAGACACTGCCTTGACTTGTAAATAGAGCAATGTCTTAAATGCTGTGGCAGAACTGGCTTTTCAGCAGATGCCATGATATTTGCATCCTACTCCTTAAGCAAATGTAAACCAGATTATGTGTAAGACAACATTTAAATTTTTTTAAAGATAGGAACCAAGTACTAAGGACAAATTTTCTGACAGTGGAACTGCTTCCTTTTATAAGTTGTGGGTGCTGAACAGAGGGTAGGACTAGAAGACCTCTGAGGTTCCTTGCAACTCTTTGTACTGTATTCCATTTCCTACCACAATTGCTTTTTCAAGTTGCTTTCATCACCCAATAGAGATGGGGTACTTTTACATCCTAAACAAAAATGGAAAACAATGTGTTTATGTGGTTACAATTTGAAATGCTTTAAAAATCTGAACAAGTTCCAGTCAAAATTAAACACTTTAATGATCTGTTATCAAAGAGCAATAACAAGGCATCTGTAGTAAGCCAAAGATTTATAATAGTTACCTTGGCTGATCTCCTAGATGTAAAATCAGATCTGGTTAACCGTTAAATAGGTAACCATGAGGAAATTCCTTCAAGTCTAAATAGTCATCATTTGGAAGGTCTCAAACTTGGGTCTTAGGTAGAAATAAGATTTGAATTGAATCCAAATACTTGTTTCCTTCTTCCTGGATCTCCATAGATATATCAGAACATTCATCCCCTGCAGTTGCTTTATGGTTCAGAATATAAAACTGGAACCATAACACCCTGTGCCAAAATTTGAGGAATAACTCTTGTCCTCCGGAAATCAGCCATGTATAATTGATAATGCCGCCGCAGTAGAAAAATAGGGACCACTTTGGTGGGAAGGTAACAGTGTTCTGTACACCTTCGGTGTTTAGTCATGCCAGCCACATGATCACGGAGACCTTCAACTCTTTGGCTTTGTAACAAAGATGAGCACTGCTCCCTGGAGCTGGAAACAACTAGCACATATGTACGAGGGCAACCTTTATCTTTACCTATAGAAAGTCAGCACCTACCCTTCCCAGAAAAATAAAAGATCTTGAGAAATATTAAAAAGGCAGAATATTATGTTTCCTCAAAGGGAGAAGTGGAGAAACATGTTTTTTAAAGGCAGAAAGCAGCCCCCGTTTTTTTTTAATACAGCCAATGTCAGCACTTAAGAGATAAAGAGCTTATTGAAAGAGGAAGACAAGTATCTAGATAGCTCAATTTATAGGCAAGGCAGATACTGCAGGCAGAAATCAATTCAAGACAGGATATTTTGAAACTCCCAGCAGCAAAGTCTGAACAAAGGCAAAAGGGTAGGATTAGAAGCAACCCCTCTTCTAAGATCCAAAACGGGATGGAAGCCATTAAGACGCAACAAGAATTGCCCAACTCCCTTTCAGAACACAAGCCCCTTCACTGCATGATCCCAGAGCAATCCAAACTTCACCTGGGAGCTCAGATAAACAATAAGCCAGAGGCTGATCAGGATTTGCATGGCCTCTTTTGCCTATAGAGCCAGTTTTGACCCCTACATAACCCCTACAGGAGCCCCATAGGAATCTGACAACAGCCAAGAGAGGATTAAAGGATATGTTCTTGCACAGGAACAGGAAGCTCAAGTACAAAGCCCAAAAGAATGTATACAAGCCACCCACTTTCAACTCAATTTTGTCAGCTGCACCAGAACGAGGTGCTTGGTGATTCTGTTCATCATAAAACCATCTTTCCAATCCATGTTTCCAGTGTCTTTCTCCCAGCTTGGAAGTGGACCAGATGAATTTTTCGTCCAACAATTAGTTCCCCCCCCCCCCGGCAGTTGTGTGCACAGTTAAACTTGGCCATTGGAGCTCATTTACAGTAGAATATATTCTGTGACCCTGATAATGGGCTAATTCAGAATTCATGCTAAGCAATTGGATTATCACATTTGGTGGCTGGGGGGGAGGGGGGGGAGGGGGGGAATGGAGAAACTTTGCCCTTTCAGATTCTTCCTGCCCATTTAAAGCAATCAGCCAACTACTTTGTTTCCATGGTAATGTATTGCTAGCTATTATGCTTGGCCAAAGCTATTAAGGTAATATTCCTAAAGAAAGGGGGGGGGGATTTCATGTGACCCATTCAGAATACCTATCTACATAACAAAGCAAGCAGATTCACAGGTCACCTGGCTGCAATTTCCCAAGGCCACCACACTTCCAAAAAATTGCATCTATGCCAAATTTAGCAGAAGTAATCTCCCTGGCTGTCTTTTGGAAAGGATGTGTTTCCTTTTCTTGAATTGGTCTGCAAAATGTCCAACACCCTGCTTGAGCAGGAGAGTCTGTTCCAAATATTAGCCTCTACCTAGGATCAAACTCACAGTCTCCCAATTGTGAGGCGAGAACTCCACCTCAATAGAATAGAATAGAACAGAATAGAATAAATAGAATAGAATAGAATAGCAGAGTTGGAAGGGAACTTGGAGGTCTTCTAGTCCAACCCCCTGCCTAGGCAGGAAATTCTACACCACTTCAGATAAAGGGTTATCCAATCTCTTCTTAAAAACTTCCATTGTTGGAGCATTCACAACTTCTAGAGGCCAGTTGTTCCAATGACAGCCATCAATGATGAGCATGTAGTTAAAGAAGGGCATATAAAATACTACAAACCTCTCCAGCATTGAAAGTTTTCAAAATCTGAACAAATCAAACTGTTTTTAGCTCCTTTCCAGAAGAAAACGGTTCATTACTCCAGCTTATCAGAAGTCTGTTTGAGCTTGTGCAACCTTTCCATTTAGAATGTTCAGAAAAAATGTTCACAGCTCTGGTAGTGGATGCTCTTCCTGAAGGTGGATTCGTTGCTAAAATATTATGGTCCTCTGCCTTTCTGTCTCTAGCCGATAAGACTTAAGCAAAACCCGCAAGCTAATTTAATCATTGTTGCTACAAGATGAAAAGGGAGTTAATCCCAAAACTAGCTGCTGGCCTGGTCCCGAGTTCCTTGATAATGACAATCACACGATCCTTCTAGAAATGTACAAGCAGAATGAGGGCTCCCCCAAAACGAGAAGAGATATTTTAAAAAGTGGAATTAATAAAAATGGACAGCCATACCAATCCTACATGCTCCTGTACCAAATGGATAGCAAATGATTATCCAAGTTTTTAAGAAGGGATTGGATAACCATTTGTCTGAAATGGTATAGGGCAAGGGTCTTCAAACTTGGCAAGTTTAAGACTTGTGGACTTCCAACTCCCAGAATTCCTGAGCTAACATGACTGGAGGAGGAATTCTGGGAGCTGAAGTCCAAAAGTCTTAAAGCTGTCAAGTTTGAAGACCCCTGGATAGGGTCTCCTGCTTGAGCAGGGATTGGATTAGAAGACCTCCAAGGTCCCTTCCAATTCTATTATTCCATTCTAATATTTTCTATTTTGTTCTGTTCTATTCTATTATTTTCTGTTCTACTCTAATCTATTCTACCCTACCGTAGTCTATTCTATTCACAGCAAGTGACACAAGAAGTTCAGTCAACCTGCTTCTGAATGTAGTGAACATCTTTCTGGAACCCTAAAAAAACCCCTTGCATCAAGATCTGCATGGAGAATAGATGAAAAAACCACCTTGATCTTATAACTCTTTTAGAATTGCTTAGCATCTTCTCGGATGGGAGGCCTAAAGACATGTCTGTTTTGTTCCATTGATTAGTGTGTTTGTTTCCTGGCAAATGTCCTGATGGGTTTTCAGTTCTGTTCCAAAACTGACACTAGATTGTTGAATGAGCCATCCAAGGCAATCTTGCTGGGAGCAATCTGAATGTCTCAGTGGCAAAAACGTACAAGACGTACTCCTTCAGTAAGATGGCCTAGTTAGGTAGTGGAATACAGCCAATTTTAACTGATTTTGAAAAATTAAGCAGGGCTGCTGCAGAGCAGACTGGGAAGTTGAAGAGAAAAACACCCCTTCCTCAAAGGCTGTTTCTTATGAAAGATGCCTGAAATTCAGGAGGAGTAGAAAAATTTCCTGCCTAAAGGGAGAACTACCACACCTGCACCGAAAAAAAATTCCATTGACCCCCAGGTCCTCTTTATCTCTCCTGTTTGTTGGCTAACATGAGCCTAGAGTTGGTAGCTCAAGGTTGGCAATGTTAAGCTGGGTCAACCAAGAGTCCAGGTCTAGAGTTTCAACCATTGAGTTAAGCTATAAATTCTTTCTTTAACCCAGGGGTCTTCAAACTTGACAGATTGTGGTCTTCAACTCCCAGAATTGTTCTTCCAATCATGTTAGCTCAGTAATTCTGGGAGTTGAAGTCCACAAGTCTTAAATTTGCCAAGTTTGAAGACCCTTGCCTTAACTTCTCAAATGCCATGCTACCAATATTTAACTATTCTGACACTATGCCTTCATGTTTTCAAGTACTGGGTTGCACAAGTTAAGATGTTCATGCTTGCAGGTACATCTGGTTTAATGCACAGCCTTTTATTGAAGGGTCTAGAAACTGCACGAAGCTACTTCTGTAAGTAAAGCTTGGCACCCACCCACCCCCTATTCTTCCCAAGCCTGCCCCACTTTGTCAACCCCTTTGATGTGCTGGATTAAATGACATGAGGCAAAGTTAATGCTATGCTTCATAGTTTATTTATATTTTTATGTAAACATCATTTGCTTGGTAGGCACAATATAACAAAAGCTCTAAAGCAACAGAGAACAATTAAAACAAACATATCAGTTTACTTAGTTCAGGTGGATGATGAAGAGAGGCTGTCATAGTTCCATAATCCAAATTGGGAACTCATTTCCTTTTACTTGATGAAAGCAATCAATTCATTAGAGAAAAGGTACATTAGTAACAAAGGATTGGGGCTCAAAGATTCCAAACTCTGTTCCCCAGTAATAATACTGATTAAATAAAATTCCTTTTCTATATAGCTTCTCCTGCTGTCTTAAGAGGACTCTACCCAGACCCTAAGTTGGCAGAATTGCAAACTAAAATGTTCCCCAACTCCATCCAGTTTTTCCCTGCACATTGAAAGCAAGACTTGTTAATTATGGATTTTGAGACTTTATTTGCCACTGTTTTCCACCTACAGAGGTAATTCATCAGCTATATGGGGCATTGTAACCTGCTGTATCTCCAATGTATTCTGATGTGGTCAGTTATTTCTTTCGAAATTCAAGTGATGATATCCCTTTCTAAATTTCCCTGAAGAGCCAGGCTGAAATTTTAGGGGAAATAATGTTGCTTTGTGGACAGAGGGGAGGAAGATAAACCAATTGTTTTAGAGGAAGCTTCCAATGCTTTGCACTCTTTTCACCTAATCCTAGAAGAAAATCCACAGTCCAGTGAAACTCAGGTACATAAGACTGAATTCAATGGATCACAGGCACTGATAGTTTGCATGCATGTTGGGCTATTTTGATTCCACTTGATGTGAAAGCCTCTCTCCAGCTCATAAAATATAAGCACTGGCTTGTTTCAAAAGAATGCATCCAAGGATAGCTGTGTTTCTGAAGGGATCTCCACAATTAAAGAGTTCTAAGCAAATAAATGATCCACAAATGTTTATTTCAATATTTGCAACGTTGCAGGACTAAGCATGAGATCAATTTGTCTGAGTTATCAAGGCAACATCAAAGCTGAAGAAGAGCAAACTTAGCGTACTTCATAGGTACCTTGGCCTTCAAGCACAAAAGGAGCTGAGTCACAGAAGTTCTAATGCTATCATCATGATGTCTCTAAAACAGAGAGTGGGAAAACCAAGGCTAATTTAACGCCACTTGATTTTCTGGCTTCCTTTCTCTCAAATTATAGCCTGATTCTATCTTTTTGCTGTTGGGGATACTCAAGATGAAAACCAGGTCAAATAATACAATTTGCATTGCTGGCTAGAGGTTTCCGCTTTGGGTTGGCTGCCTTCTGGGTACCTTTGCCATCATCAAGAAGGGCAAACCTACGTCAGGAAAAGTAGGAATGCATTTTTCTTTCTGAAGTATAAGACTGATGGACAATGGATTAAAAGGTAGGGCTCAGGGACTACAAAACATTATAAATTAGTGAGGAAGAATGTATCCAGGAGGATACATGGGAGATTTAGGGATTTATGCATTAATTTCTACTACATGCATAGTGCAGAAAACATTGCAACATTTCCCTTCCTCCTCTAGAACTCTGCTTCATCTAAAAGTTAGTCTATTTATCTGAAAAGGGACCGGGTTTCCTTCAGAGCATGGGGCTGGACTGTAAGACCTCCAAGGTCCCATCCAACTCTGTTATTCTGTTATTTAGCTATGGAGATGAATATCTTCCATCAAAAGCAGTCTCTGCAACGCTTGCCTATTTCTAAGAGTTTCCTTTCAAAAGGTTTGCTTGTAAAAGAATCAAAAGATGGAATTTTGAGGCATTTGCCCCTGCTAAGTTGATGATAAATATTCTTGGCTTTTCACTGGTCTATTTTCTAATTGCTGGGCATCTCTGGGGATTGAAATAAAAATAAGAAGATAAATATGGGGAAAGCCGCAATGATGTGAAAAGTTTGCCCAAATCTCTGCTCTCCAAAGTCTCAAACAGGGACTCAAGCGAAGGCTCAGCTGATCATCTTGGAAGAGACAACTTTTGATACTGGTATATGTTGGTTAATGACCAAAATAAAGTTTTATTTGATTATAATGGTAAGCTTGCAATGGCTGTTGACATTAAAACACACCTAAAAGATGGCATTCTTTTGGCATTTGTTTCACAAGGTCCCTTCGTTCCATCTCTTTTTGCTTTCTTCTGCATTCTTAAAGAGATGGCATTCTGTGGAGATACATTGATTTACTGCAAACAAAAACAAAAACAAACCCCCTACCGTATGAGTCACAAAAATGGAATGGTAAACATGAATGTGCAACAGCTGCAATTTAAATGGCTTTCAAAACTTGGTTGAAATCAATCCATGAAGAAAGTGGCTATTAATCATTGTTGCACTGCTAGAGATACCTAGATAAGAAGAGAAAGTTGATGGTGGTAGAAGTAAACACTGCAGGAATATTATTTTAATAATGGATTTAAAATCTATTGGCAGGGCAGTGGATAACTAGAGCAGGCTCTTATAAACAACAGTGTGGTTATAATGATGCTGCCAGTGAAATTCCAAAGCAGGGCTTGAATCAGAGCTGTTCATTTTTACTAATGTGCAAACATTCCACCTCAAGAAGATTATACCTGAAAGACATTCAATCAAGTATTGAGAACAAAGCGACTTTTTAAAAAATACATTGGAGAGGTGCTTAAATCTTATTGGATTCTTTTGAAGTGATCTGGCTATCTTTTTTTTTTTTTTTGTAGAGATGCAAAAATGGCTTAAAAAATAATTGAACCAATTTGCTAGTTTGATCCAAACATTTGAATTGATTCACGTCAGTTTTATGAGTCAATGCAAATCATCGAATCTGATCAATTTTCAAAATCAAAGCAATCATTTGAATAGATCTGTTTCCCAATCTAGCTCTGGATCAAGTCTCAAACCTGTTGCAATCCCAAATTAGTAAAGTTGTTCTCCTACCATTAAAGCCATTTACCCCCACTTTGGGAAAAAAAAACACAACTGGAGATTTGAGAGAGGGGGAGGGAAAGTAACAATGCAGGAATAGACAAGAAGATGCTTTCCCTCTTTCTAAAAACCAAATAAAATTCCTATTAAGCTTGATTGGACTGCATACCATCACTTAAGACTGGCTGTTTTATTTTCTACCACTTTGAAAAGTGATACACTAAATGATGTGTATAAATAATGATCAATTACTCTAACATCTTGATATCTCAATTCCCTGCCTTTCTTTGGGTTTTTATCATCCTTAATTTGACCTGTGGTTTGGTTGATTGACAACTTCAAGGAACAACAGAATAATCTTTGTAAAAAGGCTTATTGTCAAAGTCAATCTTTTAGGATCATAACAGAACTCAACTGTTCAGCAGGCAGAAAGCACATATCAGAAAATTAGAAAAATAAAATTGGAATGCTTAAAATAATGTTAATCCAAATGCATATTTCATTTGAGGAAAGATGTTAGTAATAGTTTAGCGGCACTCCAAGACATTTGGACAAATATTTTCTTTGATTAATAAAGTCCATAACACTAAAACTATGTAGGAAATCTATGTTCTCTGTGAGTACAAGATATCGAATCACATACTTTGTGTATAAGAAAAATCATAGTGAGACAAGAATAACGTGAGGTTTACACAAAGTGTCAGCATTTGGATAAAGCATTAAGAGACTAATATTTCTTTAAATGTGTTGGATGGAGATATTCACTCTTGAGCTACTTTAAATATTATTAAGAGTGCTGTTTTGCTTAATGCTAAAAAAAAAGATGCAAAAAATGAGTATATGAAGCATAAAGTCATTCCAAATAATTTTCTTTGTACAATATAATTTAGGCAAATTAACTATCAACATTTGTTGGCAATGTTTTCAATAAACCCATTTTACTCAATTGGCGGAGTCTGAGCACTACTATTCCCCTAACAACTACTATACACTGAGAGTTACACAAATCAGTGCGTCTTAACATCTCTTGAGGATTGTTTTCTTTGTATACCAATCAATATTGTACACATGAGGTATTTTCTTGAGAAATGAGAAGGAGCTGCTTGTTTACAAAGTGGTGCAGGAAAAATTGGCAATTGCCTACCATGGTAGCCTTAGTCTGTGATTCAAAAGAGGACATTCCTTCTTTATGCCCATAAAGGAGAAGATACACATTTATTGATACATCATGAGTAGTTCTCAAAAGTATAGTGGGATAGGGCTTTGTGTGCACATGGACTTATCAGGGTTCATTCATATCATTGCCCAGTTAATGATTATAATTTTGTCATGAAGGACAACATTGGCCTATACGATGGTTTAAGGCAGGGGTCCCCAAACTTGGCAACTTTGAGACTTGTGGACTTCAACTCCCAGAATTCCTCAGCCAGCAAAGCTGAATTCCAGGAGTTAAAGTCCACAAGTCTTAAAGTTACCAAGTTTGGAGACCTCTGATTTAAGGCTTTGTATCAGCTTATCAACAGAGAGTCTATTTGAATTAACTTTCCCACTTACTACAAAACATGAGTCCAAAGTTTGCCTGTGGATCAGTAAGAACATTTCACAGGGCTGGGGAAAGAGAAAAGTGTAAGTGTCACCAAAGAGAAAGCAAGCATTAAATATTTTTCTTGTTTCCTTGACCCTAAATACATTTTAATAGCTTGATTTCCATTCATCCATATTCCCCCATATTATCAAACCACTAATTTTTAACTTGTTTCTCTTTTGTTCAGTTGTGTCCAATTCTCAGAGACCGCCTGAAAAAGTCTCTGAAGGGATTTGGGGGTTTTTTGGCAAGTTTTTCAAAAGTAAGTTTGCCATTGTCTGGTTCTTAGAGCAGAGAGGAAATGACTGGCCCAAGGTTACTCCAGTGGCTTGGTTCCAAAAGTGGAATTACAATCCATAGTTTCCTGGTTTCTAGCTTTAACTATCACATTAAACTGGCTCTCAATTTTAATTTAAAATTACCTAAATAAAGTTGGGAATAGGTGGGAATTGGTCTGGGCATACTCATGTTTTAAACGAAGAAAATGCCAGGAAGAGTCCAGGCTATGCATGTTTGTAATTACTGTACACATGGACTACCCTATCCACAGAATCTAACCTGCCCCTTCACTCCAAAACTAATCCATGTCAACATTATCAAAGTGGATTGAAAATTTGTTTCTGGAACCAACATGGAAAGATGTTTGGGTCTCCTATTGCTGTAGATGACAATAAGGCTTTTGATAGGGATTCAACAAGACTCTTACAGGCAAACTGGAGACCACAGGATGGAATGTCATAATACTGGGAAAGTCTGAATGGCACTTCAGTTCAAAACATCAATGACCAACACCTGATAGCTCAGCTGACTGCAGACAAAAGGAAAAACAAAACAGCACACACTGTACTAGAGCATTTGTTCACTGGTGCACACAATGGGTTTCCCCAGTTGTCTTCCCTTCTTCTGCTTTATCAACTCTTCCAGCTCTCATTCCCACCTTTTCCAACTACTGTTGGATGAATGGTATACACTCTTTGTTCTCATTGTCCCCTTCATGATCGTCTTCCTCTTCGGCAGCTTCGCTGGTCTCTGTGCTGTCGTTGGCCATCTGGGGAGGAGACAGAATGAAAAGTATGCACGTCAGTCCATATAATTCTCTGGCTAATGCACAAAGCAATTAGAAAATTAGAGAAGACCCTGAAGGCAGTGATATCACTATTCCAAAACTTTGTCAAAAATTGCAAGAACAAGATGAAAGGGAAGGTGCCATAATTTTGGCAGAGACCTTTTAGTTCATCACTATCATCTTTTAGATACGCATACATACCCAACCCATCCAGCATAGATAGTGCCATTTTCAGGGTGTTTGGGGTAAAAGGAGAAACGATGGATCCAAGCAATGATTTGTAAAGGCACAATCACCAATTGGCAGATCTCCAAATGCATTCCAAACTAATGAGATTCATGGAATTGACATTTTGCAAAATTTATAAAATGTTTCATGACATAAACATTATCATGACACTCTATGGTATAATACAAATGTTTTAAAACCTCTTTTGTGGTCATCTCCTGATGTTTCACAATTAAACATGGGCTATTTTCAAAGAGTCACGTCTCTGAATATCTCCCTGTAATTTAAGAATTTTTCCAGTGAAGAAAGAACATTAGAATTTCTGCCATTGTTGAAGGCATTGATGAATCTAGTAATAAAAATACCTCTGGAACAATAACCCATCAGGTCACCTAGGGGGTTAATAAAGGGTACGAAGGTTTCTTCAATATTCACATATTGATCAATGTTGGATTTGAAATCTTCTACTTCTTGTAACTTACCAAAGGAGTAGGTGTCTTCTCCACATCCAGAATTAATTTGCCTATATTACCTCTGTCATGGATTCTTTGCATTGCTTCCTTCACCTATAATCAATAGATCTTAAAATTTAATCTTCTTTGTGATGCAAAAGAAAAGCAAATCAAAGTCAAAAAATACCCCCCTACAACTGGATTTTAGCACAAGTATTTTTCCTAGAATCTGTATGTATGTAAAAAAAAAATCCCCATGTTGACTTTTAGTATAATCTCAAGAAAGACATGGAATTAATTAAACATCACAAGAAAATAAAATATTGTATCACCAGAATATCACAGCACTAGAAAGGCTGCTGTCTAAAACCTGTTTCCTAGGAGTATGTGTTTAGAGATTTCTTTTGTGTAAATGTGGCAAAGCTAGAAACACAATGCCTTCAGAAGGTTTAGACTAAAGCTCTTAGAATCCTTGACAATTGTCCATGTGTCAGCCCTACAAAGAACAACGTATCAAGAAATTCACTCTACAGAAAGATTAGATTGAAACTTTTTGGTGATGGGCTACCTTGGCACAATCTTGCAAATCTGCCTGTGTTTTCACTTCCGTCTGTCTTTTACACCTGGGGATCAGAAATAATTCAATCTAAGTCTTCTTCTAATACTTTCCTACCTCCCTGGGTTTAGCACATGTTTCTTCTGTCCCTGTTGTTCTAATGGTTTCTAAATGCTTTTTCCAAGGTTATCTCCCTGTACCATGTGACTTTAGAGAATAATAATGTAATAAAAGCATCTGGAGAGCACCCCTGATGAATACAATTGAAGTGTCACGTGCAATCCCATTTCTATCTTCCTGGGAGTATATTGCACTGAGCATCACTTTGGAAGATAAGACCTCTGGATTTCCATTCTATGTTATGATTTTATTTTATGATTGATGGGCCTCCTTTGCTGTTACATGGACTGCAGCTTCATTTTAGGATACATGGATTTTGGTAACACATTCCTGTAATCCGAGAGTTAAATATTACATTTATACATTAGCTCAATTCAAAGAGAGTTTAAGCAGTATACAGTGTATATAATAAAATGCAGTAAATGATATAATGTATCTTTTCTTTTATGTACACTGAGAGCATTTGAACCAAGTCAAATTCCGTGTTTAATCACACTTGGCCAACAAAGAATTCTATTCTATTCTATTCTATTCTATTCTATTCTATTCTAATAAAACCAGATCATAACACATGATGTGATTATAAAAATATAGAAATAACATTTTGGTGGCGGTCACAACAAGAACATCGTCTACATTATTCCAATTGCTGCTTAATCTTACGCACATGTCAGTTACTATGGGCAACTTTCATCTGGTCTGTAGCTCTGAGGTCCCTTTTAGGATATCCACCTGAAGTACCTGAGTTGAAATCTCTCCAAAATACCCCATAAAGCAGCAATTGTGAAATTGTTACAGTTAAGAAAACTACATGAGCACATCCTGAAGTTACCAGATTATAAAGAGGCAAGGTGGAATGAGCAATTATTTTGTCACCATTACCAATTTCCACACTGTATGTGGGCTACAGCTGGAAAAGCTTAGCTTCAGCATACAGAACCTTTACCAGACCAATTCTCAAATACAGCACATCCTCCTGGAACCTGCACCGTATATCGGACATTAACACAATTGAGCGGGTTCAAAGGTATTTCTCAAGAAAAGTTCTCCATTCCTCTATTCATAATAGGGAATAATAATTCCCTATGCCTCCAGGCTCAAAATTTTGGGCCTGGACAATCTGGAACTGTGCTGCCTGCAGTACGATCTAAGCATAGTACACAAAATAGTTTGTACAACCTGTCAATGACTTCTTCAGCCTCAATCACAGCAAAACACGGGCAAACAACCGATACAAACTCAAGGTAAACCACTCTAAACTCAATTGCAGAAAATACAGTAACAGAGTGGTCAACGCCTGGAACGCTCTACCAAACTTCATTGTTACATCCTCAACCCTTCACAGCTTGAACCTTAAACTGTCTACCGTGGACCTCACCCCATTCCTACGAGGTCCTTAAAGGGGGCGTGCATAAGCACACCAACGTGCCTACCGTCCCTGTCTTAATGTCCCCATTTATCTGTATGTACTCCCTTTGTTCTTGTTTATGTTCTTACCTATACTTGTTATCTTGCACATGTTTGACAAATAAACAAATGAACAAATAAATAAACTCTCCATCTTAGTAGGGCTGAATTCACACACATTTATAATATTGCATGTTTAATAACTGTCCATGGATCTATCATTATATTTCTGTTTTTTTTTTCTCTTGGTAGCTCAGAGAAGGGGAAAGTTTCTCTCATTGCATCCCCACAACTCCCAAAGGAAGGGTGTTGGGCCAAGGGTACATCATTCAACTTGAGATCAAGTGGGGATTTCAACCTGCATCTGCTTTATGCAAGCCCAATGATAACAAGTGGTCTCCAAACCATCTATTTCAGGGGTCTCCAATCTTGGCCACTTTAAGACTTGTGGACTTCAACTCCCAGAATTCCTCAGCCAGAAAAACAGCAAAAAGATGGCTGAGGAATTCTGGGAGTTGAAGTCCACAAGTCTTAAAGTGGACAAGGTTAGAGACCCCTGATCTATTTTATCAGTTCTGAATATGTTTGTTCAGTTACAATTACAATTGCTGAATGGTTCTCAGCACCATTCATATGCTACCCAGCTCTGATCAATAGCATTTAACCCATTTTCTCCTCTAAAGAATACAGGCACTTTATTGTTCAACTGAATTAAATAACATTTTGATCTTGCTTTAATCCTTGCTTTAATTTGAAATTTCACTAAAGATGTAGAACGATTAACAGCTAACTGCAATTTTACAAGCCTTTAAGTCTACAAATGTTTAAATTGCTTCTACACTATCAAGGAAAAAAAATAATCATGCCATCTAAGTATCATTTGTTCTTTGAAAATATAGCTGTTCCTCAGGAGCTACTCAAATGCCATATTATAGGAGGGAAATTACTTGTGCTTTCTGTCAAAATATGTGGACTTAATATGGATGAGAGAAAAGAGGTTATTAATACTTCTTTATAGATGTTTTCACAGTACAATGAAGTGATTATTCAAGAATTATTGAATAAACACAATTCATTGGATGATACCACATTGCCTAAACTAATATGATGCTTTTGAAACCATTCTGACTGGGTTCCCACCTGTAGTTTGTTTGGGTTTGAAAAACCAAATCCCCGGAAACTAAGCTATCACGGAAGAAAGAAGCCTGAAAGAAATTCCATATAATTCTCCAAGAAGAAGATACCTTTTCTTGTAACCTTCACAGAACATTGGGTACAAAATCCTCTCTTTTAGCTATGATGAACTAAATTAGCCTTCTACCTTGTTCAGGCAAGTATGAATACTATTATAGTATTGAAATAAGGACGGTACCCTTTTCCTCTGCCAAATTCCAGAACCTTCCATTACACACAATATTCCATTATTCCTAATACCCAATTCTTTGAATAAGCAGAATAATCTTTCTACTTGGATGATCAGAGCTTAATATGAGAATGGGTAATATTTTTTCTTTTTTTTTTTTTTTTGCATTTGAATTTTTTTCTCTCAGAAGAAAATCCCATATTTTCTTTATTCCTCATTTTGCCTCACGAGGAGCGCTCAAATGTCTATTCACTCATTTTGTACAAGAGTTTAATGCTGACCTTTGGCTGCAAACTGCCCCACTTCTCACCAGGAGATTAGAACATTTGCATAAAGAAATGAATTTGCATTATTAATCATACTAACAAATAGCAATAAAATGTAACCGCCAAGCTAGATAGTCACTTTTATGAACTCTTGAAAAGCTAAGGAACAGAGCCAGTTGGAAATCTTAGGAATGTAATGTTTTGAAAGACAAAACATTAACCTGGATTAAGTAAACAACAAATTATGCTGTTTCCAAAAATAGCAACGGCCAAGCGATTACCAGCAGTGGAACATGACTTTATTTTATAATTCTTTTGAAAAGTATTCAAAGGCTGAAATAAACAGAAAAGCAAAACCATCACTGCATAAAACTGAAAGACAATAGTTGGGTTCCTTCAGCACAGCTGGATATAATTCATGATCCAAGGATCGGAGTTCTCATGACATGCTGAGCCAAAAACAAATAATGCCAACCTCTTAACACCTGGCAGAATAAAGCAAGTTTTTATTATTCTCTAAGGCAGAAAAGGATAATTTTCTTCTTTGTAACTTTAGAGAAGGCGAAGAGCTACTAAATTTGTTTATGCTTGTGATGAAGTTTGGAAGTCACTTCTTTATGTATTTTTTTCTCTCTCTTTCTGTAGTGTATTTTTATCTTTTTCTTCCTTTTACATTTTACAACTGTTTTTTTCTTTCTTTCTTTAGTTTACACTGTGTTTTACTATAGTTGAAAAAAATCTTAATAAAAATGATATATGAACACTTGGAATGGGAGGTTGATATAAATTAGCCAAGTTTCTTATATGAATTTCACACATGCCAAGATAAAATGCTTGTGTGTCTGAATTTATAATAAACAGCAATCAGATATTAGTAGGCAATGCCAAATGTTGACTTTATCAACGTGGGAAATATCCCACTGATTTGGATGTGCTACAGGTAGCCTTTAATACAACATTACTGGGATTTTTCTGAAGGACATATTTAAAGCTTTCTAGTCCATACCAGTGAGGGAAGAGTTAAAAGAGATACTTTTGGTCTGTCTGCTTTGCCCCAGTGCTGCTAAGGAACAAGCAACTAAAACATGCCACAGCAAATTATGAGGATCAGGTCTCCATGGTTACAGGTCATGTGGCCTAAAATTACAAGCTTTTAGCGTCAGAGTTACTTTGGTAACGCCAATGGCGCAGGTAGCTCATCCAGATCTTGCCCAAACTGATAAAAGCATCTGTCTGATTTTTCTGTTTTGATGCTCAGCCAGCAGCTGGCATTAACCCATAGACAGCAAGCATTTATGCTGTTACAAGCACTCCTAAAAGTCGCAGCTGTTCACTGAATATGTGACGGAGGGTAGAATCACAGCCATCGACTTTGTTCACACAATATACTTGGATAGGCTAATGAAAGATTTAGGAGCTGCATGAGCTCAACAGACTTCAGATTGGCTAGTTTTAATCTTAGTTCATTGTGGCTGTGAAGATTATGCAAGTCAACCTTTTTGGATTGCACAATCTGAACCCATTGGAGTGGATTAAAATCAGTAAGTGGACTGTGTGAAGGCAGACTCTAAGAACTGATTAGTCTCCTTCCAGTGTTTCCATTAATATATGTGATATTAATGGAAACACCAATTTCCTATGTCTGTGTGTGTGTGTGTGTGTGTGTGTCTGTGTGTGAGTGTGTGTGTATTTGTTTTCTTAAGTTTTTGCGGGTACTTACATGTATGTTATTCAGCTTTGTTCAGGTATTTTCCCATGTCATTATAGTTGTGCTTTTACACATACACACAATTCCATGATCCTTTTATACAAACAACCAAAAGCAGTAAGAAAAGAGAGGAAGGAAGGGTGGATGAAGGCAGTTCAACTTTATTGCTTCTCTTCCCATGATCCTAAGGGTTATTATCATCACCTACCGTTTTGTTTACATACAGGCATGTATGCCTATATAATACCTTGTTTTATTTCTAAATGGTTTGGGGAGATTATTATCCTGAATGGCAGGATATAAAGAACTGTAAATAAAGCAACAAGCAATTAATTCCAGTTCTTGTCATCATTACAAGTCAACACGAACGAAGGAGGGGGGGGAATGTGTGGAAACTTTGAGGTTACTCAAACCAATTCAGCACACCAGATGGAAGGGAAAGGAAGAAAAAGGCAAAACACAGAAAAACAATCTGAAAGTTTTAGCGGTCCAACAATCAACCAAAGTTTTGAACTTCTCTGTTCCTTCCTGGCCGTAAATCATTTTACCTGATAGTATTTTGTAACCTTCCCAGGCAATCCTCATATCAATTCTAGTGCTATGAACTGAACTCATATTCACTTATATAACCAAGGATGTAGAAGCGATGTTCTCAAGGCTATCAGGCAAATCATAGCAGGAAATCAACTCCAACGGAAGGCTAAAACTACTTTTATCGAGATTGTCTATAATTAAGATAATTTTGTAAGTTGGACTGTGCTGTACCTCTTCCTTATACTCCTTAAACACATTTGCTCTGATAAGATTCAACACACTTCCTTCAGCTGTTATCAACAATACCAATAAAGAAAAAAAAAAAATCTCCCATGAATGACTTTGCTTCAGTGACCCCCACAGAGGAAGTTGTATTGTAATTTTTATTTGGGGTATTTATCTGCATGAGGTATTAATCCAGCCACTCATAAAGGAATTCCCAGGGAGAGACAATCAATGATAAGACTCCCATCTTTCAGCAGACCATAAAATAATTTTGCTATATTACCCATAATATAGCCAAATTTTGCCTAGCTGCTACAAATATTGTTCATTAAAACTGCATTTCTCAGATACTTTTACAATTTTATCCCCTCCCTTCAAAACTTCAATTACTACCCATACTACTGCAATGAATATCCCATCACTTGTAATTCTGAATAGTACCAGATTGGCCTCCACTTTCCTGTTGTATCTAAGAATATGGGAAAGCTGGAACACGACGAGATAATTCTCCATATATCTGCAAATGAAACTTCCAGGTCAACAACAGCACAGTGAATTTAAAAACCACAGCTGATCTTTCATGACCAGTGTTGCATGTTCCTTTATAACTGCCACTATTAATATCTTGGCAATGACATTTTACACCAGAGGTAATATCTTGATTATCCATAAAGGTTTATATGTGATCTTCCATATCACAATGCTCAGGGAGAATATCATATATTACATTTCGAGTGGCTGAGAGAGGGGGTTATGGGAAATTGTATGTAGAATTCAATAGTGTAGCCAATAAATATTTGAATTCCAAAAATTTTAGCTCATCCTTCTAAAATATTAACACACTTATTTTTTCGTGCAGAGTTAGGTATTTGGCAGAGAACTGCTGGAGTTTGTTCTTATAATTTTTTAAACTACAAAGTAATGAAACAAATCAGTCTACAGCACCAACTGCCTGGCACAAAAGTCAGTGATAATGTCCATTTAAAAGCCAGCACAGAGCAAAATGTTTGGCAGAAGCCATGAATATTCTTAGTGTTTTGATAGAATCACTGATAAGATAAATTTTGGAAATCAAATAATCAAACACATGATCCAACTGTAAAAAAATAAATAAATCCTGACTCTACCTAGGGCACATCTGAACAAAATGCCACACTACAGATAGAAGAGAATTATTTATAGCTCAGGGTTGAATTGTGGAGTCCTTGGTGCTCTTTGAGCTTGGTTGTTTTCTTGCAGATATTTCATTACCATACTAGGTAACATCACATCAGCACTGGGATAGCAGGCTAGCAAATCCAGCTCCTGGTTCTTCTCTCTAAGTACCATAGTCAAAAAACAAAACTATGGCTTTAAGCTTCCTGTGTTTCTGGCTGGCCAAGTCCCTCTCATATGGGCAAGTAATCATCATTGGGTACACAATGGAGATTTTTAATAGTACAATGTGGGACAGATTCTAAGTGGTATGATGGCCTGAAGGTGGAGCTCTCGCCTCACAATCAGGAGGCTGTGAGTTCAACACTAGGTATAGGCAGATATTTCTCTCTCTGGGCATGATGAGAATATATCTGCTGAACAAAACTCCACATTGGTGACAGGAAAGGCATCTGGCCAATAAACACTCAGCTCCATTCAGTTGCCCAGACTCCACCTACAAGGGATTATGGGGTCATTAAAAGAGGATGAATGTGAACAGAAAATCTGATCAGAAATAACTTTGGCTTCCATATGAGAGGCTGAAATGTCCCCTGGATGTTGCCCTAATAGGTAGTGTCCTAATTCTAATCAAGTAAATAGCTTCTTATGTGGAGCTTGAAAGACATTATAGAAATATCTAGGAAGGGGGAAATGATTGCATTATAAAAGGGATGGGAAACTTTGGTTCTGTCATTTCAGATATCTAGATGCCAAATCCTTTGCTTTGGTTCAGTCAGAATTTTATCAAATCGCAAAGCATGTTGTACTGAGAAGGTAAGGCTGCAATATGCCAAATCATCAGTAATTTGCTTTGAGGCAGAAAATAATCTAACTAGCAAGATAAGAGGAACTAAGGAAGTTTCCTAGTAGACCTGCTTTCAGCCAGAATTTAAGATATCAGACATTTAATTGGTGCCTAAGGGAAATGCAGCCTAATTCTAAATATGTTAGAGCATTAGAAGTTGATTAAGGAACTCCTAGTAAGATTTTCAAGAATTGTGATTGGATTATTTCTAAACTTGGAGATTCCTCATAACATACAACTGAGCATTGCAGAGCAAGTTTAAAGGGAAGATAATTATTACCTGGGGCACAATTATTATCAAATTGATTGGTAAATTTAATTATTGCAAAGGATGGGTTTGGAGACTTTTCTGAGAAGCTCTCTTATTTGAGTAGGCAGGTAGGATGATACCAGCTTCCCTGGTATTCAAAAACAAGCAGTAATATTTTAAATTGGACTCCCTCCCCCAATTTAAAATACCCTTGCTGATAGATTAGCACTGGGTTTAGCATTCGAATATGGAATGCTATTTTCTGTGCTATTTCATCAAGCAATGAAATCAAATTCCACCTTGGGTACACAATTCCACAGGCAAGAATAAAAGAACAAACTGATCATAATGTGTTACATTCTTGTGGAAATTAAAGTGTAGATACACTGTGATGTGGTGGAATTACAGTGACAAGAAACGAAAACCCTTTCTCTAAATCTAAACCTCTTTAAACATTCTCCCAAAGGCTTGGTCAGATTTGAGAGTAAAAGCAACTGAGGGGTCTGGAAACTAATGAAAATCTGTCCATCTGTCTGTCTGTCTGTCTCTCTCTCTAATACTTATATATGTGTATATATAAGAAAGCAGCAACAACAGCTGCAGCGTCAGCATTTATCACTTCAGAATCAAACCTCAAGAATTAAAATAAATTCTAAAAATAGCCTGAAAAAAAAGGGAGGGGGGAATGCCCAGGAAATAACCAGAATGACCAAGGCAAGGATAAGACTGTTAAATCTTTCATGGTTTGAAACTAGGATTGTCTCTGTGGGAAGAGAAATTCACATGTTTCCTTATTCACTACAAGCATGGTCTTTCAATGTATACTACATTTTTTTTTCCTGTCCATGTGATAGCTTCGATGATCCTGAGCTATAACTACACTGTAGTAAAAACAACACTATCTGAAGTTTATTCTTCCTAATTTTTGATTTTGGAGAATGAGCACTTGGATCCTGGCTTATATCTGTCTCTCCTCAAAGTGTTTTGTTCTTAAATTTGATTAGTAATCATTTAGAACTTGTCCTGAGCTGTGACTATTTAGAAATTTTGTTTCTGCCAGATGGTATAGATGATCCCATCTCTCTATATTTTCATTTGTTTAGGAACAAAGCTCTTATAGATAATTTCAAGTGAAGGAAACTGAGATAACCTCTGTCATGTTTAGCATCTAACTGACAGGTTGTTCCTAACATTTGCTCTCAAACATGAGTTCTTATTGGTTGGTTCTAGGTTTACAAATCTTTCCTAGTTCTGCTATCTTGTCAGAATTTGTCAAAAATAATAATGATAAATTGATGAACTCATTAAAAATTCAGTTTACTATTAGCATTGATTCCTTCTGCTGTGCTGGAAGAAAATAAGAAAGGGAGTACTGATCCATCATCTAAATTTATTAGTAGACTTTGAATATCCAGGGTTTATTAATAGTGAAACCAGAAAAAAAAAAAAAGGTTTCACATTGCAAAGCAAATGACAAAATGGAATGCCAGCACATCACTCTCCTTGGTATTTTTCCCACTGATAGATTGATCTGCATGACAAAAGAAAAGTTGTCATGGAAATATCAAACATGAATCTAGGGTACATTTCATTAGTTTAGCAGCAAACCTTAGGGGAGAACAAATCTCAATTAACAAAATCAGTTTTCTATTTCTAAAATTTAGTTTGACAACATGAACTTTACCATAACAAAACAGCCAACATATTGATTTAATACCCATCCATACATAATTGATATAAGTGGGTATAGTTATTAGATTTCATTTCTCATGGATACCTGTGATATTTGTTCACACGGTCAATTGTCAGTAAAAACACCTCATAACGGAACAGTCATGACATTGTATGAGGCCAGAACTTAGAAGGCAGAGAGAACAATCAACACAAGACTGGCTTTGAGATAAAGTAGAATCTCTCTCATCAGAAAGTTTCTTGCTTAGCAGTACCATCTGGGAATCTAAGACAAAACATTTGAAAGTACCTTCAACTTGACATGGTTGATTGAACCTTAGAGGAGAATTCAGCAGAAGATTTCAAACCTCCATATGGCCTCAGTTGGAGGAAAAAGTCTCTGGGCCCAAGTATTAAAGCTCCTAATGATCTGTCCAGGGTCCTGAAAGCTCATTCTCTCTCAATGCTTTTTCTTAACTACGTATTTGAATCTTCACAGGAAATATTTTGCATGACTTCTCTGTTTTGGCATTTGGGAATTTGAAAACTGGATGCTTCCACTGGATCTTTGGATCTTTGGTTATTCAGGTTTTCTTCTCCCACGGAAGTTTGGAAGTATCTAGGCAACGTTTCGATGAAGTCTCATTCATCATCTTCAGGCTTGGTCTTCAGCTCTGTGCTTCTCAGAGTGAATAACCAATAACCAAAGAATAACCAAAGATAACCCAAATAACCAAAGATCCACATACATACATACATACATATATATATATATATATGTGTGTGTGTGTGTGTGTGTGTGTATATATATATATATATATATATATATATATATATATATATATACACATATATATATGTACATATATATATATATATATATATATATATATATATATATATATATATATATATATATATATATATATATATATATGTTTTCTTAAGTTTTCGCGGGTACTTACATGTATGGCATTCAGCTTTGTTCGGGTATTTTCCCATGTCATAGTAGTTGTGCTTTTAAAGTTGTAGTAACGTTTCAGCAGAATCTCATCTGCCATCATCAGGCTTCTGTATAGTGTTCGTCTGTGAGTTAGACTTTTACAGTGGTTTCAGATTTAAATTTGAGGCAGCCTATTGTTGTGACAGAATGGTTTTTTCTTTATCCTGATTGGTTGGGAGTCTTGGTCTGTGTTTATTGGTCTTGGAGTTTGCTGTATTCTGCTTGATTGGTGTTTCTAATATCTTTTGTCTGTTTTGTGGCTTTTTTTTTTTTTTTTTGCCTTGATTGGCTGACAACATTGTGTTTCCTGTATTGGAGGCTTTTTAGTGCGGCTTGGCTCCGAGTAAATGGACGGCTATCATTTATTAGGAAGCTAAGTTTCATCTGGGTGAACACATGAAAGCCACAGGTCATAGCATCAACTTCAATGGCACCAAAACCCTAGCTGCTATAGAAAAACCCAGCCACAGAATCATCAGAGAAGCCATAGAGATTGAAAAAAGACCTGAAAGCATGAATAGAAGAGATAACTCCACCAGACTGTCAATTATCTGGAAGCTTGCACTCACAAACAAACAAAATCTCCACACCACAAGCCTGGCAAACACCTGGGCACAAACAGACTCCCTCTGATACCTCCAGCTCAAACACACCCCAACCAGGCACCCAGATGAAACCTAGCTTCCTAATAAATGAAATGTCCAAGAGGAACATTCGAAGTCAGAGATGGGGGCTGACAAATGACCAGCCAGTGTGAGCTTCAGACAGCTCCAGTGCCGCTATTTGGATTGCTGCATCAGCCAGAAAAGGAGGCAGGGCAAAAAAGCAGACACAGCTGCCATCTGAACATGAGGGCATGGAATTACTGCCCCCATCCAATGCAAGTTTGGTGGGCTGTGAAGAGAATAGAGCAAAGAGGCTCTGCAAGATCACTCATACAGAAAGAGTCTCACCTCACTATTATTATTATTGTTGTTGTTATTATTATTATTATTACAATTTATAGTTTATTACATTACTAGCTTCCCATGCTTCGCTAGGAAACTATGTGGTTGGGCTTAGTTTTTGGGAGGAAAATGAGGGAAAAAATGCTGCCTCTGCCTATCAGCATCCATCTTTTCCTCTGGCTAGTGTCCTGTCAGTGTGTGAGAGAGTTGAGGGCTGTTTGGAAACTGAAACAGTATTAGCTGTGTGAGCAAGGAGACAGCAAGGAGCCTGGGCATGGCTGAGCTCAACTGTTCTGTACTAAAACTGTTTGGTGCTGTGAAACTGAAACTGAAACTCCTCTCCTCTGCTTGTGTTTTACATTTGGAACAGACTTCTTTTCAGGTGGGGAGGGGGAGTAGAACTCCTTAGCATCAGAGCGTGTTAATAATAATATAGGAAATACTAATGCTCTGATGGTCATTTCAAAAAATCCTTTCTTAGTGAGCACCTAGAAGCCAAGAGGAACATAGGTGCCAAATTTCAAGTGTGTAGGCTTTATGGTTTTGGAGATTTTGTGATGATGCGTGAATGGTATTTCACTTTTATATAGAGAGATTACAGTTTATTACAGACCAGACAACAGAACAAACAAAAACAGTAAATATACAATTAAAAATTCTATTATAAAATAATAAATAACTAAAATCTATGATAAAACCCAACCTGTCAATTATACATGGTCTAACTATACTAAAATTACAATCCATAAACTGTGCGGCCATTGTCAGTTTAATACTAAAAGGGAAAGGAATAAGCAATGCACAGGGTTTGCCACATTTGATACATAACATAATTGCGGTGGATTAGACACGTGTTTTCAACGAATTCCCAGTGCTCCTGTGCAGAATCTAGCCACCTATGCGATAGTTACGGACTGTTCATCCTTAAGCAGACACTGGAGATAAGCAGAGTCAGAATAGCCAGGATAACTAGCAGTTATTGGCAGAATATATTTTTTTTCCTCAAATCTCTGAGTAAAAGTAACATCGAAGGAGACAGTAGGCCACATACTCCACCATCTCACCCTACTAAACATCTGCCTCTATTAAAATGGAACAGCAAGTACAACCTTTCGAGTGACAACAACTTCCAATTAATTCCCACTCTGTCTGCCTTGACTTGTGATCACACAAATACACTCTGAATTGAACCTGAAATGGCTGACAAATTTGCTACAAGATTCTACCAGACTCTACCTGACTACTCTCCCGCTTTGCCTCTTTGATTTGGAATCCTTAAGTCAAACTTGTTGAATTTTGGGAAGGAACTTGTCTCTATATTGCAAGTGATGTCTTGGCAAGCCTCATTTAGTAAAGAGAACAAAGCCACCCCTTTGTGTATTGTGTGGTTGTCCTGGGACAGAACAGATACAACAGGAACTCTGCCTTTATAGTAGCAGGCAAAATTATTCTATGTTAGTCACTAGGGAGGAAATGGAAGTTTCTGCCTTCCTAAGCATCTGTGTTTGTTTGTTAGCTTGTACTTCTGCCAAACATGGAGTTGGATAGTTCCTATCCATACAGCTGATATGCCTTCATGGTTTTATTTTATCTTGCTTTATTATTTTGCTTTATTTTCTGCTATGTAACCTCTGAGACTTTTAGATTCAAATGATGAAATGACAACATCACCCTTAATACGGCAACTTGGAAAAAACCTTGGACTGATCATTAAAAAACAAATGTGTATCTTAGGGAGGAAAGGAAAAGACAAGGGTAATTACAAGGTTTGATGTGTTTTTTAATTCCCCTACCAGATGACAGTGAGTAGGCTTGATGAATGAGCTAAACTCTAGTTTTGAACAGACTGTATTTATGTACTTCTCAACGCTAATGTCAGAGTGATAGGGGAGAGAGCTGCCAAATGGTATGAAGTGTTTCCAAACAAATGGAAGAACGTTGCTTTATAAAATAACATGACACCATTTACAATATAAGTGTAAGAATATATATGGTTCTTTAGGTTTCACTCTATTTCCCATTTCTCAACTTTCTTTTGTGCCATGCCTACTTTTCTTATGTTTTTTTGTACAACCTGCACTAAAACTCATACATGTTTTGAAGGCTTATTCCAATAAATCCTAGTTTAATATATCTTTCATATTAGGACAGCAGGCCTGGTAGCCCCAGGGGATGAGTGAACTTATGAGGTGACTTCCTTATTATTCACATCCGTCTATTATTCCCTTTTCTTGTGTCTCTTTTATATTTTCTCATTTTAAAAAAATAATTATGTAATGGTTTTAACTAATGATTATCTTATTCATTGTTTGATTTTACTGTACGCAGCCCAGAATCATTTTCTGTGAGATGGTCAAAGATATAAATTTGATTAATAAACAAATAAATAAGTAAATAAACAAATAAATAAATATTTTCATTATGGCACATAACAAGCATGGTATGCTTAGAGGTCCATTCTCTTTAATTCCCTTCAAGATATTAACCTTTTTCTAGCTAAGTCCTCAGTTTTTTTCTTTAGTCCACTTTTCTTCTTCTTCTTTTTGACCCATATACAGCCTGAGTCCTTATCTTTCTGAAGTATTGTCCTTGTAGCTTTCTTCCTACCTGTTTTTCCTCCTGTCTATCTGATGCTCTTCAGGTGTGCTAGATCAATGTTTCCTAACCTGGGCAAATTTCAGGTGTGTGAACTAACTCTGATAATTTGCTAACCATCATGGCCACTGCTGAGTGATCTGGGAATTAAAGTCAACACATATGGAAGTTGTTCAGGTTGGAAAACTCTTTGCCAGACAAAGCACCCCATTTTTAACCAGCATGGATGGCTGAAACATTGAGTACTTGTTGTTCAACACTCTGTGGAAAGGCTGCCATGTCTACAAGCATTGCCTATAAGCTTTTTGAGACAATAAGCTAGAAAATCCATTGAAAGAAACAACAGACGGCAAAGTACACATGACTGGAAAGCATTCAAGTTCTTTTTTTAATAGGAACACTGCCAGTGTTTAAATAAGCTACACTGAGTATGCTAATAATTAACAAACTAGAACATAAAACCAGGAAATGGGATCCTTACTTTTCTCATCTTTGTGCAAAGAGTTACATTTTAAAAATACAAACTTACAAAATCCCAGTGCTCCCAATATGTTATTTGAAGTATGCAGATGGAATGTCCATGACCTATTTTAATAATGCATTGTTTAAAAAACAAACCAAAATAAACATATCAGAGAAGGAAAAAAGTTAAGACCTTACCTCTTCCAGTGCCCACAGTGAATCAACCACTGGTTTGATCTTCTTCTCATTGTAAAGTTTTAGGAGATTGTCCATTACTTTAGTGACAAGGCTACTTCGGCCCTGTTTGAAAAGCAGGTTCAACAGAGAAAATCCAGCCATGACTTTGTTTTCTTCGTAAAGTTTGATAGGGTTTACTTTCTCCACTTGCCACCACTAAGGGCACACAAATTGCAACAAGATTAGAACCAAGTTATTCCACTTGTATATTCCACTGGAAATGCATCAAAATCACTCATTCACTCAGAAGATAAGAGGCCAGAGAATCTGGAGTATGGACTTCAATACTTCAACATACTGGAGGATCTCAAAATAAAAAGGTATGAAACAAAGGTCGATCCAGATGAACCACTAAGATATAGGCCTCAGCCTTTTGCTCTCGATATGTACTACCTTACTCTCCCAATCTTCATATAAAAAGAACAACTTTTCCTTCTCAAATCTAGGTTAGAGAAACTTGAATGGGTTCACACATTGCCATAAGCCAGAATTTAAATAAAATGATCAAGACACCATGGCTTGGTTGATATATCACCCTAGACCATACATAACAGAAACCACAATGGCTAAGTCTGCAATAACACACTAAGCCAAAAATAAAAACTAGAATAGATAGCCAGTGTGAACCTAGTAAGGATGTTCAGAGATCATCCTTCTATCCATCCATTCATTTTGTGACAATGTACTTTGATTCATTTTTTTTTTAATTTTTTTAGCCAATGAAATCAAAGCCATAGTAGGATGAACACTTTTGATTTTACTTTAGCCCACCAACCCTTTCAAAGCTTCCAGAAAGGATGGTCAAATTGTTTTTCTTTTTATATTTTTGTAATTTGTTGTGAGATTAAAAGCAAACTGTAGAGATTTAAGGTACCCTTTCACAACTTAATGCTTCCCCACCATTGCAGATCTCAATTTTCTCCACTTTTGAAATGTGGCTGTGCCACAAAATATAAAAGAGCTAGCAACTATACACTTCTGAATTAATAACATATTTGAATTCAGCCATTATGCCCAGCCAGACAGGTTGTGACTCACTGAGACTTGTGAATGAAGCATATAGCGTTATTCAACAATCAATATTAAAATACACAAGGATGCGTTGTGATGTATAAACCAAGTGAGAGTTTGCTGTGTTAATATGGATTTGGGATCTGAACACCTACTCAGATCTATGGACCAATTCTGTGCATTGGTGATGATGGGCTTGTGATTCAAGGCTTGACTGTTCTAAATGATCTTGTCTCAAAATTCCACCTGTTTCTAACATGGGTTCTATAACAGTGGATTTCAACAATCATCCAGTGGCTTTTTGATTCATGTCTAGCTGGAAATGTATTTAAGCAGCAACTCCTTGCCATGTCTTTATAAGTACAAAGAAGACACTAATAAACTTAATGAAACATTCATACCTCTGCTGTGGATAATACCTAGTTTGGACCTGAATCTGCAAATGATGAGTCATGCTGTTAAAGGGAGAGAGGGGGATAAAACTGCAGAGAAAAGCAGAGAGACTTGGAGCACAGCACATACAAATAAGCTCTAACAAAGCCAGCGGGCCTTATACTTACTGATTTTGCAAAGCTGAAGAAACTTTTGGTTTCCCCAGTAACCATGTTTGATGAGCCTAGAAAACAGTGAAGAGGGAGGGAAGCAGCAGACGAAAACATGAGCACAGAAGTAGATTATTTATATGTCACAAGGATAAATGGGAAACTATTGATATCCTGTGTCAAAATCACAATACAAAATCTCCATTCTCCATAAGTGGAGTATCTTGTCTACTGTTGGGGTTTAATTCTACTCTCATGTTGGGCTCTTAATTATGCCATCAGAAAGAGAAAACTCCAACTATCTTTCACCAAATAACCTTCTTGGCAACTTGACAACATGCTTAGGACCTCAAGTCATATGAAAACATACAGCCTGGATGGCCAGCATAGTTTAATTGGTCCTATCTATCTCTCACATTCCTTCTCTTCTATTTCTGCCTCCTGCAGTTAAGGTGCTTCTTGGCTGATATCTGAAATGATAACTGAATTTTTCATGCAACCACACATTAAAAATCAACCCAAACAGCTACAATGGAATGGTGACTCTTGAGAAGTTCAGGATTTATTTGGCTTTTGAATTTTACTCACCATATAAAATGTAAGTCCCAAGTGGTTTGAGTAGACTGAGGCCTTTACCAGTATTTTCACCACAAAGGCAATCCAGGACAATGTCAACACCGTCTGCAGAGATCCTACAAAGCACAGAAACACTGTGAAGATACTTGCTACCCAATGCCATCATCACTTCTAACAATCAGGAAACAGGATATGTTACGGGCGACTACCTGTGTATCAGGTGCTAGGCTGGGGAAGTGAAGATAAATACTGAATCTACAAGATCTCTTTAGAATTCCCATTATGTTATTCAAACAATAGCCTCCCTAGACATTCCACTTTAGCCACTGTTTGAATGGATCCTTTCTCTTCAAATATTAGTCTACCCCAGAGAGGCCTTCAAACTTGACAGCTTTAAGACTTGTGGACTTCAATTCCCAGAATTCCTCCTCCAGTCATGTTGGCTCAGGAATCCTGGGAGTTGAAGTCCACAAGTTTTAAACTTGCCAAGTTTGAAGACCCTTGGTCTAGCCATCACTCAAATTTACTCTATTTTTAAAAAGTGGGTAGAACTGCTCTAGGCTACTCCTCCATTCTTTAATTAAATGTGTAGAAAGCTATCAGCCCAACAGGCTAAGAAACCATTATCATGGAAGTCAGGACTTCTTACAGCTATTATAACAGAATCTTTAGCATCTGAATGTGCCCTTTCCCATCTTTATGTCAACTAGGGAAGGGCCAGATCTACACATGAAGCTTCACTTAAAGTGATCTATAGCTGAACAGCTTATGCACAGGAATCTTTTCAATTAACGGTCATGGAATGCAAAGAAATTGGACCTATCCTACTTGCAGCTACGTAGGGATTCTAGGTTGATCTCTCTTTTAACTCTGACTCGAGACTCTGCCACGCCTTCTCCCCCAAGAAGCTTTTCTGAGGCATTTTCCCAAATTACTTTCTTGAAATGGAGTCAAGTCCTGTGTGATGACCCAAAGGGGCGTGGCACAAAGGCAACACAATCAAATAAGCAAGAAGTGTCCCTTTAATACCTCCAACTTTGCCCCCAATGTCCAGGATACCTTCAGCTGAAGAATAAAGCTCTCCCAGGAACAGTCTTTAAGTGGAGGAAATTCAGTCCAAAAACAAAGTACATACAAACTGTAAATAAAAATCCACACAAACCATGCTGCGGTAATTAACTTGACAGGGCAGGGGAAGGAATTGCAGACTTGAAAGCCCAGCAAAACACACACAGTTGGGAAGACTTCAGGAACCCAGATAAGCCTCAACGATACCAGATAATTCGCGATTTGCTCCCACAACTTTGCTGTGCACAGCTTCCCTTTTTAAACACTGTGTTCCCAGTTGCAGCTAAAGAAGGGAATCAGGGCCCTTTCCTGCCCCGTAAGTCATGCAACTCACATTTCTCCCTTCTCTGTTCCTCCCTGCGTTCCTCCCTAGGATGAAGAGGGGACGGGCCTGGTTCTTCCTCTGAATTCCCTCTCCCTTGCTCTACCTCTCCCCTGTTCTGCCCAGCCGGACTTTGCCCTTCCCCAGTTTCTTCCACAGCCAACAGAGCCACATTCTTACTCCCGATCAACTGCTTGGCCTCCCCCCACTGAATCAGATTCCGACAGGGGCATGACATCCTGTTTATCTGTCCACTGCCTTGATAGTGGCTCTTCCTATCTTTCAAGGCCATTCCTGGTGTGCTCTACAAAGTCTTTGTGGCAGGTGAGAAAGGTCATGCATAAAGGTCAACTATTAAAATATTTTGAGTAATCCATGGCTCTATGCAGAGATAAGAATAACAATCCAGCAAGTAGAATGATTTGGCCAACCTTGCTGATATTCAAAGGCAATGCAATGTCAAGTGTACTTAGTGCTGAATGTTCAAATCAAAGAGTTGCAGCTAGACTGGAGGGTATTTTTAACAGTTAGAAGAAAACAAAGACAGCCTACTTCTTTCCTGTTGCCAAGAAAATTACAGAAAGCTTTACCTATGAAGTCACCAGGAGCTGCCTTAAATTCAAAGATGAAGTTGTCTTTAGTACTGCTGACACTGCCCCCTTGTGCACAGGGATACTTTTATCTGCCCTCATGATCAAGAATTCTCTCCTATACTTTTTACAGGGCATTTTATTGTTAAAAACCTACACGTCAGAGTTGTTCAATTTTTTTTTATCTTGCAATCAATTAAAATGAAAATACAGACCATCTACAGTATTTAGAAAATGGAGAATGTGCTTCTCTATATGTAGAGGCGAAGAAGAAACAAAACTCACCCTCTGTTTCAGTGGTGGGATTCAAAAAAATTTTTTACTACTGGCTCTGTGAGCGTGGCTTGGTGGGCGTGACAGGGGAAGGATAGTGCAAAATCTCCCTCCCCACCCCACTAACCTGCTTTACAGTTCCATTCTCCGGTGCAGGGCAACCAAAGGAGACCCAGCCAATCAGTTGGGACTCAATGGAAGGCGGAGAATAGAGGGGGGCGGGGCCAGTCAGAAGTGATATTTGCCAGTTTTTTTGAACAACTCAAAATTTCTTGTACCAGTTTTCCAGAACTGGTCAGAACCTGCTGAATACCCACTTCTGCGCTGCTTTTGATACTCTCCTTTTATTCATTCTGAACTTTCTTCCCCCTCCCCACCCGCTTTTTATCTTTCTATAAGAAGTTGGAATATCTTTGTAGACTTTCTTAGAAATTAAGCCAAGGACCCCATAGAAATAGGTTGCAGCCAACATATGTTTTGGAGGATCCATGGAAGAGAATGCTAGCAAAAATGCTTTCTGTATGAGAATAAATTCACATTATTATTTCAAGTTTCATTGTGAGCTTCCTTAGAGCTACTCATGCACAGAAAGATCAGAAACAAATGCGCAATGTGAAGCCAACTTGTACATTCCCAAAAAGCAAATTCCATGTGGTAGATTGAAGTCTACATCTTTCAGCCTTAAAATCTCTCACAATTAGTCCCAACGGATGCAGTTGATAGGCGACGAAATCCAAAGAATCTGGATGGCACCAGGTTGCTAGGTTTCTGCCTTAAATTAACCAAATCTGTGAAAACCTGGCCTTCAATCATTCTCTGCATAGAATATATGCATCACCCTCTACAGCAGTTGTTAAAAGATTGTTTCAATCTCACTTCAATTAAATAATTATGAAAATCACTGGTGCACTCATGAGGGATAATTGTACTCTACGGAGTCTGAAGGACATAAGGTACACCAAGTAACTTCTAAATCCCAAGACCAGCTTTTATCGCCTGACAATTATTGTCTAAAATTGGTTAATAGCAGTTATGAGGATATAGGTTAAATTTACTGACCTAGATTATGAACCTTTTTTCTTTTCTTTTCTAGAAACAGGAAGAGCAGTGGGCATCTGATGACAGAGAAAGTGATGGAATTATATTACAGGTAAATTGTTTCCTAGGATTAGGATGTTATCTGGCCATACTAAGCTATAGAAAATGTTTTATAAAGCTCATTTTAATTCTGCACTTCCCTAAAAAAGTAATCCAATTGCTAGTCAACATGTTTCACAGTACAATCTGTATTTTTAAAAGGATGGTGGAAATTCAGGGTTCAGCCACATCAGTGGAACAAAATTTTGAAAGTATCCTTTAAGGAAGAAAGTTATGGATCAAAAGGTACAGGTAAAACAGACAAAAGACCCAAGCAATGTGTCTTGCTTTCCATACTGAGTAAAAAATAGAATGGAATAGAACTGGAAGGGACCTTGGAGGTCTCCTAGTCCAGCCCTCTGAACTAGACCATCTCAGACAAGTGACTGACTAGATTCTTCTTCAAAAATATCCAGTGATGGAGCAGCCAAGATTTCTGAAGGCAAGCCGGGGCAGGTGGGAAGGCCCAACAGCTGATCGTTAGAGTGAACCGGTTTGCTCACAGATGATCGTTGGAGCTACCGGTTTGGCTGAACCAGGTCGAACTGTAGAATTAAACTATTGGTCCTTACTGTTAGAAAGTTTCTCCTTAATTCCAGGTTGCTTCTCTCTTTCATCAGCTTCCAACCATTATTTCTTGTCCTGCCCTCTGGTGCTTTGTAGAATAATTTGACTCCATTTTCTTTGTGGCAGCCGCTCAAATACTGGAATACTGCTATCATGTCACCCCTAATTCTTCTTTTCTTTAGACTAGCCAGACCCACAATCTTCAGCCGTTCTTCATATGGGAAGATGGGATTCTAAACATTATCATCTGGATACTTCTAAAACAGAAGGAATTATTTTTGCAATCCTGTGATCTATACAGTGGGGCCTCTCTGATGAGAGCAACTTGCAGATTAGCTTGTGCTATGGTGATCCCTTTGCTTTGGCATCAAACATCTTACAAATCCTTTTATTTCCAATTTCACGCTCTACATCCAAAATGGTAACAATGACAAGAAGCAAAAGTATCAGCAAGCTTGGAGAAGAAGGAAATCCATCTTTCAGAAGGATAGCGTGGAGATTGCTAAAGGCAGGAAAACCCTAAAACAGCTCACTGAAAACGGAGGTTCTTGCAAAGCATGGTCTGTTTGTTAAAGAAAAGCAGAATGTCAATGAGCAGATTCTGTAATGACACCCAGGGTGCTAATAATTGGGACCAACTTTTGCTATAATCTTCAGTTTATAGTTCTTTAACTTCAGTTTTCAGTTCTTGATACTTTGTGATCTTCTCCAAGTCTTTATCTTCTACTATCTCCTACTATCTCCACCTCAATTATCCACACTTCCTTCTTCTCATATCTGGTGTGTTATGAGCCAAGACTTTCATCATCATTGTTACTATTTTTTTGCCTGTGCCCTGTGTAATTGTTGAAGAGTGCTACCTAAGAGCATTTCTTTTGATCACTTTTCTTTTACAAAAGCCTGCTGACTAACCTCTCTTTAAAAAAAAGAAAAAAGAAAAGAAAAAAGAAACCAGAAAAAAGGCATAGGGGGAAGCCAAACCTTTTCTTTTGCATCTATAACTTACCGAGTACATAATACTGTATTTGCTCTTCTAGAGAACAAATGATGTTCTAATAAGAAAGTAAGTGCTACTCATAACCTGCTCCCGGACTTCAGTTTCTACCCACTTACACTGTGAGGCAGAATAATAAGGAACAAAGACAGGAAAATGTCCATATTGTTATGCAGATTCTATTGCACAGCGTTATGGAAAATCACAGTGTTATGATTTTCCACTGTTTTTGTCGAGTAAGCTATAACTCTGATTAAGTACACACAATGAGGCTAAGAGACAACTGACAATGTTTGGGGATGGGGAGAAGAACGAGAAAATGAGCAGTACAATGCAACTACAGCCTTTTTAATATACACAGGTAGTCCTCAAGCGATGACCACAATCGAGCCCAAAATTATGTTGCTAAGTGAAACATTTGTTAAGTGAATTTGCCCTATTTTATTGATCTTTCTTGCAATGGTTGTTAAGTGAATCACAACATTGGTTAAGTTATTAACACAGTTGTTAAGTGAAGGAATCCAGATTTCCTATTGACTTTGCTTGTCAGATAAAAATAGATTTAGGGAGAGCTTTTATCCCCCGGACCTGGATTCCCTGAATACTATCTCCATATATGTAAAAGAGAGATTCTGTAAAGCCGCCTATATTGTAAATGTGATAAACCTATTGGAGACTTCATAACGTTTCATTTCCCATTGATAATTGGTCACATCACTGTTATCTAGAAATACAATCTAGGAAAGGGGGTATCAAAATGGCGGCCTGCAGGCTGGATATGTCACACAGACCACGCCCACCTCAGCTCCATGAAGGGGAAAAAAAATGTCACAATACATCACATGATGCCATGAGTTTGACACCCGTGAAGAAGATTGTGAGGCCCTTTCATCTTTTACTCTAAGAGACCATTTACAATAGGACAATAAAAATATTTTCAAAAATTAACTTACTTGTCACCTCCATTAACTTCTTACAGTTCTCATTAAACAATTTCCCCTATCAAGTAAAATGCAAACTCACTCACTTACTTTTTAACTTCTTGGACATAATCCATGTTTCGGTCAAACAGGTAGGTCATAGACTCTTTGATGGCCTCATGTTTGAAAGAAGAAGCCGTTCCAAAGACAGTAACATTGGGAACTGTTGAGCAGAGTTGAGCAATAGCTTGTCCCTATAAATGCATTTGTAAATTAGTTGCACGGATATATCAAATGTGTTTACCATTCATTGCTGGTTCTCTTAATTGGCTGTCTGCCAACAAGTGACCTGAAAATACATTCTTTATTTATTTACCTACTGCTCAAAATCAATGTTATGTTATGCAATATTATGTCACCATTAGGCAAACTTATGTTAGCACTGCTTGCCATTTTTGAACTCCCCCACCCCCAAAATTACCGGTACTTGTAAACTGTGTTTAAATAAGAGAAATTTTGACAAGTAGTATATTATTGTAATATATATGTAGGATTAAAAATAGGGTAGGGGCAGACTTAGGAGAACACAGTTGCTTCTAAGACATGGTTGGTGGATGAAAGAACCTTATATTGCCACTCAGGCACATGTAACCACTGGTTAAGATGTTGTGTTTGTAATTGTATGATTTGCCAAAGGTGACAGCAGTTATTTGACTTTAGATGATCTTATGAAAGTTAATAAGTCAGATCAGACTAAAAGCTGGATGGAGAACTTCCAAGAAGTTCTAGGGGCTATGATCTACGATGGGAAGTTGAAATAAAAATTCATCATGAAGGAAATTGTACCTCAATTCCAAGTGATGGCCAAGCCAATATGTATTTCACCAGAGTACAAAGGTTTCTCATAAAATAATCTCATTGTAGATATGAGTTTTTATTTTAATGAAGAGAATCAATTGGATGGCTTCCTCATTTTTCAGAGCTTCAAATCCTAGCCAAGAAGCACTTAGAGCATTCTGTGGTCACAATGTTGGCTCAAACTCTGGTTATGAACCTCAACTGAACCTAAATTCCCAATTTAATTTGTAAAAGTATTAACAATCCAAACTTTCAAAAGCTCCACTACAGGCATAAAGTATATGCCAAATGTGGTATTTCAGCTGCAAATGGGATTCCTGGGGATTGAGAGAATTGTGTCTTTCAAAACTCAATTACTAGCTGAAATTACAATGTTAACCATTCAGGCCTAGTTCCTTCTGTCTACTGATGATTTTCAATCAACAAGGAAAAGGATGCTTCATGGGAAAACACTGTTGCCTGCCTCTCATAAGTGCCTTAGTCATTTAGGCCCTACAAGATGGAGAACTCCTTGTGCAATGCATCATGGAGGGAGAATTATAGTGAGAATATTTTGAAGCAATCAAAATGGACCTTCTGTACATCCAACCAGCCTATTATTTTAAGATCTTTGCTCTACAAAACTATTGGAGAATATTCTTTAAAGCTCACCTGCTCTAATACAGGGAAATCAATGATGTAGCTATATAATGAACCTGTTTCTCCCAGTAGACCAGAAATAGCTGAAATACTTGAACTTTTTTTTTTTTTTTAATAAAGATCTTTGTAGGGAATTTGCTTCACTTCCTAGCCCATCTTATGTGCCCAGAAGCTTGTTAAGTTTCCATACATTAGAAGTGCCCCGGTAACACTTACTGCACTTTCCTTTGTATTCATACACTTTGGGTTTGTAGAAGGAGGAATCACTATCTTTTTTGGTAAATGGACTGTTTTATTTTATGATACTTCAGCTGCATTTTAAATAAAAGTACCAGGAAGTTGCTCTTCAACCGGAATAGAGGATTATTTTATTCTCTTAGGGCCTTCAAAATTTTGGCAATGGTTAAATTGGGAAAGATAAATATTAATTGAACAGAACAATTATTTGATTTAAATAAACCACACTTGGAGCATTTGCAAGGTGAACTGTCAAGATTTGTTTTTGAAAAAAAGGAAAGATGTAGGGAAATTTCATCAGGTTTGCAGTTTTAAAGCAAAGTGCCCCAATTCAGATATTTTCTAGATGTATAAACAAAGCAGAACTACTAACCTTCCCCTTAGTAACTCCCTTGATATCTGGCAATGCAGCATTTGGCTCAATAACCACTTATAAAAATAGGAACATTCAGGAGGGTTTCCCACAGAGAAAAGGGCTTCCATGTTTAAAATATTTATGGCAAGTAGAGTTTTGCATTTTGTTTGGGTAAAAGTCTTTGTTACAGGTAAAAGTCTGACCCACAGATGAACACTATACAGATGGCAGATGAGATTCTGCCGAAATGTTGCTACAACTTTAAAAGCACAACTACAATGACGTGGGAAAATACCCGAACAAAGCTGAATACCATAAATGTAAGTACCCGCGAAAACTTAAGAAAATAAATACACGCACACACACACACACACACACATACCATGTTTCTCACATAATAAGGCCGGGCCTTATTTTTTTTTGAGCCCCGAAAAAACGGCTAGGCCGTCTTTTTGGGGGTAATTTAATTTCTCCCCTTTCATCCTCATCTAGAGCACCCCGCAGGCAGCCTCGCCACCAGCCACTCCTAACGGGCGATCATGGCGAAGTGCAGAGAGCTGCCTACTCCCACCAAACACCTTTGCTGCAGACCCAAGACCTTTGGCACCTGCCACTGTTGCTTTCCCTTCTGCCCATTCCGCTGCAGTTTGGAGTGCTGTTGGAGTTGCCGCTGCCATTTGGAGTGCCGTTGGAGCTTCTGCCGCCATTTGGAGTGCTGTTGGAGCTGCCGCCGCCGTTTGGAGTGCCGCCACCACGTTTGGAGCTGCCGCTTCCATGTTTGGAGCTGCCACCATGTTTGGAGTGGCAGCGGTGCTCCAAATGGCAGTGGTGCTCCAAACAGCGGCAGTGCTTCAAACGCGGAAGCAGCAACTCCAAACGTGACGGCGGCACTCCAAAAGGCGGCGGCGGCTCCAAACAGCAGCGGCAGCTCCAAACATGGATGTTAGAGGTTTATTGCTTTAAAATATCAATAGCCGCCTTAAAGTCTTTTGTTTTAGTTTAGTTTTTTTTTAAAAAAAAACATATGTTCAATATATTATTTGCTTTCAGTAATTGCATTGATTTCTCAGTTCATTCACTCAGCATCCAGACATGGATTTTCCAAAGTACCTGAAGGCCAGACAACGAATAACAGATGGAAACTGAATAAGGAGAGATTCAACCTGAAAATAAGGAGAAATTTTCTGACAGTGAGACCAATCAACCCGTGGAATAGAAGTTGCCTTTGGAAGTTGTGGGAGCTTCATCCCTGGAAGCTTTCAAGAAGATACTGGACTGCCATCTGTCAGAAATGATGTCGGGTCTCCTGCTTGGGTGGGGGGTTGGATGACCTACAAGGTCCCTTCCAACTCTGTTAATCTATATCCCAACTAAGTCCTAAGATACTTCATTCAAGACAATAATTTTGGAGACTTCTCTTTCCATGGGGTGAAGCAAATTACATGTATCCTTCACTTTTTCACTAAATAGTTTCTAACAGAGAACACATAGTGGATGAAATGAAAGGATGAGAAGTGAGGAAAGTGATTGTGTAATATTAGAGTGCTTGATATTAAGGGAAAAGTTTCATTGGAGTTCGATTACAAAAAAAGTCAATATTAATAAACTTAGAACAATAAATAAAGTTCCATGGCACAACAAGGTGATGGGAAAAGTGGTTAAAAGAGACCAAAGGTTCTGATAAAGAAGGTACTAAAATCAAAATTGTAATTGATTCTGATGAGCAAAATGAACACAAGAATTTACTGAATGTCTATGAAGATTCTTAGTCATCATCCAGGTCATGGTTGCTCCAAAGGTTTCTTTTTTTCAAGAGACAACTGGACTTCCTGGAGAAAAAAACTACTTCATAAAACTCCTGGCACAACATATGATAACAAGCCCATCAGGACAAGATTCAGCAGTCCACCTGCCTTTAAAAGACAAAGGCTATTCTTTTGAAGACAGCAACATCTACATTTTAGACAGAGAGGATCGCTTTAGTTGAAAGAGGGGCCAAAGAGTCCATATAGATTAAAATTGAATAGCCCACTCTCAAAAGAGTGGGAGAGATATGGCATCATCTATATCCAGTCTACAACACAGTCTTTTCAGCAGTTCTAAGAAGGTTCCACACCCATTTGCACTTCTCAGGTGACTCTGAGGAGGCAGATAAACCTCCAAGTGGCCTCAACAACTCTCTAAAAGAATGCAAATGACCAGCTGCCTGAAAGGAATATAAATCCTTCCATTCCCTACTATCTAGTCAGAGCTGAAGAAGCTTCTTGGATGAGAAGCAAGCGTCTTCAAAGAAAAATCAGAAAGTCCAGTCTTAGAAAAAAAGCACCTTTGGGATAAGAATTCACTCTTGCCATGCTTCTGCACAACATCTGGGAACAAACATGGGCACACATAGGAGATGTTGCAAAGGTATCTTGGAATTACAGAAATAGCATCTGAAAAGCTAAAGCTCAGAATGATCTGAAATGGGCAAGGTATGCTAAGAATTCATTTTTTAAAAAGGCTTTTTTATCTTTAAATTAAAAGAAAAAAACCCCTGATAACTGCTTCTTTGAAATCTAGGTCATTCCTCCCAACATTTTCATGTCCAGTGAACAATAAGAAAATCCCCCTTCTGAAGAAGTTCTTAAAGGGAATGGCCCTACCCATCTCCTGGACAGCTTTTGTTGCAAAGCAACCAATGGAGAGCTCTCCATAAATCAATTTGTTCAAGACTTCCCACACTTTTGATGTTGCAAGATATCATGTACTCCTGGAATGTCTGGAGTACTTGAAACAATGACATGGAATTTTTCATTAATGCAAAACGAAGTCCAAGATTTATGTGCTACAGGACCTCCATTGTTTTACTGGATGGTTCAAGAATGCTCATGACATTTGGAAATAAAAGGGGGGAATTTGGCTGTCCTCCTCCTCTTGGTAGACATTAAAGCCCTAGAATATGTTATCCACACAAGCCTACAAATCATTCTCTTGGGGCTGTGTCCAATGCCTACTCCCTTGCATTTTATATGATCTAGCTTTATAGGCAATAATTGTTTTGGATTGTACTGCTGCAGATATTTTTCCTACCATGAGCTACTGTGGGAGTCTCCAGATTGACCTTTTTTGCAACCATTTGTTATTAACTACATGATTGTATGGTGCAACCGGATAAACAGGAATGCTCCTGTGAGGTTCACTAACTTCTTCCAAAAGTTTGCTTGCACTCATTTTTTTCTGGCTTCAAATGTTTTGAATGGTCTGCATTTGGGTGGGTTTTTTGTGAGGGGGCAGAGGGTAGTAGGAGGAAGAAAATATTTGATGAAAATAAAGATCTTCTTTGTCTATACTAAACTACAATATCATGAGATTCTAATTCCAGACAGTTATTGCAATGACTCAGGAGTAATCATTCAACATGAACAAGGGTATAGAGGTAACGTGGGCTATTGCAATTATTTTATTCTCTCTATCAGGCAGTTTGTAACTTATATGGATCAAGATTTTGGCCTAGGTAAAGCTTACGTCTTTGTTTTCCAAAGCACTTTCTCTTCAAGAAAAGGTGACATATCACTGAATATCTCTACTTTGAAAAAGATTTAAAATCCTGTTACAGGGCATCTCTACTTCTACATCGAAAGTCCATGTACGTTCACTTTTGGAAACTCCTATTGCTCTTTCTCAGTTTTAACTTACCAGATCTCAATATTCATCCCATGTTCACCAATAGCCACAGATTCAAAGCCAGAATTCACAAGCCAGTAATTATTCTTCTATTTTATTTTGAAAGGAAGTCATGACAGACTTTCTTGGTCAAGGTGCCAGTTTTCTTTCAACAAGCTGGGCTTGAAACAGCACATTGAAGCAGACAAAGTCTGCTAAACAGACTGAATTCCAGCAATTGTTTTGTTTTAAATCCAATCCTATTTATAGTAGAATTGAAATTATTGCATCTTTTTCCTCTATTTACATGACGTAACCCCCCTTGGAGATACTTTCTTATGGGCAGGAGACTTTTATGTTGTTGGGTGGGGTGTCTAGCCAACTAACCATCTCAATTTATAAGAAGAGGGAACTGCCCAATCCAGAACAATAGCAATTATTAATACCATACTGACAATCAAAATTGTAATTCTTTATCGGACAGAAGTGAAACAGAATCAACTTACCACTCCACCCCCAGCAGAATGAACCAGCACTGACATGCCTTCTCGCAAGTTAGCAACTTCGAAGAGCATCATATATGCCGTTACAAAGTTCATAGGAAAAGCAGCTGCTTCAGAGAAGCTCATGCCATCAGGAATTCGGTACACAAAGTCAACAGGCGTGCATACAACCTCAGCCCAGGCGTTGTAGTTAGTAAAGGCCATGACTCTGTCTCCAATCTGAAACCGTTTGAAAGAAACACAATCTGATTACAGCCTTCTGGACAATCCTCATGGAGGCACACACACACACACCTAATACAGGCTGATTTCAGATATTGGCAGTTACCCCTTGGTGACAGTAACATCCAGTGTGTTGTGGCCTGCCAGCAGCCAAGCAGAGCTGTCAGCAGACTCGGACAGTGAGGAGGTTGGGGAGGAACACGGGCCAGTCCTGGAGTCTGGGGAAGGCTCTGACGAAGGCTCTGCTTTGGAGGCAGAGATGGGGCCAGGGCTGTCCGACAGTTATCAGCTACCTTCAGAATCAGAGATCAGTGGGGCAGAAGAACAGCTGGAGCCTGTTCCCACTGTGCGCATGCACAGAGCTGCCAGGAGAAGGGAACAGTTAAGGAACAATGGCCGACTCAGGAGTCAGGGCACAGGTGGACAGTGAATGGCCCCTCCCACAGGGAATAAAAAGGAGCGAAAGCAGAGGGGTGCTTGCAGGAGATAATTAGTTCAATTCATTAGAGTGAAGATCTGTTCCTGATTTCTTGTCATGTAATTGCTGCTACAGCGTAGCGTTTGGAAGATATCGGCCTGGCAACTCTCCAAGCCTGATAAAGGTTTGCAGTTGTGAAATCTCATGAAAGGCGGTTGGCTGGGACTTTGCTGGAAAGGAATTCACTTTCACTTAAATAAAAGAGGCTTTATCAGGACAAGGAGTCTGCTTCGTGATCTTGGGAAGCTGAAGTCAGAACACAGTAATTAGGGCTAAAACCACATATGGTGATGGCAGATGAGAGTTACTGTGAACATAAGAATGATGCAAAATGTGTAGAAATATGTCAGCTATTATTATACCATATATTTCTACCCCATTTTTGCTCTGGGCAGGACTATATTTTTCCTGAAATAGAGCAATAGATCTACTCAGTTTTGTCAAATGAGACTGAGACTTCTTCCTTTTGAAACTAGAAGTTATACAGAAAATAGTCTGTCACAGGGGTCTCAAAATTCGGCAATTTAATATTTGTGCATTTCAATTCCCAGAATTCCTCAGCCAGCCATGTTGCCAAGTCTTGAGATACCTGGTCTATCATAAAACCTACCCAATGCTCTCCATAATATTTTGGGAAGGTGAGTTCAACATAATCAGTGGTTTATTGTTTAAACCAGTTTATAGAGCTGGCTTATTTCAACCCAAACAAAATCAGTCTTATATGCTCCACATTTTAAATAAAAAGTATTTAACAGTCATTGCACCCCCTCCTGGCATTCTTAATATCTGTGGATTTAAATTCATTTAGAAACTGCAACACTATGCTGAATTGTGTTTTTAGAGAACACTGTTTGATTCAGACTGCAACATGTGTATCTCTGCATTCTTCTGCCTACATTCAAATTTTATCAGCTGCTTTGGATAGTTTTTAAAGAAGGAATCTATTCCTTACCTTGGTCATATTTAATTATTCATACAATAAAATATGGGGAGAGGGAAAGGAAGACTGTTTTCACATATAAAGTAGCAAAAATCATTTTTTAAAATTGGGTGTTATCATTATAGCAAGTTCAAGTACTCAGTGCAGTTTTATTCAGATATCAATATAGAATTACAGCTTTAGAGGAAAAAAATGAAATTAAACTGCAAAGCTGACTCGCCTATTGATAACAATTCAAGGCTTTTGCTACAATCATCTGATTCTTTACGTGAGCTCATCTGAAATAAAATTATTTTGGTTCCTTAATTAGCTTGGTCCATTGTATTTTTTCCTTCCGAGAAGTGTATTATTATGACAAATGAAATAATTACTAGTGAGCCAGCAGGAATACAGTGTTATGGCACAGTTGGGTGTCATTAATGTGAGCTACAATTCCATGCTTCAAAGATTGCCTAGCTGTAGAGAAGTATAGTTCTAACCAAGCTTGTTTAGAAGTAAACTTACATATTTATATTAATGTATTATATTAATATAATTAATATTAATATTTATAACTGTCTTCGACCATCCCATTTGGAGATGGCTAGTAGACCAACACAAGACCTCATTTCCATCCCATCCATGCATTGGTTCTTTTATCCATTTTAATATTAATTTTAATATTTTTGCTTTCCTGACAATGTATCAATCTTGTAACTGTTTTATTCTGTTATTTATGACATTATAAACTGCCCTGAATTGGGTAGCATACAACTTTAATAAATAAAAACAAATATTTAAGAGAGCGTAGTTCTTTACTGGTTACTCAGGATTCAGTCTTACTGAATCATGCTGCAATTTGGGATTTGCTTAAAAAGCGGAGTGTCTTGGTCTCAATACACCTTGGGTCTACCAGGTGGGAGATGGCTGGTGTGAAATACAAAGCAGCAGCAGTGACCTTTGACACTGTCAATTAACTTGAATTTGATAAAGTTTAAGAACTTTGTTCAAGAAAAATGCACTTGATAAAGTTTGGACCTGAAACAACTTTAACTTCCAGCATCCCTCATCCCTATTTTCTTTTAAAGAGATGGAGTTGTAATCCAATAACATCTGGATAAGGTGGGGATCTTCATTGCTATTATAAATGTTGACTAAATAATGAAGCATCATAGCATGATTAAAATGGACAAATAAAACAGCTGAGTGCTGTAGAATGAATTAAGACAACCAACTATCATAATGTGATTATAAAAAAATGGCAGAAGCATAAGCTAGGCTGACTTGAATTTATCTGTACCTTTTTTATAATATCAAATATTATTTTCATAAACTAGCAATGTTGGGAACTGAAATAGGCCCCACTGGATGCAAATCCTATCTTCTGATTTTAAAGAAGACACCTATTAAATGTTAAAGGCTGTTAAATGCTCAGTCAGTGATTATATCTTCCATCATAGATCATCTCAAATTCTATTAGCTCTGCATGTCTTTTGGGTAACGACCTTTCAAAATGAGAAAATGAAACAGCAATCACCTCTCCTTTTATCTCCCACATATTAATTTATTTTGAAATTTTGCTTTTCGATCTTGATCAAATTCTACTGCACTCTTTTAGAGCCCACCTTGTGTTCACTCGAAGGCTGTGGGACTGGACTGAGAGGTTTATAGCACAGAAACATTTTATAGCATCACGAGTAGTGGCACTTTTCAACTGCCTTGGGATAGAGAAAAGATTACCAACTTGTAAAACATGCTGATAGCTTTAAAATGCTACTGAAACAGGATGACATATCTATTTCTCTACCTCTTCTTCCCCATCAGCAAAAAGTAGAATTTTTTATGTGATTTGAAATACTTTCTTTCATTGTTAATAAAAAAAATGATACTGTATTTGCATACAATGGCTGAAAGCTTAGAATTAAGTTGAATATCTCAATTATAATCCCCTGCTCCAAAGAAGTGGAAACAAACTCATTCAACTGGTTGATGAAATTGCAGATTTGGAGTAGGCATTCATTTGTGCTTTCAGTTGAATGAATACACTGTACTAGTGTGTTTGCCCAATATGTTAAAGTCTATTTGGCTTAAGAAGAATGAACTGCACCTGAATGAGTTTAACTACAGTCAACTGAGTTTACAAAACATGCTAAGTGTCTGTGGAGATTCTCAATCATCCAGGTCATGGTTGTCCCAAAGATGCTTTTTCAAAAGACAACTGGACTTTCTTGGTTTATCTTTCTTGAAAATGTTTCATTTCTTATCCAAGAAACTTATTCAGTTCTGGATTGAACTGAAGAAGCTTCTTGGGTGAAAAGCAAAATATTTTTAAAGAAAAAAAAATAGCCAACAAGAAAAAGCATCCTGGAAAAGCACCTTTGGAACAAAACAGCTAAGCCACAAACAAGCAAATTGCAATGAACTCTTTCCAGAACCCCAATTGTTAGTGCTTAGTGGCATATGGGAAATTCTGAGAGTATGGGATGGACACAGGCATTGAATGCCAGCTGGGGTGAAAGGCTACTCGATTCACAGGTTGGCTGGTTGTTTACTGATTATAGTCCCAGACCAATAAAACACAAATACACTGTAAAATGTAAGAGTATATATGGTAAACCAATCCTGTAACAATAAATAATAAAAAGAGGGCATCATTCAAATTCTACAATCCATAGCTGTTGCTGAGAAGTTGGTAATATTTTAAAGGGTTGCCTGCGTTTAATTTTCTTGGGAGGAAGTCTGCAGCCTCTTGTTCAGTAAGACAAGTAAAATTTATTTGTGCCAAATACTAAGGGTGATATAGTAGACAGTTTAACAATTCATAAGTTACTGTCTTGACTGCAGTCTGCACAGAGGTAAATGCAGTTATCTTCTGATTGTCTGAATAGCCCTGGGTTATTTCTCATTGTATTTTCAAAGAAAAACAAATTTAGGGCCCCAAAGAAATTATTGCTTTTTCTTTTCAGCTAAAATCTCAGACTCAGATTACCATAAATGTTACTTGAGACTAGCTCAAAAGCCCAAGAGCCTTAACAATGAAATCTCTGGTGAGTCAAGAATGAAGAAAATAAGAGCAGTAAGCCTACATATATCAAATAGATGAACTTTACTGTGAAATGTAACTACATTCTGGATTATTTTATATAAGCCACTTGGAAGCAGGGATGGCTGTGGCTGGTTCTTGTGAGAAGAGCAGCTGGGACCATTGTAGCTGATGGCTATATGGAAGTAAGCAAGGAACCTGCTTAACATGAATCCCTCAAATTGAGGCATTTCCTTCCAATTCCTACCAGAGGCTGGACATCAGACTGCATGGGGTGCATGGATCCTATCATCACCTCCCTAAGCAGACATCTACTTGAGGTGTCCTTGGAAGAAGAGGGAGCAAGGCTAACTTAGAGTATCTTGGATGAATCCAGGGAATGCCATTGTCCACTGTCCTAGGTATCTTTTCCAGTCATCTCACTTCATCCCCAAGGAGGATCTAGCCAATACTGACAAGCTGCAACACTGCCCAGGTTAAGAAAGACAATTTTCTGCTGGGTTTATAACAATGGAGGTGACTTTTACTGTTCTGGGTCACAGACAAGCCAACTCCCTCCTTTTTTCTTCCTTCCCACCTTTGTCAGTCTAGTTTGCTCTTGCCTCCCTTGTTATCATCCCACATCTTATGAAATAAGATGGGAGTGGTAAGTCCTTATAGACCTGTACATTGCACTCCTTCCTTTAAATATCTTCTTCTTTTTTTTTTTTTTACAGAAAATGACTTGGTAGGTTATAAATTTGAGACAGTATCTTAGATTTTCATTTTTCATACTGAGAACTTCAGCCTATTTGATTCTCCTTTTCATCCTATTCAGTTTGTCATGAAGGGACGATGATGATGATGATGATGATGATGTTCGTGATTTTTTTTGTTTTTGCAATTCTGCACATCTTCTCCTAGGCAGATAATGTTGTTTTGGCTACATCACCAGCAGCATTCCTAATGTGAATTTTGTTTTTTCAAGAGAAAATTATGTTATGACGCCAACCTTTTAAAACTGCTTTTATATCACTGCTGCACATTTGCTATATTTGTATTTATATATATTTATATAGCTGCTATAGTTAGACAGGTTTCTAAACCAGCCATTTTAAAAAACAGTCTCCTGGTAGATATAGAACACAAATTGGAATGGGGATATGGAATTCTAATCCCAAAGCAAACAAACCATTTTATGGTTCAACCTGAATTACGAACAAGACCTTATTAAATAATCATCAAGTACTCTACCACCATTTGAAATTCACTAATATCTGGTTAATTGATTTGTTCCATTTTGGGGATTCCACTATATCCTTATCAAGAGGAACTGATTCACAATACTTTAGAATTCAACATTGGAAAGAGTTCTGATACTGCAGCACAGGGGTCTTCAAACTTGACAGCTTTAAGACTTGTGGACTTCAACTCCCAGAATTCCTCCTCCAGTCATCTTAGCTCAGGAATTCTGGGAGTTGAAGTCCATAAGTCTTAACCTTGGCAAGTTTGAAGACCCTTGCTGTAGCATGCCAGGATATTTAAATGACGGTCTGTTGAATAACCTGATCTGCACACAACACAAAGTAACGATAGGTAGGTACGCACATCACATTATAATAAAACTGAAACGGATCATGTTATGGTTTATCACAGTGATTCTTAATCTTTGCTTCACCATGAACCCTCCTTTAAATACATTTTTCTGGCCATGAACCATTGCCAAGGATCCCCAAGACCTAATTCAAGATTTAAATAATAATATTTCTTCAAGCCTTTATGGACCCCTCTCTGATGACATTGTGGCCCCTGAGGGGTCCACAGACCACAGGTTGAGAACCATTGGTTTATGGGTATATTGTTTTGTTCTCAAGCACCATCATATTACCTCATAGCCTTTCACATTTTCACCCAGAGCTTCTACAATTCCAGAGCATTCAAATCCAGGTATAAGTGGTGTTTTAGGTGGATTATCAATGTTCCCTTGGCGAACCATCAGATCAATAAAATTTAAGCCACTGTAAGGAAAAAAAATGAGGAGGGAAGATATGAAGACCTTTATTCCAAGGTAGCTGATAAACACAATCTATCATGGCATTCACAATCATATTTTAGTCACCAAAACCCAAAATGCTCTTTATGTGAGTTTTTTTTTTTTTTTTTTTTCATTTTCTCCTTCCCCCAAGCTGAATTCCCTATTCAACTTTTGGGATACTCCAAGGAAAAACTCAACTTATATTATTTCCTTCTCTTTGTCTTCTCCGAATAATGCCAAATAATTTCTGGTTAACAATAGGCACCTCTTTACATTGTCCCTTTGTTGACCCCTCCAAAAAAAGAAAAAAAGCCCAGCATGTTATCTTTGAAGTTACAATAACTTACTCTCCAAGAAATAGGCAAACAGCAACAATGGACAGAGTGATAAGTCTCATTCAATGTACATGACTTTCTAGCAGTTTCTCCAAAGGAAAAAATTCAGAACCTGAAGAGAGGGCAGGTTTTGCTGTTCTGTATCTTCAAAGTCTCCTAGTTAAAACCCTTTTTGTTTATAATATTAAAAACATTATGACTTCGCAAAAAAATGAACCAGTTCAGTTTTCAACTGAGTAGTAACAACAGACAATATAAAGTGAGGACATTGCAAATGGTTTAATTTTTAAGGAAGCTATTGTGCTACTCTATATTAATGTAGCATGCAATTAAAAAAAATGAAACATCACATTCATCTCCCACAAATACTGGTAACTTTTAATTGATTGTTTTCCCTGGTCCAATATCTTTCAAAAAGTGCTGTCAACTGATCCATGAGCTTCAGAATATTAATCACATGGTGGTTATCAAGAGTTTATCAAAGGTAGTCCTTGACTTACAACCATTTATTTAGTGACCATTCAATTAACAATGATGCTGAAAAAACGTGACTTATGACAAGTTTTCAACTACCGTTGTGACCTATGGTCACATGATCAAAATTTGGGCACTTGGCAAGCTGGCATGTACTGATGAAGGTTGTTGTCAGCCTTGGAAGCTGTAGGGCTTTTGATTTGTAATTGGGAAGGGAAAACTCGGAACTCCCAGATTCAGGTTTTCCCAGATGTGCCAATATGACATCTTTAATAAACGTTTTACTTGGATGAACTTTGCTTCTGAATGAAATGGGGAGTTTCATTGGAACACTGACAGTTGTAGTATCCTGGGATCATGTGATCACTACTTGTATCCTTTCCAGATGGTTTCCAGCAAGCCAAGTCAATGAGGGAAGCCAGATTTGCTTGACAACTATATGATTACCTTGACAACTGCAATATCAACTCTGGCAAAAATGATAAAATGGGGTGCAACTAACTGAACTGTTTTGCTTGGCAGTTGAGTTTGGTGGTCATAAATTGAGGACTACCAAACTTCTTTGTTACAACCATTTCCCTGGGTTTCTGTAATATACTTATATACAGTCCGAAACAATGATGGCAACCTTCAAAAATTGTGTAGGATTTTGGACAAAACTATTTGAAAAACCCGGTTCTCTCCTTGAGACTTTCAATTCCCATGAAACATCTTAGTGGAAAAAAGACAATGGTTATCCCCAGCATGAGATATTTATTTTTTCTGAATCTAAGCTGTTCATGTTTGCTTTATTGAAAGACAAAAATGTTATTCTTTGGGTACTTAAGCCTAATTTGCTGAAAATAGCTTCAAACTGGTGAATGCTGTCTCATTCTTTTTTTATTGATGTGCTTTTTAAAGATTTCCTACATTACCGTTAGACTCCTTTTTTCTCTGTCTCTTTCTCTATGCTCCTACTCTCAGTCCTTCTGAGTTAACAATTTTAGCAGGAAATATTCTTTATGGCTAACTCCAATATCTAAAACCCCAAGATGGTGAAACAGACAACTCTTGGCACATTATTGAACCAGATGTGCATTACAATAAAAAGGGAGAAGGATGATACCCTTCTCTAATCCATGCTCATTGCTTTTTTTCAAACATAAGCCTTTGGTGAACAGTAATAGGATGGTTCGTGTTGTGGAATACACAGGAACAGAACTGGGATATGAAGGACTGCATAAGGCAAAACAAGTCCACTGTGCAACAAAGCCATGGAATGGAGCCAGAAAATACGCTAGATAGACGAAGACAGATAGCTACCATTTCTAATGCAATGAAATTTAACACAATCTAAGATCAGATTGCATTGACCTCTGCACCAAGGATACAGTACGTTCCAAGTGTTTTGGACTACAATGCCCATAACCCATGATCATGGATTATGTGCCACCAGGTTGGCACCAGTTCTTGTGACTGTACATAGATTGACTTTCTCCAAGATGATCTGGCCCCCATCTGGTCCTTCAACTCTTTCAATGACACACTTATTGCCAAATTACTAGAATCAAGTTCATTGATCTTGCTGTTGGCTGCCCTCTTCTTCTTCTTCTTCTTTCCACTTTTCCCAACATTGTAGACTTCTCAAGAGAGCTAGCTCTTTGCAAAATGGGTTAAATACGTGATTTGAACTGATTATTTACATTTTGAGTGAGAATTCTAGAATTCTAGGGATTCAGAAAAACTAGGCAGATTTCAAATAAGCAACAAGAGCCAATGTATGCCTGGTCCTTTGCAATACAAATCATTGTTCCCACCAACCAGATGCCTTAATGCCTCTTTCAAGGTTAAGGTATTCTAAAATAAGCACTGCAGCATTTCTCCTTCTGATAAAATGCCAGGACTTTGTGTAACAAAAAACAGACATGGATGGCAGAAATGTGATTTTCTGACCTGGTAGCACACAGGAGATATTTCCATTTCTTGAACTCCATTGGAAAATGCTTCGCAAGTGATACCTTCCTCATGCCAAACTCTTCATTTAAATGTTTCCTACTGCCAGAGCATCAATATTCATCCATCCATGAGTGCTTGTCAACTGGAATTTCTTTTCAGCATGGATACCAGTGCAAGGTGACAGTACAAAGTTCTATTTGCTATAAGGATACGCTAATGATACTAGGAACTGCAGCTCCAAATTCTGTGGACATCAGATGCATGTGGACATTTCATGCATGGATGGTCTAAATGGGAAATTTCATTTTCAAATGTGTGAAATGTTTTAAATAATAGATTAGTCTCTCTCACCCATATCCATGACTGCCTTACCCCTGGATTGAAAAGGGTATTTGGACTGAATATCAGAGATGTTCAAGTTAAGCTCCATTCGCTTTTGAATCTCAGCCTTGAGAGGAGGACATTTTGAATCACTTCTCTGCATATTGTTTTAAAATATCAGTAGCTTCATGAAGAGCTGAATCTTCTCCAACTCCTGCTCACTCTACTAACATATCCTTTAAATTGTACCCTCTCAATAAACCTGTGATTTTTCAAAATGTTTTTAACCGGAGCCCAAATTAGTTAGGGTTTCTAGGACTCAGCCTTACCTTTACAGGTAATTTCCTAAAAACTTGGTGGAATGAATTAACTTTTTGAGTGTCCTTTGAGTTTGAAACATGTACCTAACTGAACCTATAGTGTACATATTGTATATTTGCTACAGATCAAGTAGGTATTACAGCCTGCTGATAGCTCATTGGCCAAATATTTCCTATGTCTGTGTTTTTGATCTATAGGATAGTAGCACATACGCCGTGGGAAGAACATATAGGAGGTTGCACTCATGCACATCCAAGAACATGGGAGACACAGAAAACACACTGTGAAACTCTTCCATTGGTCAAAGTTCCAAAATAATGTGGAGACCCCAAAAGAATACCCATAAACATGGAATACACTCCACATTCACAGCATACTGATTAATTGTTGGAAATCTGGAGGTTGAAAGAAAAGGCGGAACATGCCTGAAATAGGCAAAATTAGTTGGATTCTTGACTGCAGTACGTTTTATTGTGATGTTTCCAGTTGGGAAACATGCACTTTTAATCACTTAAATCACATACTATATGAAAACATATAGCCTTATTTCACCATTATTGTATAAATATCAAGGTTGCATAGCATAATTTTATATTTCTCTACTGTTTGCAGACCTGAAACCTGCGATAACACAATGTGGCCAATAGTGCTTAAAATCCCTCAGATAATGACCTGGGTTTCAAACTACCTTAATGAGTATTTAAATTGTTACTTAAGAGTATTTTGAATTGTTATACTTTTAAGGTAAAAGTTCCCCTTGCACATATGTGCTAGTTGTTTCCGGATCTAGGGGGCGGTGCTCATCTCTGTTACAAAGTCGAAGAGCCAGCGCTGTCCGAAGATGTCTCCATGGTCATGTGGCCAGCAGGACTAAATGCTAAAGGCGCATGGAACGCTGATACCTTCCCACCAAAGGGGTCCCTATTTTTCTACTTGCATTTTTACATGCTTTCGAACTGCTAGGTTGGCAGAAGTTGGGACAAGGAACGGGAGCTCATTTCCTTACACGGTGCTAGGGATTTGAACTGCTGAACTGTTGACCTTTCTGACCAACAAGTTCAGCGTCTTAGCCACTGAGCCACCGCGTCCCTGATACATGCATACATTAATATACATGCATATATTAATTTTTAATGTATTTGTCTAATGTTTTTACTCCTCCCTATAGTATTTAGATTTTTTTGTGTATTATGTGTCTGTATATATGTATGTATATATATATGTGTGTGTGTATGTGAGTGTGTGTGTGTATGTATATACACATATATTTTTTAAAAAAATATATTTTTGTTTTTGTCGTTTTATGTAATTTTTATTTTATTTTATTTTATTTTTTAAAATAATTGTTTCATCCCACTTTCTTTATTCTAGTCCAGGACTAGAATAAAGATTTGACTGATAGAGCAAACTCCCATCCTTCCACATCATCATCTAGAGAAGGAAATTTTAATATGGAACAGGAAGATGTAAGAGATGGGTTGGTAGTTATCTCTAAACTACTTTTTATGTGCCACTTCCTAGTTTTCTTTCCTTCCAATTATCCTCATTGTTTGGAATGGCCTTGTGGAGCAGCAGTAAATATATCTTGCTGATTTAACAACAAACACAACATCAAACACCTCCCTCCAAGATGTTAAAACAGTTAAGACCATCAATTTAAAGCCGGAGAAAGATTGCATGCACAAACATATACTGTACCGCTCTAATCTCTTTTAATTTTTTTTAACTGGAAAAGAAACAAAAATGTTCCAACAGGGTAAATCCCATGACTTCTGGCTAAAGTACATTTAAGTTCATACAGTCACATACTTTCAGAAGAAACTAAGCAACACAGCCCACCCTTGACCTACTTTCTGTCAGCTCAGAAGCTAAGCAGGATGGGACCTAGTTGGATGGGAGACTTCTACAGAAAACCCGCTAAATGAGGAAACTATAAGAACATCCTAGAAGGAGGCAGTGTTGCCTCCCGACAAAACTGCATGTCTAAGTAGTCCCCATGAGTTGGGTTGAGCCAAGTAGTCCCTATGAGTTGGGTTGAGCCAAGTAGTCCCTATGAGTTGGGTTGAGCCAAGTAGTCCCTATGAGTTGGGTTGAGCCAAGTTGGACATGAATAGATTACGGAAAACATTACATTTTCAGTAGATGGATGGAGGCATCTTAACTTAACTTTGTAAGGGCTAGGAAGCTAAGCAGCATTGAGCATAACTATTACCTAGACAGTAGAGTTAGCTAGTTAGATAGCCTGAGGAATTTCAGGGCCACAGCAGATTAAAATAATCAGGAAGAAGATACTGGCAAACCACTCCCATACTGCCACCATAAAAACTGCCCAGAGGAGTCAAGCACAGCTCAAGGACCTTACCTTCAGCCTCACAATGAGTAAATATGCTTAAATATGTGCATTTCCTTCAAGTAAGCAAAGGAGCTCAGGAAGAAGGAACACGCCAGCATGGCTTTTACAAGCCTGTTTCACCATTCTTTCTGATTTCTACTGCTCACTTTTAGAAATCCCAACCCAGCCCTTTACCCGCAGTTTCTCCACGCTCTCAATTTCTCAACAAGTTTTGCTGGCCTTGAATAATTTCAGCTTATAGTAGCTGTATGTCTGTCACCAGCATCCTTCTAACAGATAATTTCCGGGGGAGGGGGGCGAATTAGCTGGAAGGGCAAAACAAACAAACAAACAACAGAGATTAAGTGTAGACCAGGGGACCTGTTGAGAAAAATAGGATTTAGTCATGAACTTGACCAAAGAAAAGAACTTGAGGCTATCTGAAGGAAAGGCAATCGGTCCTTTATCTAGCAGAGTCAACATCCACACAGACACAAAGGCAAGAGAAATGGGAAGGTGCCAAAAAAAAAAAAACACCCAAAAAACACCAAAATGCTGCTCGGATTCAGAAAAAGCTTTCTGATACACAGGTTGATTTTTTAAAAAAACATGTTTGAAAAAGTAACCTTGGAAAGGGCTTCTAATACACTGGTCCTTTGGGAAAAAAACATGATAACAATGATTCACATTTTTAAGATTCATAGTTACCCCATAATTGAGCTCACATGGAGAGGGAGGGAGAGAGAGGGAGGGAAGGAGAGATGAAAAGAGGAAGAGAAATGAAAAGAGAAAGAAGGAAAAAAAGATGGTCATTTTGGCTTGCAACCTTGGGCACCAATGATGACTTGAGGGTAAAGCTGCATTTGTTGCTGAGTCAAAGCTCTCATAGGCTGCTCTTACAAAACTCCAACCAAATGCTCCATCATTTGGGAACAACCCCAGTTGGTTGGTTTGGAGTTGTTTTTTGTTTTTAAAGAGGTTCTTCCTCCATGATGGTTAAAGGAAGGCACCCATTGGAAGAGGGAGGGGAGGCTCCTTATCTAATTCACCCTCCTCCCCCCTCCCGGAGATTCAGCTGGAACTTTGCAAAAGTAGCTGGAGAAAGAGGGGGGGGCAGGGTTCTTTTTGGGGGGTGGGTCCACCCCCTCCCCTTCTTCTCTTACTTGTTTACTTATATTGGGAGCTAAAGAGTGTCCAAGGTCGCTGCCTCGGATGGGTGCACCTTGCCACCTCTCTCAGATGCCTGTTTTTCCCATCAAAGGTGGAAAGGATGGAAGGGAGGGAGGGAGGGAGGGAGGAAGAAAGGAAGGGAAATGAGAGGAAGGAAGGAAGGAAGGAAGGAAGGGAAATGAGAGGAAGGAAGGAAGGAAGGAAGGGAATTAATAAAGGAAGGGAAATGAGAGGAAGGAAGGAAGGAAGGAAGGAAGGAAGGGAATTAATAAAGGAAGGGAAATGAGAGGAAGGAAGGAAGGAAAGAAGGAAGGAACCGCCGGCTAACCAGAAGAATAAAAATATATATAAATAAAGAAATAAAAATCAGAATACTGGACCAGGCTTTCACGCGGATCTTCAGCTCTCCTTCCTGAGGCTCCGGCATCACTTTTTTAGACACCCGGAGCTTGTTGAGGCCCCCGAAAGCCGAGAGCACCACGGCTCGCATCTCTTTGGCATCCCCGGCTTTCTGGACGCCGCCGCTGTGGTTGCCGCTGTGGTTAGCATCGTTCCCGCCGCCGCCGCCGCCGCCGCCGCCGCCTTCGGCCGCCTCCTTCTCGATCATCTGCTCCGTCTCCTCGGCTTTCTCGGCTCCTTCCTTGGCCATGGCGCTGCTCCGGCGGCAGAAGGAAGACGGCGGGGCTGGGGAGCCGCGTTTAAGAGGACGGGGGCGCGCGGGCGCGCCGCCGGGAGGGGGAGCCAGCCGGAGGGCGGGAGCGCGCCTGCCTTGGCCGGCCGGCTTCGCCCGCAAACCAACTCGGTCCCCCTCCCCACTCCCCCTCCCCAACCCAATACGGTAGCCGGGCGCGCGCGGCGGAGCTGGCCGGGGGGGTTGGGGGGGGGGTTTGGGGGCGTGCGCCCGCCGGCTGCTTACCGTATCCCACGGCGTAGACGCGCAGCAATTTTAATGATGATTATTTGTTTTTTTTTTCTCGAGCGCAACCTCGAGTTGGTAAACGCCTCGGGAGCGGATTTTTTTTTTTTTTTTTTTGAGGGGTAGGGGGCGGGGAGGTATTGCCTCAAGGTTTTGCCTGGGGGAGACGGAGGCGACTTCCGCCCCTTGGAGGGCTTCGGTCTCAAGCGAACGGCTTTTTGGAAGGCGCCGTCCCTGAGAGAAGGGATTTCAGGGCGACGATGAGGATGATGATGACGACGACGACAATAATAATAATAATAATAATAATAATAATAATAATAATAATAATAATAATAATAATAATAATAATAATACAGCAACAATAACAACAGCAATAATAATAATAGCAATAACAACAATAATAACAATAACAGGAAGAAGGAGGAGAAGAAGAAGAAGAAGAAGAAGAAGAAGAAGAAGAAGAAGAAGAAGAAGAAGAAGAAGAAGTTGTTGCTTTGATTGAGTTTGGCCAGTGGATACTATTGGGTGGTGTGTGTGTTTTGGGGTTTTGTTGCTCCTTTGAATTTCGTGCTTTAATCCTGGTTTGGGACTGAAAGGAGCAGTTTAAAGAGTCAGGAAGGCAAAAAAAGAAAAGAAAAGAGGTTTGGAAGGGATGCCACTATTTGGGAAGAAAGGATGTTGCAGAGGATGTTGTTGCATACCTGGGAGGAGGGGCAATGCTGTGGTCTATGCCCAGGCAGATGTGCCTTCATTGATGCTTCCCCTGTGGGCAGGTGGCCTTAGGATGCTTAGGTTGGCAAGCTGCTGGAAACCATGGTTTGTTGTGCAAGCTACAATGGCTAGGTTTGCACAAAACATAAACCGGGGCTTACAACCCTCAGTTTGCTGGAGCCAGAACTCAAGTTGATCCATTCGATTGAACAAGTCATGGTTTATGGAGTAAGCCACACTCAATTAGGTTTGCATGGTGGTCTAAGGCTGCTTTTAACAAGAACAACAACAACAACAACAACAACAACAACAATAATAATAATAATAATAATAATAATAATAATAATAATAATAATAATAATAATAATAATAATAATCTTCCTGCCTCTTCCAAAGCACTTTGGAAGAAAGCTATCTGTGCTGAGCAAAAGGATGCAGGTATTTATGGGATTCAGTGGAAATGTCCTGTTACTGAAGTTTGGAACTGGGTTCACACACTGTGTGAAAACACAAGTGGGCTTAGCCCCAGAATCCGTGGAATGAATACCCTTTGGTTCAGACATGGCAGGGGACTGTAGGCTGTGCTGCCAACTACCACAACGGCATAAACAGAGAACTAAGAAAAAATTAAGTAGATGAAATCATCCTTAATAATGTGGAGAAGAATTGTGGCTTTCGAGATACCTCTGAACCCACTGCCCCCAATTAAATGTCATTGTTCCACATGAAATGTTCCTGCAATTGTCTTTTTTTTCCTCACTGATGTTGGTTTTTATTTCCCCCATGAAAAATTTCAGATGCAGGTATGACTGTAGCCATGTATAAAACCCCAACATTTGCTTGGAGTCTCAGAAAAGGCACTGAGTTATGATTCATCACCTTGTTCTAATCTGTCTTTTTTTTTTTTAAAAGGAGGCTCTCAAATAAACTACATTTAAGCTTGCTAAAAGAGGAAGTGATACCAAAAGGCACTTTACGTTGTCTTTTTTCTCAACTATAAAAAAAATCAGAAATGCTATGGATCTTTTCAGAGATTATGTTTCAGAAATAAATTCTGGACAGGGGGATTGAGAGAAGAATGCTCCTACAGATAGTATTCATTCTGCCTGCTCTTTTCTGTATGGTCAAAACTCAGTATAGGTTTCACAACAGTGCAATCAAAGCTCTGGCTGTTTTGTGTGTGCTGTGACCCACAACTTCAATTCCACCACTGTAGCTGGTGGATTGGTTTTTTTGTGTGTGTCTCACAAAAGTTGCTTCCAACTGGTTGACAAATTCAATTGCATCATTGTGTCTGAGCATTTTGGTATGAATCTAATCTGATGGGGTCTCGGTAGCCCTCCATCCATCTTCTGCCTCGTAGGTTCCTCTGCTAGCAAAAAGAAATGGTGTTGCTGACAAAAGAATAACAACCCATCAAACCCTTTCAGAAGCAATGTCTCCTAATTAAGCAGTACTTAGTGTGGAAAATAGGAAGTATTGGAGAGGAAAATCATATCCCAGCAGACTCTCTCAAGTTTCTGGGAGGAAAAAAACTGAAAACAACTGAGAAAGAAACTTAATCTAGAAAATATCCAGGAGAACAAACAAATCCAATGCCTACTTCCAAAAGTGGATCCCCTCCATTTTTTTTTTTTAAAGCATTTGACTTAGCTTGATCTCCAGAAATTAAACAAAGTTGGGCCTTGTAGTACTTGGATAGAAGGCACTAAGAAATTCTAAGCAAACTATTTACTTGTTGTAGCCAAGGAAACAACATAGACAAGTTCACAAAGTCACCCAAGAGTCAAGCTGGATTCAAGAGAAGTTTGATTGGATTTCTCTTTTCATCTAATGCAGTTTGGATTTGAAGGGGGCTGTGAAATATAGAGGGGGCAAAAGCTGTTGAGAAGATGAAAACCTGCACTTCAAGTGGCTGGTCATCAACTTTGGAAAAGAATTGTGGTCTCTATGTGAAGTTGTAAAAAAAATCTAAAATCAATCAATCAATTTATTTATCTTCTATCTGTCTGTCTATCTATCTATCTATCTATCTATCTATCTATCTATCTATCTATCTAATTGAAGACAGAAGCAATCTGGAATTAAGGGAAACAGTGAGGACAATCAATGAAACAGCTTGCCTTCAGAAATTGTGGGCACTCCATCAGTGGAGGCTTTTAAGAAGAGATTAGACAGTCACTTGTCTTAAATGGTATAGGGTTTCCTGCTTGAGCAGGGGGCTGGACTAGAAGACCTCCAAGGTCCCTTCCAGAATTCTATTCCTATTCTATTCCATTCCTATTCCATTCCTATTCCTATTCCTATTCCTATTCCATTCCATTCCATTCCACCATCTATATCTGTCTGTCTGTCTCTCTATCTACCATATCTATCGACCGTACCTGTCTGTCTGTCTGTCCACCTAGCATCTATCTATCTTTTTAGGTTGACACCATACAGTAATCCCAATCAATAAGTCACATTACGGCAAAGCTGATTGTCCACAATGAAAGAAGAAGAAAAAGTCATTTTTTCCATGAATCTCAGTGTGGAACTAAGTTCTGTTTTACTTCTTTTGGTGGCTATTGGGCTAGTTCACAGATAATTTATTTTCAGTGAAACATGTCAGTTGAATAGGCATTTAGAATTGTAAGCAGTACATAAAGCTTTTTTTTTTGAATGAAACTATTTGTTGTCTAAACCAGTACTAGAAATCTGAGCTGCTAACATAAAATGTGATTTTCCATCTCTCTCTTTTTTTTTTGGTCCCTCCAACCAAAATGTCGAGTTTGTTTCCTCCCCCTACTTTCTGTTTATTTCAAAAAAGAGAAGACACAATCGCTGCAGTGTAAGCCCTAAAGTAGGCTCAACTCAGTTAACAAAAATAAACAATTTAGTCTCACAACAAAAGTACCCAAAAGGGGCAAATGAAGCTGAGATTTCCCAAACATTTTTAAAATCAAAATTATATTGTAGAAAATTGTCCTTAGATAAAACTGCACTGAATAGTCACCTATACAGATTTTATGAAGTCCACCTTAAAAATTAAAGTTAAAAAAAATGTTTCCCTAGGATGGTGCTATTTTACTGATGTTTTCTTCTCTAACTGTTGCTTCACTCTCTGTTTTGCTTTAATCTCAGGAGTAATAGCAGCCAATTTCGAATCACAAACAGTGGATGGGATGACACACTGCTAGGGAGCTAATTAGTTTGGCTGCATTGTGACATCACAAAAGCAGGTGAGGAAGGGCAAACTGAAAATGCAGGAATGAGTGGATACATCAGCAATTAAACATTTTTGTGAAAATAGGAAAAACACAGCAATATGAATTCATTTGTCTCAGATGCAGTCTTGAAATGAATATGCTTAAGGCTAAGAAATAAACAAGATTGTCACAGAAGAGAACATTGATAGCTCAGGATTGAACTGCCAAGTCCTTGGTGGTATGTGAGCTTGCAGATGCTTCATTACTCAACCAGGTAACATCATCAGTGCTAAAAAGGAATGGGATCTTCTGTTTATGTACAAGGAATCAAGGAACCCACAATCAAGGAACCCACCACTGTATGTAAACAGAGAGCAAAACTCACTACCTTCCAGGACTGATGATGTTACCTAGTTGAAACATCTGCAAGAAAATAACGAAGCTCAGAGACTGCCAAGGGCCCCACAAACAGGAGTCTGGGTTCTTTCTGTTGATTCTATGGTCCATCTTTTGATATCATAAAAATGTTCCTAATCCCATGAAAATAAACAAATAAATAAAATATGGAACGAGGCACACCTGAAGTATTTTTGTCTGTGGAGTCCTTGGTGCTCTCAAAGTTTAACTGTGAGCACCATCAGTGCCATTTTTGTCTGTTGTAGAATTTGTCTGTTTATAGAATTGTGGAATTGTACTGCTGGAAAGGATTATTTAATCCATCATCCTGTTGTCACTACTGGAATCCAATGGAAAGAACCCTGGGAAAATGTCTACCTAAGCATCCCCTTAAGCCCATCTAATCAAAGATAACCTATCACTTTTTGAGGTAAGTGGTGGTCCAAGTGTTGAATTTCTGATACTTGAGAGTTTTTTATTTCTACTATTGAAATTACAATCCCTTTTCATTCATTTAAGAGATCTGCTTCCCAAATGGCTTGTCTTTGTTACAGAAAGTGAATCATTAAAGGAGAGGCATGAAAACTTCTCTATGCCAATTTTCTACATCAATCAATCTTGCCTTATTCACAATCCAAGATAATTGTTTTCCTTCCTTCCCCTTCCCTTCCAACTTCACTCAACTTCTCCCTTCTCTCCAGAAGCCAGTATGAATCACAGCTGTAATGAAGCAATTTTCTGTTTAGAGACTCCACTGAGATCTGCATTTTCTTTTCCATCACACACACACAAAACATAATAATGTACATGGGAGTGAAGACGGGTTCTGCTTTCAGTGGAAGAGATATACAATGCATTCACTTACATTCTCTCTGGGTTGTTTTCTATTTTCTCTCGCTCCATTTGATGAAGTAGAATTTGCTTTAGAAATTTTTTTAAAGAGGGTTTAAAGGAAAAAAGAATAGATACCATTTTTTAAAAACAAATTTTATTAATTTTACAAAAACAGTGCACAAACAATCAAATCATAACAGCTTACAAATTCTTTTCTAAAAAAAAGAAAAAATAATTAAAGAAGAAAACCAATAGAACATACAAAATGATTCCAAATTATAATATCAATATTTACGTTATCTATTTAACTTCATATCTTATCCCAACTTCTCCTTTTCATTCTAATTATCCAGGTTATTTCTTGCTAATTAAAATTTTATTGCCTTTTATCAACATACAAAACACAGAACATAGAAAACCAAACCAAACCTTAAACATCTTTTCTGAAGGCTGCTTGATCCCGAGTTAAAACTCTTCACACAGATGAAATTCACACATCATATTCACTTTATATATCCTTCCATATCTTATTACCATTTTCAATATCATTCTTTGTCTGTTCTATTTCCAGCTACCCATTAATCTTTTTTTTTTTTACTATACTTCTTTTATACACTAATTGGAGTGACGCCTTTAACTCATTGCCCTAACTTAAAAGTACTTCATATAACACTTAATTTATCTTGGGATTCTGTTTAGTACATTCTAAAATTACACAATAAATTTTATAAAAAAGATCAATAACTAAAGAAAAAACCTATATAACCACTATCCATATCATTTAAAAAGAAAAAAAAACTAATCATATATATTAATACTTATTTATATCTTAAACATTCTACTCTAGATACACATATAAAAACACAATCTTATGTACCTTCCGGAATCCCCCCACTTTCCCCCCCAATTAGATTCACCCATTGTCTCTAAATAAGCTTTTTTTCTTTAAATCTTGCTTCCCACCATTGAGGCTTCTCCTCCCCCCCTTTCTCTCTTGCTTATTCTTCTCCTTGCCCTTTTTAACCCTTTGTCTCTCCTCCTCCCTTTTCTTACTCCCTTTCCATTGCTTTCTAACCTTGCATCCACCTTTCCTCTCATTTTCCTCTTTTTTGGTTGTTTTTTCAAACCTTAAAATCCCCTTTTTCTTATCCTCTTTCTCCTCCTCCCCGGAAAGAACCCATTGTTCATCAAAGATGGCTTCTTCTTCTTCTTCTTCTTCTTCTTTGTCCCAGTCATTCTGCTGCGTAGTCAACTTTTCATAAGTACATAACACCATTTCTAAAAATTGAAATAAAGTGCCCAAAGTATCTTTTCCATCTTGTTCTTCCTTTTTATATTTTTGATATTCAGTCTTTAATTCATCCACAAGCGATGCCATCATAAAAAGAGAAACTTTTCCCAAAACAACCACCCAAGTATTTTTAATCAAGAATAATTCAAAAAAAAATTTCCAAAAATTAATACTTTTCTTCCTTCTTCTCTTTCTCTTTCTGGGGTTACTGTTTAATCAAAGAGGTCCAATTACCATATACCTTTCTTTGGGATTCTAGGCAATTTCCTCCTTTTTCAGCTTCTGCTCCAATTTTTTTTCCTCTCCCTTCCCACTTACAACAATTTTTTTTTTAAATGATCAGAAATCCATACCTCCAATAAGGGTTTTCCGATTTCTTAAATTATTAAGTCTAATGTCCAAAAAGTCTTTTGTCCCTTGGCTTCAACTTTCAAAATAATTCACCTTCAGTGCCCAAATAAATTTCAAATCTTCATCTGCTGTTTCTATGGGGTGGGAGAGTGAAGAAAAAAAAAAGTTCCCTTCAACAGCTTTCTCCGCTGCTTTCCGATCTTCTTAGGGATACAATGTATCCTCCAGCAATTCAGACAGTTCAGTTCCAGAGAGTTTAAAAGATGTTAATTGACCCGGCTCAGCCAGCACTTTCACTTTTCTTGCTTCCTCCAGCACAATCTTACCCGGTTGCAGGCTTCTTCATGGCGGCCATTACTGACCGCCGCTCCACCACCTCGGGAAAAAGGGGTTTTTCCGGATGAGGAGGGGGTCTGCGACACCCCCAACCCTCCGTCCGGCTCTCCTCTCTCTTCGGCTGCCTCTAAAGGGCAGCCATATCCCCCTGACCCATTTGGATTGGGGGCACCTCGGCGGCAAGCGCAGTAGGAATCGCGAACAGTTGCGAATTCCTGCTGCCACCGAAGCCACGCGGAACCGGAAACCAAGAATAGATACCATTTTTGTACTTGTGAGTTATCTGGTCTTTCAATGCACATGATTCTCCATCTGCCTTCAATCTCCCCGTCTTCTTATTTCTTTGTTCTCTCTCATTTTCAGGCAAGAATTCTTCGCAGGAAAGGTGCTTCTGTTACCTTTAAGGGATATTTTTATCCTAGAAAAACTGGCAGAATCTCTCCTTCCCTCAGGCTAATATAATTTCTCTGCCTGCAAACTGTGCCCAGCTGTATTCAGATTTAGTGCACAGTCTGGATAGAGTTAAATAGATCCCTGATTTTGTTCCTGAGTTTAATTTTGGAGGGGTTTTGCCAGAACTGTTGAGGGGAGAGATTAAAAGCTCAGACAACAGATTCCCATAATTGCAAGATGGTTTCTAATGTACTTTGGTAGTATCTTCATCAGTGCAGCCTCTCACACGATGTTTAAGACATACATTTGACCCATCTTCCATCCATCCCTTAGCAAAATGAAAAGTGAGTCCAAGAAGGATGTTTTTGTCAATAAAAAAACTGGTTTCCTTTGAACTAAGCCCAGTTCCTGATGATTTCAGTGGATACATCCATACTGGAGTTTTTTTCCCCTTCTGCTTTTCCTTCTTACAGGATTCCTATCCATCACCCAAATCATCTTGCACAGCTTGTGCTTAAAATTCCCGGGAGGCCAAAGTTACAAATGTCTTTGGGAAACGAGTGAAACAAATGTTCACTGAAAGTTCTCAGGATCTGAAGGAAAATTTAGCTTCCACTTAAAAAGCAGGTCATCAATGAAGCTGCTGCATAAAAGGAATAATAAATTGGCAAGATATCTATTCACATTATTGGGAAAAGCCAATTTTTCTCTTTTTGTTAGATTTATTCCTCCATGGCCTCAAGAGGACAGAGTAACCATTCTTTCCTCTAATTTTCCTTAAAAATAGTTACTCTGAGTGATACTGAGAGAGTGATTTGTCAAAATCCACCTATGAACTTTCAAGGCTGAGCCAGAAACTGAACCTGGAGTTTTCCACCCTGCTCTAACATCTTAACCACTATGCCACAATGACTTTTAGGGGCTTCTTTTGCAAGAGAACATACTGCAATCAACAAAGAACAAAACAAAAACAAGGCTGAACACGATCATCCCTACAGTAGTTGATTTAGGTAATTGGTTTTTATCTTGAATGAAATAATGTAACATTAACTGGACAACTTGTTCTTGTACCAAACCTGCTATCTCTTAAGAATACGATCTCGTAAGGTTCTTTTTCTCTGTCTGTTCTATAGCTACATGTCAAATAGTTTTTCTTCTATTTTACAAAAAGCATGTGAATTCTAGTTTAGATCAGGATCGTATGCATGGGAAGGGCCGGTGGAAGCTTGTTTTCCAAAATCTCTTGCTGTAGATCATGTTTAAAAAATGATGCCAATAAAATCATTGTTTTAAAAGTCCAGAGACATTGGGGCAAAAGTTAGTCAGATGATACAGATACAGAATTAGGGAGGGGGGAGAGGGGGGGAGGGAAGAGAGAGAGAGAGAGAGAGAGAGAACTGAACTATAAAGATATTGAGAGATTTGGACAACTTGGTGAGTTTTTTCATGGAAATGCAATAGTCTTGTAAACTTTCAGATTTTATTTAACATAAGGTGAGGGAACTAGGACCCCAATGGATATCCTGCTATTTGCAAATGAAAAGTCGTTGTTGTTACTGCTGGTTCTAGGCATCATTTTAGAAGTGATTTTTCTTCTTCCTATGGCTAAGAAAAGAATGAACAGGCCCAAAGACTTCTAGCTGGCTTTTCTGCCTAAGGCAGAACTAAAACGCAGTGCCTCCTTGCTTTTAATCCAGCACCTTAATCACTATCCTAAACTGACTCCCTCGATTGTATCAGCAGCCTCATAATGGAAAGAGAAGTCCTGTAGGTAATCAAAACGTTTAGCAAAATCGCATCATGGATTCTGCTTGTGTGAGATAGATTTAAATATTCCATCTAGGAGTCTGTTGCCGGGTATTGGATTTAAAAAAAATGTGTTCATCTTGCAAATAATTTTGCGTCCCCCATTTCAAAACATAGAAGATATGCTGTTTTTCTTTTATTGCCTGAGGTCTAACCATGATGGTGCAGATTGTGTATAAAGTGTTCAGGCAGGTTGGTTTTATACATTATGTATGTGTCACCCTATAGATATTGGAAAAAAGACTCAGTCATAAAAGCTAACAAAACAGCACTCTACGCTAGGAGACAGTGTCAGTAAAGGTAAAATCAGTTCTGAGATTAAATGATATAGAGGTGCAACCATATATCTAGCTTTCTTGGTGATTGCACAGAAATAGTTTAATTCTAGGATACTTTATTTCAATATCCAGCCTAATCTGCTGTGTAGCTTAAATTTTTGGCCATCTTCAGGTCAACAAAGTCCAACTTGCTTGAGTTTTTGATATCAGCCAAGAAACTCCCTGGATGACAAAAATGCTTTTTTTTTCCTAGTAGAAATTCATAGTGGATGAGAAATCCCCAAACAGAAACCAATCCCCAAGCAGAGACCAATGAGCAGTAAATAGTACAACACAACAATAAAAATGAGGATCATATAATTGTCTTACTGGGAGTGTAATATAACAGGACAAGTGATGTACTCATTGAATTCTAAATAATTCTGGAATTATCCAGTTTTCTCCTCCCTTGGTATTATATTGACTTAAGATTCTAGGGAGATTGTAAGGTTGCTTATAAAAAATATGAAGGTAATAAACATAAGAGAAACATTTCTGTTCACTGAACAGCAGGAGGTAATTGACTCTAAACCAAAAATTTATCCACTGGAGTCTCTGGGGCAACTTCCCTTGAGAAATATATGGTGTTATTCTTTGGATTCTGTCACTTCTGAAGTGTTTTGCCTTGTTTAGTATTCCTAGGACATAGTCCACTTGTTGCGATTCTTAACACTCATACAGAAAATATGGCAAGCTTTATTGGGGGTAAATTATTTGATTCTTCTGTGGGTATATAAATTTAGCGTCTGGGAAATTTAAACTCTCACTTGACATTACAGATCAATTCCATCTCTGAAATGGTTGTGCTGGCATTACTCAAACAGAGCTTTGTGTTTAGGGGGTGTATGTGTCTGTGCATATCTCTATATTATTGGTGAACTGCAAACCATTAATCCTACAGAAAAGGAATTCGATATCCAAAGGACTCAATTGCTAGTGCCCATTAAAAAAATATGCTCCTCAAGATGAGAAAATGGATTGGAATGGCTTATATAAAGTTCAGAGACTAGATATTATTTTTAGTTTTCTGTATCAGGATAGAATTTTGCTTGTAACAGATTCAGTCTATTAGTGAAACAGCCAGGCTTCAAAACAATTATTTGAACTTGCTTCGACCTTTGTGTTGGCTGCTTCATTACCATGCTTCCTTCTGTTGGTTGTCTTTAATCGTCTAATGTCATTACATTTTTCTCGTTTTGCAGTTAAAAAAAGAAATCCATGTAGAATTTAATGTAAGAGGTTTTGTGTCATTATCACTTACGTTGCATTTCAAGGTTTTAATGGAGTATGTCAGCTCTGAAGGAAGGCTGAATTATGGGAAGACTGTAACTGGATATTATGTATGGGAAACATACACATACTAAATAAATATGTATGTGTGCAAATGTGAATATACTCACACAAACCCACCTACACGTTTTATTATAGTTTTTGGGCAATCATGGGCTTTTATGTTGTATCTATATGGGAAAATTATAATGAAAATTGCATTGCAACATTGTAATGAAAAGTATCACTGACAAGGTTGCACACAGATATGTAGCGAGTAGACTTGATATCATGGTATCATAATGCAGGTTTCATCACTCTGACAAAATCATGGTTTGCTCGAGACATCTCTGTGCCCAGGATAAATTAAAATAGGACAGAATTTTTTTTGGGGGGGGAGGGAGAACTAGATTAGTTTAGTGATGAAGGCACCAGTCTCGAAACCAGGAGACTGTGAGTCTCGTCCTTAGACATAAACATGGGCCAATGGCTTTGGGCCGGTCAGTCACTCTCAGCCCAACCCACCTAATAGATTTGTTGTTGTGGGTAAGGTAGGAAGAGGAAGATGCGTTGGATATCTTCACCGCCTTGAGTTATTTGTAAAACTAATAAAGGTAGGATATAAATAAATAAATGTGTAAAGGTAGGATATAAATAAATATATTTGTTGTTGTGGGTAAGGTAGGAAGAGGAAGATGCGTTGGATAGCTTCACCGTCTTGAGTTATTTGTAAAACTAATAAAGGTAGGATATAAATAAACAAACAAACAAACAAATTAGATAACAAGTAATAAAGAAGAAATATCATGAGCATATTGGCATAAGCCAAATAACACTTGGACCCCAGTTAAATCATAACTGGGCCAAATCTGAAAGGATCATTTGGCAGAGTCTGCAAGAAATAGTACAAAATTTGGCCTGCTCAGGGGAACATTTTGAATGTGTAACTGCCAAAATAAAAGAGATAGAATAATGGGTTAGTTCTACTAATCCATAACAGGGAAATATAGGTGGCACAAATGTCTTCGGAAAATAAACTGTACAATAAAGTAATATGAAATCTCAATTTTATGCTTTATCAAATATACAAGTCCAGACTTAAAAGTCCTATGGAACATTTTGCTACTTTTTAAGGTTACAAACTTTAAATTCATTACTAACCAAGAGTAGTTAAATAAGCAAATTTTTTTCCAGGTGGGAAAGAATAAAAAATTCACCAGGATAAGTGGCATTTAATTCAGACAATTCCATGTGACAGTTTTAAATAAAGCATTCTTTGCCTACCATTTTTTAACTCAATAATTTGCCATATACACTCCTGCTGATTATATCTGTATTTTGTAATGGTTTTTATTGTTTTTAATATTTTGGGGTTATGCATTGGGGTTATTTCTGTATGGCTTTTTTTTACTTTATAAGCCACTCAGAGTCATGTGTGTGAGATGGGTTAATATACAGTATATAAAATGAATGGATAAATGAATGTGCAAATTCTGTTTAAATTTTGCATTTCTATGTTGACTGAATCGATAATTGAAAGAAAAACCTACTAGAAAGAATTTAAGCTGGTAGTTGATTAAGAGCTAAATTCTTGCTTCAGCCCCAATCAAACCATACTGCTGCATTTTAGTATCTATGAAGTTACTAAAAAAAAAGCTCAGATAATTCTTCAATGAGCACTTTTAGTTTAATAGAATTACACTTGGAGATTATAATCTCTTAACTGGTTTTGTCCACTAGGATATAAATAAATGCATTTCAAATAGGGTTTCAATGTTCAATGAGGGGAAATAAGGCACAAGCTGGAATGAATTTGCTTCTTCAATATTTATTGAATATCCACCAATTATTTCAATCTATGGCTTGAATTTGTAATTGTTTGCACTGCCTAGATTCAGGGAAATTGCTGGGTGAATTCCTAATTGCATATAATTTGACTTTCAACAGAATCTTTTAAACATCACCAGGAGTCTTCAAGCATAACTATCAAAATAGATTAGGAAAAACTGAGCAAGTTTCAGACTGAATCATGGATGACTGGGCTCCCACTGCTGAATTCTGAAGGGGACCACTGAAACGCAGTGTTAATCTTTTAACAGTGCAGTTGTCACAAAGCTAAGTCCAAATCCAGGCAAATGATCATTTGGATTGGCAGGAGGAAGTCAGGGAATGAAAAAGGGCTGACAGAAATTGTGAGCGTTTTCCAAGAGCTGTGGCTGCATTTGAAGAAAAAAGTCAAATCAGTCCATGCTGTTTGGCCCATGGGCATATCAAGAGACATTCACTACTGGATGAATAATCAAAACAGCATTTTAAAAAAATATTGAAACAAGGGCTAGCAGTTTATTTTTTAAACGGCACCCTTTGCGTCAAATTTATAATTTGAGTTCATCACTTTGGGTTCTTCTGTTTCTGATTAAAGTTGACAATGAGCTATATCCTTTCAAACTTAGGTCTAATAATCAATATTCCTCTGGCGTCTTCTTATAAGCTACAGAACAAGAACATAAAATGTGTGTTGTGTTGGGACAACATACCCAAAATCAGTGGTATCTTCTAATGGTTTATTTAAGTTCGATGTAAAGTAAAGCTAGTATCAAAAACTGCACTGAACCCTAAATCATAGTTTTAAAAATATAGTGACTGGTTGATATAGTTCCAAAAAAATGTACATTTTGGCTTCAGGCACAATATCAGCATTGCCACTCCTTCTACGAAGGACAAGACAATGCTACCCTCAATTCAAAAGTTCCACCATGTCAAGTAACTGACTTTTATTTTATCACTGAAATGAAACAGAGTCCTTCACTGTATTGAAGAACAGCAGGATTCCATTAACAAACCCATAGTTCAGTTCTGGAAGAGAAATGGAGAGAAACAGGATACATACAATTCCTTGTTTGATCATTTATTTATTTAGTCAATGTGTTCTACATGTCCAATACCAACTAACAATCAGAAGATGCTGTATGTTGAAAATTCCTTAAATGCATAATACATGGACAGACTTTACCATAAGTTTAACCAGGAGATTGTGAGCTTCTAAACCAAGCTAAAATCAAAAGCGGTATACAATTCCTGGAAGCTTGGCACTCAGGCAGATCAGCCATTATTAGGCACATAGAGATAAGCAACATCTATATATCACAACAGACCATCAAAAAGCTAAGAAGGAAACAGAAGGACCAAAACACTGACCTTGTCAGCAATCAACACCCAGATGAACAGAGGTGAACACCAAGATTATTACTAAGCTTATAATCAAGCAGTAAACAATACCTTAATCAAGGATCTACCATTTCAGAGAAACAATCAAACAATAAACAGCCTAATCAAGACCAAGGACACTCCCACCATGCTGACAGGGCAAGTCACTTATATAAAACAGAAAGCATACCCCACTCCCTTCTAGCATGATGGATTTTTTACATTGATACCAGACACCATCATTTGCATGCGAGAACACACCTCTACCTGCAGCATGCATAAAATAACAGTTATTATGAAAAGCAGTCACCACAAACACAAACATGAATTCATTCTTTGTGAAGGATAACAAAAGTGAACAGAAACATTTCAATTGAGGGTCAGCTGCATGCACAAAATGCTCCTGAATGTTCTTTTCAATCTGGCCAGCACCACCCCAAAAATTATCATTTAGCACAGGGGTGTCTCTCATGGTTAGCTGGAAAATTTTGGAAGTTAAAGTCCACAAGTCTTGAAATTGCCAAGGTTGGACACCCCTGCTTTAGCGTCTATTCCTAGTCCTGCAAAGATGTTATGTTATATATCCACCAATATCAATAAAGTGTGGTTACATTATACAGTGGTACCCCAGGAGGCGTAATGAATACCAAAAATGGCGAGTACCAAACTTTTCCCAGAAGGAATAAAATAAATAAATTGAATGTGCAAAAACACACAAAATGACCATGGAAATTAAGATAAGACCACAAGCAGATATGTGCAGGGTAAAAGCTACTATATGACTAACATATGGCCCTTGGTTTCAGCAGGAACTGACAAATTCTAGCTTGTACATCAAGTTCCAAACAAATGACCAATACTGGGACAAAATTTTCATGTCAAAATGTGCTGAGTATCGAATTCAACAAGTTTAAAAGCAGTTGAGTATCAAGGTGTGATTGTATTAGCTATGGAGCTGATCTGCAACACAAAAATGGCAAAAAGATCCATTGCAAAGTGTCAGACAGCAGGGAAATCTGTCCAGCCATGTTCAATAGAAAGTGGTATACCAGGAACAGAAAGCAACATGTAATTAATTGTAGGGTTCTTTTTGCTGTCCAACTCCTTGAACCTTCTTATACTGCAAAATAGCTATTTCTTGCATGTCTTCTTCCAATATCAGCAGTTCCCAGTTGCTCTTTCTCTCTCCACAACAGAGATTCCACATATCTCAAACCATCTACAATAAACTTTGCCAACTGTAGCGTGGAAATGCATGCTACCTGCTTCTGTAACATTAATGTGTGCATATTTGCATTACAGACAAGAAAGCCTCAAAGCTCAGTTCCTGTACTACATACTCAACTGAAATTTTGCTACTGATAATGAATATCCATTTGTGTGCATATATATTTCCCAAAGATAAAAGTCTATCCAAATGTTCTGAAATGCAAAAATAAAAATCTGGGAGTCTTCCAGGCTTCTTCAATAATTAATTCAGAACATAGAAAGAAGACAGAGCTTCTTTAACAATTTCCACATGAAATAAAATTAAGCGGATGGGTGTTTTTGAGGGGGAAACAATTGTGGTCAGCAATGCTTTGCAAAATCATCAATTATGCTTTGACGTCATTCACTATCTTGTTGTTGAGGCTCCATTTGGCACAGAATAAAATTTCAGTCCCGCCATAAGTTAGACGCTATGGCTTCCAAAAAAAGCCTTTTCCCCCAGGAATATTCATAATAGATTATTTCCCCTTCTTGAAGCTAATTTGGGAACTCTCTGCTGGATATGGGAATAAAAGTCTCCTGTTTAAAGTAAATTTCCTTAAAAATGTACATTGTCTCAGTCTTTAACTATCTCCATACCAAGTTCAGAGTCATTATGGAAAACACTAAAATAAATTCACTGTATGCGTTCTTCTCCAGTATTATAGATTGGTGGGCACCCAATGTCTGTGTTTTACTTGCTTGCTAAAGGAGCATGCTGTACATTGCAATGGTTTAAGAGATGTAGTTGTCATGACAACATCATGAAGGAGGTACCACTGAGTCCACAATGAGACTGGAGTCCTGCACATATTCTTCTGAGTCCAAAAGATTAGCATAAGAACAGCATGAAACGAACAACGCCCTGTACTACTGTCTCCAAAGAGTAGTAATAAACATCAGCCCAGCCTTTTCATTTAATTTAACAATGCCAGAACGTTGAGTTGATTACTTCCAGTGTCACTCTTTAATATATATATATTTATATATGTATGTGTGTGCGTGCATGCATGTGTATTTATATATTCCCTTCAATAGTTGTATTTTCTTAGGGTTTATATTAGTGTTATTTAGTATTGCAAAAACTGAAGACAGAAAAGGTATACTTTCAAAGCTAAATCTGATTAGCTTCTGTCTTTTCCAGTGCCTTAAAAATACAGAATTGTAATTAAGCTACTTTTTGGTTTGTTTATTTTAATAAGTCGTAAGAGGCCAATGTTTAGCGTTATTAGTGGATAATTTACATATTTTACACCTGATTCATCATCATCATCATCATTTCTGATTTGCATTGTGTTGCTTTCAGCTCTCTGTGTAGAGACCCGATCAGCCACTTGCTGAGTGATGATCATAAAACTTGAAAAAATAAATAGAAAATATTACTATTAAATTACATATTCTATTTTGACATTTTTATTCAAAACAAAACGCAGCTCCATAGCAACATGTAATGAAGGTTTCTGGAACATGATTTCATTTATAACATGGAAGGCAAAAATGGGGAAAAAGGGGAGGTCAAAAAGATTGCAACAGAAAAAAAAATTAAAAGCAGCAAAGTGTAAATAATTCACAGCACAGAGAAAAGAGTCTATAACTGTTCACAGCAGATGACATGGTCTTTACTGGCTCGAGCAAATAAAATGTATTAAACAACTAAAAATATATATTAAGCAAATAATAACATATTAAGACAGTGCCTTAAAACTAATAATGCAGAGTTGACATTGAGAGAACTTGGCAGTTGCCATTCTGTCATTTTAAAATCCCAACACACTGCTACGCCAGGGTATGATGGGAAATTACTAGGGTTTGCCTTTGTAATTAATTTCCCATGTTCTGGAAGAAGGGTGGGCAGAGACAGGATCACAATTTGCTCATGAGTCTTCAGAACCCTTAAAAAGCTGTCCTCCATCTTTATACACTACCAAATTCATACCTTTAAAATTTTTAGGTCCCCCCATTTATCTTCACATATAGAAGCAAAATGCCACTCACGCATCATCACAAAATCTCCAGAACTGTAAAGCCTACAAACTTGAAATTTGGCACCTATGTTCCTCTTGGCTTCTAGGTGCTCACTAAGAAAGGATTTTTCAAAATGACCATCAGAGCATTAGTATTTCCTATATTATTGTTAACACGCTCTGATGCTAAGGTGTTCTATACCCCCTCCCCACCTGAAAAGAAATCTGTTCCAAATGCAAAACACAAGCAGAGGAGAGGAGTTTCAGTTTCAGAGCACCAAGCAGCTTTAGTACAAAACAATTGAGCTAAGCCATGCCCAGGCTCCTTGCTGTCTCCTTGTTCACACACCAAATACTGTTTCACTTTCCAAACAGCCCTCAACTCTGTCACACACTGACAGGATGCTAGCCAGATGAATACTGATGGATGCTGGTAGGAGAGGAAGAATTCCCCCTCCCTTATTCGCCCCCCCAAAAAAACCACATAGTTTTGTTGCGAAGCACAGGTATCGATCTAGTCTTATACAATAGTATAATGTGCCCTGAAAATCTCCTGTGGCCCTTTGTTAGGCTATGGGCCCCTATCCCTTTTCATTCCAAGAATAAAAACAGGACTTGCACATTATTACAGAAGTGAGATGGGACAACTCAGAAAATAAAACCCATTTATATTCTGAGGAACATACAGTCAAAGTGAACAAACATCGAAGTCCCTTCCACCCAATTAAATCTATCCTTTTTTTTTTTAATAGAACATGATTTAACAACAAGCAGGAGGTAGGGGATACACACTTGTACCAATAGAATAATTATACCTCAGGGTTGAACCTTGAATATCTGACCTTCATTGTTTTCTTTCAGATGTTTCATTACCCAGCTAGGTAACATCATCAGATAATATCATGAGCACTGATGATGTTATGTAGTTGGGTAATGAAACATTTGCAAGAAAGCAGACAAGCTCAGACAGTACTAAATTAAGACACCGGATGTTTGTACGTATGACAGATTGGTAGAACCAGCTCAAGAAATATTTTTTGCAAGATGATGTTCCAAGCACTCAAAGAGAAGAAACACAATGCATTATCACTTAAATCTTATTTCAACTCAAGCAAGGACACAGCATCCTCTGCTGGAAATGAAGATAACAGGAATATATAGGTAGTCCTTGACTGACCACCACAACGGAGCCCAAAATTTCTATTGCCAGCTCATTTGTTAAGTGAACTTTGTCCCATTTTACGACCTTTCTTGCCACAATTGTTGAGTGGATCACTGCAGTTGTTAAGTTAGTGACACAGTTGTTAAGTGAATCCGGCTTCCCCATTGACTTTGCTTGTCAGAAGATCCCACAAAGTGACCGCATGATCCCAGGACACGGCAACCGTCATAAATATGAGTAAGTTGCCAAGAATCTGAATTTTGACCATGGAGATGCTGTAAAGGACTTAAGTATGAAACATTGTCATAGGTCACTTTTTTCAGTGCCATTGTAACTTTGAACAGTCACTAAACAAACTGTTCTAAATCTGTATTCCTATTTCAATGCTGAAAGCAAAGCTATCAAGAATTTCTCTAAATTATGACTAAAATGTTTAGTCCTGAAAGTTCTAATCTCATTAATTTGTGGACAGGCACTTAAGTCAGGGAGAAGCAAACCAAAGCCAAAAGAAAATTAAATACATGCAAAACATATCAAACTGTCTTCCTCTGGTACACATCAATGTTCCCATTGCTGATTAATAGTCTTTTGCACCAAGATTATGCACCAAAATCTTTTCTTCTTCTCCTCCTGCTCTTCCTCCTGTTGTTTTCTCCTCTTCCTCTTCCTTCTTTTTGTACCACCCCTCTGCTCCGTTTTTTTTTTTTTTTTTGGCCTCCTGGGCCTCAGTGAAGCCTCCTGGGCAAAACAGTAAGGGGGATATGGGCACAGCTGAACGTCAGAACAGCTGATCGTCGGGAGGAAAAAAAATACCTTGAGTAACTGGGCGGGGGAGAATGCAGTCAGCCATGTCGGGCCTGCGCGATAAGGACTGGGTGGGGAAGGGCGGGCGGATAAGTGCGGGGAAATCCAGGGGCACGATTTGCCAGTTCTCCGAACTGTGCAGAATCGTAACAACCGGTTCTATAGAACCAGTCCAAAACGGTAGAATCTCACCCCTGCCCTATACCAGTGATGGTTAACCTTTCCAGCACTGAGTAACAAAACTGGAGTGCAGGCGCCGGAGTGCCGGAACCCGGAAGAGAGCAGTGTTCCATCAAGTGCAGGCCAGCTGGTCTTAGCATGTGTGTGCCAGAACCTGGGAGAGAACCGATGGCCAGCATACACGTGTGTGACAAAACCCAGAAGAGCAGCTGGCAACGGCGGGCATGCCCACGGAAAGGGCTCTGCATACCACCTCTGCCACACGTGTCATAGGTTTACCATCACAACTTTATACCATTCTGGACAAAAGGCTGTCTAGTATCCACAGAAAAATATGACAGAGGCCTAAAACAGTGGATTCCATCTGTCCTATCTATCAGTAGTTTTATTTCCAAGTACATCGTTTTACTTTGCTAACGTTTTTTTTACCCGCACTATATTTATTAGACAGAAACAAAATGAAAATACCAACCATTGTCTCTTAGCCACAATAGTTTTGTGTTCTGAATAAGGAAGCCACTGAAAGTTAGTTGAGGGGGAACAAATTCAAGGTTCAATGAATGTCTTCATCAGGCTCCCCTTGTGGGCTTCCTGGAAACATCTGCATTTGCCAACTGTGAAAAACAGGCTGCTGGATTACAAGTGGATATTTGATCTGACCAGCAGGACACATCTTCTATTTTTATGTATCAGAAACTGTATAACAATTAGAAACAGCAAGGGAGAAACATCATATATTCCAAAGAGACAGCGGCAAAATTTCAACCCAAGAGCATATATTTTTAAATCAGTGATTAATAGGCACACTTTCAAGGTGCTGTTTATAGTTCCACAGCTTCTCAGGCATTCTCTTGGTGGCCCTTATATTGTGGAATATGTTACACATGGGGTCTCAGAAGGCATCTTCCGTTCTTTAATTTATAAAGAACCATTCTTTTTCAATTGGGTTTTAGTCCCACATGATTAAGGCATGGAGATTGCATCTCCCATGTACATTTTCCAGGATTGTTTTAATAAATGTTGCAAATTAAAATAAATAAACTAGATTAAAGAATGTATTTCCATTAAGGTGATCTAAAGACTCAATGGTTTTGCTGGATTCAGAAATCACAATAAGCCTGTGTTGTTTTTTTAAACATGGTTGAATGAACGAAGTGTGGTACTTCAGATGTCTGATGTTGCATCCAAGGCTTTGGGAGATCATCTTTAGCCTTAGCAGGATGGCATTCAGTAAACCAGTTGCATTTACAATTCTGACATAATGATCCATTTCTTTCCTAGGTGACAGTCAACATTTCACTCTGAAATGCACTCACTGGACAATTATGCTTCTTTTGAATAAATATTTTTATATAATGCTACTATACACCTTCTAGGGACGCGGTGGCTTAGTGGCTAAGATGTTGAGCTTGTCGATCAGAAAGTTCAGCAGTTTGATGGTTCGAATCCCTAGCGCCGTGTAACGGAGTCAGCTCCTGTTACTTGTCCCAGCTTCTGCCAACCTAGCAGTTCGAAAGCATGTAAAAATGCAAGTAGAAAAATAGGTACCACTCTGGTGGGAAGGTAACAGAGTTTTGTGCGCCTTCAGCGTTTAGTCATGCCGGCCACATGACCATGGAGACATTTTCGGACAGTGCTGGCTCTTTAGCTTTGTAATGGAGATGAACATCACCCCCTAGAGCCGGAAACAACTAACATGTATCTGTAAGGAGAACCTTTATCTTTACTGTTCACCTTATGGTTCCTTCAACGTGCTACTTGCTTTTCCATAGCTCCATTTTCATTTTTCAATTCCCCACCTCCAATATTGACTATTTGACTTTGCTCCAGATACCAAGTGTGGACTGGGACTGACCAAGAAGACTGTTGGTTGGCAGAAAAGAGAATTCTGCAGTCCCGATTTACTAGCTCCAGACCATGCTTTTCAAGAGTTGGAGAAGAATGAATCAATTCTGCTGCTTCCTTGGGATCTCATTTATATTAATAATCTCACACTCATGCACCACAGTGGGAAATAGAAACACTTGTCAATTCAGACTTTAAATCAGGGAACCTGGAAGAAACTCAAGAAGTACATATCGGGATATTGCTATCGTATTTATGAAAAACCCGAGGTCAAAAAGTGATGCATCTTACCTAACTCAAAAATCCGATTTTTTAAAATGCCAAAATGTTCCTGTTATTTCTCACAAAATGAGAACACAGTCCCTGGTGCTATTTTTCTTCTCTTCCAGGAAAAGCAAAAGCAAAACCAAGCCTTTCTAAACAATGTGACTTGCTCCATGGATAGAGGTTTTTTACATTTTAATTCCTCAGCCAAACCAAATTACTATGGCAACATCTTTAGTAGACAAGAGAAGTAATTACAAGAGCTAAAACCTACTCAGTCTGCAGGTTCTTATACAAACCTTTCCTCACTCCCTCCAGCCCCCAAAATAACCCAGGTATGTTTGCTTCTTTTTTACAATTCAGTTTTCAAAGAAAAACACTTTCCTTTCCCTTGCATATTTTCTCAAGCCCTGGAAGATTTGTTTGTTACTTCGTTTTTTAGCCTCTTGGCATACCTGTACTTGGAAAAATAGGATGGAGAAAGGGTGCAGGTAGAATTAAGGAGGCTGATGTACATTTGCAACAGTATTCTTGCAAAAAAGTTTGGACTGGAGACCCTGACCATCTCTTAAGTTTTGGTGAAGTTATCAGAATGTTAAGATAAATTATGGTTTTACAACCAGAAGTTCTTATTGGCAGACTCTTCCTAACAAGGGTAAGTCTGTAAACTATGCTTAAGATAGGCTACTACTAGGGAGGCTGAACTTACCAAATTCTCCTTTCGCTCCAGCCTTAAGAAAACTAGAAAGGAAGGTGTTTTAAGTGGACCAACAAGGCTACTAAAAATAAAACCCAGAATTTTAAAACAGAATTTTAAACATCATTCAAGTGCTAGCCCTAAAATATCAGGAGCAGCTGCTTTTCAACCCTGAATGAGTCTAAAGTTTTAGATGGATCATTCCCAAAGGAAAAGAAGCTAAACTTCCAGATTGAAAAAGAACTAAATAGAAAAACACAAGAGAAGGCAACAATCTCACGCTAAGGATTCCAAAATAAATTCCATATAAGTAACCAAACTACTTATTACTTCCTAGAATTTTTTTTTTTTTTTAAAGCTGGCAGTTCTGTAATATCAGAGACATAACCAAGAAACATCTGCTTCTGGACTTAATTTACAGAAATGTGAGTTCTGTTGCAGCGTCTCTTGTGAGGAACATATTGCGTCCTTCAGTTATGATTCCAATCTCAATATGAAAAATATAAAACAATTATGACTGCAATGCTTTTAGAGAAAGGGTGCCTAATGCAAGGTCCTGCATACCTAAAACGGGTGATCCAAGTGAATGATTAATGCTGCAGCATCGCTGATCAAGTCAAATCCCTTGAAATAGTAATGTTTATTTCTTTTGCCCCCTTACCCATGCAGTAGGAGGTAACATCATTAGAGAGCATTTTACTATATTTTTTTTATTCTCAATTTAAAGAAACGTACATTGAAGAGTAACAGTAAATGACAACATTTGCAAAACAAAATTGAGTGGTTAGAAGTGCCGATGAGGTAGGTAGTGAGTAGTTAAACGCCACCAAGAGGCTTCCAACTGAAGTGCAACTCATATTGTGCATATGAATTATGTTTCTCAAAAATAACTACCTTTTTACCCTAGAGTGACCTGTTAAGGAGACTAGTATGTATCTGTAGATACAGACACAGGAGAATATTTTTTTAAATCTAGTAAAAATGAATTTTATTTGTATAAAACGTGCAAAAAAATTTGCACTGGTAGTGCAAACCTATAAATATTTATTTACCTTAGCAGTCTCCCTGTGTGATCTCAACTGGCACTTTGATTTAAAGGGGGAAAAATCTTAAAATGCCAAGCATTAGAGATTGCGACCCAACGTAATCATTTCATTTGAAAATTTTAATTCAATACCACCCTATCTCAGCTGAATGTGGCAAGAACAGATTCCTGCAATTATACACTTCCAACGTGATTTTTAAATATAAATTACCGTATATACTCGAGTATAAGTCGACCCGAATATAAGCCGAGGCACCTAATTTTACCACAAAAAACTGGGAAAACTTATTGACTCGAGTATAAGCCGAGGGTGGGAAATGCAGCAGCTACTGGTAAATTTCAAAAATAAAAATAGATGCCAATAAAATTACATTAATTGAGGCATCAGTAGATTAAACGTTTTTGAATATTTATTTCAAAGAAAAACAGATTAATCAATTTGGGAAACGATCTCACTATCATGAAAGGTTTAATTGATTCACTAACCCAAAAGAAGATGACGATGACAGTGGGAGGCAGGAGTCACTCTCTCCCTTGCAAGAAAAAAGCAAGAGCCGTTCTTATGATCTCTCTCTCTCTCTCTCTCCCCGCTCAGCTTCGTTTCCTAGCTGCTTTCAGTCCACTCGGGAGGAGGGGGAGGAGGTGGTGGCGGCAGCTTGCGTTGTTTTTTGAGCTCTAGGCTCGCGGGTTCAGAAAACAACACGAGGTGAGGTCGCTTCGGCTCCACTCAGCTTCGTTTCCTAGCTGCTTTCAGTCCGTTTGGGGGGGGGGAGGTGGTGGTGGCCTCCTCCTGAGCGGACTGAAAGCAGCTAGGAAACGAAGCTGAGCGGAACCGAAGTGGCCTCGCCTCGCGTTGTTTTCTGAGCTCTAGGCTCAGCTCAGCTTCGTTTCCTAGCAGCTTTCAGTCCGCTCGGGAGGGGGAGGAGGTGGTGGCCTAGAGCTCAGAAAACAATGCAAGCTGCCGCCACCACCTCCTCCCCCTCCTCCCGAGCGGACAGAAAGCAGCTAGGAAACGAAGCTGAGCGGAGCCGAAGCGACCTCGCCTCGCGTTGTTTTCCGAGCTCTAGGCTCAGCTCAGCTTCGTTTCCTAGCAGCTTTCAGTCCGCTCGGGAGGAGGGGGAGGAGGTGGTGGCCTAGAGCTCAGAAAACAATGCAAGCTGCCGCCACCACCTCCTCCCCCTCCTCCCGAGCGGACTGAAAGCAGCTAGGAAACGAAGCTGAGTGGAACCAAAGCGGCCTCGCCTCGCGTTGTTTTCTGAGCTCTAGGCTCAGCTCAGCTTCGTTTCCTAGCAGCTTTCAGTCCGCTCGGGAGGAGGTGGTGGCCTAGAGCTCAGAAAACAATGCAAGCTGCCGCCACCACCTCCTCCCCCTCCTCCCGAGCGGACAGAAAGCAGCTAGGAAACGAAGCTGAGCGGAGCCGAAGCGACCTCGCCTCGCGTTGTTTTCTGAGCCTAGAGCCAGGGCGCTTTCATTGCACGGTGGAGCTTCTTGTCTCGGGAAACACCGGGCGTCGTTGCTGCCCCCTGAGGGGAGGGCAATTCTGGGCTGCGCGATTGAGGGACTTTGTCGCTTTGGGTGGGTGGGTGGATGGGAGCGAGGATGGACGGAGTCCATGATGTGGGGCTTGCCTGCAGGAAAGCGGCTGCCCAGCTCCGGAGCTCCATACCATTTTTTTTTTCAGAGGGGAATCTGACTCGAGTATAAGCCGAGGGCGGTTTTTTCAGCACAAAGAATGGGCTGAAAAACTCGGCTTATACTCGAGTATATACGGTAACCGAATTATTACAGCTGAGGCATGGATCATATTTTCAAGAGTTTCAATTACATTTGGGGGGAAAAAATTACAGTGTTACCTGTCAAAGTTGGCCTTTTATGTTATGGTAGCGCATCATAAAGTTTTTCTCAGCTGAAGAAATCAAATTATCAAGGTCAAATTCAACTTCAAACGTTGGTTTCTCCCCATAAATTGCAACAGCAACAAAGGCTGCAAAATGGGCAGTGAGTCCCCACACTGTAAATGACTTCTGATGCTCGGGGTCATTGTATTCAAAGAAATGGAGCAAATATGGAGCCTGTCCCTTTCTTTCCAAAGGTACAACACGGTGCTTCTCAGGGCGTATAAAATATTCCAGCGGTACTGAGAACACGTGGCTGACTTCTTCTGGATTTGGCTGGGCTTGAAAAGTGTCTTCTATGAAAGCTACAACTGGAGTTACGACAGAATGAGTCTAAAAGGAAGAACAAAGTTATAGTTAAACTTCAATGTTTCTAACCAAGTACCTGTCATGCCCCTGTTGAAGTCTGACTCCGAGGGAGAGATGGAACAGCTGACAGGGAGTGGGAGTGTGGCTACGGTGATTGTGGAGGAAACTGGGGAAGGGCACAGGCCAGATGGGCATTCAGAGGAAGACCCATTCCCTCTTCATTCTAGGGCACGCAGGGAGGAGCAGATAAGGGGGAAACATGAGTGGTTTGTCTACGGGGGAGGAAGGGGCCCTGATCCCCTTGATCATGGGCTGCAGCTGGGAGGACTGGTTAAAAGGACAATCTGTGCATGGCAAAATTGCTGGAAGCAAAACGTGCATTATTCTTGTCAGAGCTTATCTGTGTTTTGCTTATCTGTGTTTTGGCTTCCTCCCAACTGTGGTTGCTGCGTTATTTGGTAGAATTCTGCAATTAATCATCCCTGCCTGCCGTAGTAATTCCTTCAGTGTGGTTTGTGTTAGGTTTTTTATTTTGAATTAACTTTACTTTGGGTGCAGACTGCATTTACTCCCTCCGTAATATGTTTTCTTTGATTTCCAGAGTTTGATTTCCAGCCGAGGATGACTGGACATTGGGACCAAGTTGGAGGCATTAAAAGAACTTTGTTCTATTTTTGTGCCTTGGTTATTTTTGTATCACACCCCAGGTCATCACTGTACCCTTCCAATTCTTTTTAATAGTATAACTAAATAAATTTGAGGGGTGGGTATCCAGGGTCTTACTGAATGTGAACAAGAGACTATGAAAAATATAGTCTTCATTTTTAAAACTCTGAATGGAATGTCAGTGTTTTTGAAGACAACGGGGGACAGGCCCTGGACTACCTAAACAATATGAAGGACATATAAAATTCATAACTCTGGTTTGAGGTGTGAAACAAGCTTCCATCATGGAAGATTTATTTCTGAAAATTACTGTAACCCATTCTTGGATTGTCATTAGAAGGAGGTCAACGGAGCATTCCTCTGTGGCGCAGTGGTTAGAGTGCAGTACTGCAAGCTATTTCTGCTGCAACCAGCTGCCTACAATTTGGTAGTTCAAATCCCACCAGGCTCAAGGTTGACTCAGCCTTCCATCCTTCCGAGGTGGGTAAAATGAGGACCCAAATTGTTGGGGGCAATTATTCTGACTCTGTAAACCGCTTAGAGAGGTCTGTAAAGCACTATAAAGTGGTATATAAGTCTTAGTGCTATTGCTATTGCTATTTCAGAGTTTCCTGGTCAATTAATTTTACACATCCCTTATTTAGGTTGTTCTTCTTGGAGCAATCCAGAATGGTTTTTAAGTCAATAAAAGATAGCATCATAATTAAAACAGTCCTCGACTTACGACTGGTTACTTAGCGAATGTTCAAATTAAGACGGACATCCCCCCCAAATGTACCGATTCCAAAGCTCCGATGGTTGCCCTCCCAGTCATATGACTGCATTTCAGATGCTGAGCAACTGGTCCACATTTATGGTTGTTTGCAGTGTCCTGTGGTCATGTGACTTCAATTTTTGATGTTTTTACAGGCATCTGCTTACAATTTTCAGCAAAGTACTCAGCAAGATTGCTTTACGACTGCTGATTCATTTAGCAATCCTTGCCTAACAACTGCTGCAAAAAAGGTTAAATTAGGTTGGGCACATGATGAATCCTTTACGACTTTCATAACTTACAACTGTAATGGGGAGAGACTATCTGTATTCCTTAAAAAAAGTTAAGTGTAAAACTTAAAACAGAGTTCATTCTTTGAAAACTACCTCATGTAACAGACTATCTAAAAAGATAGTTGGTCCCTGGATGAACACAGGATTTCCCAGCTCTCCCTTTCAAGAAGGCAACTTGGGGGAGGACACTGATGGTTCCCTCAAGCAGCAGCAGAATACCATAGATGCTACCACTCATATCCTGATCCTGATCATTGATATTCACCAATGCAACCTATAGGACATGAAGAGCAATTTTTAATATACACTGTTTTGGAATTGGTAGAGATCAGTTTAAATATTTGAGTCCTAAGCCACTAAAAAACACATACACTCATATCAATACTATCAATACAATGGATTAAGTCTATTGCCATCTGAATTAGTGGCTGCTGACATCTCATCCTCTGTGAATGTGTTGTATCCCCTTTTTAAGGCCCATTCAAAATGACTCACAGCTTCTTTGAAATATTTCAGATAAACAATACCTACTTTATCTATTCCAGGAACAAGTCTACAGATGACTTCCACCTGTTCAGGAAGAAGACCCACTTCTTCTCTAGCTTCTCGAAGAGCTGTGGCAACTTCATCTGTGTCTGTTGGGTCACTTCTACCTCCTGGAAAACAAACTTCTCCTGGGGATGTTCTCAACTGGAATTAGAACATTAACATTGTTGGTTGCTTTAAGTCCATCAGTTGTTTAGACCAGATTTGGCATTTTGATTCACCTATCAAGTCCTTTTCAAGGACCTGGGATAAGCATATGTTATTGTTTGACCTGTTATTATTATCACTGAAGTTTCTTCATCCAATTTTAAATCCACAATCTTTGGGCACTTCTCAGTTTATGTTTTGCTTATAAGTTGGTGAATAATAATAATGGCTTTTAGGATTGATCATAAACAGCAACGCCAATAAATATTTTAATTTAATTAAACACATTGCACACTAGGATCTAACAGAACAACAATGAAGGCTTTGAAAAGGATATTGCAAATGCTATGTTACGTCTAAAATAATGAAGATTAGAGTTCTTCAGGAATGCTTTTTCCTGACACTATGGATGTGAAAGGCTGATTTGGAAGAAGCATAACAGAAAAGAATGCCAAGATGTTTGAACTCTGGTATTGGAGAAGACACTTCGACAGCCAGGAAAACAAGCAAATTTTTCATAAAAAAAAAATCCAGTTGGAGTCACAAGATGCAGTAATCACTGGGCTCCAACTATCACATCATGCCAAGAAGTCCATAATGCCAGTTGAAGATTAGCTGCACTTATAAAATCCCAGTTTAGACCAAGAACTAGTCAAACTTAAGGGTTACTGAAATTAATGAGCTCAACAAACTCCCATTTAGCAATTGGTATAGATAAATCCTGTGGGATTTCATAGCACTCATTTCCATTTTAAATATAACCTCCAATCTCAAATTATACCCATACAGGGAGGACAAAGATCCAAATATTAGGTCAATTGTTCTTTGTAATCTCTTGACTTCATCTCTATTGCTGTTTTTATTCAAAATCAATACCATCAACATAGGAACTTAGGACGCACAGTCATGAACAAGATAGATTTTCATAACTTTTCCAATAATTGATGATATTGGTTTTGAATAATTCAATAATCCTAAGGGAGTCATTGAATAATCCTAAAGGAGTTATTGTGAGATAACAACCGGGTGTGGGGCATAAGTGGTTTCACATTGCAAAACAATGTTATAATGCTAAACATATTCCAAACAAAACTAAGATGATCAACTAAACAAAAAAGTATGGGAAAAATAGAAGAAAAGAAGAAATCAGTAAGTAACTTTTAAAGCACTTGCATCTTAAAAGATGAAATCTCTCCTAAGATTATTTTCAATAAAATACATTAGCCAAAGAGCATGAGAAAAATCCTATTTTCTACACCCAGGTAATTCAGCAGAAATGTTTCTGAAAGGTGTGTACATTAGAAAGAATAATCTGAACAAAGTATTAGTATTTAATTGCATTATTCATATACCTTGTTAGGTAGGTCTAGAGGTATATGTATGAATGTTCCTGTCTCTTGACTCCTGTTCACTACATCCTTAACTACTTAGACCAAACTACCTCTGATTCAGGTTAGTTATAAAACATTTCAAAATCTAACAAAACAGACCAGAATTATCAAAGAAAAAGATAAGAGAAAAATATGTTTGTCTTTTAACCTTCAGAAAGTTAAGCTATTCCTCCAGCTCATGGAGATTTAAGAAAGCAACTTGCTTTAGCAAACACATTTAACATCTTTACCTGGGCTACTGCTACTGCTGAAGTTTCTTGCTATTTTGGTTCCTGGTGACAGATGAAAGAGACCCAAGGAAATCAAGATGCAAACATTCCCCTATCCTCAGATATTCCAACTTTCAAATTTATTACATCAAAAATTTAATTAATGGCTGTAATAAAAGGAAGGCAGTGCTGTATTAGATGGACTGATTATTAGTGGGCTGGGGTGGGATTCAATCAGTGTTACTACTGGTTCGGTGACTACATTTTGCGCGTGTGTAAAACAACCTTAGGCTGTGCCACCCAGATAGCTGAAAAGCCTTTTTCCCTGCTTTTTCAACCTCAGCTGCTTTGCACGACACAGCTGAGATTGAAAAAGCAGGAAATAAAGGACAGGTAAGAGCCTGGGTGGGCCAAAAAGCAGCCAACACAGAACTGCTTCAGTGTCTGCTGCTCTTCAGAGCTACTGGCTCTATAGCAGCAGTTGCCAACCGGTGGGCCACGGCCCACTGGTGGGCTGTGAGAAAATTTTGGTGGGCTGCAGAGAAATCTCACTCCCAGAACATCCCCCCAAAGCAATTAATCCAGGCTGTGCAGAAACACAAGGCTGCGCCGCCCACATGGCCCATGAGAACCCTCTGCCCCAATCACTCTTTACCTGGGAAACTTGCCTGCTAAAATTGCTATTTTTCCTTTTTCCGACCATCATCTGTTCTGCTGTGCCAGGAGATTTAGATTAGTTAGGAAGCAGGAAATGGTTAGATTTCTTGCTTTCTGGCTAGTCTTTAGATCTTCGGTTCTGCTTTTAAACACAGCCGAACCTCCCTTAGGACTGAAAGTTCTGTTATTCAGAGCAGACTCATGGCAAGCAAATTTGAGAGACTAAGCTAGCCGATGGCAGATAGATAGATCACTGAATGATTCTGTGAGCAACTCAATCTACCTGCCTGCTTTGCCTGATTTTGGGTAAAAGTTGCTTTTTTAATAAAAATTTCAATATTCATATAAATATTTATAATATTTACATACAAGCCATGCCCAGACAGTCACATGACCACCAAGTCCCACCCACAAATTAGGCCACATCCACAGAACCAGTCAGTGGTCCCTGGGATTTAAAATTATGAGTTTGGTGGTCCTTGAGGTCCAAAAGGTTGTCAACCCCTGCTCTATAGAACCGGGCAGAACCGGTAGCATCCCACCCATTAGTGGGGAAAAACAGAAGAGATTGTGATGTAAAAGGAAAAATGAAAACTGCTAGGAGAACGAAGGTAGGTTTAAGTACAGGTAGCCTTCAACTTACACCAGTTCATTTAATTTGAAGTTACAACAGCGCTCAAAAAAAAAAAAAAGTTATGATCATTTTTTACACTTACGACTGTAAGCATCCCCATGGTTATGTGATCAAAATTCAGACACTCATATTTATGATAGTTGCAGTATCCTGGAGTCATGTGATCAACTTCTGTGATCTTCTGACAAGCGAACTCAACAGGGAAACTAGATTCACTTATTGCAAACTTAATAACTGCAGTGTTTCAGGTAACAATTGTGGTAAAAAAGATTGTAAAATGGGGCAGAAATCACTTAATAACTGCCTGGCTTAACAAAGGAAATTTGGGGCTCAACTGTGGTTGTAAGTCGAGGATTACCCATAGAAGGAAGTTCAACTAGAGATTGCATTCCTGCCTCACAAGGAAATGCTCTCGGTGTTAGCTCTACTTAACCAGATTGAATATATTTCTTTATGTGTGTTCTCTCCTTTTATTTTAGCCTTTCATTTCATATGTTTCTAAAAATATTCACCAAATTAACAGTGAACTTAGTTTGGGTTTTCATATTTACATACCTTCATTGATCTAAGAGTGAAAAGAAGACATAGCTTTCCATCTCTGACCATCAATGGGATAAGAACTGAGGCTTTTGGTAATTGAATGTTGGAAAATTTGTCTCCAATGTCAAACTTCCTTAACTGCAGCTTTGCCTTTTCTTTTATACACATTCTAGAATAAATAAAAAGAGCAAATTTTTATTATAAACAAAACAGGCAAAAATGCAAAAAGAAACATAAAAAATGAGAGTCAAATTGATTGCTTTTACTGCAAAAAAAGAGACATACAAGGGCCCTTAAAAATTGGAGAATACTTTTGAATTTTTAATATTTTAAACCTGACCTAAAGCATGATTTGTTCTCCATACAAATCCTTAAATTAGATAACGAGAACCTAATTAAATGAATGAGTAGAAAACACTACACTTTTCATTTATTTATGAACAAAAATAATCCAAAGCTATAACTTGCAATGAAATAGGACTGAAATGTTCTCACTATAAGTATTGGTGGTAATGGAATAATGGACTAAAACTGTTGCAATGAAGCTATATTTATTATTAAAAAAAGCAATATGAATCAGACACATGATATTGAACAGTATGACCTTTGCTTTATGAGTGAAAAGCAGGGCTGTGATAATTTTACAGCTTAGTTTAATAATGAAATATTTCTGTGGTCTTATTAGATGATGTATCATTTAGATTAATAAATGTAAAATAATTGCCATGGCTGATTCCACACGGTATCAGAAGAAGAAAAGAAAGATTATTGAATTATAATGAGCCAGTTAAAGATGCTGAAAAAAAGGATCGTTTTCAAGAATTGCATAAAGGGCTATGTTTGCACCTTTATACACTACAAAGCAACTTTATGGAATTGGGCACAGTTCTTGAAGGCCAGTATATAAATTTACAAAACCGTTTTAATTTAAATAACCCCAATCCTCATGGAGAACTAATTCAAATACATACACAGAATCTCATTCAATCACTTAGCAATAATCTTCACTACCTTGTACTGCATTTTACACTTAGAATTGTGCATATTGTTTAATCTTAGCAATGAGCTTCCTTGAATAAAGTACCACTTAATATTGAGTTAGGGTATTACATTTTTCAGTAAGAGACATTAGCATAGACTAATGATCTTGTGCTGTGCTGTGCTGTGAATACCATCTAATAATGCAACAGTGCAGAATCAGTAATTTACAAATAAATGCTAACTTTCATCAAAAGTTGAATTCTTGTGTAAAAGGGGATTATTGTCGACCCAAAAATTGGTTTTGGGGATTATCCAAGGCTGAAAAATCCTCAATTTCAAATCTTTAGGCTGCAGGGAGGAGGGGGAAATCTCATTTACTTAGCAATAATCTATTAAACTCATTGGATCTTGGGTTACTATATATATATTGGGCTAATATAATGGTGTATTAAATTTTAATACCACTTTTGAAAATATTTATATTTTGTATTTATATGTACTGTATTTTGTGTGTGTGTGTATATGTATGTGCAGAGCAATTTTATGTACCTAAAAAGCAACATTAGTATGCTATATATGTAAATATTGAATTGCTAATGTCTCTCCTTCCTGGATTTTTTTTTTTAAACTTGCTCTCATATTACCAAATTGTATTAGGTGGATAAACCAGAATATAAATATGTACCTTGCTTGTCTCTTTTTCTTGCCTGAAGGTTTTTTTCTTCTTTAAAACAACCAATTTCTTTTTGAAAGAATCGTGAAAACTGTCTTCCTAAGAGTCCTGGTGTTATCAATGGCAATACTGAAAATATTTTATATTTAATATATTTATATTATGTTATATTATCCACATATGCAAATTATAGATAAATAGTATATATTGAAAGTAATTGTAATTATATGTGTGTGTATAAATTACAATCACTTTAAATTCTATTCTATTCATTATTCTATTAATTATATATTATTACATTAAATTATATCAATATATTAATTATATTATATATTATACATTTATATTTCCATTTTTCAAAGGTAGAAAAAAAATAGCCTTTAAGGGGCACCTTAAGAAAACTCCCAACTCTTTGTGTGTGTGTGTGTATAAACAATAAATAAAATGTAATATATAAACCAAATTCTTGTCTGTACAACAGTCTCGCCCTACGAGGCCCCCTCCAAGGAAGCCGGGACTCCATAACCCGTAATCCACAGCCAGGAGTGCCCGCCAACGGGAGGCGACTCTCACTCTGTCATTACCTGCCCGGCTCGATATCCGCGGCTGCCATCTTTACCTTCGAACAACCCGGTCGCCTTTCCCACCTAACGGGCCTATTCGCTCTGTTGACCTGCCCCTCCTCCCCCGCCCTTGACGCTCCGCCGCCTCGCTATTGGATGGCCAGTTTGAGAGCCGGAGGCGAAAGGGAACCGGCGGCGAATCAGAAGAGGTATGACCTTAAAGGGCGGAGCAAATCGTCCGGGCTTGTGCGGCGTGAACTTCAAGTCCCAGAAACCTTTGCGGTTACAAGTAAAGGCTTTGAAGTCCAACCCGGATCAGCCGGTGAAGCTAGTTCTTAAAGAAAGCCAACGTTGTGTCAAACTGTTGCAGAATCAAACATTGAAAGGAAAATTGTAATGTTTTTATTTATTATTCCAAGTCCTAAAAGGGATTGAGGACGTGCTAGCAAAAAGCTTCTCCCAAACCTGGTACTTTCAGTGATGTTGAATAATACTTCCTTTCTGCTCAGGACTATCCCGGAGAGTGTGATTGATCCTTAGCTTAACATATCAAGAGATTTACATCTGCATTGCTATAATTTGCTTGCAGCTAAGAGCATTGATATATTCCTCCATTCTACGCTCATCACAATAGTTCATTTTTGTCTTGATCCTTAGGGGGAAATATAGTGTGGGATGCATTCATTATATCCAATCACATTTAATGTTCCTTTTATTTGTGGAGGAGATAATAAAGAGCAAAGGCACATTGGTAGGACTGTGACTGCCAGAATTTTAGTGTGTAAATTTTAGATTGTATTAGAGGATGCTTCGGTTTGTTCTCTTCAGAGGTGGGGATATAGAATCTGGTTATTTTCAATATGCATAAAAGATTTGCAGAATGCACTGGCATAATCCATTTTTTAAAAAAATCATTTCTTCCTATTTCTTTTATTTACAAAAATAATACCCTCATCCCTTCCTTTTGCTAAGAAAGGATCTAATGTTTGGGATAGATTACCTTTGGTATCAAATTGGTTATCAGATCCTCAGTGGCTTTGCTAATCCATGATTTACAACTACAGTGGCTGGATTTCTACAACATTTAATGTAGTACTGGTGCATGACTTCAACTAAAGAACCTCATAGGTAAATGAACTTTAGCCATTTCGTTAATTGGTATGTATAGTATGCACTTTATTTTTCTTGTATGACTTCACATGGAAAAAATCCAGCTATTGTAATTTATAAGGCAGTTTATAACAATGTATTGAGTGAACCCAGTCATAAAAAAATTATATTAGACCTTTCTAATCTGGGTTTAGATTTATTTAGATAGATGTCAGCAAAGAGTTAGTGTTTCTGTATCTCTGTGCTGCCATCTAGGGGTCATCTGGATGTTTGTGGCCCAAATCTCTTAGCCCTAAACTTTTCTGGCCAACCATGGCTAAATAAAATTCTGGAATACTAAAATTGGTACTCTAGGCTATTGGTTTTAATGATGTTCTTGCAATTTATATGCAAACTCCATTTCATGCAGTAATAACAAATGATGTAGAAATTTAGCTAGAGTTAGATACAAATACTTTCTTAGTAAGGGAATTCGTGTTTTGTCTCCATTAATATATGTGACCAGAGGTGGTATTCAGCAGGTTCTGACCAGTTCTGGAGAACCGGTAGTGGAAATTTGGAGTAGTTTGGAGAACTGGCAAATGCCACCTCTGACGAGCCCCGCCCCATCTATTCTCTGCCTCCCATTGAGTCCCAGCTGGGTTTTCTTTGGTTGCTCTGCACAGGAGAACGGAGCTGGAAAGCAGGTTAGTGGGGTGGGGAGGGAAAGGGGTTTTACAATAACCTTCCTCCAGGAGTGGGGAGGGAATAGGGATTTTGCAGTAACCTTCCCTGCCACGCCCACCAAGCCACGCTCACCAAGCCACACCACACCCACCAAATCACGCCCACAGAACCAGTAGTAAAAAAAAAATTAATCCCACCACTGTATGTGACATCTGAAGAGGAGGCTTCAAACATGGCTGTGCTGTTAAATTGTGCCTGGTGTGAAAACACACACACACACACAAAAATACTGCATTGATGCATTTTAGCTTTTTTTCCTCGACTCCACCCTTCTCCTCCTCCTCCTTTGATTTTCTCCATCCCGGTGAGAACAAAGCTTGAAACAAGGTTCTGTTTTGCTTTGTTTGGCACCTGGGACGCCTAAGATGCTGCAAATGCCAAGGTGCTGTAATAAGCAAGAAATGCATCATAATCTTGCAATGGATCATTGCACAAGTCAGAGTGCTCATAACAATTAAAAAGGTGATATTTGCAACGCAAGCGACAATAAATGTAATGGGCATAGAGAGGCACACTGCGAACAATTTTATGTACTGAAATGGCTCTCCAATTAGCTACAAATTTATCTGATAACCCTATCGATTCCAAGAACATGCAACCTTCTTTGTAATGTGTACAATTTGCAGAATAGATTTAATTAACCCCGCACACTTAACAATTGTGCGGCCAATAGCTTGTTCAACATTCTGGCGCTCTAGTTTACAACTGGTATGCATGGCTAAATAATTTGTTTTGATTGGTTCATATTCTTTGGGGGATAAGGATTAGTTTTTTCTATCTAGCCTATGTGCATGAGGTGTTTCTGTATTTCCTCCCAACTTTTTGGGTGTAGTTATTTAAGAAAAGATTGTGTGTGTGTGTGTGTGTGTGTGCTGTTTATATGTTTGTATGTGTGTGCATTTAAACTTTTAGTTTAAGCTTTTTTGAAAAAAATATGTCTATTAAGCAACATAGCATTTAAGTTTGTATATGAGGATACATGTTTTCATGACAATCTCAAAATATTGTGGAAACAAGCTTAACTAAACGTAGGATAGAATAATTGAGAAACTGAATGAAACTGACAGCTTTTTCCCCCATCTAGTAGCTGACTGCTAGAGTTCTTATTTTGCTCTTTGGAGATAAGAAGAATGCAAGATATCCAGGAAAAGCTGACTTCTTCAACTCTGATCTCTTTTTAAAACCAGTATACTTGTCTCTACTTCAGTTTTTTTTTTTTTTAACTTTGGGAATGGATGTAGGCAATGCAATATCAGAGATTGTAATCTCTCTAGCAATAAATTACTTACCCATCTAACCTTCTAAATTTTTTTGTGGCATGAAAAAAAATGCAGCAATTCAATTTTAAACCATTTGCTCGATAGATTGACTGAGCTGGCAGCATTTTAAATTAAAAACCCAGTGGCTCTGTGGATTGTTTTCTTAATCTGCAACGATCACTTCTAGAAGCTGCTATTGGCACTGTGGCTTTGATATTCTTATCCCAAAGTCAAATACAAGCAGAGAACGTAGACCTTATTTTTTTTATACTTTTGCTTATATAGATCGGATACAGCTTTCAAGACTTTGACCTGATTTCTTCTTATTGATCCAATCTTATTAGACAGGTTTTCTTTCTTTCAGAATATATAACCTTTGAAATTTCAATGAAGAATTGTCATCCAATTGAATACACACTTTTTAAAAGAGCACCGGAGATTATTATCTTTTAAAGTCATTTCTTGTGCTGCTTTAAAGTCATTTTTTGTGCTGCTGAAAAGTTCATTAATACAAAGAAGTTAATCTTTATATCCACAGTTCCACTATCATTTTAATGTATCATTTAGTTCCTTTGCAGCTAGCATTTTTTTCTTTATGCATATGTTATCCTTGAAACAATGTCATACTTTTCTTTAATTCGTTAACTGAGAAGAAAGTCAGCATTGGTTCACCTGCTTTTTTTATAAGGAATTAAGCAGAAAAGAAAAGCAAAATAGTCAAGTTTTTGGGACTCGATGGAATTGTGAAATACAAAATGTGTGAACAGCTATTCAAATTGCAGATATCCATCCAGAATCATCTCTTAATTCCATGAAAAACCAGAAATCTGCTAGGTTACAAGCTGTAAAGGAGAAGTCTAAAATGATTCTGGAACAAGAAAATGACAGTATTTCCACGTGGCTGCTAAAAAAAGTACATGAATACTTTCATGAGCTCACCAGGGATCATTAAGCCAATGGAGGGTTGTTTTTTTTAATTTAGAAAAAAGCATTGTCTAGTTGATCCTGGATGATCTGAAAAGAAAGCATAATAGTAACAGAATAGAGACCACTAGGAATTCTCAAGACTGAAAGAGATGGAAATGAAAATGGCCATCAAGTCACCAGGAACATGTAAGCTGATTCGGGGACCACAAATGTGTGCTCTTCAAACTTAGATGTATTCTTCACACCCAGGTCTTCTTCAGATGTAGTTCTCATTTTATCTTCAAGTACAAAAGCTTCAGATATCAAGCTTGCCCCAGATTAATGATAGATTTCACACCAATCCTATTCCATCTTTTTCACCAGCACACCATGTTAGACCAGTGCTGGCCAAGGTACTTACCTACATAGTAAGTCAATTGGACTTATTCAGAATAAAAAGAAAGATAAGGATTAATATTTAAGTCACCTGGAGATGTTCTGTACAATGCAGGTAAGTATAATTGGACTTTTGAAATTCTCTGTAAAGTTGGTGGATGAAGAATTGCTCCAAGTTTCTCCAGGTGAAGGAAAAATTCTCCAACCATTTCTTCAAAAAATGTTTTTCCTTGGCAGTGACAAAAGCCAAGTTGTTGAAAAAAAACTGGGATAGGTGGGGGAAGTTTCCACTTGAAGTATTTTTTGGGGGGAAAGGGAGGTTCATGGAATCCAGAAAGTCAGGGAGTCTAGAAGAAGATTTAATCTAGGAAGGCATTACCAATCTCTTAACAAGGTCAACAGTAAGAACTTGAATTCTAGCCAAAAGCTTCATGAAAAGTCTTTTTTTAATGTAATGTCCTTTAAATCATATGATAAGGAATTTTGGAACAACTCTATCCTCCTTCTCCTATACAACAGGGCAATTTTGTTTCATCTGCTTCCCAGCATGAGCCATCCTACCATTCTTTAAAGAGCACTAAAGAATTGTAAAATGATTTAAATTGGAATTTCTTTGAAGTAGAATGCAGGAAAATGTTTATGATTTGAATTGCAACAAGCAGCAAAGTTAAGTCCAGGCTTAGAACGATTCTTTTTAAATCTTAGTAAAAATGCTGCATTTTTACACCCCACTTTTTTCACAAAATAATTGAACCCATGATTTAAAAGGGTTGTTTAAAAGTTAGTAATAACTCATCTGGCCACTAGAGGACAGTATTTATCTTAGTAGACAATATAGTAAATACTTGAAGTAAATATAGTAAATTTATGGTAACCACAGGTCATAACATACTCTGTGGCAGAAGTAGCTTTCTGTTTTTAGAAACAGAACAATGTTAATTTAAAGCTGGTAAGTATGCTAATGTAACAAATTCATTCCTATAATTGTATAGAAACTATATGTCCATCAGTATATCTTTTATTGTACCATCAGTGTATCAATTAGCTACATCTGTCTGCCTGCCTGTCTCTCTCTTCTATTGTACCATCTGTGTATCTATACACACTCTGTCTCTCTTCTCTTCTGTTGTATTATATACCTCTCTCCCTCTCCCTCCCTCTCAACTCTCCTTTGCAGTTAACAGGAAAGTTAGATTTTTCACAAGTGTCATGGTTCAAATTTATTGTAAGTAAAAAGGAATTGGGTTACAGAATCTTGAAAACTAGAACTGTGTACACTTTAATCCCAGCTTTATTTATGAACGCTAAGACACAATTGACCAAGCTCAAATTATTATACTTTGAACACATTAACCTAGCTCTCTGGAGAAACCTATAAATGTTGCAAAAGAGCATTAAATGGTTGAAAAAGGAAAGAGAAGAAGAGGATCAACATCAAGGTCAACATCAAGGTCAAGGGACTGATTATAATGGCAATAGGTGCTGGAGACAAATCCTCCTGAATAAAACCTGTCTATAAGATAGCTTAAAGTACCACTTGATGGCACATAATCAGCAATCAGTATTAAGACACAACCTCTTCTATGCTATTTATCCTCTTTTGAACTTTCTCTGGGTTTAGGGAGAGACTGGCTAACCATTTATGAGATATGAATGGAACGTCCACCTGTTCCTGCTCTGCATTGTTTTGCAAATGTCCATTCATGTTTTTAGGGTCAGAAAATCCATTACAGATGTAATAGCTTGAAATGGAAAATAGTTCAGTTACCAGAATTCTTGCAACCCCAACTAAATGATCTCAATAAATCTTGTTAAAGAGAACAAACAGGCAGCTTACCAACAAGCCGGACACATTGACTTTTAAAATCTTATTTTACATATTTTGCCATCCCTGAAAGATGAAGCTGATGAGAGAGGAATCCGCAGTTGCCCGAGTAAAAATAAGTTCAACACAAATCAGATGCTTCCCAAGCCTCAAGATTAGCTACCTGTTGACCTGCAGAAATAGTCTAGTGTTTAAATCTGAAATACAGATTTATGAGAAAAGCTTTGACTTTCATATAGGACTTTAGGTAAATCTTCTACATGTATTGTTTCAGTTATGTTCTGCAATAAAGATTCAAATCTTGTTGAGTTATGACCAAACGTTTATTGTTGAGTAAGCCAGTTCCAGAATACATTTTAGGGTCTGTAGAACTGAAATTTACAGCTAAGCCGAATATGAAGCTGGATACCATCCAGATAAGGTATTAGGATGGAATAATAGTGCTTTGCACCCAGAGTGGAGACAAGCCAGACAGATGAAACTCAGACCAGAGAAGTTGGAAGTACTGTTAGCAACTGGATCATTTCTCCAGTTGAATCTGCCTGGGAGAGATTGTACCTCTTTGAGGATCTTTTTTGGGGAGACCCATCATAGAGCTATCAGATCTGACTTGCAAAGTTCCTGGTGTTCCCTTGGTTGGATCAGGAACCCTGGAGACCTGAAACTCTTTGCTATTAATAATAATAGGTAATTTCGGATGTTTGCAACCCAGATTTGATAACTTTACTTATCAGCTGGTTACACTAGTGCCTAACCATTAAAAGATGGCCATATTTTATTACTTGTATTGGTCCCACTTACGTTGGAGCCCAATTCAATGCACTTGTGCTGAGTTTGAGAATATAAAAATGATCTGAAATAACAAATTTATCAAGGAATCCTAAACAAAGTATTGAAGCTTTGTATTTTTAAAATACGGATTTTATTTCTTCCTGAATGAATTAAACATTTAATGATAGAAAAATACAGAAATGAATACATAAATTATCCTTCCTTGAGTAGCCTCCTAGAAAGGCCTTCCTTTATGATAATTGACTAAGCCAAATAGGACTTTGATCCATTGGTAAATAAACCAAGTTACACCAGAGTAACCTATTGGTGAACTACAGTTCCTTTACATACATAAATAGAAAACTGAACATTCCACTCCAATGAAAATATCTCTGATTGAGACTGGTCCCCTTGTTATTCCCTATAGCAATGGGTGGTCTACCAAGAAGGCTCACTTTACTATTGGAGAACTGTACTCTTCATCACTGCTACAATGTTTAATAAGGCATATTTATTGAACAATGGTTTTCATCTCAGTATGCGATCACAGCTGTTTTATTTTAGTAATGTTGCAGCACAGAGAATGAAATCCATATTGCTCCTTGGCTATTTATTTTCATGAAGCTGTTCTCCTTCCATTGTCATGAAAGATGTCTTTGTGAGTTGGGGGAGGCTGAAGAAGAAAGATGTGGAGGAGGGCAGTCTACTTACTAGGAGATGTCTATTTCTCTTTCAAATTACCTGCAGAGGCCCTAATATTTAGCTGGGAGAGATATAAATAAGCATGCTGAGGCCAAGCATGGGAAGAATTTGATTACATTTCACGAATGCCCACCTCTGATATTCGGTGTCAGTGTCCACCCTTCTTGAATAGCTCAGAGGTAGAGACAACCTAGGGTTGGATTCTCCTTTTTGAATAGCTCAGAGGTAGAGACAACCTAGGGTTGGATTCTCCTTTTAGAGAAGAGAACCAACAACCTTCATTTGATGGATGGGATAGTTTTAAAAAGGACCTCAATTCAGGACTAGGGGTGACATGATAGCAGTGTTCCAATTCTAAGGGGCTGCCACAAAGAGGGATGGATGGGTCAAGCTATTCTCCAAAGCCCCTGAAGGCAGGGCAAGAAGTAATGGATGGAAATTCATCAAGGAAAGAAACAACCTAGAACTAAGGAGACATTTCCTGACAATGAGAACAATTAATCGGTGGAATGGCTTGCCTCCAGAAGTTTGAGTGCTTCATCAATGGAGGCTTTTAAGAAGAAATTGGACAGCAATTTGTCCAAAATGCTATTGGCTCTCCTACTTGAGCAAGGGATTGGACTAGAAGATCTCGAAGTTCCCTTACAACTCTGTCTTTCTGTTAAATTAGTGGATCAGAGTAAACTACAAGGTTCCTTTCCCCACAGAAAAGTAAAACTCGAGGTAAACCCTAATTTTCAGCTCTACAACAAATTGTAATGGTTTTAAGCAAATTAATTCCTGTCCTCTCTACTTCATCATTCCTGAATTTTTCCTCCTTTATTGAAAACATTCTAAAAGTTTAGGGAATAAGTAAGACTAACATTCTATTTTCTTTTAACATCCAACCTAGAAACTTCGGCATATTACAACAATATGTGGAATATTTTCCCTATTTTTTAAAAATGTAATAGTTTTATCTTACCAGAATCTCTCCTTAAGTAGTCATCACTGTCCCATAAGCAATAACATAACACAGTAGTAACTATTATTGATATTATATTTTCTTGCCAATTACTACCTTTTTAGACTGGTAAAATCTGAGAATAAGAAAGACTAGCCCTAATATCTCTGTTATATTTCATACCTGAATAGTTTCCATTTGGTGAGAAATAAAACTTTCATGCAAACTTCATAATTCTGAATTTGACACATTCTTATAAGGAACCTATTCATTTTTATATACATTATAGGAAGAAGCAAGCAAGTTTTACCAGTTAGGTGACTGAAAAACTGTTGGGGTTGTTCTGCCTCATTACATGTATTTTGTGAAAAGATTTCTGTTTTTGTCTTCAAGGGTAATTTGTTTAATTGCACAAACATGCAAATCCCCAAAATAAAAATTGCTCTGAAAGTTTTAATATATCTAAAACTCATAAAACCTGCATATCACAGCATGTTGACTATTGATGACTTTCAAGAGAGAAAATTTTATGTCCTGTTTGGATATAAAAGCAAGAATTGACATTTCCTCTATTAATACATCTGTTCTTCTGTTCTCTTTTTTGTTCTGTATTTCCACGTCCAGATTTTTAAAAATACATATTGTCTTGGTATGGGATATTCATTTCTTTTGATAATAGGATTTGGTACATGTGAATATATTATATCAGATATTTTAGTGCAATAATCTTGGATTTCTTTTTAATATAATTACATTGGTGTTTGTTAATATGTGTAATGAAATCTCCTTAAAGCTGCTTTATAAACACACATAATCAAGGAAACTTCAACAAACTCAAATTTGTTTTCTAAAGAAATCTGTAAGAATATCTGAAAGAATGTACTGATTAGTGAAAAGATAAGAATAATAATGCCAATCCAATTTGAACATCTGGCTGACTGTGCAATGGACCATAATAATTGATAAGAAAGACAAAAATGATCGTAGTTTGGATAGTAGTTGTTCAGTACATGGAGACAACATAATCGAAGAAAAGGAACTGGAGAAAATCACAAAATACAAAGACCTACAAATAGAAGTAGAACAGCTGTGACAAAAGAAAGCAAAGATTAATGCCAACAGTAATATGAGCCTTGGGTGCAATCCCAAAATATCTGGAACACTGCATGAACACCACTGGCAGTACCAAAATTGCCATCAGTCAATTGCAAAAGGCAGCTTTAACTAGGAACAGTTTACATCCTGCAACAATAACTTTATTACCAGCAAACTACAACATCTGCTTAAGTTAGATCCTTGGGACGGACTCAATAGGTGGACCAAAATACCAAATCCAGTATTAACATCTGGCCGACTGTGCAACCAACTAACTATATAATAATAATGTCCTTAACCTTTCTGATTTGCATATATTAACAGAAAGAACTTGTTAAAAATATAATTTTGGTACAAATAGAAATCTGTTAATTACCATCTCTTACATTTATTGAGGGATTGCAGCTGTGGCTATGGGAACCTTTTCCCTACAATTTCTCTTTTGGTTAAAAACAGACTGCAGAACTTTATGGTAAGTCGGGAAACTGATTCATAAAAAAAAAAAAACAGCTGGCAGTTGTCAAAGGAGAAAAAAAGGAATTAAAATCAGACAGGGGAAACAGTTTAGCAGCTTGGCAACTACTAAGTGTGATTAACTATGCATGTGCATTATCATATTTCATATTAATAAGCCACCCAAAGTTTAGGACAAGGTGGGCGGCTATATAAATGCTATAAATAAATAAGTAAAAGTATTAATAAAACATTCTACATTCTTTTAAAACATTTTAAGATTGCATAAGGTGGAAGGACCATCTGGACACCATGACCAGGACATCTGCAGGAGTTGTTACAGATGTTTTGAGGTGCTCTCAGCTCTCCAAATGTTTGGCCAAGCTTGGTTTATGCTCACAAGCCCACCCTAGAATCACATTATGAGCATGTGTGCTGTATGAACTAAGCCATAGCCTGATTTAACAATAATGGTATGACACAATTTCTGGCTGTCTAGAATGCTCACCCCAAATGGAAAGGCAATTCAGTCAAACAAATAATTTTTGCAAGATGCACAAAGCACATATTTTTTATATTTATCTCTCTGGAGACTAATCATACTACATGTATAACATTTTCTTGAGGTTTTTATTTTATAAGTATTTATATAGTCTGTCATTCTGTTCTTACCATGAAGGCCCCAAAACTGCTTTTAAGTCAATAAATAAAAGAACTTGAGACCAGACAAGAAGATTAAAAACATTCTAGTGTCCTTTCATTTTATTTTTTGTTCTTCAGAACAGAAGAAGAAGAAGAGGAAGAAGAGGAAGAAGAAGAAGAAGAAGAAGAAGAAGAAGAAGAAGAAGAAGAAGAAGAAGAAGAAGAAGAAGAAGAAGAAGAAGAAGAAGAAGAAGAAGAAGAAGAAGAAGAAGAAGAAGAAGAGATCTTTAAGAGAACTTAATTGCTTCCTGGTTTGAAAAACCTTCCCCTTCTTTCCTTCTTCTTTTCCTCTTGATTTTTCATTTATTCAAATTGAACACAGAACAAAAGATTAAAACAAAAATATTTTTTTTAAAAAAGCAGTCCAGTGACAACAATTAAAAATGACATCCTGTTTGCAAGGACCATTTTAAGTGTCATCATCCATCCCTCATCCACAACCATGAGCAACACATAAACTTCTTCATAAGCCAGGAGAAATGTCAGATCTTCCAACCACTGATTGAGATAAATCTTTTCCATGTAAAAAACCCCAAACCCCTAAATTCTTAGGAATAAGAAAGGTTTAAAGAAATAATATTGTTGTTAAGGTATAGGAAGCAACACAATGTGGTTGAACATGGTTAAAAAAACAAAATCCACATGAACATTTGTCGTATGAATTTAGAAGGTTGAGAGCAGTGTCTGAAGACTAAAAATTAGGTTAATATCTTTAAGAATTTTTTTCCTAGTCATCAACAAGAGGACTTTTCGTAATTTGTATTGTATGAAGGAGCTGTAAACTGCTGATCTTTGTTTTCCTGCAATAAATCATCCTCTTTCAACGACCTCAAAATCCCTTGCAGGGTGGAGTCTGAACTGAATGGAGCTGAGTGTTTACTGGCCGGATGCCCTTCCTGTTGCCAATGTGGAGTTGTATTCAGCAAATGTATTCTCAGTGTGCCCAGAGAGAGAAATATCTGCCTCTACCCAGGAACAAACCCACAGATTGTGAGGTGAAAGCTCACCTTTAGGCCACTCGTTCTCCTGCAATAAATATACTGCATATTCCCAATTAGTATAAAATCCTACACTAATCCTGACATCTACACTACCAAGTGTTGGATGAAGTTCAAACACACAGGATAGCCCATACAAAAATTGATCTTTAATAATATCATGAAAAGCATCACAATTATGATAGACCTGTAGGCAAACTTGATTCTTTTCCCAAGGAAACAACAGCAAAAGAAATTCACCTTTGTGCTTGAAAAATTATTGTCAGAAAATGAAGGCCTCTTCAAAATGGAACTTAAGATCTCCTACTGTTTTTAATTTCCAGGCCAGTTCATACTGAGGTAGATCATCCTTCAGATAGTCAGGATAGTCAGGATAGTCAGGATAGTTTACTCCTTGAAAGATTAAAGACAAGGTTGTAAATTGTGGCCAGAAAGCAACTGACAACGAGTATAGATTGCTGCAAATATTTTAACTGCCACATTTCTTTATTGTGCACATTGAACTTCTAGACTTTCCCAAAGGATAATCCTATGTGGGCAAGTTGGAGATAAAGGAGGCCAAATTCAACCAGCTTAGATGTGGTGGAAACTGGCATATGAAGCATAATGCACTGGAGATGATGTGACATGTACTGAATTGAATGGCTATTTAATGGTAAGCGTTTGTTAATCTTAATCTGAGTGGTGTGGTGACCTGGAGGTGGAGCTCTCACCTCACAATTAGGAGGCTGTGAGTTTGATCCTAGGTAGAGGCAGATAATTTCTCTCTCTGGGCATGATGAGAATATATCTGATGAATATAACTCTGCATTGGTGACAGGAAGGGCATCCGTCCAGGAAACACTCAGCTTCATTCAGTTGCCCAGACTCCATTCTGCAAGGGATTATGGGGTCATTAAAAGAGAGGATGAAGATGATTTGTTAGGTCTTAATCCAATCTTTTCAATTGGATGGATTAAAACATATTTGTTTGTTTGTTTGTATATTCCTTCAGAAGACTCCAAGAGGCATCTCTTCCTTTCTCCCTATAGAAACAGGAAGTTTTCCCCATTTGCTTTAAATAGTGCTTGAAATCTTTTGTCTTCTGAAGAAAATCACCAGAAGTTCACCATAAGAAACATCCAGTGATTATTTATTTATTCATTTGTTGCAACAATGATCTTATAAATATATAAACTGTCAGCTGAATTGAAATTCCGCTGCATGAAAACAATCCTTTCAAGTACAATAGGTTCATAGAATCGCAGTAAATAGCCAAACAGCTGCATCAGTACTTTTTCTGGCGTTTTTATGACCTGCCTTTTTGTTTTATTGATTTTAATTAACTAAGATTTTCAATACTTCTAGCTCATTTGAGGGCGTCTTAGACACTAGGAGATAAATGTTTGATTATGAGGCATGAAGAAGAAAGATTATAAGCCTTGGGTCAGCATCAATAATACCTGAGCCTGAAGGTGGGGTCAAATGAATAATCAGTTTCTAGTTTCTCTGTCCCCATAAGAGACTTTAGCCCAACCCCACTTGAAGGCCATTCAGTCTTATCTGGCGCCAACTTGCCTTGACTGTTAATAGTTCGGATTCTTGTGTATAGGGTAGCATGAAGTGAATTCATTGTACTTTGAACCAGAGGTGGTATTCATCTGGTTCTGACCAGTTCTGGAGAACCGGTAGTGGAAACTTTGAGTAGTTTGGAGAACCGGAAAATCCCACCTTTTAATGCAAAAGTTTTATATCCTGTCCCATTTTTCATCACCATGTATTTGTCCTGGCTTCACATTATACCCTTACGATCAGAAAGAAACAAAGAAGATCCCAGCTTTGGAATGATAGCTTCCATTTGTGGGGTGTTTTGACATGCCTCCAAGTTTATTCTTCTTTTCTCCCTTGTGATTGTTACAGTATTTTTTCCCCTGGTGAAGTTTACTTCAAAGGCCATGGAAGAATTTTGGATCTAACTATCCGAACTATCATGGCTGGTGCAGATAGTCATGATAACAACTAAATTGTTGCTTTTTGGCCAATCTCATCGGCGGAAGCCTTTTTAACCCAGACAGACATAGTCTAAGTCTCATAACCTTTCTCAACAATAAGAATTATATTCTTCTCATTTATTTCGGTCACAGGACTCTTCTATTTATAGCTTGCCTTCTTTCCAAGGAATTTAGGATAAAATGTGTGGGGTTTGTTTGTTTGTTTTGCTACATCATCCCCCCCCCCTTTTTTTTTTCTGTGCAACTTTTTTGTGTGAAGTCGGCTGTGTAAATGATAGGAACTAGAATGTCTAATGTCTAATGTCAGGAAGTTTTATGGCCAAAGGAAGATTTGAATCTCAATCTCAAATATCAGTCAAACAACAAACTTTAAAAAGGAACATATCTACTGAAAGATATAACTTCTGAGAAAAACCAATTATGGAACTAAAGAAAGCTTTATGAGTTTACTAAAATCTTAATTTAAATAGAAAATTTCATCCAGGTAATTAAAAACAATATTTTGGAAGTTGAACTGATAGGAAGTAGGATTTGTGGATGAGTACCATTGAAAGCAACTCATACTGGAAATAACTTGACCTACTTACTTACAATAGATGTTCCTGGTAGGAATAAGGAGGAAAACCAATGAAGTCATGATACCATCACACAAATGATGTGGATTATTGTGTAAGACATCACTTTGATGTCATTGTAGCTTCTTATAGGTGCCTATGACTGCATAATTAATCCAGTCTTTCCCTTCTCCTTCACATCTTTCCATTATAACTGGGTGTAAGTATCAAGTAAATCCCACTTTTAGCACTGAACTTCCTTTCAGAAAAGGTTAAACACAAAAAAAGTCCTCATTACTGTTAGGGATAACATTGGTTACCTAACTTAGTTTGGTTAAAAATAATATATAAACTATGTTAGTGAGTCTAAGTGTGTGTATCACTTTAACTATTAAAACATGTATTTTGGGTGTGGTTATAAAATCACCATAAGAGCTCACTGTTAGCTGGCTTTTACTGTAGTAGCTGACAATGTTGGATTGATGGTGATAATTGTGTGTTTTACCCTGCTGTTGCTGAGAGAAGAAAAGGGGTTTGATTTTCTTCATATCTCTGACTGCAAAAGAGATAGATTGCTGGACTGATTATTTGTAAGTTTACTGACCTCTATTTTCAACACTGGACTTTGCAACTGATTAATCCCTGGATGGACTGAACTAGTGTATAACATATGGACTGTTTTTGACTATGCTATAACTCTTGCTGGAATAAAAACTATTTAACTGGCACAGTGTATCTGTCTTACTGAGTGTAAACTACAACAACGTTTATCTCAAATCATTTGCCTGCCTGCTAGACTGCTGTTGCACGTTCTACTAGGGTGTGTATCCCTAACATGAAAATTCAATGTGAGTTGAAGACCATATTTTCTACTAAAAGGTCAGAACCCACCACCAAATTCATTTTTGGAACAGCGGAAAAGTTGTCAAACAAAATCAACATTCATAACTCTGATACATCATTCAGTTTTCATTTCAGAAGCATCCAATCACAGTTCTGAGAAGATGCAATTATTCCATGTGGCATTCTGACTGGTTAAATTCAATATTGTCTTAGAATATTGTACTGTATACAGTTACGTGCTTTGCAAACCATACAGGGTGGCTTAGAATGTTATATGAATCTAACAACTTAGGATTTATTAAACTAAGCATGGGTGATAAAATCTTGGTTTTTGTAGACTCAATAAACTTCATAAATATATTCCCTTTGAAAATACAGAATATTAATATTCTTCCAAGTATTCGGAATACAACAGCCTCGGTGGCGCAGTGGTTAGAGTGCAGTTCCACAAGCTACATCTGCTGCAGCCAGCTGCCTGCAACTTGGCAGATTGAATCCCACCAGGCTCAAGGTTGATTCAGCCTTCCATCCTTTGGAGGTGGGTAAAATGAGGATCCAGATTGTTGGGGGCAATAGGTGGCTCTGTAAACTGCTTAGGGAGGTCTGTAAAGCACTATAAAGCAGCATATAAGTCTAACTGCTATTACTATTGCTATTCTCTTGAACACCATATGGGAATAAAAGCTGATTTCATGGATGAAACCCTGGTCATATCTCTCATGAGAGATGAATACAATGGTTTCACTTTCTTTGACTTTTAATATTGAGTTCTTTTGTCCTATTTGTAAATTCTAAGCCAAATTCCTGGACTCCTACTTCTAGTGCAATTGCCAAAACCAGTAAATTCCAACAAGGGACCCAAAAATCATTGACCCAACAATGATCAAAACCTACCAAGCAAGATTCTCCCCTTCCTTCTTTCTGCTCTACTCCTTTTTTAAGCAGAAAGGTGACACCATCTCTTGTACCATCTAAAGCGAGATCTGTCCATTTCAAACACAATGTTTTTCCAGTTGCATTCTTTTATTCTACTTTTTCAAAATCATGTATAGGTTAGTGGTACCCGTGGGGACAGAAACTGTGTTTTCCCTCCTTTATAGCAGGAACAAGAGTGATGTTATTTAAGAGGATGAAAGTTCAGGGCATCTCAGGATGGGTGGGGGGAGCCCAAATATTCATTATAATGGATGTCGTTGTCAGGAATCTAACACTCATCCAATGCATGTCCTGTGAAACATGGCTCTAAGTGAATGTTGACTCCTTTTATGTGGTTCGCACAGCTGTAAGCAATCTGCAGATCTCTTCAGCAGTCAGAAGAATCAACACATGTTCAGGCATGTGTTGGATTTCACATGATCCCCCTGAAAAAGCAACACAACAAATGAAAAACCCTAATTGTTCCATAGAGGATTCCTCTTGAAAAGTTCACAGCCATAGTCCATCTAGACTAGACAGGGAAGGCAAGCCCTTCAATTGGTTTTAAAGCGGTATTTTGGCAAAAGTAAGAACATCACTACTAGAAATATAAAATATTTCCTTCTCTCAAGCCAGACCTGTCAAATTTAAAACTCTCTACTCAAAGGTGTCAAGCGGAAGATCTTATATCATTTCTCTTTTGATCCTTTTATCTAGAAATGGCAATAATTAAACTTGGGGCATTTCCATACAAAGTGTGCTTGTGAACTATGAATCTGCCTTTGAAAAAAGTTTGACAAAGCCTTAACATCAAATCTACTTTCTTGATATATTGGTCCTGGCAGAATTCAGGCATTATTAAATAAGATAAACTCTTAGAGTGTCTGGATGTTTTTTATCAGATTTCCAAGAAATACTTCCTTTGGAGATTGTACTTGTTTTTATTTCCTTCCTTCCTCCCTCCCTCCCTCCCATCCATCCATCCATCCATCCATGACTGGATGTCAAATGCAAGTTCGATTTATATAATAATCAAGATTCAAATATATCTTTTTTTTTTTCTTGCTCACTCAACATCCAAGACTAAAATTCTTTTTGGGGTAAAAGATAAAATATTCATCTTTGTTTGGTAATAGCCTAATCTACTATCAGTTTGTTACTTTTGACTATAGGAGAACAAACTCGCAGATCTGGAAAGACAAAGAAATTGCCGCCTAAGAAGAAATGACTGCTGTGGAAAAGATTGAATTCTGAAAAACATTCTTAGACCACCTTGTAGTTAAGATAAATTCAAAAACCCACTAAAGGGAATTTTACCGATTTTATCGATTTCTCCTTTGTGAAATAATTCTGAAAGTTATTTCCCTTCCATCAGATTGAAAAAATGAGGTGGGGAAAAATGCAGACGGATACTTGGCATGGGGTGTAGCTGTCGGTTTAGAGATTTTGATTCTATGGGCTTGTAGATATACTGCATATCATATTTTGTTTAAAAGCAGAACTATCACCATCTCGCAAGGATTCAGGAAGAGACATAAAGATGGAGAAGCATTCTGCCCATGAGCAACATAGGACCCTGAGGAGATATTTTCTCTCCAATGCTGTTTTCACATAAGTCCATAGGCAGCGTTATGAAAAAAGGTGTCTTGTGGTTATTTGTTTAAAAATACAAGGAAAGCCACATGATGTAAAAACTGTGAGGGTTTTTTTCATAGCTGTTTCCAAAATGAAATCCTATGAAAAGCTTTTCATTTCGTCATGTTGGCTTTCCTCCACAAAACCAACAACAAGTAAAATGGTTGACTTGGACACTAATTAGCCAATATAGTGTTTGAAGGTGATATAATGAAAGACTCCAGTGTAATCCAGAGACACAATACATGTGTTCTCCACATGGGGACTCTGGCACAAAAATTTCATTCTCATAAAAATGTTATGCAATTATGAGAGCCACAATGGCCAACTCTGATCCAACTCAACTTTATTCTTTGGTCCAAATTGTCTTGTATTCCCCTTTTCTCCCAAACAAATTCTCTTTTGATTTGATCAAAGGATATCTGGATGTACTGTAGTTTTTGCAATTATTTAGTTATTGAGTACATGTGAATCTCCTGGTTCTTACTGTACAATCCTCTCTTTATCAACAGTGTGCATCTTCCTTGCATCCTCATGTTTGAAATCAGTTCCAAGACATCCGGAAGGAACTTTTCCAAGATTTTTGGTTTGTTTGTTTGTTTTCATCGACAAGAGAATCCTGTCCTTGATATATTTTTGGAATATCTTTCTCTCTCATCTTGAGAAATTCAGAGAAAGATTTCTCTGCTTGGAATTTTCACTGAGAACTCCCAGAGATGTTTGTGCACTCTACATCCACAATAATGGGAAGGATGTTCAGTGATGGCCAGTTTTTTGTCTGGGGGAGGAAAGAACAAATGTCATTTAGAAAGGTCTTACAAAAATCCAGATACTGGACTAGGCAATTTTAAAAGGAGAGAGATACACATGGGCAAAGGATCATTCTAAGACACGGTGAGAGGAACATGCAGTTCTCAAATATCAGGGGCTGGTTTCAATCCTATCTAAAGGAATGCCTTCTAATCAGCCTTGATTCAAAATGACTGCCTGAACATGTCCCTGCAAGTGTTTTGCAATGTTTTCAGAAATGGTTTGTCACTGCCTGCTTCCTAGGGCTGAGAGAAAGAGTGACTGGCCCAGGCTTACCTAGTTGGTTTTGTGCCTAAGGTGGGACGAGAATTACGGGTTTCTGGTTGCTAGCCCGATTCATTATTGAACCACTGCACCAAACTAGCTTCTCATCTAAGGATTAGGAGAAAGATAAGTGTGTTCCATTTTATAGTTTTTTTTTAATTTAGGCACAGTGGTTGTAATAATAATGATATTATTATCTGTGGAAATTTGTAAGTCACCACAAATTTTGTGTCAAGGGTGTACTCAAAGAACCTAGAATTATACTAGAGTTTTGGAAAATGCTGTAGGGACATCCCACTCTTTTCATTAAAGTGGAATGCCTCCAAATGTCCCAAACATGCTTTTTCAAAAGGCAACTGGACTTTGTTTTTCCTTGAAGACATTTAGCTTCTCATCCAAGGAGCTTCTTCAGTTCAGAACTGAAGAAACTCCTTGGATGAGAAGTGAAATGTCTTGAGGAAAAAAAAAAACCTAAGTCCAGTTGCCTCTTGAAAAAGCACCTTTGGGACAACCATGAGCTGGATGGCTGAGAATCTCCACAGACAAATCCCCTTTGAATTTTTCTTTATCCTTCTCCCAACCCTGGATTGAGACAGGCTATTTCTAGACTCCCCTCCAATCTATTGATGGATCATGACTAGCATTCTTCCAATTACTTTCTTCCCTTCCCCATAAACTATCAAAATATGGGCATGGATTGCATTTATTTCATAATCTTACGGAGTGTCCAAGAAATATTTTTTTAAAAAAATGCTTTCTCAGTTGCCCAACATTTTGTAGACCATAAGCATTCTAGTCTAAAGCTTTCTTTAAAAGGCCAGACATTCACAGGGTTGGATGTTTCTTAGCCATTCTGGCAGAGAATCTCTCTCTCTGCAAATAATTCTTCTATAAACATTACAGATGTTTTAAATGTAAATCAGACAAATGACCAGTTTCACCATCACCACCAATAAATCCCACCGTTCCTTGTCTTAAAGTTGGGCTGGTTTTTTTTTTTATCTGTCTCCCTATACCTCATCCTAACAGTCCCCTGTCCTTCTCTATATGTGCTAAAATGAAAATCATAGACTTTGTTATTATGGTGTAGAATTGATTTTATTCTCTATTCCTTAACATCTACAGCATCTCCTCCTGATTCCAAAAGTCGTATTCCCATTTCAGGGAGAAGATTTTTCAACAGCTCAAAAGATGTCATTTGTTGAATTCCATTTTTTGCATACTTATGCATGTAAAGGGTGCTAATTGACCACTTTTCTAGCCAAAATTCTCTCAACATAGCTTTTGAAGTACCGTGTTCTATCATCAAATCAGCAAACTATGTATTGCTAGTCATGTAAGTATGTATAATTTGTTTGGGGATTTATTTTTGCAGCTTTTCTCCTTCCCGGTTTCTGGGGTTACAAGATGAGCGTTATACATCTGTCCCCAATAAAAGCTTATTGTGGGACTGAAACATGTAAGGACTGTTAATATGAAATATCATTTAAAAAAATATTTTCTACAAACTCGTTCAGTGGAAAGCTTCATTTCATGTTGCATTCTGGACCTTTTGTTTTCTTATCAGCAGATGCAACAGGGATCTTTTTGAGTGAATGTTAAGGCTGGCCTTCTTGGATGATGCTTCAGGCAGCTAAATTTTGCCAAGGGTTCACCTGGCACATTTCGAACCTCCTATGGCAGCCTGGAGATGCAGTTGAGGAAGCTCTCCCACACTCAGTGTAGAGAAAAATTGATACTGCCAAGTTTGCTTTCATGTGTGAAATGGGAGATGATGACGCTACCTTGTTCTTTGGCAGCAAAATATCTTGGGCCAACTTTGATTTCCTTGGGTGGGAAGAGATACTTCAGCTTTCAGATAGTACATGATCGCTATAGTCAGTATGACGAAGTGGTTAAGAGCCAGATTTAAGTCATCACTCAACTCTGGAGCCCTCTGGGCACCTTGGGGCAGTCTTCATTTCTCAGCATGAATGTCCAAAGGGGAAGAGGAATGAATGATGACACATGAATGATTGCATCACCGTGCAAATGTCATGACTTATATTAGACATCATAAGACAAACACTCAATTGTGGCATTTGCCTGATGACACATTCTGTATGGAAGACTGTGACAGATGCTTCTGCTTCTCTGAATGTAACATACCCCACGGTTTTGTTATGGTGGGGATGAAATGAGACAACACTTTTTCATGTTCCTGTTTAAGAGAAGAAAACTGCAACCATCCCATGGCTCAAAATGTATAGCTGGCAAGTACTGCCTGTACAGTATCATTCCTCATATGAAGGACTTACCCTTCATTTGATCTTGCTAATGTAATCCTGAGCCCTGGATTGCATTCTATGTCATTCTATGAGTTATCATCACTATTACAAATGCCTTTTATTGAGAATTTTCTTTAATCCCCTTTGCTATACACACACCTGGGGCAGAGTTTATTGTAATTAATGTCTTTCCAGTCATGCCTGTGTGAAATGTTTACACTCTGCTCCTGGAGAATTTCTTGTTTAGCAAGTCCATGCAGAACCCCAGGGGGGAAAAGAACTGCTTTGGTAACTGTACTTCAAAGGAAAGAGGAGGTTGCTGATAACAGATTAATGCTCCAGTGAAACCTTAATTTGGGAGAAAGGGGAAAACACTGCCTGGAGTGAACAGATGCAGATTTTTGGGAAAAGAGCTTGGCCCAGATTCAACAATGAGAGGAGCTGGATTTTGTTCTAGGGACCTTCATCATTGGAATGGTTGCAGGAATTGGGTATGGATGCTTTGGATTCTATCTGGCAAAGGTGCTTCACAGGAGCCCCCACTTTTTTTTTGCAACTCATTAAAGCAACCGAACTACTCAAAATCCCTGCTGGTCAGAACCTGCTGAATACCACCTCTGGGCCAATACTCATGTTTGACTCAGTCAAGGCAAATTTTGCAGTTGTTCTGCTCTACTGCTTAGCTAAAAAAAAAAAGCTCAGGTATAGTGCATGATGCATGGAGGGTTCTGAAGACTGACAATATATAATTTCTGCCAAAAATTGCTCTTCAGAATTGGTAGGGTACCCTGACTTGAATTTGCTGTCTAAGGCAACCCAGAAGTTGATTCAATCCAGTTAGGCCTCTAAATTGGATTGGTTGTACTGACTGAATTGATTTGGATAGCAAATTCAGATTCAGTTGATCTTTTGAAATGAATTTTTTTCTTGGTCCAGGATGCATTTACTGGTTAAATACATTTACTGAAATTGAAGCGTTGCATATTCAGCTGGCCAGCAGATGTCCCCCTTGTCTCAGAAAAAGTTCCCTCATGCCTTATTTATTGCATTAGCAGGATTGATTGAAAAATGACTGGAAACTTTACCAGCCATATGTAGCTTCAGCAGTGGCAATTTTTAAAGGCTACTTCTGTCCTTTCAGACTGTCTGAATTAGTACTGGAGAGATTACAATTCTTGTCAAACCTTCCTGTGTAATTTTGGGTCAATTATTCTCTCTTGCCATAAGGGTTGTTTCTGTAGGGAAAATGGCAGGAAGGAACACTATGAAAAGAAGAAATGCTATAAATGCTATCTTGAGTTTCTTAAGGGAAGGTGTGTGAGAGAGATACAAATGATAAATTAAACAAAGTAACACAGATAGGTAACTAAATCATGTAAGAGGAAAAGCAATTAAGATGATTAAAGGCCTGGTGACTAAAACATATGAAGAATAGTTGCAAGATTTGGATATGGCTAGTTTAGAGACAAGAAGGATTAGGGGGATGACATGATAGCACCATTCCAATATCTGAGGGCTGCCAACCAAGAAGAGGGGTCAACTTATTTTCCAAAGCAGCAGAAGGCAGGACAACAAACAATGGATAGAAACTAATCAAGGACTGAAGTAACCTGGAATTAAAGAGAAACTTCCTAACAGTGAGAACAATTAACTAGTGGAACGGCTTGCATTCAGAAGTCATGAATGCTCCATCACTGGAGGTTTTCAAGAAGAGTCCAGACAGTCACTTATCTGAAATAGTATAGGCTCTCCTGCTTGAGCAAGGGGTCGGACTAGAACAGTGGTCGCCGGGGACCACTGGTCCTCCACGGGAAAATTTTGGCGGTCCGCAGAGAAATGCCACCTCCAGAGCATCCCCTAAAGCAGGGGTCTCCAACCTTGGCCCCTGGAAGCCTGGTGGACTTCAACTCCCAGAATTCCACAGCCAGCTGGCTGTGGAACTCTGGGAGTTGAAGTCCGCCAGGCTTCCAGGAGCCAAGGTTGGAGACCCCTGCCCTAAAGCAATTAATCCAGGCTGAGCGGGGACACAAGGCTGCGCCGCCCACATGGCCCCTGGGAACACAAGGATTGCTTCGCTTGCATTGCGAACAACATGAGGTAGTGAGGGGAGGGGGGAAAGGGCGGAAGGGGGGAACTTGCCCCATGCATCTCGCCTGGCCACCAGGCTGCTTCTTTCCATGTCTTTCTTCTGCTTTTGGCTGCATGCAAGGAAAGCAGCCAAAGTCTTTCTTTCTCTCCCCCAAACTCTGCCAGAAATGAGTCTTTGGGACCCTGAAAGGCATCCTGCTCCAAGAGGCTGCGCCGGCATGACAAGTCTCACAAAGACTCATTTCTGGTGGAGTTTGGGGGAGAGAAAGAAAGACTTCTGCGGCTTCTGCTGCTTTCCTTGCATGAAGCCAAAAGTCTCTCTCTCTCTCTCTCCCACTGAGAATGGAGCTGGAGACGGTATCCTGCAATCCCAAATAAAGAATGATCAATCAGTAGGAAAACGGGGTGGGGAATTTTCCTGCAGACTTTTTTGGGGGGATTTTCCCAGGGTCTCTGGTCTGCAGGATTTAAAATTATGAGTTTGGTGGTCCCTGAAGTCCAAAAGGTTGGTGACCCTCTGGACTAGAAGATCTCCAAGATCCTTTCCAACTCTATTCTGAATTTACTTGTGCAGGCTGACATGCAGAAGGGGATAAAATACTTTTTATTATAGATTACATTTGAGTTCACCCATCTGGTGTGTGATTATGGCTTAGCCCACGATGGAAAAATGCCACTGGGTCTGATTGCTAGTCTGTCTAATTTGGTATTATTTCAAGACTGGCTGGCAGAAAACTGGAAAGGATTCCACTGTGAAATGTCTATGAAGATTCTCAATCATCTAGGTCAGGATTGTCCCAAAGGCACATGGACTTTCTTGGTTATTTTTCTTTCTTTGAAAACATTTCATTTCTCATCCAAGAAGCTTCTTCAGTTCTAAATGACTGGTGGGGAAATGGAAGGATTTATATCCATTGCAGTTGTCAGGTCATTAGCATTCAGTTAGAATTGAAGAAGCTTATTGGTTGAAATATTTTCAAATAAAAAATACCAGAAAAACCAGTTGCCTTTTGGAAAAGCATCTTTTGAGATTTCACTGCTGGAGATTTTACTGCTGGAGACACTTTTTGAGTGCAAGCCATCTGATCTGTCCCTTAGCAAATCGTTATTTTTTTCCTGTTCATGCATATACTCAAATAGGTGGGTTTCTTCCATGGCTTTGGAACTGGACAATGTTTCATATCTATGCTCCTGAAACATTCCTCTCCGTGCCAGCATAGAACTGGCTGAGTGTATGGAGTTAGTTTATTGTTACCACAATGTTGTCTGAGCCACCAAGCCATTGAGCTGGGACACCCATCAATGGCACTGGAATGCTGAAACTTATATAAGCATAGATATAATTGTCTTAGCTTTTTGAACAGAGGCTGGGGAAACCCAGATAAATATAGTCTGCCAAAGATGTTTGCTGTTATATAGATCAAGCAGATAAATGCAGGAAGACCAAATTGGGTCGGGGGAGATGTGGGACTATGCCACTAGCATAAATATGACCACAATTCATATCTCATTTGGCCCGCCATCTGTGTTGCCATGAAAACCATGATAAGGCCAGTTAAAGGAAGCTGGAGGCAACCAATAGGGCCACTTGTTGTTTGCTTTGATACGGATCAATAAGGCTGGGATAAATGGACTGTAATCTAATAAAAAAAGGGAACGAATGTAAACGTATATCTGGTAATTTGACAACTATGTTTTTGGAAAGGGGAAGGGCATGGATTGGACTGGAAAGAGTTCCACAGGATATTATATATCTCATTCTGGTGGAACAGAGTGGCTAAGTATCTCTCTCGATCACTGAAATGATATAGGGCTATGAACCGAAATTTCCCCTAGCAAGCCCTTTAATTCAAGTGTTTGTATCCTGTTTCATTTCAAATTAACTGCTCTCCTCACTTTGCAAACAAAGATATATCTTTCTTCCTATGGAGAAGGTCGTAAGGCAACCTTCTTTTCACCTGGCTCCTTCTTGGGAGAGAATTGAAGGGAGGCAAACCATGACAAATAAAAGAGAGGGGTGGAGGTTGCCTTCACAAATATTATTTCTACACACTCTGACCTTTTTCTCATCCAGTAACTCTTTGTCCTGGCAAACACAACACAGCCCTTTTTTGGAAGTGATGCAATACCACTTATTTGCAGGGTAAAGAAGAAATGGTAGAAAGCCAGAATTATCTGAAAGTTCTCTAGAAAGCTAAATTATGCTCTTGTCTTGCTCATCAAGCTGGTTGTTGTCCGCCCTGCACTATGACAACATATTGTGGTTGTGATCATTTTGCTAGAAGGCAAATTGATTGTCTATAACCCTGAGCAACACATAACAAAACTCCCCCTTTTTGGCCACATCTGTACTAATGCTGCTGAATGCTGACCCTGAACTATAGAAATCTAGAGACATCCTAGGTGGCAGAGTTTGGGAGTTGTTTCCCTCTAGTGGCCATCCATATTTTTGCATATCTGGTTCTCTACCCTACATAAGTCTCAGATATAGTTGAAAATTGCTGACGTGGTTTCCTGCTATTTTTAGCCCCCAAAACAAACAAAGCTTGTTTAAGTTTAACATTGCATTATGAAACAAAGACCCACCTCAATTCTTCCATGCCCCAGGGAAAAAACTAAAAAAAACTCCATCCTTGCCAAATGTGTGACACAACTTTTACCACTCCCCTGCCTTCCAGGGGTTCATCTCCCAGTGTCAAGCACCTGAATGTTACCTTCTCTTGCTCTGATGCTATTCTAGAATTGTCATTCTTGTCCAGCTTTCCCTAATTCTGATATTCTCTATATCTGTAAGCTTATAAATCTCAACTCCAGCCTTTAGGACATCTGTGATTTATGAGAATTAATTATTATAATTATTATAATTATTAATATCAATAATTAATAGCCACCTGCACCTCTATAACTGTCTGGTTTGGTTCTGCAACCGAACAAGACAGATACAGACTTCAGAGAGTAATTAGGACTGCAGAAAAAAAACAATTACTATCAACCTGCCTTCAATCAAGGACCTATATACTGCACAAGTAAAAAAAAACAACGGAAAATATTTACAGACCCCATCACATCCTGGACATAAACTGTTTCAACTTCTATCCTCAGAATGATGCCATGGAGCACTGCATATCAGGTCAACTAGACACAAGAACAGTTTTTCCCCGAATGCATTATTCTGCTAAACAAATAATTCCCTCAACACTGTCCAACTATTTATGTAAATACTATTATTATTATTAATCCTCCCATCCTTCCTTTCACCCATCTCCTCCCACTTTTGACTGTATGACTGTAACCTTGTTGCCTGTATCCTAACGATTTATACTGTTTCCTAGTATGATTTGATTGCTATGACTATTATTAAGTGTTGTACCCAGGGGTAAGATTCTACCAGTTTGCACCTATTCGCTAGAACCAGTTGTTAACATTCTAAGCAATTTGGAGAACTGGTTGTTAAAAGAAATTACCTTACTAATCCTGTAAGGAAGACAGGAAGGAAACATTCTGGTGTTGCTTACAGAAACTGCCTCTCTGTTAACCCTTATTACATTCTTGGCAGGATTAGACTTCCTGTCTCTGGAACTTCTCTGGAGTTTTTTTCCCCTCCTTTGCTGGTACTTTGCTTGTGTGGAGTGACCATTCAAAGTTACAATGGCACTGAAAAAAGTGACTTATGACCATTTTTCACACTTATGACTGTTGCAGCACCCCCAGTCATGAGAGGCCAGGTGAGGAGATGCGTGCCTCGATGTGAGTGATATTGAGTTGGCCATGCCCACCAACTAAGCCACACCCACAGAACTGGTTGTTAAATAAATTGAATTCCATCCCTGGTTGTACCTTATGATTCTTGATGAACGTATCTTTTCTTTTATGTACACTGACAGCATATTCACCAAGACAAATTCCTCATGTGTCCAATCACACTTGGCCAATAAAGAATTCTATTCCGTTCCATTCCATTCCGTTCCGTTCCATTCCATTCCATTCCATTCCATTCCATTCCATTCCATTCTATTCTATTCTATTCTATTCTATTCTATTCTATTCTATAAAGTTTTGCCATATCTATAACTGAGAAGAAGAAGGAAGTTCTTAGGTGGCAAATGTCAAGACTTCATTATGACTTTGCAAAATGCCATATTGCCCGAAGGAATTCATACAAGATAGTGACTGGATGTCAGATCATGGGAATCATCACAAATTGGCTAGCACAAAAACTTTTCCCAGTAAAAGATTGCTTTTCAGCATTCCTTCTGGTCCCTCACCCCCACATACCTATCTATTCTATCTAAAGTTTGTGCAAAGTTTGAATGAAAAGATAGAAAGAGGCAAGCGCCAGAAATAAGTGGCTTATACTTCAACTGGGTTTATTCCTAAGATGTGTGAACTGAGCTTCATTGTATAGTTGATGTTCAGGAACAACCTTTTAGCCAGAATTCTGCATCAGCTCTTGCGGTTTTAAGATGGAGTTGATTTGTAGGCAGACAGTGTCCATGGGAAAAAAAAGATTAATGATATAGCTATGCGGAATATATATGAAACAGATAAGAAAGGCAACAGTTTGTTGGTATGGAAAAGTTATGAATGATCTCCCCATCAGTCAAATTCCTCTGATGGAAGGCATGCCTGTAGAGACATCAGAGAAAGCAAGAGAGAGAGAGAGAGAGAGAGAGAGAGAGAGAGAGAGAGAGAGAGAGAGAGAGAGAGAGAGAGGTTTAACTGGAGGTTTCAGATATATTTCATTTCAACATTCAACATTCAACATTCAACATCTGCAAATTTGTGTGAGAGAATTGAATGTAGCTGTAGTTGTTAGATATATATTGGCAACAACAATATATTTGACAATTCATTCCCAGTCATGTTTTTAATTTGCTTGTTTTTTTTAAATGCTGTTTTGCACATCGGCATGGTCCTTTGAAACCCAAAGGTTATATGCAAGTTGCAAGGATTAGAATGAAATCAATAGGTAAAAGAAGCCAAAATTTATTTTACATAGCACTGAACAAATAGAAAGGACATACCAGAGTGTGAATCTGTATTATTTCCCCTTCTTCTCCTTCTCCCTCTCCTTCCCCTTTTCTTTCCCTTCCTTCTCCTTTCACTTTCCCTTCTCCACTTTCCCTTCCTTCCACTTGAGGTTCAGAAGGACACAAGGCATATCCTTGAAACAGAAGCCACAGAGGTTTAGTATACATATTTAGTAGCTGGATTTTCTGGGGTTCGGTATAATCAAAGCTTCATAAGGAGTGGCACATCCTATCTTTCACAGTCTTCTCTGAACGATGCTAACCTATCACATTTTAAATCTGCCTATGTTCATAAAAACAAAGTCCACATTGGAGAAAGATGACAATAAGATTAAGCAGGCCAGAATGTAGGGCTTAGTCCTGCCAAAACTCATTAAAAGGATGCCAAACTCATCCCTGACCACAAGTGTTTACCACGATAAAAAAAAAATTCCCTGGATTGTTTCTAAAAGATAGCAAAGGACAGAGTAAAATAATTTCTGTTCTGGATAGTAGCCACTGTAAAAAAAAAAAATGCAGACATATGGTAGGGACTACTTAAAGGCTGTCTTGAGATGGATATCAGATACTTTAAGATAAATCCTCAGCTATCAGGGGGAGACTATCTCTTGTGCTTAGGTGCCATTAATTATCTACTAATCATTTTGGACTAATCATCCTGTCATCCAGCCAAACAAAGGGATATGGACCTCACAGTCATAATAAGAGGCTTGTGTGATTTTAGCTGCTGGAAACAGCCAAAAGCTTTCTCTAGACTTTTGTTTCATGTGTCATGGACATCATATGTTCCAGCCTTTCATGAAAAACAGTGGGACTAAATACAGTGTGACCATTTTCCTTTCAGCAAATGCAGGTCTCTTTCTTACATAGTCACTCATTATTGTGCAATAATAAGCAGTGAATTGATTTCTTTCTGGCTATTGCCTTTGAATTAGAAGCAATGGGATAATTAACATTCATGTATGTTCCAAAACAATGGTTGCCAACCAGTGGGCTGGGGACCACTGGTGATCCATAGAAAATTTTGGTGTTCCTGCAAGGCATCTTGCTCCAAGACGCTGTACCGGGAAAGACTCATTTGTGGTGGAGTTTGGGGGAGAGAAAGAAAGACTTCTGCTGCTTCTGCTGCTTTCCTTGCATGAAGCCAAAAGTCTCTCTCTCTCTCTTCCCCTGAGAACAGAACTGGACACAGTATCCTGCAATCCCAAATAAAGAATGATCGATCAGTAGGAAAACGGGGTGGGGAATTTTCCTGCAGACTTTTTTGGGGGGATTTTCTCAGGATCTCTGGTCTATGGGATTAAAAATTATGAGTTTGATGGTCCCTGAGGTCCAAAAGGTTGGCGACCCCTGTTCCAAAGCATCATTTTGGCCAAGAACAATGGGATGTCTATTTTTCTCTAGCTCCAACCTATTTGGAAACCTGAATTCAATCTAGACAACTCTTTTTAAGAAGGCTAGAGGAGGAAAAGCAGGTTTGTTCCTGTGTCGTATTTTAGCTTGAAAATACAAGAATACATTTTAGTACAACAGACTCTTGTTTCTCCCCCACAAAAAATCCCTGGTAATTTTTGGAACCTTCCAGTATTAAGAACAGGTCACATGTGAAGTAGTGTCAAATCTGAAGTAGTGTCAAATCTGTAGAAACGAATTTAATAAGCTCCCTATTGCATCTTTTTCAGCTATGAAACTTTACCTGTTTCTTCTCCTTTACATGAGTTACGTAAATGTTCTGATTCATAGAAAATGTTTATTTTGGTCCTCTGTGATATCTGCACATTAAGTCATTAGCAGCCAAGGGGCATCAACAATATGTTTCCATCCTCATTAACTGTTTTGTTTTGTTCTTGGCTCTGGCCTGTTTTAATTACTTGCAAATGGACACAATAAAAAAGCCACGCCTTTTCCATATTTATTTCTCCTAAGGAAAGGCAGAATGTGTGGCCCAAGGTTAGTCTCCGCTCTGCAAAAAATGACTCTTTCCACTTGACAACACAGAATCTCTGTATAGCTCTGATGTCTTTAAGAGAAGTTGGTGTGTTCAATTAAAAGAATATCCAAAGCAGTTCGACAATCCTAACTTTAATAAATAACACAGTCTTTGTCAGTAAGCCAGACTAGTTGTTAAATATTCAGCTAAAGGGAATTTTCTTTGGATGCAAGCATAGCATGCAGAGAAGAAAACAGAAAGCAGATTCAAATAAAGAACCACCTTAATAAACATTTAAACAAACTTCGTGTAATATAAGAGTAATATTGAAATAGGTTTTACGACTGTGGCCATCTTCTCTGATGTCATAGTTATCTTCTTACTACTTAGCTTAGTAGAGAAAATAGTTTGGGCTGTATATATTTAAAAAATGCACATTTCATCAAGAATCCCTGTTATTTGTATATTTCCTTGCCACTGCTGAAGAACAAATCTGAAATAGGGTATTAACTCCAAAATTAACCCCAAACCAAAAGTAAAGACTGGTTTCTGCAGAAAAATAAATACATGTCCCAAAATGTGGATGCTGTAAACAGTCATAAATGTGGGCTGGTTGCCAAGCAACCAAATTGTGATCACATGACCACAGAGGGGCAGCTTTCAGAACAAGGGTCTTCAAACTTGGCAAGTTTAAGACTTGTGGACTTCAACTCCCAGAATTCCTGAGCTAACATGACTGGAGGAGGAATTCTGGGAGTTCAAGTCCACAAGCCTTAAAGCTGTCAAGTTTGAAGCACCCCTGTGTCAGAAGATTGAAACTGGACTGTAACTAGCTCTGAAGAAGTCTGCAATCAGTTTGAATGGTCGATAAACGTTTGCCTGTACATCAAAGATTACCTGTGTAATGAGATTGTGAGGGTACCCATCCTTTTCTTTCTAAAATGTGTCATTTAAATTCAACTTTCCTTCTCTTTTAGAACATTTTGGAATACCATTCCCTTTCAATCCGGAGTTGGAAACTTGCTTTGCTTTTCTTAATACTTATGCCTCTGGAAATCCTTGTCTTAAGAAACTGCATATCAGCTTCTGTACAAATTCCTGCCAAACCATTTAAGATTTTGCAGTGTACAAAAACAAAAAACAAAAAAAACCCCACACACCAAAAAACCAAACTCTGTACTTTCCTTCCAAACACTGTATCTAATGTAGAAAAGCTGGGGAACACTCAAGCTGAGCAAAATTCTGGAATATTTTGTTTTGTTTTCCCTGGGAGCTTGTTAGCCTAATTTGGGCTCAGATATTTTACAGCTCACACTGTGTTGATTTGAAACACATTCCTAAAAGAAACCCCTGCTAAACCTTTTAAAGGGTAATCCATCTAGTAAAGAGAAATAAATATGACACATGCCAACAATGGAGAAGAAATGAATGACATCTGATTGCTGATGCTTAAGCAAAGAGAGGATTCATCCATTTCTGTTCTACTGTAACATGTTTACAAGGAAATTTTTGAGAGCTAAGGTCTTCCTTGTCAAGATACTTTGGTTCTAACCTCCTAAACAAAAAATAACAAAGCTAAGCTAAGACCTCCTAGAAAGACAGTTCTGTCAAGCATGGCCTTTTTCTCTGTATACTTATTTGAATATGTTGAATAAGTTAAAATTGATTGGCAACTCAGATTGCATTGCAAATCCTAGTAGGACTTTGAATCATTCACACACATCTTTCTGATTAGAACGTAAATGCTCTCTCAGGGCCATTTTAACAGCATTATGGGCCCCGGGCTTCTCTCCAAGAAGATAGACAGAATTTTTCTAATTTGGAAATCAGTTCTTCATTTATGGACACTAATTGAACCTTGGAGTTACCTCTTGAATACAAAGGGCTGTTCCTGTTGAGCTTTATTTTAAGCATATTTCTATGCTGGTGTTTCCTACTTGATGACAGCATTAAGTGGGATAACGGATAATCAGAGTTGGAATGGACCTTGTAGGTCATTTAGTGCAACCCCCCAGACCCTACACCATTTTTGACAGATGGGACTCCAATCTCTTCTTGAAAGTCTCAAGTAATGGCACCCCCACAACGTCCGAGGGCAACTTCTGTTCCATTGGTTGATTGTTCTCACTGTCAGAAAGTTTCTTCTTATTTCCAGGTTAAATCTCTCCTTGTTTAGTTTTCATCTATTGTTCCTTGTCTGGCCTTCCGGTGCTTTGGAAAATAGATCGACCTCCACCTCTCTGTGGCAACCTCTCAAATATTGAAAGACTGCTATCCTCTCTCTCCTGGTTCTTCTCTTCTCTAGACTAGCCAGGCCTGGTTCCTGCAACCATTCTTCATATGCCTTAGTCTCCAGTCCCTTAATGCTCCTGGTTGCTCTTCTCTGTGCTTTTTCTAAAGTCTCAACATTTTTTTATAATGTGGTGATCAAAACTGGATGCAGTACTCTAGGTGTGGTCTTACTAAGGCTTCATAGAGTGATATTAGTACCTCCCTTGATCTTGCTTGTATTCCTCTGTTAATACAATTTAGGATTGCATTAGCTTTTTTGGCGGCTGCTGCTGCACACTGCTGGCTCATATTTAGCTGGTTGTCCACTAAGACTCCAAGATCCCTCTCACAGTTACTGCTATTAAGTAGTGTACTTTTGGTTTTTCTTGCCTAACTGTAGGACTTTACTTTTTTCTACATTGAATTTCATGTTGTTAAATATGGCCCAGTGTTCTAGATTGTCAAGATCCATCTGGATCTTGAGCCTATCTTCTTGGGTGTTAGCTATTCCTGCCAGCTTAGTGTCATCTGCAAATTTGGAAGGTCCCCCTCGATTGTGAATGGTTTTTTCTTCTTCTTCTCCTCAAATATAACCAAAATGGATGGCATAGTTTAAACTTTGAAGACCTACCTATTCCTTCTTGCAAAAGAAGAAGGTGTCCTGTAATTTGCAGAAAGAGTTGTGGTTCTTATTTTTCCCAGATCTTACTTTTCCTGACTTTTTATGTCAGTACCTATTTAAGGTTTTGTATTTAAGCCCTCCTCCCTTGGACAAGGGGCTTAGAGTAGAAGATCTCCATGAACCCTACCAGTCCCTATGATTCTATGATTCTTCTACGCGTGCATGTGTTTATATGTTGTTGTTAATTGTCTTTTGGAATGGTTTAATTAATTGATTGGCTTTCAATTATTTTAAATCCAAGGTGTTTTTTTTTAAACTGAGCTATCCATACAATCTATCATAGTAGGTTCAACACAACATAATTAAATGATATTGATTTAGACAGCACATGAACATTTTTCACAAAATATGTAGAAAACTGGTGAAGAGAGGGAGGCGTTATAAATCATTTCGATTAATGTTGATGAAAGACAGGGACATATTTTGTTTGGACCGAAAAAAGACATGGTTCTTCTTGAACTTAATAGGTATCATATTCATCTTTCTAGTACAATTTTTTATTTAGTTAACTCTATTCTTCACGACTGTTAGGATTATTTGCTGTAGAGAGCAATATTTTTTATCACAGGAATGAGCATGGACCAATTCCAACTTGGCATTTACTGAAATCCATCTTAAGAAAATGAAGTTTCCTGATAGGTGGTTTGTACTGTATATTTTTAAAATAAAAATGTAGGCAGCCATTCTGAGTTGTTGTTTTAAAAAAACATATAGTATTTTTCCTACTCCACAAGAATGAGATTTTATCAAAATTGTGTTTTTATGCTTTAAATTAGAAATCCCTCATTGTAGATTGCTTTGATTCACTTTTTGCCAATGTGGGTAAAATAATTATGTATACCTGAAAAGAATGTGTACAAAATCTGAGTATCTAATCTTTCCTTTTATAATATTACTGCATCATATCAGGCAGTAATGTGAAACATTTTGACTACTAAACTGTTTTGATTCAGTTAAAGTTAAAGAACAGACAATTGCAAAAAAAATGGACTGAAGCCAAGAAGAACTCACCAAAACAAACAGGCATTAGTCAGTCAGATACCTTCAATGCAGATCTAACTGTTGAGGACCATATGAGCAAAATTATCTTGTCCTATTCCAGGAAATCACAAGGGACATGGTGGCTCATTGACTGATATGCTGAGCTTGTCAATCAGAAAGGTTGGCAGTTCGGCGGTTCGAGTCCCTCGCACTGCGTAACAGAGTGAGCTCCCATTACTTGTCACAGCTTCTGCCAATCTTGCAGTTTGAAAGCATGTAAAAATGCAAGTAGAAAAATAGGGACCATTTTGGTGGGAAAGTAACAGCATTCCATGTGCCTTCAGCATTTAGTCATGCCAGCCACATGACCACAGAGGTGTCTCTCGACAGCGCTGGCTCTTTGGCTTTGTAATGGAGATGAGCACTGCCCCCTAGAGCCGGAAACAAGTAGCATGTATGTGTGAGGGGAACCTTTACTTTTATTTCAGGAAATAATCCACAATTCTTCTATGGCTATTCCAGCAATCTTCTTTATCTACCTCACTTTATCTACTTTGCTCAACCTTGCAGGTAGAATTGCAGCTCATTATGCTCATGCATCAGAAAATGGTGGAGATTCTCAATCCTCCAGACCATGGTTGTCCTAAAGGTAGTTTTCCAAAAGGCAATTGGACTTTCTTGGTTTTTTTTCCCCCATGAAAACATTTCTCTTTTCATCCAGGAAGCTTCTTCAGTTCTGACTTCTGATTGAGGAAGCTTCTTGGATGAGAAGCAAAATGTTTTCCAGGAAAAAAGAAAAAAACCAAGAAAGTCCAGTTGCCTTTTGGAACAGCACTTTTGGATAAAATGTGTGAGTTTCTGCCTGCTAATCATTGTCTCAAAAGAACAGCCTTTCGGGTCAGGATCCATGATGTATATTTTTTGCATTTGATAATTCTATTGGTAACTCCTTCCAACTATAATTCAGAAATATCTGCTATCTATATTCTCTTTCTCTATCTCAGTATCCACCTAACACAACTTCTCCCTGTCATGGGAAGAGGAATTGCTTTGACTAATCTGATTTTTGAAGTGAAATACTTCCTGCAAAAGCTCTGTTAGCATGGCACAGAGAACCAAAAGCAGGGTTTTTTTTTTTTTTTGTCTCACAAATAGTAAAGGCTCTTGGCAAGGAGGTAAGTGCCAACTTAGGCAATATGACATCACTGTACAAATTACATAATCATTTCCTGTGGCTGGCGCGAATTATGCAATTTGTGTCATTTATACCACAATGTCTTATGCATGACATCAATGTGTTTTCCACCATATGGATCAGTGATGGGATTCAAATTTTTTTACTACTGGTTCTGCGGTCGTGGCTTGGTGGTCGTGGCAAGGGAAGGACACTGTAAAATCTCCATTTCCTCCTCACCACTAACCTGCTTTCCAGCTCCGTTCTCCTGTGCAGGGCAACCAAAGAAGACCCAGCCAATCAGCTGGGACTCAATGGGAAGCAGAACATAGATGGGGCAGGACCAGTCAGAGTCGGTATTTGCTGGTTCTCCGAACTACTCAAAATGTCCACTACTGGCTCTCCAGAATTGGTCAGAACCTGCTGAATACCACCTCTGAAGCAGATACTTCCAGGAAATTCAGAAGGATGGATTAGAACAGGGCTGTCAAACACACAGCGTCATGACACTGTCATGTGACATATCAGGACTTTTTCGCCCTTCACTAAACTGGGCATGGGCGTGGCCAGTGCATGATGCATCAGGCTTGCAGCCCAGGAGTTTGACAGTCTGGGATTAGAAGATAGAAAGCCTCTTCCACTGTATCTCTCCTGCAGTTAGCATTTAGTGATTGCTATCAGTGAACTGGAGACAGAAGTTTATAATGACCATGCAAAGCAAAACACATGCAGAGCACCATTTTTAATACTGTTGTTAAATTATTCCACCCCAAATAATTTAATATGGTGTGACCTTCATTCTTAAAGACAGTTTTGGATGGGAGTAATAACCAGACTCAGAAGTTAAAAACTGTCCAGACTATTTAGAATATAAAAAAAATATTCCTCGCAATATGAAAGCAAAGAAAATAATTAAAAAAAGATGTACTGAGTTTTATTGAGTGCTATGGCAGAAAAGCAATAGTTGATGTTCATGAGGGCCTTGTAATATTGGACATATGCCATTCTTTCAGAAGTAATGAAACCAACTGATTTTGAAGGGTATTTCTTAATCTCCCCCAGGGATATTAAATTTAATGGTTCCTCTCATAAATTTCCATTTATGGTTTGCTATTGTCTCAAAACAAGCTCAATCTTGCAGATCAGGCTCAGTCAGACAGAAAGCTGAAGCACATTGGGTCCAAACAAACCACAGAATTGCATATATGTGTAGGAAAGTGTTCTCCCAGTTTTATCCCTGATGCATATGTGAAAATCAGACAAAGTCTTCAGGTTTTCACCAAGGGGCATCTCAATATCAACATCTCAGTGTATAAGCAGTCATTTCCTATTCCAAACCCCCAACATAGTACATTGGTGATCCTGCAGGCAGCCTATATCTTGGGTGACATTGGACAAATAATTTGATCTCAGTATATCTGTTCCAGGTTATGGGGAACTGCAGATTATGATCTAAAAAGGTTTTTTTTTACTTTCGCTTGGGTTGAAATCTCTACAAAGCATGAATGGACTGATCCTTTTGAACTTCCTTGCCCCTTTAGCGAATTGATTCTCCTGCTAAAATTCAAAGGTTCAGGTCTGAAAACCATGCTGCTCTTCTTCCATGAGATGAATTTATAAGTTATTATGATTCCAGTTCAATCTATATTTTGCAGTCTACCTTGCTTTTCTACACCTAGACAAAGACAGCAGTAGATTTCCCTTGAGTACTTGGATAATTAGTGTAAAAGTGGTATGTTTTAAGGCAGTGGCCCCCAACCTTTTTTGTGCCACGGCCCGGTACCGGCATCACAAAATGATCTGCGGCCCCATACCGGCATCAGCACACATGACAAGACAAGGTGAGCCAAGTGACCGGCCAGCCAGCCATCCCTCACTTCTCCCCGCCACCTTCAACTCCTCCTTTGTACCTTTGTTGATGGGCTTCGGGACGGTCGCTCGGCTCGCCTTGCCTTGGGTGCTGAAAGAATCCTCGGGTCTTAGTTTCGTTCGAAGTCGCCCCTCCCCTTCGATGAAACTAAGGCACGAGGATTCCTTCAGGACCCAAACGCTGCTTTCCAACCAGAAAAGCTCACCCAGAAGCACTTTATCATTAAAACAAGATGGCGGTGCCCAGCAAACCGGTGGCCCAGTAGAAAATGTTCCATGGACCGGTACCGGTCTGGGGCCCGGTGGTTGGGGACCCCTGTTTTAAGGCTTTGCTGCTGAATTCTTTGAGAAGCATTGAGTGATCATTATTGAGTGTAGCCTGCTCTCTTCTTTAAACTCTTTCTTTCAAGGATGCGCTAAGTGGGCCTTTAGAACTGCATTATGTTTGCAGCAAATGAACATATCCATGTGCCATTCTTCCAAGCAAGCATATTGTATTTATCTACCTACCAATGAATTACATAATTTTTTTAGAATTGTTGATGTCAAATTTCATGCTTAAAGGAAACTCAGAGACTCCTTGGGTCATCTTTTCAGAGATATTTCCTGATGTAGAGAAATAGAATGACCATGAACAGACAAAAATGCAGTGGGATTGTCAATAGCTTCCAACTACTTACCAACTGGACTGCAGCTGACTACTTTTGGCAGCTGATGGTGGGACCAATCTACATGATTTCCAGCAATCAAATGAGGGGCCACTCTACCAAGCCAATGGAGGGCTAGTGTCCTAGAGAACTGGTGAAGAAGGCACTAACAATCTTTATTATTAGTGATTAAGATACTGGGCTTGTTGACTGTAAGGTTGGCAGTTCAAGACCATGATGGAGTGAACTCCTGCTCTTCCCTTAGCTCCTGCTAATCTAGCAGTTCAAAAACATGCAAATGTGAGTAGATAAATAGGTACCACTTCAGCCTGAAGGTAGCAGTGTTCCATGCATCTGGGCCACATGCTGGCCAAATGACCATGAAAGCATCTTTGGATAATGTTGGCTCCCTTGACTAGGAAATAGAGATGACCACCATTCCCAGAGTTGGATACAACTGGACAGGGGAAGCCTTTCCCTTATTAAGTACAAATACTCCTCAAACTATGACCACAACTGACCCCCAAATTTCTACTGCTAAGTGGTATCTTCTTGAATTGGTTTATCTCCAAGCCTAATATTATTTAAAGGAGCTTTCTATCTCCCTTCTGTTTTTCTGTCTCTCTTCTGCTTTTCTCTTCAAAATTTAGCTTAGAATTTGGTAAGAGAGAGAGAGAGGGAGGGAGAGAGGGAGGGAGGGAGGGAGGGAGAGAAAGAGACTGTTGTTAGGGTAGCACAGGTAGTCCTCAAGTTAATGACACAGTTGTTAAATGAATTTGGTTTCCCCATTGACTTTGCTTGCCAGGAAGTCACAAAATATGATCCCATGACCCTGGGGCACTGCCACCAGTTACCAAGGATCTGAATGTTGATTCTATGACCATGGGGATGCTACAATGGTTGTAAGTGTAAAAAACGATTGTGAGTCGCTTTTTTCAGTGCCATTTTGAATGGCCACTAAATGAACTGTTGTAAGTTGAGGACTACCTGTATTCCTCACAGCCTATTCATACTAATATTCCTTTATTCTCTCAAATATATCCATTTACCCCAAGAATGCCGATTACTTTCCAATAATTAGAGACACCAAAGGGCATCATCCCCATAAGGTTTCAGGTTGGGAATTTTCCCATTCTTTTCTGGAAATGCTATGGATTGAAGGAAGACCTTCTACATTCAGAATGTACCACTGAACTATTTCATTCCCATTAAACAGCATTTATGCCAGCAGAGGATGTTAAGGATTGGAGCTGTTAATAAGAGGCTCTTTAATCTTCCAAAATATATTTCCTTCTCTCTTAAACCATGGGAATTTGTCTTTTTGCACTTGCCAAAACCACAGAAGGGAACAAGCATCAGTAAGTGATTAACACTGTCTGTCTTTTCTGATTATTTTCAACAACTGTAAGGTAGACATCTACCGCAGGATCTGAACTTACTAAGTGAACCTTCTCAACAACCGTCCTGTTTATAACTTCCAACACAAGAAGGGTCTATTTTTTTTCCCCCACTGAAATTTAAGGAAATGTTTTCTAGCTTACAGATGGTTAGGAAGCGAATTCAGTGGTTCCCTATGAGCATCTGTAATACCACATGCTGTATCACAAAGCAAAAAAGAAGAAGAAGAATGGGTCTGAAGAAGCCAAGACAATACACTTAAAAGAGGTTTGGAACAGAGGATCACCGTCCTGACAGCAGGAAAAAATAGTAACATGGGAAAACTAAAACTGATGGGACCCTTATAAAGGCATTTAAAGCATCTGCAGAACAACTATTGCCTTTATCTAGGGAAAAGAGACCTGCCAGGATTAAAAGCAGATGCTCAAATATCAATTTTCAGCCTAAAGTCTCAGGTCACCCACTTGATCCAATGGCTGCCTGCACTGTATTATATACTAAGTGAGCATTTCAAGTGTTGTGGTTCGCCGGCAGCCTGTGCAGACGGCAGCGGAATCGGACAGTGGGGAAGAAAGGGGATCAGTCTGGGAGTCTGGAGAGGACTCAGATGAGGGTCCTGCATCCAATGCAGAGATGGGGCCAGGACCATCTGGGAGTGGGGGGCTGCCTCTGGAGCCTCAGGAGTCTGGCAGCAGCGAGGCAGAGGACCCAGGGGAGTCTATTCCCAGTGCGCGTGTGCAGAGCGGCTAGAAGGCAAAAGCAGCTGAAACAAAAGGGGCGACTCGGGAGTAAGGCTGGGAGGTGATTGCCCCTCCCATAAGGTATAAAGATGACAAATCCTTTGCAGGAAGCAAAGTTGTTTGCTTGGTTCAGATTCATTCTAGAAGCTCTTTGTACTTCGGTTGGTTTTTGTTCTAGTTAATTTGACACTTCTGTTATTGGCAGCACTTCAAAGGAAAGAAAGGTGGGTGTTTATCCTGAGGGATGGTTTGAGATTCATTACCGGCTGGGAATGAAAATAATTCCCAGCGTTGCAATAAACCAAGACTTGTTTTTAAAATAAGCGTTCGCATAATTACAGTCTCAGAAGCCTTGGTCAGAACCTCAAGCTAGGTAAATGACCATATCAAAGAAGCATTTTTTTTTTAAAATGGGTGGAATTTACAAATGAAATATTGAAACAATACAGTCAAAAGATGAACAGAGGTATAGTAGATGCAAGCCATTTCGTATTGTTCCATCAGTTCTAACATCACAATAACATGGTTAAAATCAGCCTCAAATATAAGATCTATATATATATATACCTATATATCTATATATCTAAAGGAGCATAGTCTCATTCGATATTCCCTTTCTAAAACGTGCCATTCCATTCTCCCATTTTTTTATATTGCAGCTACTATTCATCCTCCCAAAAAAGTATGTCAACAATTAATGGCTGGTGACTTTATTCTTGTTGATCCAGACTAAGCCATGGCTGAGGGGGATCATTTGAGAGCAGTTGATCCAGTTTGATATCTAAGCTTGACATTTTAAGACCTGGAGATTGAAATGTGTTTTATGATGATGAAGTTTGGCCGATGTTTGGTGAAAAGTTTTGGAGTGCAGGATAGGTGGACATAGCCTGTGGGTTGCCTCTCCTGACCTAGCAGATACATTCACACATATACTAAGTTTGGGGCAATTCAACATGTTTCAATGTGTAAGGCTGGTTTATGACTGTAATAACACACTCATCTCTCTCCCTCCCTCCCTCCCTGTGTTGTTCGAAATCATAACACAGTTAATTCACTAACCAAGTTAAGCATTTTCTGAGAGTGCAGCCACAGCTATTGTATCTTCAGTGTGAGGCTAAGATACCCAAAGGCAACTAGAATAACCAATGCCTGAAAGCAACATTTTTCATTAGCTTATACCCTAAGCTTTCAGACTTATGCTGCAGGAAGCTTCTCTCTATTGGAATACATGTTTTTTTTTGTCTAGTCTGTAAATCATGTTCAGTGATGCCTTCCTATTGGATGATTGGTGTTGATGGCTGGCAACTGGCTGTCATTTCTTTCTGCTGTCAAGCCCTCAGCTCCTAAGTATTTGATAAGCTGGTGGTAATTCAGCACTCCTGTTAAATGGGACCCCATTTCCCAGACTTCAATAATTTCCCTGGCTATCTTTGTATCTGCACGGCCAATTATCTTAATGCCGAAATCATCTTCTAAAATGTATACAATAGAAGGACTTTGTGTGAATATATTTAGAAGGCCTAGGAACCAGAAGGACTGAAGATGGTGAGAAGTTTGAAAATTGAAGCCTATGAATAATAGAGACGTTTAGCTTAAAGAAAAGAAAACGTAGGGGAGACTCAATAGCGTTCTTCAAATATATTGCAAAAGCAATTAGCAAAAGCAGTTAGACTTATATACTGCTTCACAGTGCTTTAAGGCCCTCTCTAAGTGGTTTACAGAGTCAGCCTATTGCCCTCAACATCATGGGTCTTCATTTTACTGATCTCAAAAGGATGGAAGGCTGAGTCAATCTTGAGCTGGTAAGAATCAAACTGCCAAACTGTAGTCAGCTGGCAGTCAGCAGAAGTAGCCTGCAGTACTGCATTCTAACCACTGTGCCACCATGGTTCATGAAGTTTTTTCAAAGGGAAGTCAGTATGAATGTATTCTCCATAGCTTTTGAAGGTAGGATAAAAACCAATGTTTGAAGAATTTACAGAAGGAGATCCAAAATTGAAATAAGAAGGAATTTCCTGACTATGTGAGCTACTAAACAATGAAACAATTGCCCTCTGAAGTTGCCTTGAGTTGGTATGATTTAACCCTGGCAGAATGTTGGAGTAAAGCCGGGCCAACCAAAATTTACACAAACAGAAAACAATAAAACAGAAACTTCTGTAAAGTGATGTTAGAGGTTGCTAAGCTCTTGTATGGCAGAAGCAATATCTCCAAAAATGCAAAGATGTGGCCCTGAGGTGGTAGCCAATGCGATGGGGAAAAAAAAGTTTTGTGACTGATCTTGTAACAGGCCAGACAAGTCTGAATCACTTCTATGTTTTCTGGTTAATCAACAGGCATATCAGTGCTGCCCCAAATCTTGTCTAAATGTCAGTCACTGATATTATCTTTGAAAATAATGTGCTTGAGCAGTCAGCAAATGTTTCTCCATTCCACTTAAACAATTAAACAGACTTTCCATTGCAGTCTGACTGGGAAACAAGAATGTAATCGCCTCCACCAAAACGATTTATACCATTCGAAGGAAGGTGTCACTGGAACATATGGTAAAGTATTAGCAAGGTATAAGTGCTCTGGGTAATTTATTGTCACATTTTCAGCATGATTTAGGATTTGAGAATAAACACCACCTCAGAGAATGTGCTACAATCATAAACGAAACCAGAATGCTCATTTCAAACCCCTTGTCATATGATAAAAACCTTTATTACCTACCAGACATTTCTCCTGCTTTTTTTTTTAATTCCATCATTCTCATTACTTTTGATGAAAGAATTAGTCATGAACGAAAGCAAATATACGTGTTGCTGGTGGTATTTGATGGTTCTCCAAACTACTCAAAATTTCCACTGCCAGTTCTCCAGAACTGGCAGTCAGTTATTGGGACCAGAAGTTTAGTCTTCTGAGTGTTTGGACTCGTGCTGGATCCCATCCTAAGGGAATTCTCTCTCACCAAAACGCCATCACCAAAACTCACATTCTGGTGAGAGAAAACTTCCCTGAGAATGGGGTCCGGCATGAATCCAAAAGTTTAAACTTCTGGTCCTGGTGACTGACCCAGATTGGATCCTAAAAGAATTTGTCTTCCAAGAAAAAGATGAGCTTCAGTGAAAGTCTTCATGACAGTGAAGTGATACTAGTCTTTCTTTCTTTCTTTCTTTCTTTTTCTTTCTTTCTTTCTTTCTTTCTTTCTTTCTTTCTTTCTTTCTTTCTTTCTTTCTTTCTTTCTTTCTTTCTTTCTTTCTCTCTCTCTCTCTCTCTCTCTCTCTCTCTCTCTTTTTCTTTTTTTCTCTTTTCTTCCCTCCCTCCCTCTCTCTCTCTTTTGTATCAAGGGAATTGAATCATCAAGGGAATATAATTATTTCAAGTGATCTTCAATGTCCCTGATTTGTTCTGCTTCCATTATTTCTGATGGGTAGGCATTTTCCTTTACTTATAGCTTATAAATATTTATGCCACTCATTTCAGTAGCTTTAGGTGGCTTGCAAAACATAAAAATGACATATAAAATCCTAAAACCAGCGGAAGAACATGTAAACTGAATACCAAAACCTTTTAAATGCTAAAATTACTCCCAAAGTAACTTTTCTCCTGGGTTTTCAAAGACAGCAACCAGGGGGCTTGAGACTGATGGAAAGAAGTCTAAGAGGGCAAATAAAATAAAATAAAATAAAATAAATGCTAGCAGGACACGTTTTTGCCGACAGCTCAAAAGTATTACAGAGGATCACAAAATTTTTTTTTAGAAAAATGTCACTCCCAATGGGGAGAAAATCCATTTGGAATTGTAAGCACAGAAATTTCAACAGTGGCTTTATTTTGTATAAGCATTGCTTTAGTGTTAGTTGATGGTGGGTCTATTTAGGATTTCCAAATATAGGTATAGTCTGGAGAGGAAGATGAGGAGGAGTACACCTAGAGTATTTCAACCAGTTTTGGTCACTACACTATAAAGAAGATGTTAAGGCTAAAACATATGAAGAACGGTTGCAGGAACTGGCATGGCTAGTCTAGTGAAGAGAAAGACCGGGGAGACATAATAGAAGTCTTACAATATTTGAAGGGCTGCCACAGATAGGAGGGAGTCAAGCTGTTTTCCAAGGCACCTGAAGGCCAGACAAGGAATAATAGATGGAAACTGAACAAGGAGAGGCTGAACCTAGAAATAAAGAAAAATTTTCTGACAGGGAGAGCAGTCAACCCATGGAACAGAAGTTGCCTTGAGAAGTTGTGGGGCTTTGTCACTGGAGGCTTTCAAGAAGAGACTGGACTCCCATCGGTCAGAAGTGGTGTAGGGTCTCCTGCTTGGGCAGGGTTGGGGGTTGGACTAAATGACCTACAAGGTCCCTTCTAACTCTGTTAGCCTGTAAGATCTGTAAGGAGGAGATGGGGAGTGGGGGGGGGGGGCAGTCTCAGAGGAACATTTATTTTTACCTCCGTCCAGTTATGGAATACAACTCTCAATGCTCTACTGGATAAGAATATGTCTGTACAATGCTATATTTTAAAATTTCCATATAAGAACAGTTTCCATCCTCAGACCTCTTTTCTTAAGGTAGCATGGGAAGAAATGTGTGCACTTTGCATTTCACTACAAATATACTTAACTCATATTTTAAAGACTGCATATACTTAACTTTACTTCGTATACAAGGTTTTTTAAAATTTATTTTTTTTTAAATTTATTTATTTTATTTGTCAATCGCTTACAAGATAATAGGTATCAGTATAAACATAGTTATGAATACATGAAATGGATACATATAAGAAAAATATAAAAGAAACAATAGGACAGAGATGGTAGGCGCTTATGCATGCCCCCTACAGACCTCTTAGAAAGGGGGTGAGGTCAATAGTAGACAGTCTAAGGTTAAAGTTGATGGGGTTTGGGGAAGAAACCACAGAGTCAGGTAAAGTAGTCCAGACATTGACCACTCTGTTGCTGAAGTCGTATTTCTTGCAATCAAGTTTGGTGCGGTTAACCTTGAGTTTGTATCTATTGTGTGCTCTTGTATCATGTTTATCATGTTATTGAAATTTGCAATGTAATATATTTATAAAAGCATATGTATATTCAGACAAGTTTATATCTGTATTCTTGAAAATGAAAAAAAAATTAATGTATTTTACAGAAATTTTCTATGCAGCCCTTCAAAATCAGGATTCCCATGTCATTTTACAACAGACAGATGATTATATAATACGATAAACAATTAAAATAAACCATATAGTGCATTAATTAAGATACATGATGTTTTAATAATTACTTGTAAGCAAAGCCCTGTGTATGTTAGACAAAATTTTAAAGTACAGATTTTAGGGAAGCATCTGCCAAAACTCAAACAAACTTGAGTATGCACTATTTAGAAAAGAAACCTCAATTTTGCTGAATCAGATTTGATAGATTTGGAAAACTGAGGAACCGAGCAAAATTAAAACTGGACAGGTTTACGAAATTTAAATGAAAAATGAAGAATTGGAGCATTTCAAGTGGAATGGTGATTTGTAATACTTTGGAAGGGGTATGCATTATTTGTGCATTGTTAATAGTGTAAATACATTGTGCATGTTTTAGCTATATCACACTAACAAATTCACAATTCTCTGCCAACAAAATCTAGGCTTGAAGGATGACTGTTCTAAAATATATTCTGATTCTAAGCTGTATTTCCAAAGAAAGACCACCCCTTTTTAGTACTGATTCCTAGCCATGTGTGTATACATCTTGTATATCCCATTGGAGTATTTATTATTCTTTGTGTTTCAGTATCTGAGAACGGGGTATCTGTTTACCATCATTCCTGAATGGAGTCAGACTATTTCTTCATGTGCTAAATATGCATGGAGTTTTGTCCTCTTTTGCCTCTGGTAACCACCCTGAAGTTTAGGCTATCACAGATAAGTTTAAACCATTTCTGCTTTCTTCTTCCTTTCTTTGAGAAATGTGTCTTTGGGGTGTGTAAGCAAAAGATTTCCATTATCTGCCCCTTGGTGAGGCATGAAATATAATCTGACTCTTTTCATTCAATTAACGGGGTTTTTCTTTGGAACAATAAAGCCTCTTGTCTCGAGAGGTCTCACTGGGTGTATTTCTGCATTAAGGGTAATATTTTCCCTTAAACTCACTAAAAGCCTATCAACGAATATGAGCAGGAGAAAAGAAAAGTAGGTATATAGGCTTTGGACAAGGATATAATCCCACCCTCCTGCGTATTATTTTTAGGTAAAGCTGCAATAACATCTTTAAAAGAGCAGGAAATGTAGTTTCTGTAGATTACAAGCTAGTAAGTGAAGAGTTGAAATGAGTATACAATATAGCTCAGAATTAGGTGAGCCTTTAAGTGCTTTGGACTGCCTTATAATCCTCAGAAACATTCTGCCTGAATGTTTACATTTTTCTGTTGGATCCAGAAGAATTTTTTGTTGTAGGTGTAAATATGATCGTCACAGGGGCAGACGAAGAATGAGATATATCTGTGTATCAGTTATAAAAATGCTCTGATGTACTATTGGTATTTGAGTTAAACAGTGAGATACATTGAGGTTTGCTGCAGCAACAGCTGCTGGGCAAAGCTATGCATAATTTAAGAATAGAAGTTAATAATTTCCCTCTGTCCATTATTTTAGGTAAAGCTACAGTAATGCCTAACAACAATTCTGATAGCTACTGCTTAATATTAAAACCCTTTAATGAAATAATGAAAAGGTTGTTGGTCTTGAAATTGTCTTGAAAGGTTAACCTTTTTCTTCCTTCCTCTGATTTATGGGGTGTTATGAAAAATAAATTGATAGGGAATCTTTTGAGTTTTCTGGAAGGAAGGAACACAAGAAACAATAAATAATCTCCTTGTCTCCTCCAGCTAATGAAAGTACCACCTTGTTTTGTATACTGAGTTATGGGTGGTCTAAAGAATAAACCTAAATATGCTCTGTAATATCATCTATCTATCTATCTATCTATCTATCTATCTATCTATCTATCTATCTATCTATCTATCTATCATCTACTTATCCAGTTTTAAAACAGAATTGCTTGGAAGCTATCTATAAATTAGCAAGCTTTTCTTTCTGTGCGCCACAGCATATAGTCATGCTGGCCACATGACCATCGAAGTATCTTCGCAGGATACTAGCTCCCTTGGCTAAGAAACAGAGATGAGATTGCACCATAGAGTCAGATACAACAGGGGGACAGGGGGAATCGTTACCCTTACCTTTTTTTTCCAATTCTTGGAGCCTATTCCAACCACAATCATTGAAAAGCTGTGGCATAGTTTCTTGTATTTGAGATGGAAATGTTGCCAATATTATAATGGAAGCCTCCAGGTAATTTAGCATTGAAAAAGAATAACCCCCAAATATCTCTAAAAGAAAGAAAGAAAATTCTGATCTTGTTACTTTGCCATCTTATTCTGCAATTGAATAAATGAAGACTTAAATAAAGACTGCATTGCATGGAAACTCCACTAAATTTGCATCATTATCTGATTGCATTAAACATTTAAGAGTCTCCCTGATGCCAGTTTGGTACAGAAATATGGTAGAATCCAAAGAGATTGAATCTTCGAGTGTAATAATTGAACATTCAAAGTCATCCATCTCAATGAATGAAATTATCAATTTTACCTCCTTGTGCATTTGAATTTTGTAGATTTCATACTTTTTCAGCCCACTCATGAATAAAAATGTGAATATTGGTAGAAGATGATCTGTCATGTTTATTTCAAAAACTGATTCTCACACATTACTTCAAGGATGAGTCTTAAGATTTTTTGGGGGGATGGAAGATGAAGTGAACTTATACCACAGATAAAACCTCCAAAGACATGGAAGGAATCTCATAATAAATAATATATCCCACACAACTCCAAATAAATACAACATACTTCTTGGATAATGGCTTATTTGGATAAGTGTACATAAATTCTGTAGGCAAAGCTAAACCAAATGCTGGGGTTTTGTGAAAAACACACCTGTCTTTTTATATTTTAAGCAATTTTATTTGTGATATTATTTCAGCCTGACTATTCTTTTCATTTTTTTCAAATGGATGATTCACTTACAGTGACACCACATCCTAGAGCTCTCTCTCTTTTTGGTCTCTTGTCATGTTGGGGCTCCATAAATATTTATACTATGATTACAATTGTAGGAGGAATATAAATTATTTGATATAACAAGATTGAAATGTGGTAGGAATTTGCTGTGCCCACTCGTATAAAAGTACAAATTTATCAAAAGTACAGTGGACTTTGGAACAGCTCCCAGAAAAAGGAGGACTCAGATATGGAACTGAGAGAATAGCAATATTTTAATCCAAATTCTTGAAGGGATATGGGTGCTGTATTTTGCTAAATTTCAAAAGTTGTTGACACAGAAGTTACAAGGCATTTTTTTTACACAGTCCTACTCCAAAATAAATCACACGGAGTAAAATGTAGCTTTTTTTCAAGGATGTTCTTACAAAAGCTGACATGACTAACCAAGAAACCTAATATTCTAGGTGGTATCTCTCCTTAAATAAGGTAAATAAGAATGCCTGCCTAGTAAGAGATTTGAAACGCATGCTTACGTTTTAAGCTGGGAAGATACGGCAATTAAGACTCCTGTTGAAGAGAAATAATTTCAGCTGGTTCGATGACTTGTTTAGTAATTGACCATGGAATTTGAAGACTTTGTGGTCTCAGAGCTGCAGATTTTCCATGTGGCTGGTCCCATTGCCTTGATTCGGCATTAAGCTGGGATCAGAGGGAGGAAAATATGTAGTCATCTATAAGAACTAATTGCAGCTTTAGTGGATAAGCCAACTTTCAAAGATGCAGAAGAACCAGCCTGTACTGAATAATGCATGTGGCAGGGATGTTTGACTTTTAAGAAGAAGGGAGGGCTGGGTTTCTTGGCAGTGGGAAAATATGGTAGACATTTCAGGAATGATAACCTGGTAAGTGGCAGAAAAGATGCGATTTTCATATTGATGGGAACTGTGATTTGAGAGGTTTCATGGGGATTGTCTTGATGGACCAGCCAATATGCAATGGATAGGGTTGGTCTTGCAATTGATGCGTCTGGGCAGCATTTTGAAATTTTTATTTTCAGAATGTTTCATATGAAAAGAAATGGGGGGAGGGAATGAGAGATCAGAGAGTATCACATGAGAGTATCACATAAAAAAATAATTATTAGTTACACCTGACTAAATAACCTAGAAATTAAATTTTATGTGTGGAGGATAAATCTAAATCAACATTCACAGTGACAAATAAAAATTGCCTTCCAGTTGTAAAGAAGTTCCACCAACCTTATGAAAAAAATGTCTTCCACTTTCAGGTAAATGTTGACCCAGACTACTACAAAGTAATCAGATATCTTTGGTAGTTATTGCTGTGGGTAGTTATTGCTGTGATCTGTTCATGTGCAGGATCTCTGATTTGACTGGGATTATGCTTGAATGATTAATAGTGGAAGAAGAAAGAAATAGCAATTTAGGGATAACATGCAGCTACATGGAATATTTACATAGTTAAGTGTTTAAAGGGGGAAGAAATCTGTTGTGCAGACTTTTAACAGTTCTAAGTACTACACAAATCTTGAGATTAGATATACAGACTTAGACCATAATACTTTATATGAAATAAAATATGATAATATAATCCTCAGAGTACTTTTCACCCATATCAGAATAGCTATGTCAGTTGGATGCCATTGTTACCATTATGCAACTTAAGACAGAGTCATTATACTATAGCATTTGGGTGTTTTGTGTTTATTATATCTTTACTTGTATTTGACATATAGCCTATGTTTATTTATTAGTATAGGTGAAATAAATCCTGAATACCCATTCAGACAGCTTCACAAATCTAGGGAACAAAATGCTCTTTCAAGGTAGAATTAAAAGTGGTGGTTGAATCTGGAAATAACCAGAATATTCTTGTCTTCTGCACAGTCACAAAGTTTCAGAGGGATTTCAAGGAAGAATCACAAAGACCATAAATGAAAGGCATCCAGATCAGAGAAAAATGAAATTGTAACACTTCAGACAGGGGAATTCAAGGATATCTGCAGGTTTTACCATTCTGTTCTTTTTTAGTCTCTTTAGTTCTCTTTTAGTCAAAATAAAGGGGCACTTAAAAAGATAAAAAAAAATTTGAAAAGAATTTTATTTATTTTCTACAAACATACAAGACAAACAAAACACTAAAACATCAACTCTCATATATACATCCAGTGTGTCAGTTGGTTCATCAGTTTTGTGCATTCATTTTATTTTTATTTTATTATTATTATTTTATTTAAAAAAATAAAAAAATAAAATTAAGGCAGTGTTTTCAAAATGTCAGGGAGCCAGAGTATTTTTATTCTTTTAATTTGAGCACCAACGCCATGTATGTATGTATGTATGTATGTGTGTGTATGTATGTATGTATGGCATTCAGCTTTGTTCGGGTATTTTCCCATGTTATTGTAGTTGTTCTTTTAAAGTTGTAGCAATGTTTCAGCAGAATCTCATCTGCCATCATATATATATATATATACATATATATATATTTATTTATTTCAGAAAGTCCGCTACATATACAGTGTGGTTTTCGGCAGGCACATGTTGTGCAGTAAACACTTACCATACATTTCAAGTCCTTGTTAGAACAAGTTCAACAGTCTGAAGAGAAGAATGCTTTTAACATTGCAACACCCAAAGTTACTTTATAGTCCTTGTGGGAGCAAAGCTTCTTTCTTGATGGGGTTGTGCTTTTTATTTCTTTCGCGGGAGTGTTTACAACTTTGTGGTGTCAGCAATGCAGACTCCATTTAAAATAACCACATGGGGTGGGGGAGACGGGGGTGGGGGAGAAGTAACATTAACCTTTTGAAATATGTCCTTGGCATGTGGGGAACAATGATGGTGGTGGTGGTGGAATTAAACACAAACCAGTAAATTTTGTGTTGAAACTCATGAGCTAAATTTTATCAGGGAAATATTTATATTGGGGTGGTTAAAGCTAAGGAAAGACTGAGTGATGTTGTTCTTTGTTGTTCACCTGTTCTCTCCAAGAAAACAAAGAGCAAGATGAAGTCATCTATAACAAAAGCAAAGAAACCAGAGGCTGGGAGGGGGAGGCTATCTTTGTGGAAGAGCCTTACCATCAACAATTCAAAACTTAGAAGTTAGAATAATAGGGTTGGAAGGGACCTTGGAGGTCTTGTAGTCCAACCCTTGCTCAAGAAGATCTTATACCATTCCAGATAAGTGGCTGTCCAGTCTTTTCTTGAAAACCTTTGGTGATGGAACATCTAGAACTTCTGGAGGAAACTCGTTCATTGATTAATTGTTCTCACAATCAGGAAATTTCTCCTTAGTTCTAGGTTGGATCTCTCTGTAATGATCATCCATCCATTACTTATTGTCCTGTCCTTAGGTGCTTTGGAGAATGGATTGACACTGTCTTCTCAAATATTGGAAGATTGATATCATGTCACCACCTAATCCTTGTCTTCGAAAGGCTAGAGACATAACTAGTTCCCACTACTGTTCACCGCACAGTTTAACCTCCAGACTTTTTTTTATCACATTTGTTGCTCTTCTCTGAACTTTTTCTAGGGTCTCAACATCTTTTTTACATCATGTAGACCAGAAAGCAGTCCCCTTCCAAGGAACTGGTTCTGCTTCTTGAGTTTAAATTAATGAATTTAAATATTTTGTCCATTTAACAGGAAGTAACTGTCAAAGGAATTCCAAGTACAGTGGGGAAAAAAATGGGACTGGGATTATATATAAAAAAGACCAAAATCACGAGAAGAAGTAAGCAAGCAATATTTGTATTGTTAAGGAGGGAACTAAAGAGAAGAAGGATAGTTTCTGCCTTTCAAGGTCAGCCATCAAAGTAAAGGAACAACAGTCAAGAAATACAATGCAGGTGAACAATGGGTAGAACAGCCATGATGGTCTTGGAGCAGATATTCAGATGCCAAAAGATATCTATGTCTACAAAAAAAAAGAACAAGAACCATGAAGACATGGTATTCCTTCAGACACTCTATGAATGTGAATGTTGGTCTTTGAAAGAGCAGGTTAGGAAGAATATTGATGTTTTAGAACATTGATGTAGGAGAAGACGTCTGAACATTCCAGGGATAGCCACGAAAACAAACACATGGATCAGTTTTCAACCCAGACTTGATGCACAAACAACCAGGCTGAAGAGCATATAATAATTGCCCTGTAGAATTTCACATCCCTGATATTGCTATTGCAAAGATTCGGCTATGAAGTGATATGAAAGACATTTGCCTTTAATTCTGGGAACTGTAGCTATTAAGAACAGAAAATACTGGATGGAATAACTACTTAGCTTCATCTGTAACTTCCTGTCTTCCTAACCTTAATCCTGAATGTGCCTTATAGTTATGCATATTCAGTGCTGTTTGACATATGTGTTCTCACAGCTTCGGTTCTCACCATTTTTCCTAACTCTTTGTTGGCTTGTGGTTTTGTGTGTGTGTGTGTGTGTGCCTGTGTGTGCATGCAATACTGCTTAAAAAGGAAATGAAAGCAATTCATTATGTGTTCCATTAGGAAGGTTTTGGATGCTCCATCCTACCAAATTTCCCAGCGGCACGAATTCTAGCATCCAACGCTCATTATTCCCAGATCAAGAGGCTCTCCCTCCCCCAAAAAATCTGAAAAGAAGCTATGCTATTGATATAAACAATTGTACAATTATTCTTTAAAATTTATATTTATGAATGTTGAATATGGGAAATGTCAAAATATAAAAGCAAGAAAATTTCCAGAAAAAATAGTAGACTAAAGTATTGCATATTAATACTTACAATAGTTAGTTAATTAGTATCTATGGGAATCAAACTGACTCATGTTGACTTTATAGACTATTTCCTCTTTCTTGACCCACCCTAGTCCTCAGAATGGCTATTCAACTGATCTTCATCCTCCCATCTACTCATTTTATCTATTGTCTTCCACTCTTTCAACTTCCTCAACCTTGCCAAGCATAGTCTATCTTTTCTAGTCTATCTCCATGCAGAACATGTCCAAAACATATGACTGGATGCTTGCTAATCATCTCCTTAAGGAGCCTGGTTCTTCCAGAAGTGATTGGTTGTTTCTTCCCCCACTTGAGTTCCATTAATTACTGTTTTGAAAACTATAATTCAAAAGCATCCATCTTCCAACTTTCACTTTTTCTAAATACCCAGGTGACACACCATACATTAAATCTGGAAAGGCCATTGCTTGCACTGCTCTGACTTTGCCTACCACAAACTGACAGGAAGAGTCAAAACAGACTTCTATGTACATGTAGCCATAGTCACAAGCCTCTTTTAATTACTACGAAAAATTCATCTTTCTTCTTGATTTCATAGATCCAAACCTGTGTTTTCCTTAAGCCTTGAGCTCTTTACATTGAGATAGAACAAGACAGTTTTGGAGGCTTTGCTCCAGGATCAAATGATATAGGAAAAAATAATAAAAGTTCATTTTGTGTTTTTCCCTCAGCAATGCTTTTATAAAATTCTATGTGGTATTATTTCTTGCAAGTAAGAAGAGAATGAGTTTCAGCACATTCTCATGGGGTTCTTGAACTTTAGTCCTCAGGTGGTCAAGGCACTGAAGGCACAGTTTTTGAGGAACATGATGGTTTGGAGCAGGAACACAGAGAAGAATCCTAGGGCAACCCTATGTATGCACTGAGTACCAATAAAGGGAGGAGGAGGAGGAGGGGAGAAGGAGGTGGGGAGGAAGAGAAGAAAAAGGAGGAAGAGGAGGAGGAGGAGGAGGAAGGAAGGAAGGAAGGAAGGAAGGAAGGAAGGAAGGAAGGAAGGAAGGAAGGAAGGAAGGAAGAAAGGAAGGAAGGAAGGAAGAAGAAGAAGAAGAGGAGGAGGAGGAAGAGGAGGAGGAGGAAGTTGTTTCATAGCTGAAAAAGATGCAAAGATACTACTTTATTTGCCTTCATATGTGACCTGTCCTCAGTACTGGAAGGTTTCAAAAATGACTAAGGTTTTATGTGTGTGTGGGGTGGTGGTGTGGGGATTAGTTGGTAGAAACAAGAGGGTCTTTTGTACTAAAATGTATTCTTGTATTTTCAACCTATTTTTCTTCAGCTGGATGGAAATGAAATTCTTTCTGAACATTTTGATGAAATTCTCCTGGATGGCTTGCCTGCCTCGTGTTTACTTTTGTTACAAGATGGCTGAGAAATGTTTCTGGGGACTTACCTCCCCAGGGGTGGGCAGTCTCATTGGCTTCCCACACTTCAATAAAATCACAAGAGGAGACATTCCAAAACGATTTCTTTTCCACCGGAAGCTGAAAGCATTTTTTGATCCATCAAACTGAACGACAATAATATACATAAAACAGAGATTTCTTTTTAGAGCTGACACACATTATGTATTACTTCTAATGCATGTTCAAAAACAGCAAGGACAGAATCTTCTCAGGCTAGTAGCTGAGTGTCATAGCCTGTCGTGACCCTTCCAAAATGGCTCCCTCACTATCTCTGTTGTCAGAAGAATAAGAAAGGGCATTATGCTCACACCAATGAATGATCAAATTATGGCCACTCTTAAGGTCACTGAAAACACAGCCAGTGAGTGTAACATATATCAACAGCATGGGTGGTCTTTTCAGTATGCAACTGTGTAATCCTCTCATACATTCTGTGTGTGTGTGTGTGTGTGTGTGTGTGTTGGGGGTAGCTGAGTGAATCTCCTTTCAGAGAAGTAGAGATTTAAAGAAGGATTGTTGCTAGGGTTAATGCTTCCCCCCCCCCCCTAACCTTCCAACGATATTCCCTTTGAAAGTTTCCACTTGCTTTTTTCTGGCATTTGTCCGTTGACTTTCAGATGCACTTAAAATTCTCCCATTATTATTATTTTGTAGCCTCTAAGGGGGAACTACTAGTGGCAATGTGCCAGATAAAATTTTTTTCTTAACATGACAATCATGTCAGCTTTCTTTGATAACATCTTTCCTTGGATGATACCCCAGATGTTTTGGTGCTCACCTTTTCTTCATAGGCTGTGAAAATTGAAGTATCTGGATTATTTTCTTTCTAGAGTCTATTGTTATTGGACTCCACAGTTGTGAAGGAAGAGAAACCTTAACACAAAGACACATGCCAACATATACCACATACTTACCTTTGTGAATGGTCCAGAAATAACATGAACATCACCCAATCTTGTGATGGAACTTTCTGAAAAAGAAAAAAAAGTGATTCATAGAAGGAAGGATAGAGCCATCATACAATGAACTCTTGTGGGATACCTATTTCTTCACATCCATTTCCTCAAATATAATTAATGAGGGTGATCAACAAATGTAACATTTTTGGATCCCTACTTATCCACCATGCAAAGGAGATCAGACTGGGAGATCAACTTTTACCAACCATGAGTTTCCAAGGGAAAAAAGAGTGTTACGAATTCATCCTTTTAGGTATGAACATTAGGAGATCCATCTGGGAGGTCCATCTGGGAGATCTATCTGGGAGATCAGCTATTGCCAACCTTGAGATTCTAAGTGAAAAAGAGTATTAAGAAGTTCCTATTACATGTGAACATTAGAAATGAAGATCTTTTGTGAGTTATCTGGGATTCTTTGGTTTTAGTGGCTGTGATGCTATTTGGGGTGAATCTCAGCTATTGCTAATCATAAGGGGAAGGCATTCTGAGCTGTAATATGGTCTGCTTGATTTTTTCCTGCATGTGTTAACTAAGCATAGCCAATTATGACTTATTTAATAAACAATGCTTTAAAAAAATGTGACTTACCATATTGGGTGAATCCTGCCTATATCTTTAAAAATACTAAAGTCATAAATAAAAGCCAGAGTAATTTAAAAATAGCATTTCCATGTTGATGGACAACATGCTGTAGTTATAAGAACCAGACTTCAGAGGCAAGCAACTCATAAGCTTTTCCTGATATCTTCTGCTCCAGGCCAAAAATTCAGCTGCATTGAATCTAATCTGAAAGAAGAGTAAAATAAAATAAAATTATACAGAAAGATTTGGATTTATTGAATAAAGAATATTATTCTTTCTGTCTGAGCTGTAAAGATGTACCTTTTGACAGCAGGTTTAACTGTTGTGTAATGCTTTATATATTACATCCAAACATATTTCTGCCACCCAAACTATCAATTACTGATAAACAATTTGGTTCTGCCTGAAAGGGATAACATTTCAATTTTTTCAAATAATCCTTTACAAAAGTGCCTTTTGGAAAACATGGAATGGATAATGTAGATTGCAATGAGGAAAATGCACAGAGACACAAACAGACCATTACTTTAGTTAATTAAAAGCAGTTGTTCAAGCAAAGATGAGCTCATGATAAAAATGTGATGTTCTGATGAACTAGAATAAATGTATTCTGCAGTAGAATCACCTTCTTAAAGGGGAAATGTAATGTTTCTAACATATTCCTATCATTTCTTGCTTTTTAGAATGTAGAAGCATATGTTTCAATGCAGCGCATATGACATTTTCCTGACTCAATCCTTATATCAAATGGACTCAAATGTGGAGGTTGGACATCGGAGCTGTCCCATCCCATCCCATTCTATCCCACCTAGTTCCACTCCATTCCATTCTATTGTTAGGTGTCTAAAAACCATTGTTTCTTTTATCAAGAATGTGATGAGTAATTCAGTGCATGGATTGGGAAGTCAGAAATAATAACAATGGTCTCCAAATAGATGTTCAACTCCCAAAGATAGATCTGAATTTTGATGAAGATTGTAAAGCATGGTCGTGAAAAGGAGCTACAAGTCAACTGATTAAATCAATCACATTCATATAACCTCCCCTCTCACGGTAAACTGACTTGTTTATCTGTGTGGCTTTACTCAATGTAGGTTTGAAACTCCACAATGTAAAGCAAGGGAAATATGATATATTTTCAAGCTGAGAGCTGAAAAGGTGTGTGCCAGGGACCACATAATAGATAAAAACAGGACCAATAAGTGAGTAAATTAAGACTTGATTTGATTTCAGGATAATCTAGATTCAGATTAACTGTACCTAATATAGATTATCCTGAAATCAAATTGGAAATCAATGTTCCATTTATTGTTTTAAAAAAGTAGAATTGGCTGACCAGTTTTGAAAGGGCTTTGGAATTCCTGCAGTCTTAGATTATGCGTTCCTGACAAAGGTTAGCCAGCCAGGTTGGTGCAGAGGGCTGAATCTGGACTTGAGCTGTAGGTCAATCCTGGGCCTAAAACCAACTGGGTGACCATGGGCTAGTTATTCTTTCTCAGGCCTAGGAAAAAGCAGTGGCAAACAATTTCTGAAATTATTCCTAAGAAATTGTACGGACTTGTCCATACAGATGCTTAAAAGCAAGCTTATATATACTGTATGACATGTGAATTGATTAATTATTTTCTATGTGTTTGTATCAGGCTGGCAGACTTCCTAAAAATATTGTACCTCATTAATTATGTAGCTAAATGCATTGCATATAGAAGTTCAAAACTTAGATGACTACCTTTATCCAGTATAGCTAGTCTAATTCTTTCATAGCCCAAACCTCTTTTTTTTCCACCTTTATATATTTGTATTTTGAAGAATTTCTCCTGATCTGATGCCTATATATTTCAATTTCTCTGGTTCAATTGATTGTGTAGTTTGGTCATGTCCAACAGCCACAGATCGACTGATTATTATATTTGATTTATATGATATTGTTATAGGCTGATGACCAACATTGTTGAGTTGCTTTCTTTCGAGCACTCATACATGGTATGTTTTCATTCAACTAAGAAATGTACTGTGAGATAACATGTCACATAACACTCAGGCCTCAACCACTGTCCTGGTTTTCTTATGGAGACAATGTTTATGTGTGCGTAAGTCATTTCAATACTAGGCTGTAGTTTACATCCATTAGCTGATAAAGTATAGTGCTGAACTTTGCAGATAAGCTTTATGTCCAGAACTTTAAAAAAAAAAAAAGCAAACAGCTCCCAAAAGCTGTTTTATAACATAAGGAATAAACGGGAGGGGAAAAACAGGAACGTTTGACAAGATGCAAATCATTATATAATACCATTTTCTTTTTTTTAACACATGAATTGATGGCTTCCCCTTGTTAAAACACCAAATTAACAACCACAAGGCAAGTAAAGTAATTGCTTAGGTTTCAGTCAGACTTGTTAGTTATCTTTTCATATCGGTGTCTAGAGGTAAATATTTGATTAGCAGATATCTGAATGAAGAAACTTGTACATTCACACCAGCTCTTGTTTAGCAAGGAGAAGAATGCCTGTTCCATGATTATGGCTACCTTTGTTTTCAGACATAAATCCTCTAGGATCAATGATATAAATTATCCTTTTGTTGTCTCAGAAGCATAATAGTTGAGACGAGGGACTATCAAAAACTGATGGCTCATGCTTGCAAGCTTTCACCATGATGGTGCTGAAGTTGATTGTATTCAGGGTGAGTGAGATGGAAACACTTCAGAGAAATACTTTGGGAACCTCTATAAGGAATATATTCACACTATAGGTAGTCCTCAGTGTATTGATTGTTTGAAGTTACAACCAAAAAATGTACCTTATGACCCAGATTTGAGGTTCCAATGGTCAGCCCTCCATCCTACATAGTCACATGATGCCATTTTGGGAGTTAGGCCACTAGCCCACATTTATACCATCCTGTGGTCACATGACAATGATTTATTCATGGAATTGCCATTGCTTCCTTTCTGGAGAGAGGGAGGGTGACTGGAATAAGGCCATACAGCTGGTTTTGTGGCCAGGGTGAAATGAAGTCTCCTGGACTCTATATTTCTAGCCCAATGCCTTTAACCACTGCACCAAAGTGGCTCATATAAAAATGATGCAAAAAAAAATTGCTGTACCCTTTGTCCCATCTGATCACAAATGTTATAGATGCAAGAAAGCCGATAGGCCCTAAGTGAAGTTCCATAGCACGTGACTACTATAGATGCCATATTGCTTTGCCAAACATTTTGGGAAGGATGCCTCTACTCCCTATTTAGATGTTATTGCATTAATTGTCAGCAGATTGCTTCCATCATAAACATAATTACTTGATTGATATTAGAAAATCATGTTTTCTCACCACCAAAAATAAGCAAGACTGGAACAAGAGAATGGGCAACAGCAGAAAGCAAGCAAGGAATGTGATGAGCTTTCTATGGTCAGAGCTCTGACTCAGAACACTACAAGTTAAATAGATTCCACTGTCCATTGATGTTGCAGGACAAGACCCCTTGGGCTTCTACTCCTCTATTTTCTTTAATAAAAATCTTTATTTGCATCATGTTACAAAAACAAATGGTCTCCTGCAGCAGCTAACAGGCTACTCGAGGGTGTCCACAACAGGAGGCCTTTGAGAAGAGCCACCCCAAAATTCAGGAGACCGGAGACCTGCCCAGCTTTGAAACCAAAGATTCTTGAGAACACTATACATTTCCCCTCTGGAACTTTGTCCTGCCTTCTCCTAAATGAACCAAAACAACACCATGTGGATCTGTGTGAGTCAAAAAATGGTCTGAAAACCTGGTCTACGTTAAGAAGCAAATTCCAGGCTTGCATGTGTCAGGGAGATCCCCAGGGCTATTGTGAATGTAGAATAGCCATACCACAAGGCAACCCACCTTTATTTTTGAAAGGACATGTAAACAATGAGGCAGAGCTTTAGAGAATGTTCTCGGTTCCTTCTCTGGGGCTCTCATTTCAGTAAGACCACATACATGAAACAATGGGAATTCTTTCCTTCTCTTTAGATCCCCCTCTTTCTTTTTCTACCTCCCCCTCCCCTTCCCCTTTTCCTTTCCACTATCTCCTGTCTTCTCCATTTTTCTTTCCTCTTTCCCATTCTTTCTTTGGCTTTCTCTGCTTTCTCCTCCTTTCCTTCCTTCCTTTCCCTCCCTCCCTCCCTTCCTTCCCTCCCTCCCTCCTTCCCTCCCTTTGTTTTCTTCTCTTCTTTGTTGGTTGCTCTTTTTTTGATGATAGATTTGATGAGAACCTTAATGCTCTAGAGGGTGGGAGTTGAAGAAAAGAAGGAAACTGCAGGTTGATTCAGAGATCATAAACTCTGCATACGTACTAGTTGTTTCTGGCTCTAGGAGGCAGTGCTCATCTCTGTTACGAAGCCGAAGAGCCTGCACTGTCCAAAGACGTCTCTGTGGTCATGTGGCCAGCAGGAGAAAACAGCGAAGGTGCATGGAACACTGTTATCTTCCCATCAAAGGTGGTCCCTATTTGTCTACTTGCATTTTTACATGCCTTCGAACTGCTAGGTTGGCGGAAGCTGGGACAAGTCATGGGAGCTCATTCCATTATGTGGTGCTAGGGATTTGAACCACTGACCTGCCAATCTTTGTGATCGGCAAGCTTTGTACACACACACACACGCACACACATATATGGACCAGTCTGGTCTTTGCCTCTTTGAATCTGACTTTATGTGATGGAGTCCTCATACTTATTTTGGTTTGTATTGAAGAAAGCACTTTCATTTTTCCACGGGCTACTCCACTTCATCAGGGACTTGCCTAAAAACAAGGAAACTTGTCTGCCATAAAACTATTACTCCACCAAGAATCCTTGCAGATAGTTTTCAAGGCAACAGGTCTAGTGAGGGATTACCCAACCTAAAATCTTTCTCAAGGAGTGGAAGCAGGAGTAAGATGGCCAACAAATGCTTTAGAAGGGACATTTTTTTAAATTCATCATTTCTCCAATGACATTGGTCAGAACTATTTTGTAATTTTGAGTTGGCCAGAAAGGATGCAGATTTAAATTGGAATTTGGAGTTCGTTTTTTAAAGAGTGAAGCATCTTTGCTTTTGTTTCTTCTCAAAACAAACTTCTGGACTCTATTTATAATGGAGACTGGGAACGAGGTGAACTCGGACCTTGAAAGCACCATTTAAGAGCTGTGGTGGTGCAGTGGTTAAAATGCAGTATTGCAGGCTGACTCTGTTCACTGCCAGCAATTGAATCCTGACTGACTCAAGGTTGATTCAGCCAGCCATCCTTCTGAGGCTGGTAAAATGAGGATCCAGATTGTTGGGGGCAAAATGCTGACATTTATCAATCATTCAGAGAGTGCTGTAAAGCACGGTGGAACAGTATATAAGTCTAAATGCAATTGCTAAGTGCTATTGCTATGTTGTTTTCTGTTCACCACTGGAATACAAATAAGCTAGATCTTTATTCAGATCATGGTTAGTTCTTGTTCCAAGCTATTTGGGGCTTGATAGGTTAATGTCAGAATTTTTACACAGGGCTAAAAGGTACAACTTTTTTGCTTTATGGAAATAAAATAGGTGCTTTTTCAGTATAATTAGAATGTCATTCTCATGCAAATATCAAGCTCTAGTTTGAATAAACAAGGAGCAAAATGACCTGTATAAATAGCACTGTCCTTTTCTTTTACGTGTAAACTTGTGTACAAACAAACAAGTTCCCTCTTCCCCAGGGGATGGATCAGAGTTGATAGATTCTGTTATCCCTATCAGAAATAAAGCACCATCAATAGTATTTGTTTTAAAAAATGCAATATGATCCCAATAAATAATCTGATGATTCTAATGTTGTTAACGAAGATGGATATTTAATGCCAACAGTGTGAGAATAAACCTTCTGAACTGAATTATGATTGTCAGTGTTCATCAAAGAGTTATCAGACATTTCCAAAATGGATTGAGGATTGCTGTAATTTCTGGGTGAATATAAGTGTCTCTCTATATGTGTGCACCCACTGAAACCAATGGGACTAATATACAATTAGTAACTCAAAATGGAACAAGAACTGTTGTCCAAAGAATCTCACCAGCTTCTTCTATTGAAGTGCTAATGATGAAGTACTTGATACATTTATATTTAGTCTCTGTAAGAAAATGATGGGTGGGAAAAAAATATTGCAAAAAAGCTCTGAATCAGCAAAAGACCCCCCCCCCCCCTTCTCAAACAAACCTTGCCCTAAATGCATTGTTTATTTAAATGTCAACAGTAGACATCTCTTTTATGTATTTGGCAAAAGGTTACTGTTTTCTAAAATTCATTTTGACTTGATTAATTAGACCGCAATGAAGACATTGGAAGGAGTAGAGCTGCACCGGTGGCTTGTCTCTCTTTTGTTTGAAAAATAAACATGCTCTTTGAGACCGCCACATTCTTCTATGTGAGCACAAAAGATTACATTTTCATGGGCTTTGATTTTTTTTAAAAAAAAAAAAATGCTAAAGGGAGGTAAAATTCAATATGGTTCTGATTAACTTTCTTGGTTTGGATTTTCTTTTCATTAACCTATATTTTTAAATCATCACTTCTTTTCAAAGGGATCCAGGATACAAGGGATGGTGCAGAGGTGAAAGGAGAAGGAAGTGCTTCTCTTCCTTCTCTGTATGTATAGGTGCCAATTGAATTTGACTTCAGCCATCTCCTCCACCAGGCCAGAGGGGGAAACCAATGATTCACAATCTTTTGGGATTAAAGGCTGAATTTGAACTTTGAGTAATGGACCAGGGGACACACTCCCCCAAGTGGGCAAAGCTAAGTGAAAGAAAGGGAGAGAAAAGATCAAAACTGCATTTCATTGAAGATAAATACATTAAATCCAGTTGCAATAATAATATGGGCTGACAGATGCTAGGCAAGCACCCTTATAATGTCTAAAACCCTTTTTCCCATTCAAAACTTAAACCCATATTTTTTATTTTCCATATATTTCATTGTTTTATTTCTGATTTAAAACTATTTTAATGGCAAGTTTTAGAGGGTCTCTAAGGTTTGCATTCCTGACTTTAGTGGGCTACATGAGACCCTAGTCTTCATTTTATATAGGGGGAGGACAAAGTTAAGTTATTATCTACCTCACCATTGTTATTCACCTCTGTGATCTTCTTCACTTTTCTCACTGGCTGACCTTATCTGACCTCAGAAGTTAAGGAGGATCTGACTTAGTATAGGTGTAGAAGGGCTTCAAAATTGTGAGAAATAGCCTGGAAACCATGAAGAACTAGAACAGAAAAGCCTGGGATTGCCATGAAGCTACGAAGAACTGGGATTTGCTTGTAGGACGGTCTTCAGAAAATAGTATGGGTCTTGGCTAGATTAGAAGAACAAAAAATGTCTTCTATAATATGCTTCTTGATTTCTATGAAATCACAGACATAGTTTTAGACCCAACCTTTTCACATCACATCTGACAAAATCATTTTTGCAATCTACATTAGCCTTAGCTTTATTAGGTTTAGCCACCTAAACCTCAAATTGTGTTCTTCTTACCACAATAATCTTCTATTTCTCTGTACCACTCTCTCTTTTATCCAAACTGAATAGCAAGCTGCAAAATATAACTTCAAATCAAGTAAATCCAAGCCTCTTCTTTCTTTGGCATCTTGTGACACCTTGTACATATGACAAATTTGACTTATGATTTCCACCACCACCACATTCAACAACAGTCTTTCTCCTGTTGTTTAATTGGTACATGAGACATAAAAACTGATATTCTCAGAAGCAAAATTAACATTCCATGAAAATATTTGTCTAATTCACAGAATGATCTCCCCAACAATGACTTCAGACAATCTCTGAAAAAGATGTTACTTGCTGTGACAAGCATATACAGAAGGAGTCAACATTGTCAAAATGGTGAATCCAAGGAGTGAAATTATTCCCCACCTATTTCATTTGCATGCATATGGTGGAAGTTATAAAGTGATGGAGTGCTTCCATTACTCATTTCACCTGCCATTTTGAAACTGTTGAGGATCTCCCCCTTTCCCTTACCTAGTTCTGAAGACTCACTGTTGGGATTTTTTTCCTCAAATTTTACCTTGGAACATAAGATTAAAAAAAGGTTTTGTGTCCAAAGGAAAAAACAAAGAGAATTCCCGACAATTATTTCTCAATACTCTAAAATAAATTCAAGTTAGTTGATTTTGAAAAAGATCAGCAGGATGAATCTGATTAGTATCTGAAAGAAGGGATAAATGGTAAAATTGTAAAACCTTAAAAGAAAGAAAGAAGGAAGGAAAGGAAGGCAGAAAGAAAGAAAGAAAGAAAGAAAGAAAGAAAGAAAGAAAGAAAGAAAGAAAGAAAGAAAAAGAAAGAAAGAAAGGAAGGAAGGAAGGAAGGAAGGAAGGAAGGAAGGAGTAACAAATCATTTCATGAATTACACTAGCAGTCAAGCTCAGTTTGAGAATGTAGTTACCATTTTAAGTTTTAAATCTATTAGTCCAATATTTTAAAAACAAATAATTAAAAGTTCTTAAAGCATCTTTTTAAAGACAAAAACTTATTAAGGTCTCCGATAGTCCAGTAGTTAATTATATCAATTGTATGTTTGGGAAAATAAATCTAACCAGGAAGTTTCATGAAGAAGTGCTAAACTGTCTTTCTTCTTTTTGTTTTTCTTTCTTAATTCTTAATTTGTCATGCGGACAAAGTTCCTTCATTATTCTGGCAACAAATGATAGTAACAATCTTTCTTTGTCTTGGAGATTTGCCAGATTCATAAAGTACATCTCTCATTTGTCCAGACAGTTTGAGACTCTCTTAACCTTAAAATGCAAGCTTAGTATCCCAAACTGTAGCAACCTATTACAAATCACTATAGCATAAAGGCAAAAATTAAATAAATAAAAATAACAAGAGGGTTTCTGAGATTTATGATAGATTGCTGAACAAATCTGATGTGAAAAGATGTCACTGAAAATTATTTTTTAGACTGAAGACCTTTGCCAATTATTGATAGTCCTGGCTTGGAAAATTGCAGATTTTCCCTTCCATTCACCTAGTTGTTACTCTTTCTTATTTTATTTTCATCTTTTCCATAATTTTTTTGGTTCATTCAGTTGTTCTGTCTGAAATTAAGAAAGTGGAATATTGTTTGTTTTTCCAGCAGGCTTCTCTTTTAATGTGTAGAGTTAAACATGCATTCGTTGCTAGATATCCTACATTAGTGATTATGGTCAGACCTGAGGGTCCACATAACTACAAATATTGTCAATAGATTATATTATGGCAAACTTGCAGACTTCCTAAACTCTCTAGAAAATAGACTTCCAAATTATATTCATTGTAATATCTCCTTAAAGTTGAACATCTTCTATAAAACTTTACTGTACAGTTTAGTAAGACCTTGTGGAACTTTCATATTGTATCAACCATCTGAAATTAGCTTTAACATTATAATGGTTTAGGTTTTGTAGACAAGTATACAATTAAGTTGAAGATACTTATGTGAATACAACACAACTTTTGCTATAGCGCTGACATCTCTTTTAACTTAAACTCAATTTCTTTGCAAAGAAATTAAATCAATTGTAACAGATGCTTCTATTTTATTAGGGAGGCTAAGTATGCTTATCTAGTTCTTATGATGTCATGTATGCTGCATGTTATTTCATTCATTGTGTAATAGTTTAATTATGCAATTCTTTAATTTTACTATGATGCAGTCAAGCTGATTTACTTTCATTCAGCCTTCCACTTTTTAAGAAAGAAAAGACATCCATAAGAATAAAAATGGCTTTCAGTTTCATCTACTTCATGTCTAACTTTTAATAATGAAAAACAGTTTTTCTAGAATAGCAAAACAGTATTTTTCTTAACAAAATTGATTGTCATTGGGAATTGTTTTCTCTTTTTGTCTGAAGAGAAAATATAGAAAAGATCAGCCTTACTTCCTGATTTGGGGACCATTGCTTAAATGATTCCACTGGAGGAAAATGAATCTAGCCATAAATATGGGGACCATTGCTTAAATGATTCCATTCTGGATGAAAAATGAATCTAGCCATAAATAACAATAGTAATAGCACTTAGACTTATATACCACTTTATAGTGCTTTATTGCCCTCTCTAAGCAGTGTACAGAGTCAACTTATTGCCCCCAACAATCTGGGTCCTCATTTTACCCACCTCAGAAGGATGGAAAGGCTGAGTCAACTTTGAGTCTGGTGAGATTTGGATTGCCAAATTGCAGGCAGCCAGCAGGCAGCAGAAGTAGCCTGCAGTACTGCACTCTAACCTCTGTGCCACCATGGCTCATCTAATCCATATAGTTTTAGCCCGGTCCTCCTTTATAGTCCAACTACCCAATCAGGTACTTGAAGTGATTGCGTTCCTGAACCAAACTGAAATTCTATTTCCCCAGTATTTTGTCAATTCACACAAGCAGAGGACATAGACTTCATTGCTCCAGGCAAAAAAGGCTGAGAGAAATCTAAGCTCCAGATGCCTTTGTAACACAATATCTAGGGCTGCTGCACATATCTTATCTGAAAAGTGATGAAACTGTCTTAAAAATATGTTACGGATGTGTGTCTCTGTATGAGTTTTTTCCCCCATGGAATCTTCATTCCTCAAATTATTTTGTAGTTCTCAGCATATTAAAACTGGGTGGTGGCGAAGTTTATGAGCAAAATAAAGACTTTATTATTTATTTATGTGACTTACAAAAATAAATAAATAACTAAAACCTGTACTGGATGCCACCTTCTTAAATGTTAGGGTCTTTAGACCCTTATTGTCCTGAAGGAATGAAGTCTTCACACCAAAGTCTGTTCTGTACTATTGAGTGAAGTTCAGGATTTCATGGCCATCATAGCAGTAACAATAATTTTACAGGGGTTATAGAATAAAACAGAAATGCTGTCATCTGTCAGTTCCTATATCCTTAGAAGTTATCATTAGCTATCTGATCCATGGGGATACAGAAGTAGAGAAGTTTTTTATTGCAAGACAGTGAAAAAATTTATAACTAAGCTATTCTCTAATTCTTGTCAGAAAGTAAATGATAAATGCAAAATGTACCTGTTGGAGCTAAACATCATTTTATAAATGCTGAATTTGCCTTAGTTGTCCTCATTGCAATCTCAGATATACATTTGATTTGGTGCTATATTCTGAAAAAAAAAAAAGGAATCTAGGAATAACTTCCATGAGAGTTATACCTGTATCAATAGATTTTTGTGGAAGGATTAGCAAGAAGTTAATTTTTAAGTTGTATTTATTTACTCGTTTATCTTTCAAGCCCATGTTGTGAAATCTTCAGATAAATTATTTCTTGTGGCAATGTCCAAGCAATGAATGTGGCAGGAATTTGGATTGAATGGATGGAATCGGGTGGGTAGACAAGCCTTCAGATTTCAAACTTCTTTCAGTGCAGCTTGAGAAAGATGTACAACAATAAGGCATGATGGAGGTCTCCAGACTCCATAACTCAAGTAATAGAATCTGATATAAAACTGGCAAGCATCCAAAGTTAAGGCAGGTGTTTCATTTGGCAACAGTTCAAGTGGCCTCCAGCCACCAACAAAGCTTTCAGGTAAAACCAGGAAGCTACTCACCTCACTATGCCCTCCTCTGGTTCTATTTCAGGTACGTGCAAAGGGTTCCCAGATGGCTGGCCCCTATCTAGGCGAAGATGCTTTCACATCATATCATCTTCATGCAAGGAAAAAAATGTATCTAGGAAAAAGAAATACTTTTCATACCACTCGATTACCTTTTCTGAGTCTACAGAATGGTAGAATTCACATGATCAGTAATATTGAGGTCTCCTAGTGTTGTATGCTGAGATCTGTGGGTAAGAAAGGAAAATACGGAATTATTGTGGGTTATAGAGGGCTCATAACAGGAAGAAATAGGTGGGCGAGTGGAGGTAGATTTTGGTCTTTGATTTTGCTTCACATAATTCAATCACATTTTCAAGCCAGGCAGAGGGTCTAAAGTAAATGTAACATGGATTATTTTTGCAAATACTTTCTTTGATACAATTCATTTTTATGTGTATTTTTTTCATATTGAAAAGACTGTAGTTCGTAGCATAAGAATTTGGATGCAGGTAACTAATTGTCAAATTTCCATCTTGCTCATTTCTTGGCATTATTTCTAATTTTTCATATTAGAACTATTTGTTTATTTATTAAATATGTTTGTCGCTCATCTCATTGCTATGTCACTGTTTTGAATTTAGCCCTATCCACACTACATTGGCAGTGGCATCGTGTTTTTATTGTTTTAAATCAGATGTTTAAAGGAAGTGGAGAAGCAGTTAAGTACTATAACTTGCATAATATAGCTAGCTGCACCTTCAGTAGTGCTACCCTTTAGTTATCCAAACTAAACTGCAGTGAAAAATACAATTTTACCTTGTAATGCATAGTGTCTGTTTCTAATTTTCAATTCTTGATTTCTCAATTAACCACATTGTTTTCCCTGTTTGGAAATAAAATTCTTGGTATGCCACAAAACTGACAATTGAGTCTACTGTAAACAATTCCAGGGTAAAACATTTTACCATGCTGAAGATGTTCTAGTTATTTTATAAACCATTGTTTTTAGAGGCTGCTGCAACAGCACTTATTTAATTTCTTATTGTGTCTGCATTCGGTGGAATGTGTTTGGGTTTGCATACCTCGACAACTGGGAGATTTGAAGTTTCACAAGAGCCAAAATTCAATCAGGAAATGAAATTATGTTCCTGTTCTGAAAATGGCTGATCCTTCCAATGCAGGGATCAACATCAGTTTTCCAGCTGCATTCAATAGTATTACAACCAAGATTTGCAAATAGGATTTAAAATGCATTTGTAAATAGTTATGTTATCCTCTATGGAATAATTAATATATAATATATATAATATATATATATATATATATATATATATATATATATATATATATATATATATATATATATATCTTATTGTAAAGCAGAGGAAGGTTGCATATGGTTCCTCCTCTCCCTCAACTGTCATTTACTGTCAACATTTCCGTCTTGTTGCAATCATGGGAGAAATGACTAGCAGAGTTCATTTTCTAATAGAGGAGAACATCTGTAGTTCAGGGTTGAATGGTGGAGTCCTTGATATTCTCCAAGCTTGGTTGTTTGCTTGCAGAAGTAACATCATCAGTACATTGTGGGTATTCTACTCAAAAAATACTGTATAGTAAAGAAAATGCATACTTAGTTATTCATATATTAACTGCCACTAGAATTGTATTTGCACAAAGCTGGAAGAGTGAAGAGATACCCACAGATAAGAATGTGATTAGGAAAATATTAGAATGTGCAGAAATGAATAGACTAACACTTGCAATTGAAGAGAAAGAGCAAACTAAATATTATATGGCATGGGATTTATTTTATCAATGGTTAAACACCAAAATGAAAGTCAGAAATAGGGAAACACAATAAAGAAGATATGTTAAAAGAGAGAAGCAAATATTATGATTAGTATGTTGAATATTATTACTTTAATATTGTAGAATTAATACCAATGTAATGAATGATGTTGCAAATTTTGATTATTGTTTAACAAAGATATTTGTACCCAGACAACACACTGTTCAACTGAAGATGGAATTATTACATTAAAAATAAAAAAATATATATACCCCCATGATTATCATCAATGAAAAAAGTCCCTACAGTGGTGGGATTCAAATTTTTTTACTACTGGTTCTGTGGGCGTGGCTTGGTGGGCGTGGCAGGGGAAGGATACTGTAAAATCTCCATTCCTTCCCCACTCTAGGGGGAAGGTCACTGCAAAATCCCCATTTCATCCTTACCCCACTAACCTGCTTTCCAGCTCTGTTCTCCTGTGCAGGGCAACAAAAGAAGACCCAGCCGATCAGCTGGGACTCAATGGGTCTCCAAACTGAAAGTCAGTCATTGAATCTCAATGCAGAAAGATTCAGCAGCAGCTGAAGGAAGGAAATTACTTTTTCCATGTAGGAAATGCACAATTTGATCCCAAGAGCTGTAATGATGAAAGTCAGCTAAAATGGTTTTTAAATGTTTTAAATTTACGTGGGTTTAAATGGTTTTTAAAGCCCTGTCTGGTTGTCATAGATGGGAGTTATATTTGAAATCATCCTGAACAGAGGTTGCCAACCAGTGGGTCGGGGTCCACTGGTGGTTTGTGAGGAAATTTTGGTGGTCCGCAGAGAAATGTCCCCCACAAAGCACCCCCCAAAGCAATTAATCCAGGCTGTGTGGGAACAGAAGGTTGTGCTGCCCACATGGTCCGTGAGAACACAAGGCTTGTGTCGAGATAGTGAGGGGAGGGGGGAACTGCAGGGGGGACTTGCCCCACCTCACCTGGCTGCTTCTTTCCACTTCTTTCTTACGCTTTTGGCTGCACACAAGGAAAGCAGCAAAAGTCTTTCTTTCTCTCCCCCAAACTCCACCAGAAACAAATCTTTGAGACCCTGCAAAGCATCCTGCTCCAAGAGGCTGCACTGGCAAAGACTCACAAAGACTCATTTCAGGCAGAGTTTGGGGGAGAGAAAGAAAGACTTCTGCTGTTTCTGCTACTTTCCTTGCATGAAGCCAAAAGTCTCTCTCCACACCGCCTCCCAAAAGAACGGAGCTAGAGGCAGTATCCTGTGATCCCAAATAAAGAACGATCGATCGGTAGGAAAACAGGGTGGGGAATTTTCCTGCAAACTTTTGGGGGATCTTCCCAGGATCTGAGGGATTTAAAATTATGAGTTTGGTGGTCCCTGAGATCCAAAAGGTTGGCAACATCTGATCCAGAAGATATCAAGAGATTATAAACATCAAATATCACCATACAGGTCTGCTGTTCAGTCCCATCAGAAAAAAAAAAGTCTTCTGCATGTCAGAAATGGCTGCCCCACAATATATCTTAGCCAGTCTAAATACTTTTTCAGCTTAAAAAGAGGATTTAAAAATAAAAAAGGTTCAACAATAACATCTTGTATTTATTTGTTTGTTGATTCCAGAAGTCTTAATTGGAAAACCACGGACATTTCTGTACAGAAGTCAAGTTCTCATCTCTGATCACAATTTGAGGTGTGTGAATCTTTTTTTTTTTTTTTTTAAAGAGAGAGTGAAAGAGAGGTGGTTTTTACAAATTCAGAGTTATCTTTAAAAAAAAAATCCTGGGCAAGCTTCCAAAAACACTTATAAAATATAACCCTTTAAAAATATAAATTTGACCACCCACTGTAAAAATCCCTTCCCCACATTTATCTGCTAAATAATGGGAATTTTATCATGATACTTATCATTATTAATTTTTTTGTTGTGGACAAAAGGCAGAGGTCTGTCACAGCCTTTTTCTTGCTCATTTTTCTGGTGCATGATAACAGAAGATCATGGTGTTTGGAAGCGGTCCAGAAAAAAAAAAGTATGTTATTGGTGCATTTTAAAGGTATTCTGTTTTGGTTTCCGTACTTGGAATTCTCCTTTCTAGTCATTTTCTTTTTCAATGTCTTTAATGCCTTATTGGTGATGCTAGAGGAAAAAAAAGCTCTGTTAATCTTTTTTGGTTTTTTTTTCAAATCCAAGCATTAGTTTTTAGCAAAGACAGATTGAAAATGTTTTCAAGACACAGAATTATGGGTTGTAAAGCACTCAGCATGAAAATGCAGCATTTGTTTCCATCTTGAAAACTAGATTAGCCAAGTACAATGCAGTCCAGTAGAACACCATACAATAAAAATATTGTGATGTGATGGAATCTCCAGTTAGATTGAAGGAAAGTGTTAAGAACAGTTCGAGCTTATAGTCTTTGCACTTCAAAAAGCAGGAACCGCTTGTCCACTCCCAGAATCTCTGAATCCTTATTTGACTATACCCAAAGGGAACACAGTCAATCTGGTGAGATTCTTGTAACATAACAGATAACAGATAATCAGAGTTGGAAGGAACCTTATAGGTCATCTAGTCCAACCTCCTGCCCAAGCGGGAGACCCTACACCATTTCTGACAAATGGCAGTCCAGTCTCTTCTTGAAAGTCTCAAGTGATGGCGCTCCCACAACTTCCCAGGCCAACTTCTGTTCCATGGGTTGATTGTTCTCACTGTCAGAAAGTTTCTCCTTATTTCCAGGTTAAATCTCTCCTTGTTCAGTTTCCATTCATTATTCCTTGTCTGGCCTTTGGGTGCTTTAGAAAATAGCTTGACCCCCTTCCTCCTCTCTGTGGAAATATTGGAAGACTGCTATCATGTCTCCCCTCTTCACCAGACTAGCCAAGCCCAATTTCTATAACTGTTCTTCATATGTTTTAGCCTCCAGTCCCCTCATCATCCTGGTTGCTCTTCTCTGTACTTTATTCTAGAGTCTCAACATCTTTTTTATAGTGTGGTGACCAAAACTGGATGTATAAGCATCTAGCAATAAAGCTTCTGCTTGAGACTACTTCCAAGAATAATGGGTGGAAACTGGACAGGGGGAGATTTAACCTGGAAATATGAAGAAACTTTCTGACAGTGAGAACAATCAACCAATGGAACAGAAGTTGCCCTCGGAAATTGTGGGAGCGCCATCACTTGAGATTTTCAAGAAGAGATTGGACTGCCATTTGTAATGGTGTAGGGCCTCCCGCTTGGGCGGGAGGTTGGACTAGATGACCTATAAGGTCCCTTCCAACTCTGATTATCTGTTATCAGTTAAGTGATTCTGGATGCTTGGGGCCGACAGGAATGTCAGCAGGAACTTCATTTGTGGTACTCCAGAGAGAGGATATTCAACAATAACCAGAGAGTAAATCTAATCAAATTAGAATGGCTTTGTAAAATCATGTAAGCATAAAATTCTTATTTAAATATCAGTAATCAAAAGCATCTCTTGGATCAGACAAATTGGATCAGTTAGAAATGAGAGGTCTGGTGCCCTCTGATTTTGCTGGAGGTTTTTTTTTTTTGGTGGGAAACGGATTTTCAGCTTGGGAGCCTTTTGTTTCATCATGATTAGAAAGGTTTGCAAAAATGAATGAAACCACATTTTTTTCATTAATATCTACTGTCATAATACTGTGGCAAATAGGTTGGGAAAAAACAGTAATTTACGGGTTTTGGTAATGTGTAAATATTAATAGCTTTTGGAGAAAACATCTCCATTCCCACTACAAACATCTCCATTCCCACTACAAATATTTTGATGCTTCTCAGAATATAGATTTTTATCCTGAGACTGGGGAGAAGTTTTATGTTAGCAGTTTTTCTGACTTAGAAAAAGCAAAAATAAACATGCAGTATTACAGGCTATTTCTGCTGACTGCCAGGGGTTTGATCCACACTGGCTCAAGATTGACTCAGTCTTCCCTCCTTCTGAGGTTCGTAAATTTCAGTGAGGACCCAGATTGTTGAAGGCAATATGCTGACTCTGTAAACTGCTTAGAGGGGACTGTAAAGCTCAGTGAAGCAGTATATAAATCTAAATACTATTGCTATTCACCTTCCTAATTCTCTGCACCTATTTATCATTTAGATGTCCCATGATTAGGAAGAATCACCTCGTATCTTATGATTATTACTCTGTTGTTTTCCATGTACATTGAGAATTTTGGTACCGGAGACAAATTCCTCGTGTGTTTAATCACACTTGATCAAATAAAATATTCTTCTATATAGGTCTGAAGGCATGAATCCAGCATTCGCAAACTCTTGTTCTAAGTTCCAGTCCATTTCTTTCAAAGAACAGAATAGTGAAATTCTCACAAGTAGATCATGGTCCTCTTATATTTCTGTAGTTCTTAAGTGGTCCAAGGAATATTTTTAAATAATGACCTTATCTTTTAAAACACAATATTCTTTCTGTAACACATTTCCATTCGATCCCGAAGTAAGATATGAAGAGGAAACTCCTCCCATGGGCCTTTTTTCAATACAGGCAACCTGGGAGGCTTCAGAATTATTGGAAATATATAAAGAGAGGAATAAAAATAACCTGGATTGTGTAGCCGTCTGGATTCAAGGGCAAAAACAATTGATTTGGAACATGCGTGGGTGTGTAGATTTTACCTGTCAGCAGCTCCTTAAATCAAAGTTGTATTTTCCTGGGATTGTGCTGGTGTTGCTGTGCTGTGCAACACATTTCCCTTTCTAATATAGCCCTAGAAATAGACCAGGAAGTGCCACCTCCAGTGTTGTGAATCAATAAATACTTGAATAAAGATTATTAAGAGCTTGAAGCAAAGTGCAGGGTTCTGGCCCTGCACTTCTGATTGGCCGATAATAGCAACATCGGATTGGTCCGTTCAGGAGAATCTGATTGGCTATTAACGAACCTCTCCCATTGGTTATTGGAGCTAGCGCTCCCCGTGTTTCATTGGTTAAATAGTTAAGAGTTTGCCTATATAAAGGGGCCCATTGCAGCCATTGAGCTGAGCTGTTTTCACATGTAAATAAAGAGTTTGAAGTTCACTGTTCACCGGCTCGTCTCCTCCTTACGCCCATGCACAGAACTTAACATCCAGCATCTCCAATAAGGAAGTAAGCCAAAAACAGATCCATGAGTGATTTCTAATTTTAATGAGCACCATCTCTTCTAAGCAAAAGTTTCTACTCAGGCCACTAAAACCCAGTGGTAAAATGGGAATATTTTGATGATCATCGTTTAACATCCTTTCTTTTCTTTTCCTTTCCTTTCCTTTCCTTACTTGTCCTCTTCTCATCTCTCCCATCCTCTTCCTTCTCCTCTCCTCATCTCTCCCATCCCCCTCCCTTCCCCCTCCTTTCTTCCCTCCCTCCCTCCTTCCTTCCTGTCATGAGTCCCAGCAACTGCCTACATTAGTCCCTGCAGTTGTCTTCACTGAGAGAGAAGGACTGGCTCAAGGTCACCCATCAGATGCTCTCTTTTTTTTGCCCAAGATGAAAGTAGAACTCAAGATCTGCCAGTGCCTTAACCACTACAACAAACTGACTCCCCTAATTCATTTTAAATTAGATAAATCTTAATGCAATTTTGGTACCATTGAGCTAAATGAACAGGGAATACACTCAGAAGCTGAACAATTCGTCCTAATCAATGCCAATGATTTCACTGCTATAGGCTCCTTGTGGTGGTCTGTGGGTTAAAATTATAATAGAAACCAAGAAAAAAAAAATCAAAATTACCCATCACTTTTCCCCTCCATCCTGGTTTGTTTTTTTGGTACTTGTTTCTCCCACAGTATTTGATTTTAGTCTGCTATTTCTCACTGGCATGTCATCAGATGAAGTTGCAGCTCCTGAACAATAAACATACATGTGTAAACTCAGCCTTTGATTCACTTTATATAGGCTAACAAAAACAGCATCCGTCAAAGCTGTATATTAGACACAAACAGAGAATAGGTATAATTTTATGGCAGATCTCTTAACAACCTGTGATAGATATGGAAGAATTTCTGTCTCCTGATTTTGTTGTAATAACAGTAGTAGCTTCCTAATACCATAAATTATATTGCTAAGATGAAGCAGGCTGTGATCTCCATTCATTTAAAGTAGTCCATTAAATGAATGGAGATACTAAGTACTTTCCTGAATTCAGAATTATCAGCTCTAACTTTTGAGCCAGGCCCTGATTGAAGGATATTGGAGTTGTCTTAAAAGGCAATTCAATCCCACAAGGCTGGAATCTGCACTGTTTGGTTTACACCAATGAATCGAAATAAAAATTAATATGGTCAAATCTAGATGCTAGTTCTCCAACTTTAAGCATCAAGTCTTACCAAGTAACAGGTAAAGATGAATGAGGATGCCTAGGTGACTCTGGTTAAAGTGATAAGACTCATAACTTTAGCCCATAAAAATTTGGTTTTACAAAATGTTTATGGTCATGGTCTTGTATGGGCAAGCATGCTCATGAAAACCAAGTAATCATATGAGCAGATATTTAGACAGAAGATGTGCTTATTTTGATATTTGTCAGTCCAGCCAAAGTTAATATGGAAATGGCTTATGGGAGAAAAAAAAATCAGGAAGAGTCTGGAATGAAAGTGGGGTTAATTTCTTCTTTGCCTAAGTACCTTATTTATTTGATGCTTAAGTTCAGAGTCCCTAAATTAAATCACAAATAGAATAAAAGAGACCAAACCTGTTGGGAGCTTGCAAAAACTGTAAATTTTTTATCCTGTTTTGCTGATATATTTGCTTCCCCCTCCCTCCCTCCCTCCCTCACACAAACACACACAAACACACACATAAACACCCCCTACTTGGCCATTTTATCTCAAATAGATCTCTTCTGAAGGATCTACAAAGAGAAATGACTTTTCTCCAAACAAGAATTTACTCAATGTTTATGGTCAGGAAACAGGGTAGACTGACTAAATTTGCTTGATTTGTGTCTGCAATTTCCCACTGTAAACCAATTTCAGATAAATTGCAAATGGGCATTGTTTTTGACTCCATGAGGTTTTTCTCCCTCCACACCTATGCAGAGTTGCTGGCAATTGGCTCACCTCCACCCTCTGCCTTAACTTTCTAGTGAGTGGAACAGTCTGTATCCACCGTTGCCAAATTTTCCAACCTTTTTCTATGCCAAAATAATTAGATAAAGGACGTTTCCCTTGAAAATTCCAAATGCAAACTATACACCAAATAAAGGATATCTAAACTTTCCTAAAGTCAGCCAAAAAAGGAGACTCGGCAAAGGTTTGAACTATTTTCAGTCAAACGTTATCAGATGCATTTCACAGATTGATCCGCCCATCCATCCATCCATCCATCCATCCATCCATCCATCCATCCATCCATCCATCCAGGAAAGATTTTGGCAATATTCATTCATTTCCACATGAAGCAGATGATGTGTACTCTGCTGGGAGGAACTTTAGGATACAAAGTAAGAACAGTTTAAAAACAAGATCTGGAACAATTGGAGGTGGGAGGGGAGGCTAGTGTGTTCCAGGAGAAGCTGGAGAGATAATTGTTTGGGGAGTTTATGGACAGAGCACCTCCTTAAAATCTTTTCCCATTATGAGAAGATGATCCTGAATACACATACCATCCGAAGCCATCTTGAGATTTGTTATGCCTTGTGAATCTACCCATTGTGGTTTCTGGAACTGCAGAAAAAACAATCGCTACCGTCAATTGAGAACTTGTATAATGCTCAAGTAAAAAGGGGGCTGTGAAAATATTTATGGGCCTCTCACATCCTGGACATAAACTGTGTCAACTTCTGCCCTCAAAACGACACTATAGAGAACTGCACATCAGAACAACTAGACACAAGAATAGTTTTTCCCCGAATGCCATCACTCTGCTAAACAAATAATTCCTTTAACAGTGTCAAACTATTTACTAAGTCTGTATTGCTATTACTATTACTATTCTTATCCTTCCTTCTCATCCTTCCTTTTACCCATTTCCTCCCACTTATGAAGGCATGAATGTAACTTTGTTGCTTGTATCCTTATGATTTTTTAAATTGACTGTTTACTAGTATAATTTGATTTGATTGCTTATTATTATGTTTCCTAGTATGATTTCCTTTGACTATTATTAAGTGTTGTATCTTATGATTCTTGATAAATGTATTTTTTCTTTTTATGAACACTGAGAGCATTTGCACCAAAACAAATTCCTTGTGTGTCCAATCACGCTTGCCAATAAAGAATTCTATTCTATTCTATTCTATTCTATTCTATTCTATTCTATTCTATTCTATTCTATTCTATTCTATTCTACTCTATTCTATTCCATATTCTATTCTATTCTACTCTATTCCATTCCATATTCTATTCTATTCTATTTCTTCTACATTCTATTCCTGTTCTGTTCTGTTCCTATTCCTATTCCTGTTCTATTCTATTCTATTCTATTCTATACCATCATTTATGGCTTAGCACAGTGGACCACTGTAACTGTGTAAACTCATTCATGTTTGGACTTCATTTTAAATTTAAGTAATCATTTCTAGATTTGTACCTGCATAAATACCTGGAAATTTAAGGGGAATATTATAGGATGACCTGTTTTCTTATTTCTGATGATTACTGATTGTCAGGAAACAAAATGTTTTTGGAGATGTCTGTGTGCGCCTGCTCATTTTTCTTGTGTAAGGAAGATTTAATTTTTAAAAAATATTAATTATTTACCTGTATCTGTTTTTTTTTTATGTTTTCTTTATCGGGGTGATCTTTTATGGTAAATAAATTTGGATTGAAAAAGTTCTTCCTTTTCTGACTCTAGAAGTGGAGCATCTGCAAGTTCTCCAAGCATGATGGCTGAGATACATTGTTTAGCACCTTGGTGAGAATTAGGCTCACCTCAATGGTAATGCTGACAAGGACTTCTCATATTTATGAGAAGCACAAAACACTTTTTGACAGCATGATCAAAGCGACATTTTTTAGCAAGGAGGAGGAACCTTAATAGAATAGAATAGAATAGAACAGAACAGAGTAGAATAGACTAGAATAGGATTCTTTATTGGCCAAGTGTAATTGGACACACAAGGAATTAGTCTTGGTGCATATGCTCTCAGTGTACATAAAAAAAAGATACAGTTGTCAAGAGTCAAGGATAATAAGTTACAACACTTAATGATAGTCATAGGGTACAATAAGCATACAAGCAACAATAAACAGTCAATAAAAATAGTTAGAATACAAGCAACAAAGTTACAGTCATACAGTCATAAGTGGGAGGGGATGGATGAAAGAAAGGATGGGAGGATTAATAGTAATAGTAATGCAGACTTAGTAAATAGTTTGACAGTATTGAGGGAATTATTTGTTTAGCAGAGTGATGGCGTTCAGAAAAAAAAAACAACCCCGTTCTTGTGTCTAGTTGTTCTGGTGTGCAGCGCTCTATAGTGTCATTTTGAGGGTAGGAGTTGAAATAGTTTATGTCCAGGATGTGAGGGGTCTGCAGATATTTTCACAGCCCTCTTTTTGACTTGGGCAGTATACAGGTCCTCAATGGAAGGGTTAAAAGATTATAGAAGGCCTTGTTCCAAACTGACATCTCTGTTGGGAAAAATAGGCATGCTGGTCTAGAATTGTATTTCAGACAAACTGGATCTGCGGTTCACAGGTGAATGCAAAGATGGCCACAGGCTAAAACTAGCTTGTGCCTCCATTTCTTTGCACGGGCATCACTCCGTTTAGATGCCTGATGCAAACATCTCAGAGGCCACATTTCTAACTTTTTTCCCCCTTTGAACAAGCACAGCCCTTTTGTGAAATTCAGAAGAGATACAAACTAGTGGGAAAGGACAGTGGACTGTTTGCATAGGAGGAGGGAATAAAGTAATTGGAGAATGTGCTTGGTTCACCTATGATTAAGCCAGTGGTATTTTTTTTATTATTAAGGAATCATGATTTGTCAAAGAAGGACTGGCTTGGTTTCTATACATACAAAATGCAAGGTGGTTAATTTGATTTTGTCTTAGATTTATGACTTTGGGTCCTGTGTGACCCTGCCCATTGTGTTTTTACAATAAACCAAGGACAGGCTATGATTTATATCCAAGAGGAGCATCTATTGCACAGGAGGATTATAATCTGGGGATTCCACTTGTAATTCAGCATCATAAATATTGGAGATTGTATCATTGCTTTATATTGTTTATTTTTATTTGGTTTTGTCCCATGTTCATTGTTTTAAAAATAACCAATACCTAATACTCCTTCCTCCTCCTATTTTCCCCACAACAACCCCGTTAGGTGGTTTGGGCTGAGACAATGATTGGCCCAAAGTCACCCTGTTGGCTTTCATGGCAGGTCTAGAACTCATAGTCTCTTGGTTTCTTAATCACTAGGCCAGGGTCTCTTCAAACTTTGCAAGTTTAAGACTTGTGGACTTCAACTCCCAGAATTCCTCCTCCAGTCATGTTAGCTCAGGAATTCTGGGAGTTGAAGTCCACAAGTCTTAAATTTGCAAAGTTTGAAGACCCTTGCACAAAGCCAAACTGAGCCATGTTTTGACCCACTGAAGAAAATGACAACAGAGTTGGGAAAAGGAGTTCATATCTTCTTGAATTGGTTTATCTCCAAGCCTAATATCAGTAAAAGGAGCTTTCTGTCTCTCTTCTGTTTTTCTCTTTAAGATTTAGCTTAAGGTAGACCATTGTTAGAGCCAATTACAGGTAGTCCTCAATTTATGAGCACAACTGAGCTCAAAATTTCTGTTGCTAAGTGAGACATGGGTTAAGTGAATTTTGCCTCATTTTATGACCTTTCTTGCCACAGTTGCTGTTAAGTGAACCTGTGATAACCCAGGGTGGGACACAAAACAAACACAGTCACAGAAAACAGGTGAAGCCCCTTTTATTCCTTCACTTTAATCCAAGCTCTGAATAATCTTGACAGAAGATAAAAAAACTCCCACACAAACAGTTACAAGAAGAAGGAAAAAATCAACAAAATAAGGGCTGGAGGACGTCCACGGAAAACACACACTAGGAAGGATGCCAAATTCACAGAGGAACCATAAACTAGAGATATTTCCACAATTTGTTTCCAGCATTCACCTGTATGCAAGTCCGTCTTCTTATTCAGTTGTCACAGCTGCAGCCATGAAGAGGATCAAAGCCCTCTCATCCTGAGTAGACTATGTCCCTTCCTTATCCTCTCCTCCCTGCGTGCCCTAGGATGGAGAGGGGATGGGCCTGGGTCCTCCTCTGATTGCTCAGCCGGCCTCTGCCCTTCCCTAGTGTCCTCCACAACCTCTGGAGCCACACTTCCACTCCCTGTCAGCTGTTCCTCCTCTCCCTCACAGTCAATCTCCACCAGGGGCATGACAGAACCACCGCAGTTGTTAAGTTAGTAACCTGGTTGTTAAGTGACTCCAGCTTCCCCATTGGCCTTGCTTGTCACAAAGTCACAAAAGTGGATCACATGGCCCTGGCAGACTGCAAACCGTCATAAATATGAGCCAGTTGCTAAGCATCCGAATTTTAATCACGTGATCATGGAGATATTGCAGCAGTCGTAAGTATAGAAAACAGTCATAAGTCACTTTTTTTTTTCAGTGCTGCTGTAACTTTAAACCAGTCACAAAACGAACAGAGGACTAGCTATAGTATTCTGTATTTCACTTTAGATAGTAGTCTACAAAAACTTATCGCCAGTCTGCCTATATACAATATAAACCCAAATGTAAGCAGGCTACAATTAGTGCTTGGATTTCCTTCCACCATTCTTCTAGTAGGATAGGATAGGGGCTGGGAAGGGAAGGGAAGGGAAGGGAAGGGAAGAGAAGTTTTATTGTCTTTTTTTTTTTTTACTGTGAGCACACTGGCCCACATTAAAAATGACATTCTTTTGCCTGTTCTCAAGACAAAGTGTATCAACACATACGTAACACACAGGCTATTTACATACATAAATATATACTTGCATCATGCATATAAATTTGTCTGTCTGTCTGTTCTGCTTTGGATATGGTGGAGCCTTCTCCTCCCAGAAAGGCAACAAGAAAACCGTATCAGTGAAATGGGATTTCTGCTCGTATCATTTCATTCTCGGTCTGTCTTGAACGAAAAAGTCTCAGCCAAGAAAGAAAGAAAGAAAGAAAGAAAGAAAGAAAGAAAGAAAGAAAGAAGGGAAAAAAAAACAAAAAACGCCCGAGAGATGCCCTCGGAGTTAACTTGACTTCACCTCGATCCCGGATTGCCCACTTGGGAGCTCGCGCTCTTTTACCACCTGGGCCGCTTCCTTTCCATCGCACCTTTCCGTCGTATCGCACCTGCTGCCCGCCCCCCCCCTCACCGCCCGGTGGATTGCCTGAGGCGGGCGGAGGAGAAGGGGAGGAAGGAGCTCTGCGGACAGGCTAGCTAAGAGGGGTGAAAACAGGCGGTTTGATTGGCCGGCGGAAAGCGCCCTCGAATTGCGCCCTTTCGCCCGACCTGAGGGGAAAGAAAGCGTCCATCTCTTGCGCGCGCGCTACCTTTGATGGGCGACTCCGCGGCTTCCCCCGCTCCCCCCCCGCCGCCGCCGACAACACCCCGCCACCAGCCCGCGCCCTTCTCCTTCCCTCCTCTCCCCTCTCCGCCCCTCCCCCTCCCCCCCTCCGCCTCAGCGCGCCTCGCAGCCAACTAGCCAGCCGGGCAGCTGCGCCTTTCCACCGGGCGGTGCGCGCGCTGGGCCGAGGGGTGGGGAGGCGGAGGCGGGGAAGAGGGCTTGCCTGTCCGTTCGTCCGTCCCGTCCTCCCCCCCCCCCACCGCTCCCGCGCCGCGTCTCTCTCGGGATGGGCTGCCCCGCGCCGGTGCCCGCCGCTGGGGGCGGTGCAGCGGGGTGCGGGGGATGCCAAGGCGGGCTGCCCCCGGCGCTGTGAACATGTGGTGGGGACTGGAGAGGCCGCCGCACGGCTCGGCTGCTGCTGCTGCTACTGCTGCTGCTGCTGCTGGTGGAGGTGGTGGTGCCGCTGCCGGTGGCGGCGGCGGTGACGGAGGCGGCGGCAGGTAGAGCCGTCCTCCTCCGCCCCTCCGCACTCCACCCCGATGTCCCGCGGAGACACCCAGGCGTTGCTTCCAGCTGTCGTCCCCCGTCGGCTTTGCCCGTGGCGGTTGGCAAGAGCCCCTCCATGCACGCGCTCACCCTCCTCTGGCTGGGCAGCGTTGCGAAGGTAAGTGGGGGGGGGGGGTATCTCCGCTGCCAGGTTTGGCGGGGAAACCAGGGTCTCCCGGTTGTCCCAGGCGAGGAGAGCAAACCCACCTCGGAGTTTTTTCTTTTCTTTTCTTTCCTTTTTTCTTTCTTTCCTTCTTCTTTTCTTTTCTCTTTTCTCTTTCTCCCTCCCTCCCTCCCTTTCCTTCCTTCCTTATTTTATTTTCTTCCTTTTCTCCCTCCCTCCCACCCTCTCTCTTTCCTTCCTTCCTTCCTTCCTTCTTTTCTTTTATCTTCTCTCTTTCTCCCTCCCTTTCTTTCTTTCCTTCCTTCCTTATTTTCTTTTCTTCCTTTTCTCCCTCCCTCCCTCTCTCTTTCCTTCCTTCCTTCCTTTTCTTTCTCCCTCCCTTCCTTTCTTTCCTTCCTTCCTTATTTTCTTTTCTTTCTTTTCTCCCTCCCTCCCTCCCTCTCTCTTTTCTTTCTTTCTTTCTTTCTTTCTTTCTTTCTTTCTTTCTTTCTTTCTTTCTTTCTTTCTTTCTTTCTTTCTTTCTTTTCTTTCTTTTCTTTCTTTCTTTCTTTTTCTTTCTGCCTGGGTTTTTTTTTTGTTTCCCCCCTTTCATTCCTTCTCTCCCCCTTTCTCTCTCTCTCTCTTTGCAGATTCTCCAGTTGTGCTGCCTCTGTTGCGGCGTCGTGGCGGCAGCGTTACCTGGTGACAGCAGTAGCCTCGGCGCCTTCAACCAGGGTTGGTATTTTCCTTGAGCTTCCCACGTTTCGAACGGGCATCCTCTTTCTCGTCTTGCTGGGGGTTGAGGTGGGGGTGACAGCGGCAAAGGATTTGGCTCAGAAGCCTTTAATTTTCATATCCGTTGGTGGTTCTGTTGGAAGTCGAAGAGTTGGAAGGGACCCTGGAAGTCTTCTAGTCGGGCATGTGCCCCATGATTGAGCCAAGTGGGTTCTGGACAGAGGAGAGCCTCATCTTAAAAAAAGGGTTTTTTTTCCAATGCCTTGAAGTGCTGAAATGGAGAAGATCTCCTTCGAGAAGCGCACAGGCTAAACTTTGCAGACCAGGTGTGTTAAAATGTTGCAGTAGTGGCTAGATCTTTGGTGCATTGTTGGATTATGGAGTGTTCCTACCTCAGCTTACATCAGATGCTGAGATGTAGCCAGGGTTGGGAGGCTGGTCTGGTCTGCTGGCAGAATCCCTTAATCCCCTTGTCTTTCCTTCCTGAACCAACATCTAAAGACATGTAAATGAAAGGACAATGTACTCAAATCTTTACTCCTGCTTGTGTTTCCTTCCTCTGTTGTTAGCTCCCTGGGGTGTAAACTCTTCTCTTTATCCTGTCAATTGGAAGAGCACTCATGATACATTTTGAGTAATGCCCCAAAGGTGCTTTTTGTCTTGGAAAGTCCACTTGCCTTTTGAGGGGGAAAAAAAACACATTTGGGACAACAATGAACTGGATGACTCTGAGAATCTCTATAGATGCTCTGAGTCATGAGCATTATTCTTCTTCCTGGGAACCTTTGACAGAGAGCTGCTTAGAAGCTGAGGTGTTTTGGTCCGGCTCTCTAGATGTTTACAAATGCAGCTGCTATACTTTTAATCCTAATGGGGAAATAGCCATGAGAACTGCAAATTTGCACCCACACTGCAGATTTACTTTATGTAGCTGTGAACAAAAGTTAGGTGAACTGATATGTGAGAATGCCCTCGGGAGACAAAAGGAAGAACCTCAGACTGGACAACTCTCAAGTAAAATATAGCTGAGCCCACCAAAGAGAGGAGACTGGGAAGCAGCTAGTTTTCCAGAGAGTAAAAGGAGAAGACGGGAGAAATACTTTTAAGCTTGCAAGATTGTGTTAATTAATCTTACAGTAAACAAAGAGTTAGCACTCATAGCTGCGCTTCCTGTCTGGACTGCCTTGAACAGGTCCATTTGTTTTCACCATGAGTTTCAAAAATCTGTTTGAAACAAGTGCACTTAATTCTTGATAAACTTTATTTCTGGAGCTTAAGAGGATGGACAAAACACTTCCTCTCCTTTTTTTTGGTGTTTCCTCAACAACAAGCCTGCGAGATAGATTGGGCTAAGAGAAGACACTGGGCTACTTCTCCAAGAGTAGATTTGAACCCAGGTTTTCCCTAGTCATAATCTGAGATTGCAATTGCCCCATGCTCTTGTATGGAGCAGAGGTTTGGGGTATATATTCAACTTATTACAGGAATTATTCAGAAAAATGTACTTCCACAGGAACAAGAGGCAGGGGAAAATAATTACAGATCCATACTAGGGCCAGTTCTTTCCCAATCTACCCTCATAACATGAATGTGAAGAAAGAAATACAGAGGAATAACTTCAAAAAAAAAAAAAAAGAGGGAGAAAGAAAAAGGTTAATTTCACTAAAAAAAAAAAAAATGTTAAAGCATAGCACCAGAAGAATTACTTGAAAATCCAGCATTTCTAACCCTTTGCGCAGGGAATTGGGAGGGGGATGGGAAGCTTGTGAGAAGTCGCACTCTAGGAAAACATGTGTGAACAGGCAAAAAAGGATTCCTAGATTTCAAAGAGAGCTGGAGATGGAGAGGCATCATTGATTGAAAGTTCATCTCACATTAAAGAAAGAAAGAAAAAGACAAACAGGGCAGAGGCTTCCAAGCATTTCCACAGAGTGCTGGTTACATTCCAGTGCAGCCTGCAAGCAAGAATGTTTAAACCGGTAGCATTAGGTGCTGCTTGAAGAGATCCTTGCAGGGCTGTGGATATCCCAGGCAGCTCGGGAAGAAGTAGGATGTGTTCACTAGGCATGCTAATGAGCCTTGTTTTGTGGCGGAAAAAGCATACATGCTTGTGTGCAGAGTTGTGTTGGAGCCCTTGCTCACTGGGGGAATTCCCTTCTCATGCAGCTGCTTGTATTTTTGGCTACCAGCCTTGCTTAGCATCCTGAAATTCCGATTTAGCGCTGCTGGTGAAAAGTGAGATGCTCTCGACAGAACATTTCCCTTCTCCCTATGCCTCCCTTTGCAACCTTGTGAAGATAAGGAGATAATTAAAAACTCCATTCAAAAATAACTTTGTTTCTCCAAGCAAGGGGTAGGGTGCAAGGAAAGAGTAGCTTTTCTTCCCAAGCTTACAAAATAGAGAAAAGCAGCCTAGCTTGCTTGCACTGGTTTCTTTGATTTCTTTTCCAGGGTTAGTAATAATAATAATAAAAGTCCCAGGTGAGGAGGAATTTAAAATCTGTTATTAATAAATGTCAATGAAGGATAGATGGATAGTTTATTAGCTTTATGACCATATCAAATGAAAAAATAATAATAATGAAAACTCCAAAGTATCTGATAATGGCCCTCTAAAAATAGCTGACTTAAACCCCTAAGAAGCTTACAAACTTAAAATGCAAGCTGTTAGTAAAGATCAGAAAACTGCAGGAGTTCAGCTGAGTGCTTCAGTTAGAGGTACTGTACTTTGAAGCCAGAATCTAGAATTTAAAAGATGTGGCCCCAGGCCTCTCTCCTTTGTGAGCAGGAGGTTGGACTAGATGACCTCCAAGGTCCCATCCAACTCTGTTATTCTGTTATCTTAATTGCTTTGGACGCTGCTTCTCAAATGCTATTGTTGTGATGACACACAGCTAATGTATCTGTGGCACTTTCCAAATCCTCATGGCCAGAATTTTATGGAATAGCAGAGGCATGAAGAAATGGAAACAACATAGGGTGGAGTCAGAGTAAATGTATTTATTGAACAAATTTATATGGATGCCCAGCACATACATCAGTGACTCTGAGTGGTTTATAACATTAAAACTCCACATCATAAAAACCCATAAAACCTCATCCCACTCCTTAGGTGCACTTGGCCCTTGCTATCCTATAATCTGCATAAGTTGATCCTCTTTGAGATTTTTCCATACCAATAATTTTCGGTAGGAATCCTTCTGCAATGAATCCAAAACTAGAAACAGCTCTTGGTATCCTTGCCTATTTACTCAGGGAAACCCTACCCTGCCCCTTTCTTTGTTCTACCTAGCACAATACAGGTGGATCTGCCATCTTGTAACTTGTAGCTCTTGATTGGAATAATGTGAGGGGGTTGGGAAATGAAGGAGAAGAGAGGAACAACTATCTGTTGCTTGACATATTTATGTGACACTGGATGAAGTTTTTATAGTCCAACGGCAGAACAGAAGAGACAGCAAAGGACTCTGCAATCAGAAATCTTGAAGCCCAAAGTAATCTTATCATCATCATCGTCGTCGTCGTCTTTTAATGACCCCATAATCCCTTGCGAGGTGGAGTCTGGGCAACTGAATAGAACTAGCAGAGTGTTTTAATGGCCAGATGCCCTTCCTATCACCAATACAGAGCAGATATAGTGTGCCCAGGGAGAGAAATATTTGCCTCTACCTAGGGGTAATCTTATTATGAGTTTCATTATTTTTAGATTTCCTGCAGGAGCACAACAGGGCATACTGTTGATGTACTCAAGCATTTCCCACTAGACCCTATTGGGTGGGGGGAAGGGCTAAACTAAGAAGACTGTCTAGTTGAGTTATATCGTTGGTTTCCAATAAAGGTAATCTTTGCCGTCAAATAAATGACAAAACGAATGATTCAAGAATGACCAGGGAAGTCTGTAGCTGCAGTATTCTGCAGTATTCAGGTGTTGTGGTTAGCCGGAAGCAGGTGTGGATGGTTGAGGAGAGCGAGGACTCAGATGAGGGGGCAGGACCATTAGGGAGAGGACTGCTGCCTTCAGGGATTGTGGGAGCTGGCAGCAGCAATGAGGAGGCTCCCGAGGAGCTTTGTGCGTGCACGCAGAGCTGCTCACAGGAAAGAGCAGCTGCATCCACACGGACGACTCAGGAATAAGGCTGCAAGGTAATGGCCCCTCCTTCAAGAAGATAAAAGCCAGCTGTGAATCGGACATTCTTTGTAGGAAGCAAAGATGTTTGGAAACTCCAGCCTCGTGGACATTGCAGTATCTTAAGTTGGTATTTGAAGACTCTTGTGTTGGAAAATATTTCTTATCTGTTATTCTTGGCAGCCTCACACCCTTTTGGTGAGGCTCGTGCTTATCAAAGTTAATTAGTTTATAGCAGCCTTTTAACCGGAGATTCGTAAGAATCATTAAGAGGTTTCTGTTCCCTTTGGTTTGTGTTTGTTTTATTGGAAAAGGGTTTGGGTCAGAATATCAGGACTGTTCCAAGAGGAGGGAAGGAATAAAGCAGATTTTATAATTTTTTGCAATTGCCCTGGGAAGAGATGGGGGTGCAGGGGAGTGGGGAGCTTGGTCCCAAACTATTTATTTTACTGTCTTCAATTATAAGCTGCTCTAATTCAAACATGACTGTAAGTGACTTATAAGGTAATACAAACAAAATATCATATTAAAAGCAATTGCAACCTAAAAGGACTGTGCTCTCAGGAATGGCCAGCAGCCTCCAAGCTCATGTTTCAGCAAAATTTGGGCATTTGTGACTGAATTGAAAAGTAAAACCTCCCGTTTTGAACCCAATGAATGGTAGTGGCATCCTTGTTCCTCTAATAGTTTGGTTCCATTGATTCATCTCAGGAAAGTTAACTTTTAATGTGGGAAACCACCCAACTCCTAGAAGAATGAAATATTTTGAGAAATATTAAAAAGGCCAAATGTTATATTTCCCTAAATGAGAAATAAAGAAACATGCTCTTAAAAGCCAGGAAGCAGACTCCATCTCCCTCCCCCCCAAGAAACTGAAGAGGCCACCTTTTAAAAATGCAGATTTGGTAATAATCCATTCAAGGCAGGATTAAAACCCCAAGGAAGCAAGCAGCTAGCATTAATTATATTTGTTAAAGATTTTTAATCTTTAGACTTGGTGCCGGCCTTCACGAGACAAACTAATTAAAGTCAAATAACAAAAATGCACAAAGCAAGCCTCTAAATTACAAAGTGGGTGTAGAACAAACCGTATTCAGATCCATGTACTCATCAAACCAATTGGTCAGCTGACCCAGGACAGCTGCCGATTCTGCTCCATCACTAAACCATCTTTCCAATCAGCCTCCACATTTCCAGTGTCTTTCTCCCCAACTTGGAATGGAACCAGATGGATATTTCTTCCAACGAGGAATCCATAAGACCAAGAAAGACCACCCCCCCCAAAAAAAAAACATGCCTGAGGGGAGATGAAGGCTGGTGGCTAACCCTGTTCTCAACCTTCTTCCAGATTACACCTTTGTCGTTCCAGTTGAGGTGGACTCCAGCGGATCTTATCTCTCGCATGACATTTTGCACAGCGCGAGGAGAAAGAGATCCACCCTGAACTCGAAAGCTTCTTTGCACTACAGGTTTTCAGCATTTGGACAGGAACTGCATCTTGAGCTGAAGCCCTCCAACTTTCTGAGCCAGAATGTGACTATCCAGGTGCTTGGGAAAGATGGCATTGAAGATTCTCAGGTTCGTGATATTGAACAGTGTTTCTATCAGGGATTTATAAGGAACTACAGTTCTTCTTCCGTTGCCATATCCACGTGCACAGGTTTGGTAAGTGTTATGTGTTGTTGCTCGGTTTTCAGACTGTTCCCCTTCCGCTACACTTGTTCTCTCCTGTTGGCTTTAGGCTGATTTAAAGTTGCCTGCAACTGCCCACAAATGTTGCTTCATACCTATGCTGCTAAGTCCCAAGGATGTTTTTCCAAAAGGCAACTGGATTTTTTTTCCCTTTGAAAATGTTTCTCTACTCATCCAAGAAGCTTCTTCAGTTCTAACTCAAAGAAAACAAACAAACAAACAAACGAGAAAGTGCAAGGAATTTGGAGAAGCACCCTTGGGACATCCATGACCTGAATAATTTACAATCTCCATAAGAGAGAGGGGTTGATGGGTATGTGCAGAAGATGGGCTGACACAAAAAACCCCTAGAGCCCATCTGGAGTGCACATCCTATATGATGATTGCTTGATCTGACTTCTGTGTTTTGCTGTTTAAGTGGCTTCTAGCCAAAACATTAAAATTCACAGACGTATGGATGCAGAAAAGGAATGCTATGCAACCGTCCATGGATGACAGATGCATATGTTCTCTCATGCACAGTGCCAGAGAAGTCTGCTTGACCCCTTAGCAGGGTCCTTCCTTCAGGACTCTGGGATGAGTTTATTCTGGGCAAGTCTATATAATCTCATTCAGAAGCCAATTAAGTTCTCTCTTGTGACATGAAGGCCTTCAGTCTGAGATTGTGCATCATGCTAAATCATCCTATGGTTGGTATATTTCAGCTTTAGCAAGATGGTGTTCATAAGCCAAGCTTTTTATGGCTTGGTGGATTTTTGTAAACTCGACAAATTGTGATTCGTTGGTAGGCTATGTTCAAGCAAACCATTGCTTAGTGCAATGTGGAAAGCCAATCCACTGTCAAAATTCTCCAAACAACTGCTACTTATGAGATCTTCTTTTTGGCACATTTATCAAAATCTTGCAACATTTGCCTCCACCCCACCTCACCCTTATTTTCTCAGCATTCAGCAAGAGTTTTAGATAGAGATGATATCATTGCATGAGAAACAAAGATTCTCCAAATGGATTCTTGAGCAGTGGGAACACTTGGAGGACAGATGTTCATTTATGGGAATTCCTTTTCTGCATCAAATATATTGCATGTATGTTTGACACAGTGATGGGCAACACTTTACTAAAATGTCAGGCTTATGTACTGTAGATATCACCTTCTCAGTTTTACTACTTATTTACCTACATGGACACTTGCGGAGTGAATTCCAAATATTGTAGTAAAAAAAAAAAAGACTTCCAAAGGCTCTCCTCAGATTCAGAGGACTGGATCTCTGTTCCATAGAAAAGCCCATCATGTATTTTATTATGCATTCTTTGAAATCTGGGCATGGTGGAATTTCATTGATGTATTTTCACTTGCTGTACAACTGAAATGTAGGGATGCATAGATGTAAGTATGCATACATGATCATACAACTTTTTTTAGTTGAGGGTAACAGTGGGACATGTTGGAAGGGGCATGTTTCAAAAAGTGACAAAAAGCAACAAAAGTTGACAAAATTAAAACTAAACATAATTCAATCTGATGAAGGTCTGTATATTGAATACTTCATTTTTTAAATTTCTGTGCAATTAAATCCTGCAACTCAGCGGCATTTTTTGGAGTTTCTGTAATTGCACTCCAAGCTTTGGGTTGATGCATGATACACCAATCCACAATCTAGTCCATTTTAGCTGACTGCTAAAAATTAGGATTGGAACTGATTAGTTCATAGATAGGGATGATCAGGCAATCTCAGGACTATAGGTTAGATTGAAAAATTGGGGGAAAAATCAGAACAAAGTGATGGAATAATGTGACCTGGAGTCACAGGAAGGAGGGGCTCTTTCCTAGAGAGCAAAGAGACAGTAAATCTTGAAATATCTGGTGAGCAGGAAGAGAACAAAGATGTATCCTCCCTTGTGATTCACCGAGTTATCTATAATTTTGCAGATCACTGCTTTAGTCTGGCAAGACTCTGTAGGTAAACAACAATAAAGAGACTACTCAGAAGTAAATCCACATGCCATTCTTGTTTCTTTGGACCTGACAAATACTTTGTATTGTTGACAAGAAAATGTCATAATTTGTTTGCATGAAATGACCAGAAACTAACCTTGGTTTAAGGGAGGATTTATCTTTATCTAGCCTTCAGAAATTTCCTCTTTAAAGGAAAGTCTACAGTTGATTGGGTTAAACTATAAATTCCCCTTGAAATACTTGCAGTGGAATAAGGGTATCTACTGTGCTAGAGGAGATCTCTTTGAACTCCACAACCATCAGGCTGTAAAAAGCTCTTTGGATATTGAATTGCTACTGTAGTTGTTCCAATAAAATTCCATGAGGTGAAAACAGCAGAAAATATAAGTGGTAAAGAAATATAATAAAGTACTCAGAAGTACCTGTATGAACTTTCTAAGGAGGCTTTCAATATGGGCTAAAAAAATTAGATGACCACTAGGTGGCAACAAAGGATTTCACTCCCACTTTGCTGCCCTCTATTGGCATTGGAGAGCAGATTGGTGTAGTAATTAAGGCATCAGGCTAGAAACAGAAATCTATGAGTTCTGGTTCTGCTTTAGATACAAAGCTAGCTGGGAGACCTTGAGCTAGTCACTTTCTCTCAGTGGAGGCAAAGAGCCAATAATAAACCACTTCTGTAAAACCTGCCAAGAAAACCTCAGGGTCTTGCCTAGGTGGTCTCTGCGAATTGGACAAGATTGAATGGAAAGAAAAGAAATATGGTGGCTTAAATTTTTGGTGTATACTTGGTGATCATTGCTGCAAGATATTGTCAATGATTCTTGGATGAGGAAACCAGCTTAGTTTTGTGGTAGATAACATCTTGGCACTTAGGTCTTAGGTTCAATTTTTGAATATCTGTAGGTGCAAGGTTTTTGACTTGTATGCATCCAGTCAGTCCTTGCTTAGTAACCAAATGAAATGTATCTTGATGTGATGTGTGAAGCCAACTCTGGTATCAATGTGATGCTTGTAAACACCACTATCCGTACCTCCTCCCTTTTCCACAATTAGGTTGCCCTTCTTCTATTCATTTTAGCCCTGGCAATTAAACAAACAATTGCATTGCTTTACATGGTTGGTAGCGCTAATCATCCCATTGTTCCTTTCATTAGCAGGAGCTTCCCCACAATGCAAGTGCACTGGCCTATTCTTTTAAACCCGAAGCATCACACTGGGATTTGGAAGCTATGGCATTTTAATGGACAGCAGGGATCCTTTCATCTTGCTTACTTTGGAGTGCATGTGTGAGCAGTTCAGAAAAACCTGGCTCTCAGCTGCTGCTTTGCTGCTCTTGCCTATGTAGAAAATGTATTGGGAGAGACCAAAGACAAAACACATTGATTATCACTAGAAACGAAGAATTCAGGAATTGCAGCTTTCTTGAAATCCTACTTATGAGGCTAAGGATACAACATTTGTTGAGTACAGAGTTATATTTGACCAACAGACAAAAGTTCAGAGGTCAACTCAAAGAGGTTTTAAGGGAACAGCTAGGCAATGAGCTTAATATGCTTCCGAAGTTGACATTTTTAATCTGGAATTGGCATCAGAGGAGCTTCTGCATCCTGTCCCTAGTCAGTTGTGGGTCATAAGTTGCCAAAATGTGGTTCTGTAGCTCCCCAGTGAGAGGAAAAGATCATTCTTGCTAGAGAATTGTTTGTTTTCCAGGGCATTGGGAATGTATGACTTAGGACCAAAGGTTGCCTACTTTTACTATAGACATTGGTCAGCTGGTTACTAATCCATGGAGCAAAATTAGTCCTATTTTATCTTGGGTCTGGCTGATCTTTTTAACCTAGATCTTGGGGGTTGAGGGTACCTTAAGGAAAAACCAACCTCAATTTTAAGTTCTTGAAATTTTTCAAAGGTTTATGACACCTGTTTTACTTTACCACTACCTCCAATTCTCTAAAATACTCATTAACCCCCTTCCCCAACACTCCATTTAAGAGTTCTGATCCCAGTCATGAAATGAGCCTGGTAGTGAAGGGCTTCATGGCCTAAAGAATCTCAGGTTTTCACATTCTGCATTAGAGGGACACAGCCTGGGCTGTTTGCTGGCAGAATTGCCCATAAATTGTGAAAAACTTAGTGTTTGATTATATGACAGGAGGTCTATATGAAACAGAGTCTTATGCATTTTACAATACATCATTGTATGATAGCCCAAAAAACCTGGAACTAGATGCATCAGCTGGTTTCACTGATGTTGTTCATCTGTGATACTCTACTAAGCTCTAGTTTCACTGCAGGTAATACTTTCATCCATCATGTGGAGTATGGAGTTGTTTTATCTTTTCCTGTTTCAACTATGCAATGGTCCTGGTTGGCTTCGATTACACAGTGAGTGCCTTGGAACTTCCAAACTAAATTTATTACCAGGTGGACTTCCTAAAGAAGAGCATATCTTTGATTTGGGATTTCTCTTAAGGGATGAGATGGATTTTTTGAGAAGGTCAGAATAGCTTCCAGAACTGCAATTAAGGAAATATTAAGTAAAGCCTTCAATAGTAAACCAACAACCCTTTAAATAATACATGCAAAAATAATATATATATATTTATTTGCTTTATGCATGTACATATATACCGCACACACACACATTTATTTGCCAATCAATGATATTTGTCTGGTCCTGGGATCATTATCTATTAGCTGCCTGGGTGAATAAGGGTATCTTCAGTTATTACCCAAAAGCAAATGTTACAAGTGGACATTGGTGATTCCTTCAAAAGAAAATTCCTATTGCCATCAAGAAAGACCACTTAATAAAGATGACAATATAGCCACTGGAAAATATGGTCTTGGGATACTTCAAGAGTTTAGGCTGAGAAATCTGCATTTATATAATTGATCAGCAATATCTTAGCTTCTCTTTTGGGGGAGTTTTGTTGCCTCATTACTGCCCTGCTACAGATCTAGTCCAAGGCTGCTATGTCAACATAATGAAAGTCCTTAGTTAACTAGCAGCCTGGTGTGTGTGCAAATGAAGTAACAATTGTATAGATATGACCTAGTTGGAGAATTCTTGGGTAAGAAATTTGCTGATTATATTATTGTCTGCCTTTCAGTGTGGAAAAGGAGACTTGCTTCTTTCCTGCCAAATTCTTCTTTGGCAGGCCTACTGTGGGTTTGAAGGGCACTGCAGATTATCCCGACCTTGGTTTGACTAGCTCTGCTCAGGACCGCTGAAAGCAAAATTATTTTGGGCTTTAAACAGTAGGGTATGTCTTTTAAGTCATAGAAATGCTGCATGTGTAGATGGAAGTCACATGGGTGTAGAACTAGTCAAATGGGAATTGCATTTGAGCTGATAACAATAAATCTCAGGCTTTCACTGATGGCATGGGGGCAATATATTTTCTGCCCTTATGTGACTTGTCTAGGGATGTCAGTGCTAAATATCAGTACCATTTGACAGCACTAACTTGTCTTATGTTTATTATCTTGCAAAGGATTTTGACAAGTGCTCAGAATTGCTATGAATTCCTGGAGCTCAGTAGGATATCAGTGCTAAAAATCAATGCTGTTAGAACCAGCATTTGCCTGTCTTAACTTCATCATTTTGAAAAGGATTTTGTTAAGTGCTCAAAAATGCCATGATTTCCTTGAAATCCACCTGCATTCTAAAGTGTCAGTTGTCCCAAAGGTGCTTTCCCAAAAGGCAACTGGATTTTTTGTATGTTTATTTTTTCATTGAAAGCGTTTCGCTTCTCATCCAAGTAGCTTCTTCAGAGTCACTGCACAACATCATGGTGTAAGATGTGTGGCTTGTTATATAATGATGTATGGAAGGGTGAAAAGTTTGTTGTGCATCTTTGAACACATGTTTGAAACAGTGGAGCTTTCTTCCTTAATCCCCCACATGGACATCTCTGGTTGTACAGCCATGTTTGCAATTTCTGCACTTTTCCCCATTTTTAAAGAAGGCAGCTGTATGGAATATTATTTCCCATGGCATATGCTTTCAATTAGCCTAGTCCAAATAGCAGGAACTGTTTAAAGTTAATATTGTAATTGAAAATGTTTCTGGAAGGTAGGATTTTTTTTAAATATCACAATTGGGGGGGGGGGGGAGTCTGCCAGTAGTTGGGAACTGTAACTGATGAAAAGGTTGGGAAAAATCCCTTGATTAAGAAGGCAAGTTCAGAAGTTTAGCACCTGTTACACTCAAGGAATTTCTTTTTGAAAGCTTATATAGGAGGAAAAGCAGATTTTCTCCAACTAACCAATACTGCACTTAAATGGATAAATGACCTTGATATTAATATATAGAACATTTATTCCATTCTCATGAACCAATACATTTCACAATATAACCTATAACTTATATACAGAAGATATAGATAGATAGATAGATAGATAGATAGATAGATAGATAGATAGATAGATAGATAGAATACCTACACAACTTCTTGAATTCATAATATCTTACAAAATTGACTACATATTTCCATCATACATGTGCCATAGTATTATGTGCTCCTTTTATACATTTTTACTATTATCCATGTACTCTATGCCATACATTAAATAACTAAATGAATACATTTCTTTTGGTGGAACGTTGAAGATAACAGGGCAAACAGGGCACAAAATAGTTGGCGCAGTATAAGTAGAATTTTTTTACAGAGAATGGAAGATGTAGGGAGATATCTTCCTGGGATGTTGCATTAGGAAGTTGGACAATTCAATGTCTTGCCTTTCAGTCCTGCTGTGTTGGAACTATTTAAAATTGAACTATGACTTATAAAACAGTTCCTGCGATTTATGGTGTGAATCTCCCTGCTGAATGTTTGTATATCATTTCGCATAGGTCAGAAATACAACATCTGCAGCTGAGCTGCCCAACTTTGTGTAACACTTCGACATGTTGACTGTGGAATCTTAAAATGAACTTCGTAAAAGTTACATTATATTTTGTTGCCCTTGACTGATATATTGCAAAGTTTTGATGTGTTCATCAAGATGTAGATTTGTTGAGTTACTTGTTACAACATGTCCAATGTGAATAAAAGTTGCTATTCTCTCCCTCTCCCTCCCTCTCCATTTTCCCTTCTCCCCCTCTCATCTCCCATCTCCAAACTGGTGAAATGATGTAATTTCAGATACTGTTAAAAGGCATATTTTCTACTGCCAAAATAAATAATAATTAAGGAAGTGTTAATATGAATGCTATCTAAACTACCACAAGATCCAACTGATGGGAGCAATCTTGGAAGGTCAAAGAGCTGGACTGGTTGTGTTTGAAATGATTCTTTTTGATATATCATTACAACAGCTTGTATGTCTGGGATAAGTGCTGGTACTTTTCACCAATGGTTCTTAGCCTATGAATGGAGATTTACATCATTTGCAACAAATATAGAATATAGGTGGAAAGTCAGAGCAACATACCCAAACAACCAGCTGTTGCAGACATGGCACACCCATCTGATGTCTTTAGTCAGTTATTTTCTTGAAGGAATTGACTGATTTTGCTACTAGTTTATAATAATATCAAATAATAATATAATATAAAAGAAATAGCTAGGGTGCAGCCCATTCTTTTTCTTTTTTGAACAAATTTTATTAATTTTTAAAGACATACAAAGCATAAAACATAAAAACAAAACCTTTTTTCTGAAAGTTATTTGTAAATTCAAAGCAAATAAAACATTTTATACATCATTGACACATCTCCTTATAAACACATAGATATCCTTTCATATTCGTCATTTTTTCTCCTTATACTTTCCTTCAATTATATTTCTTTTCTATATTTATCTATTTTATAGGTTTTTATTCACTATACTTATTTTTCCTTTCTGGCTTGCTTTATTCTCTTCTATCTTTTATTCCATTATCCTTTTCTAACATTCCTCCAAGGTTTTATTAGCTCAATCAAGCATAAACACACAGAAACACAAACATAAAAACATAAAAAACCTCTTTTCTGAAAGTTGCTTAGTTCCGGGTTAAAACTCTTGGTATAGACACAAATTCAAATTCATATTCATTTTGTATATCATTCCATATTTTATTAGCATTTTCAATTTTCTATATAGCTTCTCCTCTCTTTTAAATTTTCTTAATTTTATTTTATTTATCTCATCTCAATTCAAGTCATAATATTTATTATTCTTTGTTCTATTTCCAGCTATCCATTTATCTTTCTTCTTTAAAGAAAAACTTCTCCTGTACACTAATTGGAGTATGACGCCTTTATCTCTTTCCCCTACATTTATAATACTTAATATAGAATACATAGCTTACATTGGGATTCTGTCTGGTACATTCTAAAATTATACAATATTATCAATACCAATACAAATCTATTCATTAATATTAATATTCATTTATGACTTAAACACTTAGCACATTACTTTTCAATTAAATCACATACTTTTATGGGAGCACCTACTTTCCATAGTTATCCCCCCCCACATCACATATTATAAATCATTATTTCATTAAAATGTTCCCCCTTCTCCTACTTCAAATCTCTCATTTCACAAAAAAATTCACTAGAATAACATAGTCTAATCATTAATATTAACAATCATTTATATCTTAAGCATTTTACCCATTTCAATTAAATATCATACCTTTGCGGGAACACTTATGGTTTCCAAAATTATCTTCCCCCCCACATCACATATCTTAAATCATTGTTTCATTAAAGTGTTCCCCTTTTCTTAACAGAAATTTCACTAAATTATACTAAATATTTTATCACATTTTAAATTACATATTGTTTCCAATTTCCTAAAGTTATTTCTAAGTACAAATGTAAAAAAACAATCTTATGTACCTTTCCAGAATCCCTTTTTCAATAAAGTTTACCCATTATCTCTAAATGACTTTTGTTTCTTTGCATCTTGCTCCCCACCATTAAGGCTTCTCATCCCTTCCTTTCTCCATTGCTTATTCTTCTCTTTGTCTTCTTTACCCCATTGTCTCGCCACCTCCCTTTTATTCTGCTTTCCTCCTTTCTGTTGTTTTCTAACATAATATCCCCTTTTCACCTCATTCTTCTCCTTTTTGGCTGTTTTTCCAAGTCTCAAAGTCTTCTTTCCCTTTTTCTCTTTCTCCTTTCCTTCCCTGACCAAAGTCACTTGTTCATCAAAGATGGCTTCTTCTTTGTCCCAGTCATCCTGTTGCACATTCAGTTTTACATAAGTACAAATTGCCATTTCTAAAAATTGAAAAAGAGTGCCAAGAACATCCTTCCCTTCTTGCTTTTCTTTTTCATATTTTTGGTATACAAGTTTCAATCCATCCACAAGTGATGCCATTGGATAGAGAAAAAGTTTTTCCAAACAACCACCCAAGTGCTTTTAATCAAAAAGAATTCTCAGAGGTTCCAGAATCAGCAAGCAATCCAAACAAGCTGTTTCCCCTAAATACTTTCTCCTTCTTCACTTTCTCTTTCCAGGGCTAAAGTTTAATCACAGAGTTCCATTTCTTTTAGAAGTCTTATTGATGTTTAATAACTCTGTAAAATTTTAGGCAGTCTTCTCCTTATTTTCAAATTTGCTCCAATTTTTTTTCCTCTCCCTTCCCACTCACAGCCAAAAAGATTTTTTTTTTTTCCTTTAAATGTTCAGAAATCCTTATCCCTTCAACATTCAGTTACCTCCAATGCAGGTTTTTGGATTTCTCTTATGATTCCATTTGCTGTCATGTTAGGAAGGAGAGTGAAAAGAAAAAAAAACTTTCCCTTTTAGGATATTCCCCGCTTGTAACTCTCTCTGGAAACAAGGTATCCTTAGCAGCCTTCAAAATTCCAGGGCACTCTCTCTTGCTTTGTCCCGGTAAAAAAACAACTTTCACAGCTTTTCCCTCTTCCTCCTGCACGATCTTGTCCGGCTGCAGGTTTCTTCGTGGCGGCCATTACTGACTGCCGCTCCTTTGCCGTGGGAAAAGGGGGTTTTGCCGGGTGGGGAGGGGGTCTGTGACACTCCCAAACCCCTATCCGGATCCCCCTATCTTCAGCTGCCTCTACAGGGCAGCTATATCCCCCAAATCCAAACGGATTGGGGGAACCTTGGCAGCGAATGCAGCAGAGATCGCGCAGTATCGCGAATCCCTGCCGCTGCTGAAGTCTTGCAAACCGGAAGTCGGGTGCAGGCCATTCTTATTGCTGAATTGTTAGATAAGAAAACAGTGTGGCCTTTGACCAAAGGATGCATCAGGCAGTGAAGTTCTTTGGTATCTTCTCCGGGTGTTTTGACATCTTATTGTTTTAAATCTTTGCAGACTTTCAAAATACAACATATCCCTCCATATAATAAACTTTTGGACACGTGGACATAATTCCAACATAGAGAGGAAAAATTGGTTTAATAAGCAAGGAAACTACTGTCTGTCTAAATGTGTGGAGATCAGGGAGAGAAAAGCATGGGCTACCTCATTTCCTTCTGCAGGCTATTTCTTTGGATCAGGAGAATATAAATGAACCCTGGGATCAGTGTGTGGCTCATTCCCCCAAAAGATTGCCATATTAGACTGATAAGTACTTATTTATCAGAAGGCCAAATAGATTCCAAGGTACTAGAAGCTTATACTTCATGAGTGTCTGTTTATCTGTCTATCTATCTAGACATGTGGGGCAATGAGACTGGTACTTAACAAAGACAATTCTGGGAGCATATTTATACTTCTGTTTTCTCTGTTTCACTCAGCGTGAAACCCTACATTTATTCAACTGAATATTTGAAGAGAATTTCCAATTCTTGACACACACACTCTTGGCTTAATTATTTTGGTGACCTCTTTTAGGAGGTGGGAGGGTTAGTGTGTTGCCATCTATAACTGTGCATTAAATCCAGATAAAACATTGAAAGGATGAATCCTTAAAAAAGAATTGAACTTTTTTTTAAGCTACAAACATTGGAATTTACATTAATATAGTTATGTGTTTTCTTGTACTGCAGTTCTCATTGCTTTAGGCTTGCTCCATGCAAAATCTGAAGGATTTATATAACTAATGCTGCACAGCTTATAACTCAGTAAAACTTTGTTTCTTTGCCCAGATATGAAGATAGGATGTTTTCTGATAACAAGGCTCAGACTGAAGAATTTCCTTTCCCTAGAGTGCCACTTGTTTAATTTCCACACAGTGTTGCTTATTGTAGAGAATTCCATTCTGGGACATACTCGTTCAACCAGATGTTGTGTTCAAATCTTCCAGATCATGGGTCTGAGAAAAATCTGTGGCTCTTCAGATGTTGCAGAACCTGAACTCCCAACAGTCATAGTCAACATGATCAAGTGTGAAGGCTATTTCGTTGTACTTTAACAGTATCTAGAAGACCACAGGTTAAGGTCCTCTTTTTAGTTTTTACAGTCAGAAACACATTTAATGTTTTAGTTCCGAGTGTCCTGTCTCCTTTTGATATTCTCCATTTGCCTGGTCAAAGTCTGATTTAAAACTAAATAACTGTAAGAAGTGAGAATAGGGCATTTGAAGTTCCTATGAAAAGTGAGCAGTTCGACTTATCTAATTCCTTCTCCACCAGGAAGATAGTTTAATTATTCTAATTACTGAATTCTTTCCAAATCTGTATCGAATGCATATAAATAAGCAAATGTGCATTTCATAGAGGGCTGTGTTCTGTTTTTGTGCAGCTTATTGGTGGTGCACAAATATTTCTTCCAGATTAGCTTCAAGTCCATATATTTATCTAACCTAAATTTGGGGTGGATTCCCCTCTCTCTATTTTTGATTTATAGTATTTGTGTTTTACTTTATGTCTGAATTGCACAAAATACCGTATATACTCGAGTATAAGTCGACCCGAATATAAGCCGAGGCACCAAATTTTACCACAAAAAACTGGGAAAACTTATTGACTCGAGTATAAGTCGAGGGTGGGAAATGCAGCAGCTACTGGTAAATTTCAAAAATAAAAATAGATACCAATAAAATTACATGAATTGAGGCATCAGTAGGTTAAATGTTTTTGAATATTTATTTCAAAGAAAAACAGTAAACTAGCTCTGTAAGTGGAAAAGAGAGCCAACAAAACCAATATGGTATCAACAATAACTTTAAAAGTACAAAAACCTTACCTGAATCAGTAACCAAGCTAAAACACAGGAGTTAAAATCCTTCAAAACTGGATTCCTCCTCATCATCTGTATGTCCAAACAGAGTCACTCTCTCCCTTGCAAGAAAAAAGCATGTGTATGTGCTGCATGTACATCCTGTTTTGGAGAGCCACCATCTCTTTCACAGCTCTCCCTCATGCCTCCATTGCATCTGCACACATGCCATGGCTCAGTAGTAGGTCAACATACAGATGTCACACTAGATTCCCTCCTCAAAAGGAACATCCAACCTTTCTTGAGAAGTACAAACTTCATCTGTTCAGGATTGTGGTGACAAAGGTGAAGGAGGATGGGGCTGAGAGAAGGGAAGGGAAGAAAAGATCATTGACAGGGAGAAAGACAGGGAGAAACACCTGGAAGTGTGAGCCCTCGAGTTTCCTTAGGGAAGACCAGACAACAAGGGGAGAGGAGAGGAGGAGGAGGAGGAGGAGGAGGAGAGTTAAAAAAAAACGAGTGGGAAGCCAACTCACGCGTGTCATCAAAGCCAGGGGGAAGCGGGGCTTTCTCCACCTGCTGCTGCCAGAGGAGTGCGGGGGGGAGTGCAGGGAAAGGGGGTTCGTGCCGAGGCTCCACAAGCGATTACCAGATTTGCAGCTCTATTTGTTGGCGAAGCTGGAAGCGTACCCGTTAATGGGGAAGGAGAGCCCGCAGCTCCGAAAGTCTTTGCAGCATTGGGGACTGAACAGGAGAGCCACAAACGCCACGCTCCCCAGGAAAGGGTGGCCCTCTTCCACTCGGCGGCTCCCGCCACGGCGCAGCTAGGCACTTTGTCTCGCTGCCCCCGGAGCAGCTCTTCGCCGCTAGGGTAGGGGGCGGAGGAGGCTGCCTGAGCCTGGCGGTTTGTTGACGAAACTGGAAGCGCGCCCGTTAATGGGAAAGGAGAGCCCGCAGCTCCGAAAGTCTTTTCAGCGTTGGGGACTGAACAGGAGAGCCGCAAACGCTGCGCTCCCCAGGAGAGGGTGGCCCTCTTCCACTCGGCGGCTCCTGCCATGGCACAGCCAGGCACTTTGTCTCGCTGCCCCTGGAGCGCATGCGCTCTTCGCCGCTAGGGTAGGGGGCAGAGGAGGCTGCCTGAGCCTGGCGGTTTGTTGGCGAAGCTGGAAGCGCGCCCGTTAATGGGGAAGGAGAGCCCGCAGCTCCGAAAGTCTTTTCAGTGTTGGGGACTGAACAGGAGAGCCGCAAATGCTGTGCTCCCCAGGAGAGGGCGGCCCTCTTCCACTCGGCGGCTCCCGCCACGGTGCAGCCAAGCACTTTGTCTCACTGCCCCGGAGCAGCTCTTCGCCGCTAGGGTAGGGGGCGGAGGAGGCTGCCTGAGCCTGGCGGTTTGTTGGCGAAGCTGGAAGTGCGCAATGCAGGAACTCACGGGGGCCCCAGGTGCCCGTTAATGGGGAAGGAGAGCCCACTTGGGGTCGCCTGTGTGGCCCTCAGCAGGTAAACAGCTGCGGCGGCGATGCTGCCCTGGAGACGCGATTGGTTGCAGCCACGCCAGCGCAGGCCAGGCATGGTGCCGTAGCGGCTGACTCGAGTATAAGCCGAGGGTGGTTTTTTCAGCACAAAAAATGGGCTGAAAAACTCGGCTTATACTCGAGTATATACGGTAACTATTAAGTTCTGCGCATGGGTGCAAGGAACGGAGAGGAGGCAGTGAACAGTGAACTTCAACTCTTTATTAATCATTCTGAACAGAGCGAAAACCCTAGGGCAGCAGCAGCCCTTTTATAGGGCAAGTGGCTGACCTATTAACCAATGAGAAACATGGAAGTGTTAAACCCTTGAACCAATGAGAGTGGCTCGTTAACAGCCAATCAGATTCCCCAGAATGGACCAATCCGATATCGCTATTATCAGCCAATCAGAAGTGCAGGATTAGAACCCTGCTTTTTCTGTAAGGTTTGTTAAAACTTTATTTAAGCGTTTTTATTAGTTCATAACACCCCTTCCCCCCGGGTTCCATTTGAGGGGTGCGGTGACATAATCCCTAAGATATGTAGGTTGTTTTAACTGTCTATTAGATTTGCGCTGTCCCACCGGTTCCTATCTGTAGTCCGGTTTCGGTGGGACGTTTTTGGACATATCTGGTACAGGCGGTTCCGCATTCTCACTGGACGACTCAGTACCGCTAATTCTGTTGCTGTTGTCCTCTGTTCTTTGTGGGCTAGCCTCCGTTGAGGTATTCCTCTGTGGCGAGGATATTCCCCTCCTTGATTCTTTATCGCGCCCAATTGCTGACTTCCTTCGCTTCTGCTTTCCACCATCTCAAATTCAGTTTCTTCGACATCCCCTCCCCCCTCAGTTTGGGAGTCACAGGAGTCGCGGAAACTGGGTTGTAGCCTCGAGCAAAGCTGATCTATATGGTGTTTCCATATTTTTCCATCGCAGGTTTGCACACGGTATGATCTGGGCCCGGTGGTTTGAATTTCGGTTGCTTCGACCCATAATGGTTCGCCGGAGAGGTTTTTGGTGAAAACTAAGTCACCTACCTTGAACTCACGGCATTTTCCGGTAGATCCACAGGGTTTCTCTGGCTCATAGGACGGGTGAAGCCGGTCGAGGTGGGAACGGAGCTTGCGTCCCATCAACAGTTCAGCTGGGGTCTTGTTGGTGATGCTGTGTGGAGTGATGTGTTGGAGTAGGAGTATTATGTTTATTTTGTCATCAATGTCCCCACAGTCCATTTTGTGGAGAGTTTTTTTGACAAATTGTACCATGCGCTCGGCCCTGCCATTAGCCGCAGGGTGCGCTGGCAAAGTTAGCGCATGGCGGATACCCCAGTCCACTAAGTATTGTTCAAACACCAGGGCGGTGAACTGGCGTCCGTTGTCGGAGACCAGAACGTCTGGCAGCCCGTGCGTTGCGAATAGCCTATTCAATTTTCAGATGACGGACTCGGTTGTAGTATTCTTCATTTTGTGGATTTCGAGCCAGTTGGAATAGGCATCCACTGTCAGGAGGAACATCTGTCCTTTAGTAGGTCCCGCAAAGTCAACGTGGATGCAGGACCATGGCCCTCGGGGGGATTCCCATTCTGTTGGAGTTGCTCTAGGCGGGGCACTGCTGACTTCTTGGCACTTTAAACAAGTCTTTACCCAGGCTTCGATCTGTTTGTCGATGCCCGGCCACCATGCATAGCTTCATGCGAGCGCTTTCATACGCACGATGCCGGGGTGACCCTCATGCAATATTTTCAATACTGCTCGTTGTAACTGCTCTGGAACGACGACTCTATCTCCCCATAGGATGCAGCCTTTTTGCGAAAAAAGTTCTGTTTGCCGGTTTCTGAAAGGGTGAAGTCATCAGAGGTTTGTTCTATTGGCCATCATCGTTCGACCCAGCTAAGAACTCGCGCCAAGACAGGATCTCGTTTTGTTTCGATTGCAATGTCTCTGGCTGTTAGCGGTGGTGAATGTAGCGTTTCAATCTGGAGTGTCGTAAGGGTTGGAGCTGGGTCGTCGACGGTTTCCGGAAGTGGGGCACGGCTCAATGCATCAACTTGGGGAATGGCTTTCCCTGGGCGGTGTTGTAATTTATAGTTGTACGCAGAAAAAAACTCCAACCAGCGAGTCATTCTAGGTGACAATATATAGCTTGTCTCCCGCTATAATCCCTAGCAAAGGTTTGTGGTCGGTAACAATAGTAAAAACTCGTCCATACACATATTCATGAAACCTTTTCACAGCAGATACAACAGCAAGAGCCTCTTTGTCGATCTGGCCAGTTACGTTCAGCCTTTGATAGGGTCCTTGAAAAATAGGCAATAGGGTCCTCACTACCATTTGGTAACACATGACTCAAAATGGCTCCTACTCCAAACGGTGACATGTCACATGTAATTGTTAAAGGCAGAGTCTCGTTATACTGCAATAAAACAGCATCTGAGATTAGTAAGTTTTTCACTTGTCGGAATGCATGCTCCTCACGGTGTCCCCAGACCCAGGTTGCTTTTTTGTCGAGAAGTCTATGTAGGGGCTCAGCTACGGTCGCTTTCTGGGGCAAGAAGAGGCTTAAGGTGGATGGGGGCTACTTCAGGGTTAAGGTTAAATGATATCGGGGTCCCCTTGTACTCGCCTAGTTTGTCTGTGAAAATGTCCTGGAATTCCTGGACGATGGCCTCCTCCCAGTCATCGCTTCTGGTTTGGTGAATGCCGGCTACCTCGATCCCGAGTGGGGGAACCATTGAAGGCCTAACAAGCTAGGCCGGTCACGGTCGACGACGGTCAGTGGTAATGACGCAGTACGATTTTTGAATGATACTTGGATTTGGCTGGATCCAACGACCGGAATTCGGTTCCCCTGATAATCTTTGACTATGATTCTCTCGGCTCTGAGGTCTTGACGCTGGACGGCAGGGATTAATTGTTTAAGAGTCTTCCAAGAAACCATTGAGAGGGACAATCCTGAATTGACTTCCATCACGCAAGGCTGGTTTTCGATGGCGACCTTCACTTGGATCTTCTTTGCATCTAGCGATGAGGCGTGACCGATTGTAATGGTTTGGTGTGCCTCTTCTCATCTCGTTGAAATGGCCAGTGTTTTATTTCTGTAGGAGTGGTTGTTCCATTGGTGGTTCAAATGTTCCCGACTCACAGGGCGATTTCCTGTGGTCTGGCGGTAGTTGTTTCCCCTCTGAAATGGGCTGGATCCTTGCTTGCTTCTACAGACCTTCCCGATGTGGCCTCTTTTCCCACAGAAATGGCAGAGCGCGTTGAGGAATTTGCAGTCTGATCGCGGGTGGTTTGCCCCACAACCCGTGCATTGGTGCAGTAGTCTTTGATTCCGCTGATGGCATTGGTCACGTTCAGACCGGAGCCGGTTGACCTCCTCCTCCTCACTTTCTGATAGCGATTCGAGGTCCTCGTGGTGGGTCGCTGTTGTGTGCCTCTCTAGGCGAGGTGAGGTATCGCTGGCGAGTTGACGGAGCGGTGCGTTGGTGCGGCGTATTCGGGCAGCCGACTTCCTGGTTGCTTCTGCTACAGTAGCATCTTTGATGACATCAGCAAGGTCGATGTCCCCTTTGGCCATGATCTTTCTCTCTGTGGTGTGGTCATCTAATCCCAGAATTTTTCGGTCTCTCAGAGCTTCTTTGAGGTCTGTAAACCCACAGAGGCCTCCCAGGTTCCGGAGATCCGCGATGAAATCTGCAACATTCTCTCCTTTCCGTTGGTCCCTCTGGTAAAATTCATGTCTTCGGACAAGCGTTGGTACGGTGGGTGCATAGTGGGCCCGTAGAAGGGGTGCGAGGATGTCCCAGTCCATGGTTTTCACCTCAGCCGGTTTCGCTAGTGCCTTGGCCATCTTAAAGATGGCAGGCCCGCAATGGGTCAGGAACACTGCTCGCTTTTCCCCCGTAGTGGCATCCTTCAAGTTGTTGGTCTCCAGAAACATCTGGAACCGGTCCATGTACGAGTCCCAGTCTTCTTGTGCTGGGTCAAATGGAGTGGGTGGTATGGCGCTGCCGGACATGGTTTCTGTTGTCGATGCGCCTTCAGCCACGTGCTCTGTTTCGTGCTCTGTAGTGTTCAGTCAGCTCTGATGTCTACGCATCCCACCCTCGTCGCCAGTATTAAGTTCTGCGCATGGGCGCAAGGAACGGAGACGAGACAGTGAACAGTGAACTTCAACTCTTTATTAATCATTCTGAACAGAGTGAAAACCCTAGGGCAGCAGCGGCCCTTTTATAGAGCAGGCTGCTGACCGATTAACCAATGAGAAACATAGAAGTGTTAAACCCTTGAACCAATGAGAGTGGCTCGTTAACAGCCAATCAGATTCCCCAGAATGGACCAATCCGATATCGCTATTATCAGCCAATCAGAAGTGCAGGATTAGAACCCTGCTTTTTCTTTAAGGTTTGTTAAAACTTTATTTAAGCGTTTTTATTAGTTCATAACAATAACAATAGTGTGCATCTCAGATATATCTTGTTGACCATTCCTTGTCCCAGAACACTGGACTAAGTTAACTTTTGACCTCATGCTTCATTATTCATATACATTCTATTCCCATGCAGTACATCCCATATACTTAGGTATCTTTCCATATCCTCATCATAGTTGAAGATAAGATTAAGAATTTAAGGCAGAATTCTGCTTCGCCAGTGACCAAAACTAAGAAGCAGTTTGCCATTGGAGCCAAGGCAGTCCCACTCCTTACAATTCAGAGCTATAATTTATAACTTAAATCTGCCATGAATTTAAATTGATAAATTGGAAAAATCCTCAGATCATCCTTAAGTGACTCTTCTTGATGCCATGATCTTTTTTAGGCTAATCAAAGAGCCTGCCAGTTTATTGGTGGTCTTTTGAGATCATCTTTTGGGAACATGCTGTTCTAGGCAGCAAACTTTGGATATTTTCCATTCTGCGAAGGTTTTCATCAAGAAATGATATTTATAAGCTTGAAACCAAAAAAGCAAAATCTAATACATGCCTGCCACATGGCATGAAAATGCGAACAATCGTAGTTCTCTTTGCCTTTTCTTTGACTTCCCAGCCCAGACTTGTTTATAAACATCTGAAAAAAAAGTATTTGGGGGGTGGGGGTCAGACTGCTTCCTCGTTCCCATGTAACTCTTTTAATTTCCTCTATGACTGCAGTCTTTAAGTTTCTGCCAGGCAGCCAATATTGGATCTGTTTTGCAGATGACAAATGATCTCCATACAGTGAGCAGTTTACAAGACAGCCTGCTTCAACCAGATGCATGTGCCTGAAAAGTCACAGCATGTAGCTGATTTTGTAGGGGATGCTGGAATTGGAAGCATATCACGTGTGGTTCTGAAGGGAGCATTTTTTTTTTTTGAAAAGAAAAAAGGCTGTGATGCTTAAATAAGGTGCACTCAAATGATGGAAAAGCTCATTCAAAGGAACCTTATTTATTATCAGCACCACACAGAAGTGCCCAGGAACAGGTGGAGAATGTATTTTCTTCAACACTGAGTTCTCACAAGAGATTTTACCCCATATGGAATTGAGAGAAAGCTTTTGCAAGTGGTAGAGTCACAGATGCTATGCCAAGCGTGAAGAACCAAGACCATACATTAAGTTGCAGTTAAGAAGATTTATTTATCAAGCCTATAAACAAGAATCTAGTCAATTAACAGTTAGCACTAAATTGACTAGCATAAAACTGGTGCTAAATAAGAGTCAACAGAATTCAAGAACGGCTATACTTGGAGCATTTGTGGACAATGGTGATTCTAGACTGAGTCCTTTTTTGACTCTACCCTCAGACTCTACCTGTTCTTCTAAATCTCTCACATTTTTTTTATAACTTGAGATAATTCATGAGGTTGGAGGAAGTACTTTTATAATCTTTCAAATTTCTTTGTCTAGAATAGCCTAGTATTTCTGCTATCAGCCATTTTTCAAAAGGCTTTGGATTCTCCTTGATTTGTTGGCATCATCATGGCTTTTTTTATGAATACCATAGACTTCTCAATGTATGTCTTGCCCTTGGCAGAATCTGATTTGGAGGGGGAGGCTGAACAGCTGACAGGGAGTGGGAGTGTGGCTCTGTTGACTGTGGAAGAAGCTCAGGAATGGCACAGTCCAGCCGGGCAGAGCAGGGGAGAGGTAGAGCAAGGGAGAGGGAATTCAGAGGAAAAACCAGGCCCATCCCCTCTTCATCCTAGGGCACACAGGGAGGAACGGAGAAGGGAGCAACGTGAATTGCATCACTTACGGGGGAGGATAGGGCCCTGACTCCCTTCTTTAGCTGCAGCTGGGAACACAGTATTTAAAAAGGGAAGCAGTGCATAGTAAGTTGTTGGGGGCAAATCATGAATTTATCTGGTATTATCGTGCCTTATCTGTGTTCCTGGTGTCTTCCCAACTGTGTGAGTGTTGCCATGCTTTCAAGTCTGAAAGTCTTTCTCTTGCCTTGTCAAGTTAATTACTTCAGCTTGGTTTGTTTGGATTTTTGGTTACAGTCTGTGTGTACCTTGTTTTGGACTGAATTTTCTCCAGTTAAAGGCTGTTCCTGGGACAGTTTTTCTCCAGCCGAAGTTAACCTGGACAGTGGGGGCAAAGTTGGAGATAATAAAGGGACTCTTTTTGCTTATTTGACTGTGTTGCCTTTGTGCCATACCTTAGGTCATCACAATGAAGTAGGGGGGAAAACTTATCGATAAAAGAGAAACCTTAATGTTTACAGCTCTTTTGGAATTCAGAGTTAACAAAACTTGAATTGTAACCAAGGAGGGATTAAGTTCAGTACTTTATCACCCTTTATATGAGAATGGGATTCAGATGGGTCCAAGAATTTCTAAAATGGGTTATTGTTTTTAGTTGTGAAGTTGTGTCCGACCCATCACAACCCCATGGACAACATTCCTCCAGGCCTTCCTGTCCTCTACCATCCTCCGGAGTCCACTTAAGCTCATGCCGACTGCTTCTGTGGTTCCATTCAGCAACCTCATTCTCTATCGTCCACTTCTTCTATTGTGCTCCATCTTTCCTAGCATCAGGCTTTGAGTCTTTCCTTCTCATTAGGTAGCCAGTGTCAGTTATGGAATCGTGATTCATCGCTGCCACATAGCTGGAGAAAGTGGGAGGAGGGGTGATGTTAATTGAGTAGCTCTTAGTAGAGAAAATATAATTCTTTTGATAGTTCAAGGTTAAAGAGTGTGGTGCAGAAAGAATTGGAACTTACTTTGGGATTGGCTCATGTGATGTGATGATGAGTAAAAAGGGGATCGGTTGTAGGTTGGGACATTGTGGGGAAGCTTGGAAACTTTTAGTTTTGGAATTCCACAGATGGGCCAGGTGCTATTCTAATAAAAGTACTTTTGAGATTATGCTTAAAAGTTTAAGAAAGACAGAAAGAAAGAAAGGAGGAAGAGAAAGATAGGTCTTTGCAAACTGTAATTTCCTCAAGCAATTCCTTTTATTACTCAACAGACTAAGTAGATCTATGTCTATCAGCCTTACCATCTGTCTTCATTTTTTGAGGAAATAATATTACTGATTAAAGAGATTTCCTGCTATTTGCACTAACTTCACATTTATTTTGCATATGACTTGATTAGCCATTTGATTTTCTTATGTGTGACTACCTTTCTCCAACTTCTGACAAAGTTTTCCTATCACTCACCTATATTTTAACATTTCATCAGCTACTTGTTGGTGCATGAGTTGCAATTCAAACAGTGCTGCCTTCTTTCACAGTAAAACAAGCGAAGCATTAGGGAATTCCTCCCCTAATCCTGTGGCTTCCCGTTTGCTTTGCAATGCTGGGTGGAACTGTCACTGTGAATAAAGTATTTAGACTGTTATCCTGAACTTGCAGAAATCTTGCTTGACTTGGAACGTAGATTTGATGGCTCGATGCAGAAAGATATGTTTTTGGGGAAAAAATCATATTGTTATTCCAGTGATCATAAAAACAGCTAGAGACACCATTTCTGATTAGAAGTCAGCGAAGGTGACATTTCTTCTGAATTGAATTAGACTGGACTCCTTCAAACTTTGGAAATATTCCAGTACTTTTCTTTGGAATAGAAGTGAATTGAAATTGCTATCTTTTTTCTGGATTGTTTTTTTACTTCATAGTCTAATTTATAGCTCTGCAATTTTTTGGTGCTATCCTCTCAAATGCTCACCAGACCCAACTCTACTTAGCTTTGTTAGAACAGCCTACATTGAATGGATGGCTATAGTTAACATCTGGTCTTCAACTGTGCTGTTGGTAAATCTGTAGTATGGAGAAGATGGGCAAGGGGTTTTGAAACTATTTTAAAAGGAGGGGATAATATATGGGGAGAAATGTGCATTCTTTATTTCTGCATTTTACGTTAGAAAGATCTCGTGAAATGGTATATCAATGATACACTTAAACATATACAAAACCAATGGAAACAACATATGTTTTAACCAAAATTAGAAAAAAAAATCCAGGTAATGAATGAAACAGCGTGGACTATTGTCTGGGGCTTTTAGAGGAACAAACAGTATTACATAATGAATTTCGATGGGAGAAGTCTTTTAACCATCCAAATGTAAACCTTCTGAAGAATGATTTTCATTTTCTTGACCTAGACCCTTGACACCTTTCATTGTCTATGGCAGCAAGTCACACACCTGACCTGCCAAAATTCAGACCATTAAATGCCAGCAAATCTGTTTGTCCAGATTTTTGAAACCCCCAAACCTAAAGACACCTCCCCATAAGAGGCCAGAATTCTAGGGCTTGCTTTTCAGTTCAGAACTATTGACACATCTTGTCAGAGGTGGTGAGCAATTGTTGGATTTGCTCTGCTCAAGACAATTGAATGAGATAATAATGAGGATTTTAAAAGTTGCTCCTGTTTTTGACAACTTAATATGTAGGAAGTAGGAAAATAATCAGGCAGAGACTGAATACTTCCTTCCCTTTGATGATGTTCATACTTTCATTCTGGCAGTTTAAATTACACTTTCTGCCCCAAAGAATGCAAGCCTTTTAATAAAGACTAAGCTTTGTTGTCAGCTAAAGATGCCTCTTAACTACAAAATTCACGTATAAATTGAACATTTTACAATCATATATAAATACCATTGGGTTCAATTCTCATACTCTAGCTATGCATAAGTTTTCAGTTCTGCCCTATATAGCTATTAATATCTTATTAATCAGTTTGCCATTAATGACCTTCCTTCCAAAGCAAATTTTAAAGCCAGCATTAAATCTTTGGAATATAAAAGTTCCTTTGAGCCTGCATAGCACATAAGACATGTATTCCTTGGGCACATGACTTTTTAACCTTCTATAGTTGCTGTTAATCCTTACACACTGAGAAGAAACCCAATAGCAGCATTTAGAAGAAGCAATTTGAATGGGACACTAATGGAACTCTGATTTCACCCATGCAACATCCTTGATCCAGCTTGTCCCTTCGGAACTGCTTTGAAAAATAAAGGCAACATCAGGATAGATCTGATTATACAACTCACACATGTTTTCTGGTTTCGTTATTGGTCTCCCTTAAGTTGGCATTTAATGCAGTTTAGGATATATTCATTGCTAGAACTCAGAGCTAATTATCCTGATTTGTTTAGTCTAGAGCACACACCATTGGTCTGATTGTCTTCTTCTATCCTAAATATGGAATTTCATCTGGTTCCAAATTGTAATTCAAGATTTGCATCTGGATTGACCATTTCTGTTCAGTCCTAAATGCATTTTGATGAGCTGTTCTTCTTCACAATTTCATTGCTATATCATGAAACTAAGGTTCGCAGGAATGAAATTCATGCATACACAATATAATAGGGAGAGGAGAAAATATTTCTTTTTTTAAATGCAATGTGGGCAAGTTATTTTTAACTAATTGAGATGTGAATTCCTCAGCTGCCTTCAAATATTACATACTGCAATAACAGACACACCCCGATTATATGCTCATGTAGGCAATTACAACACGAATAATGTTTAACATTGCAGAGAACATTTGGCCAAAGTTGTTCAATCTGATGGAAAGAAAATTTACTATCTTTCCAAAAGACAAGGGAATTTCAGCGAAACTCTCTTGTGCAGTGTGCTTCTAATTAGCGTGTGACCAGGTGGGTAAGAAGTAAGTGCATGTGGCTGTGCGTGTGTGAATGTTTTTTTCCCCTTCCAAAGGACAGTCCTCTTTCCAGAAGTTTGCAGTCTTCCAGATGTACTCAAGTGCAAAATCTCTTCCAAGTCCAACTGCTCAACTGCTGATGACTTGATGAACACATCCATGAAGTTTTCTTGACCAGCCTACCAAAATGGATAGATGCTGCTTTCAAAAGTCTTCTTCCTGTTTGGCTTTTCAGATTAAGAGGGAAAAATATAAAGAGTTGGGAAAGGGCAATTCATTCTTTATGTGTCCAGTCCTGCATTTAAAATACAATACTATCATCTTGATATTATTGTTACATATGCAGCATTGCTTTCATGCTCAGTTATATCAGCATGCAAGCAATGACATGTCAGTAAATGACTACAGGTAGTCCTTGACTTACAACAGTTTGTTTAGTGACTGTTCAAAGTTACAATGGCATTGAAAAAAGTGACTTAGGATCATTTTTTCTACCTATGAACCCATTCCCAGGGTCACATGATCAAAATTCAGATTGTTGGCAACCGATTTATATTTATGATGGTTGCAGTATTCCAGGGTCATGTGATCTCCTTTTGCGACCTTCAGAATAGAATAGAAAGGATAGAGTAGAGTAGAGTAGAGTAGAGTAGAGTAGAGTAGAATAGAATAGAATAGAATAGAATAGAATAGAATAGAATAGAATAGAATAGAATTCTTTATTGTCCAAGTGTGATTGGACACACAAGGAATTTGTCTTGGTACAAATGCCCTCAGTGTACATAAAAGAAAAGATACATTTGTCAAGACACTTAATGGTACAACATTAAGGTACAACACTTAATGATAGTCATAGGATACAATAAGCAATCAAATCATAGTAGGAAACAGTCAATAAAAATTGATAGGATGCAAGCAACAAAGTTACAGTCATACAGTCACAAGTGGGAGGGACAAGGAAAGCCAGATTCACTTAACAACCATGTTACTCTTTTAACAAATGCAGTGATTCACTTAACAACTATGGCAAGAAAAGTTGTAAAATGGGGCAAAACTCACTGAACAAATATCTTACTTAGCAAAATACATTCTGGGCTCAGTTGTGGTCATACGTTGAAGACTGCCTATATTCTTGAGGAATCAACAAAGATAAATTTCACTCAGCAAGGACAAATTTAAATTAGGTGGAAAATTAGAACCATGTTTCTGGCTTTCTCAGGACTGTGATTTTGTCAGGTTGATGCAATGGTGGTAAGATTCATGTAGGTCATCCATTTATTTACATTACATATATACTTTCCCTCAGTGATGGGATTCAAATTTTTTTACTGCATGTTATGTGGGCGTGGCTTGGTGGGTGTGGCAGGGGAAGGATACTTTAAAATCTCCAGTCAAAGGTGGGATTTGCTGGTTCTCTGAACTACTCCAAATCTCCACTACTGGTTCTCCAGAACTGGTCAGAACCTGCTGAATATCATCTCTTCCTTCCCTACCCCCAACCTAAAGACTCTGGTCAGGTGCAATAAAGCTAAACTTAATATGCAATTAAAACTCCAAACACCTGGAGAAAGAACAATAATTTGAAAACAATCCAACACATGGAACCTGCCACTTACTTTATCCTAATCCTTTGGGGAAAAGCCAAACACTTGAAAATTGTAATGACCTTCTCTATAAGTTAAGACCAGAGGTGGTATTCAGCAGGTTCAGCAGGTTCTGACCAGTTCTGGAGAACCGGTTGCGGAAATTTTGAGTAGTTCAGAGAACTGGCCAATCCCACCTCTGACTGACCCCGCCATCCCCATCTATTCTCTGCCTCCTGAGTCCCAGCTAATTGGCTGGGTCTTCTTTGGTTGCCCTGCCCAGGAGAACGGAGCTGGAAAGCAGGTTAGTGGGGTGGGGAGGGAATGGGGATTTTGCAGTATCCTTCCCCTGCCACGCCCACCTAGCCACGCCCACAGAATAATAGGTAAATATAAATCACCTAAACTTTTTTAAATTGCTGGTCAGCCCTAACCAGGACAACTTTCCTAATACGTTTCTGAAGATCTTTGACTTCCAATATGACTTTACAATAGCAAAATTACAGTTAAGGGTCCACCATGGATTGATTTTTTAAAAAGGAGAGACAGGCCACTCTTTTCCATATGGTTCGAATCAATTATGAAATGAACCCTGTAGAAATAATTTCAGATGTTGGAAATCCTTTAAATGGCAAAATCTAAAATAGATTTACTGTATTCTTGTTTCTCTCTCTTCCCCTATTCCCCATTAAGAGATAGGCAAACCAGTAAACGAACTATTATTGCAAAATACCAGATACCAAGGTGAGATTCCCCATAACTGTATATGATAGTGTCATCTTTTCCTGATGACTTAAATCATAAATACTGATATCTATCTATCTATCTATCTATCTATCTATCTATCTATCTATCTATCTATCTATCTACCTACCTACCTACCTACCTACCTACCATTCCCCACTACCAGACATTATAGAGGACCCTGCTCCAACCGTAACCATATTACAAATCGAAACCCTCAAATCGCCGCCATTAACCGCTCGAGACATAGCCTTAGAGACAAAAAAGGACCCTGTTTTAGCACGAGTCCTCAGCTGGGTAGAACAGGGTTGGCCGGTCAGTGCAACTGATGACACGTTCAAGCCATTTAGGAATCGTCAAACAGAACTATTCTCCCAGAAAGGTTGCATAGTATGGGGAGACAGAGTCATAGTCCCGGAGAAATTGCAATATAGGGTATTGAAAATGCTGCATGATGGACATCCAGGCATCGTGCGGATGAAGGCACTAGCCAGGAGTTACGCATGGTGGCCTGGTTTAGATAGACAAATAGAGATTTGGGTAGCAAAATGCAGTAAATGCCAGGAGACTCGCTCCGCTCTTCCAAAGACTCACCCAACTCAGTGGGAAACGCCTCGAGGTCCTTGGTCCCGTATCCACATCGATTTTATGGGACCCACAAGAGGACACACTTTCCTCTTAACAGTGGATGCCTATTCAAACTGGCTTGAAGTCCAAAAAATGAAAAGCACCATCACAGACGTAGTCACTAAAAAACTGAATAAACTATTCACTACCCACAGACTTCCCGATGTCCTCGTCTCAGAAAATGGCCCCCAATCCACTGCCCAGCCATTCGAACAATACCTGGCAGATCGGGGCATCCGCCTGCTTTAACATCGCCAGCTCACCCTGCGGCCAATGGTAGGGTTGAGCAAATGGTTCAATTTGTAAAACAGACCCTGTACAAAATGGACCACGGCGACATTGATGATAAAATAAACTGAATGCTTTTTCTCCAACACATAACTCCAAACGGCACCATGAACAAAACCCCAGCTGAACTCCTGATGGGCCGGAAACTTCGCTCGCATCTCGATCGCCTCCACCCAAAGTACGCACCAGAACAACCCCCGGGATCCAGCAGCAAGTGTCGGGCATTCCAGAAAGGGGACCTTGTGTTTGCAAAAAACTTCTTGGGCGACCCATTGTGGGCCCCCTGACAATAACACAACTTACAGGACCCCGATCCTATCGACTACAAACGGCAGACGGTAAGATGTGGAAACGCCACATAGACCAACTCCGTTCTAGATTAGCGCCGGAACCTCTAGCTGGGGGAGGGGGGAAGGAACATGGAGGAGGGCGAAGAAAGAATCGAACCCAACAGCCCAGGGGATACTCACCATCCGAGGGAGAACCGAGCCAGGGAGCGGCCTCGCACATGACAGGACCGTGACGGAGGCAGATCCAGGGAACCCGGAAGACAGCGCCGATGAAAGCAACCCGGGACCACAATCTTTGCCATCCAACCCAGCTGGCAGCCCACCAGAACCAGAACCAGAACTGGGACAGAACCCGGTGGAACAGCGCAGGTCGAGCAGACAGGTGAAGCGGCCTGCCTACTTGCGAGAATACGTCACCCCACCCCTCAGATGGAACCAAGGGGGGAGGGGTGTTATGGATTAAGCCGACGCAGCGATACAACCTTCAACAGCTTCGTCTTACAGCAGGCTTGTAATCCTGCAATTCTCATTGGCCCGTAGATAGCGAGTCGTGATTGGTCAGGTTTGCCCAGTCTGATTGGCTGTTAACGGGAACCTCTGATTGGACGCTTGTGAAAGCAATAGACTCAGTTCATTGGTTGTTCTATAAAAGAGCTACTGCTGCCAAGATATTTTGCTCCGTTCTTTCTTGTTAATAAAGAGCTGAAGTCACCATCCGATGCCTCGTCCCCATTCCTTGCGCCCATGCCCAGGACTTAACACATCCATTATCACCCTTAGATATCTATCAAACCCATCCAAAAATGTACATACATAAATAAGTACACACGTAGATACATACATATGGCACACACACACAATGCCCATGGCTTTATCATTAGGGATCCCTGTTAAGTTTGCCTGAGGGAATGTGTCTGTCTTTAATTTTTCCCCCACGGAATTCAACAGCTGTCTGCTTCAGAGGGATGATGTTTAATTGGAAGGTTGCTAGATAACAGCAGAGTCTCTTTGAAATACAAGCTAGCAAAAATAAATGAAGTAGAACTCAGGTTAACATCAATAGTCGGTTCTTTCAGAGCACTGAGGTCTGGCAGTTACCCAAAAACATTGGATGCTGATGCAAATTTTGACTCTAGCTATCACATCATCACTTATTTAAAAATGTAAAGATTGCCCTTTCAATGAGATTGGGAGCCCATTTAATCCTTTATCCCAGGGGTAAGGAACGTTGACTCTTTTATCACTTATGGACTTCAACTCCCAGAATTCCTGAGGGAGCCATAAAAGGTTCCCCATCCCTGGCCTACTGGTTTTTTCAGTTGTGAGGGAAATCAATTTTTGACTTGAATGGGACTGTTTAATATACAAATGTAGGACATACAAAGAATATATATAAAAATATGTCCTACATTTGTATATTAAACAGTCCCATTCAAGTCAAAAATTGATTTCCCTCACAACTGAAAAAACCAGTAGGCCAGGGATGGGGAACCTTTTATGGCTCACTCAGGAATTCTGGGAGTTGAAGTCCGTAAGTGATAAAAGAGCCAACGTTCCTTACCCCTGCTTTATCCTATTCCAAATAGTGCTACTTGATGCTGCAGGAAAGCCCACAAGAAGGGTGTTGTTGTTGGCCAAGAATATACATCTGTATAATATCTATATAAAGGTACTATGCTACTTTTTACTCAATCAGACCAGTAGTTTATAGAGGCCAGTACTGTACAGTTTGACATCCTCCCTCCCTCCCTTCCAATTGGAGATGTTTAGCACAAAACCTGGATCTTCTTCACACATCTGCTTTGAATGAAACAGCAGAATTTCAAACCACAGAAGCTGATAACTGATTAACAGAAATTGTGCTGGTGCTGACCTTGATAAAGATCATGTTAGCTCTTTGAAGTTGAGGAAGCTGGATATAGTAATACGAGTAAGGATATAGCTCTGTGTGTTTGTGTATGTGCAGACAAGAGAGGGAGGAAGGGGGAGAGAGAGAGAGAGAGAGAGAGGGACACAGAGAGAGGGTACACACCAGAGAACTTTTACAGTTGCATAATGCATTTTTTATTTTGTGAAATAGATCCTAAATAGTTCTGGTACCCCCAAACTCTATATTTTTCCATAACAGAGTTGGATGGAGCAGTGGTTTCCTCCATTGGCAGAGAGGAATTTCATTTCTTTTGCATGGAATGAGGGATTTAGAGGGCCATTTTTTTTTTTCCTGCAGGCAGATCTATTGATGACATCTATAACTCTCAATGTTTCTTGCATTGGTAGCATTATAGGAAAGTGGAAGAGCTAATTCTACTTTCTACAATTTTCCAGTTAGGTTATTTAAAACAAACTAGGAGAGCAAACTATCTCTTCAAGATGTCCAGATTTGCCAGCACAAAGAAAATGTTCCTTTGTTTCTTTTGTTCCTGCCAAGTATCATCTTGGAAAACCCAACTAAGATGTGCAAATATTTATAAAAACAGTCAATAAAGGTTTATAGCTTTGATGAAATCTCACAGAACTGTCATTGGAGTTCTTTAGAATGGGAAAGTGGAACAACCAACGATGCTTCAGAATGATGGGAAGATGTCTAACAGAAAAATTAGTTTCAATAACAGCTCAGTAGTAAAATTACACATCTCATATAACAATCATCAGCAAATTTCTGAAATTGACTGATAAACAAATGCCAAGAGAAAGAAGAAAACAATTATCCAGCATTCTGAGAATAAATTAGAAAATCAGTAAACTTCTGTATCGAGGGTGGGGTAATTGCATGGTACCACATTAGTCATGATGGCCGTAGCATGAGATTAATACATGGAACTGCACAAGATCAGTATCCTTCTCATAAAATAAACAGGTCCAGCAGAATATTTGTTTAGCTATGAGAAAAACAGCAGCAACTGTAGAGCAGAAATCAAAATATTAGAATTGAAAACAGGGATGGGATTCGACTGGTATAACTCCTGGTTCTGTTGCCCTTTTTTTCTGCTTTTGCAACTGCAGCTGTGCCGCACAAAGCAGCTGAGGTTGAAAAAGCAGGAAATAAAGGACAGGTAAGAGCCCAGCCGGGCAGGTGCGCCAAAACAGCAGCAGACATAGAACTGGTTCTGTGTCTGCTGCTCTTCAGAACAACCGGTTCTACAAAGGTGGACAGAACCTGTAGAATCCCACCCCTGATTGAAAATTTGTGGGGCAGACTTTGGCATGCTCATTTACAAAAACTGGGACTGATTATGTGAGCCAGTTCATTATTTTGGATTTATTTGCAGAGAGGCTAAAACCTATTAGCTTTGTTATTCCCAGACTCAAATGCAAGCAGCTTTAGTTCTTGCCTCTCTTCTGATCATCCTTTATGTCTTTGATGTACGGTCTAAAAGTAGACCTTTAGAAGCTAGGCCAGTGTTTCTCAACCTTGGCAACTTTAACTTCAACTCCGAGAATTCCATAGCCAGTAGGATAAACCAAGAGTCCTCAGTTTTACCCCAAGAAAAGAGACTCTATTAGTTGAAGATGGCTGATAAGACTTCCTTGCCTTGCTGTATGGAATGAATGGAGGAGGAATTTGAAAAGGCCAGTTTGCTTGACAGCTGCCTTCATTTATGGTTTTATGCAACTGACTTTGCCTTCTAATTAAATGCACAAAAGTGGGTTTTCCTACTTAAATAAAAAAACAAAAGCAAAGATTTCAGGCCTCCTTTAAATGAAAGGAGGAATATGTTCCATTGTTTGCATGCAACATTTTTTAAAGTGTACAGTCTACTACTGGTAGTGGATGTGCATTTAGATGTACTAGCATGCATTAAATTATTTTAGCCTGCCTTGGTTTGGGCAGAGGTTCAAATATGGTTCTATTGATTTTCTATCCTAGGCAGTTTAGTTGAAATGCAGATGCAAAATATAACTGAAGCATTTCACATTTATGTTGGTGGACGCAGTGTCTCTCAAACTGGCCTTTAGTTGTGGTTTGGCAGATGAGGCTTTGTAATAGGAACAGGGTCTTAATCAGACCTATTGGTTTGGGAGATACTTGATGGCCCCAGATGGAAGAATCTATATCTCTTGTGGTTCTGAAACAGAGGTTAAACTACCATCCATGAAGGACATAGTAACAGAGATGTGCTTCAACCACGTGCTGCTGGTTTGTTCAGCTGATTGCTTCTGGCCAAAATTGTGATGGAAGGCTCCTACTAACTTTCTGTGCTGCTGGTTGAAAGGCTTTTTGGTAATATGGCTTGAAATAAACTTACAATCTTTAATGATGGTAATCAACTTGGAAGTCATCCTGTAACTTGGTACCTTCAATGTCATCGAAAAGCTGCATTAAGGTGGCTGTAGATTCTAGATTTTAGACTGCCTTCCAGGAGTGCTTTGAAATTCCTTATGGCCACCCTAACTTGGAAGACTTCTTAGTATGTTTTTTACAGTATTTTATAGTATTTCTCCAAGAAGTCCCTCCAGCACATATTTCCTGATTTCCTGAATCTGTATGGAGTCACATGGATGTAATTTTTTTCAGCTAAGATTGCAGGAAATATCAGAGAAAGCATTATGAAGATTGAAGTAAAACAATATGGATGCCATCTTCAGGCCTAAAAGCTAGGATTCCATTATTGGAATCCTAGCTTTCATTGTTTGAAAGGATGCTTTGTTTGAAGCTTCATCATAATTAAGTATTAAGTATACCTCTCTAGAACAAAGGTGGATTCAGGATGAATTAGCTTGAGTGAAGCAGTGGTAGATTAGGAGAATAAAGACAGAATTCCTTGTGCAAATTTTTTATTTTATTTTATGCACAAGACCCTTCTAGAAAGCAAGAACTTTCTAAAAGTACTTTTGATGGATGAAACTTTTCTAGATTGGGATTTGAAAAGGAGGAGGAGGAATTGGAGAAGGAAATAAGTTTCTCTTTAAACTTATTTGCTTCTTTTGGCATTCCTTTGGTGTTTCCTTCTGAAAAATGTTGGAGCCTTTCCAAATCTTCATCCAAGAAAAGTCTTTATGATACCCAGTTGTTTTGACTGTTTTAAAACTTACCTAGTGTAAGTTTGGGTAGCTATTGGAAAAACCTAGCACTATAGACCATACATTGACACCGGTAGGGGTTTAGAGATATTAGAGGATGGTTGGATCATCCATATGAATCGATGCCTCAAAGAAGGACCTAAGCTGATCATTTGTGACTGCATTTGAGAAAACTTTTTTTAGTGAATCTGTTTATAACCATTAGTTTCCTTTATATTTCTGTCTTTAGTCAGGTTTGATAAGGACACAGGAGAATGACTTCCTTATATCACCATTACCTCAACACCTAGCACAGCAACTTCACTATATGCCACCTGCTGGACACCAACCTCATATATTGTATAAACGGACAGCCGAAGAGAAAGTGCACCAGCACAAAGTAGATCCAAATCTTTACCACTTTCCCCCTGACCGTCACAGCAACCTCACTGCCCACAAGTACCACATTCCAGCTAACGATTACCGCCATGGAAGGTTTCAAAAGCAGCATTTTTGTGGACGGCGCAGGAAATGTATGTAAGGACACTTTTCTTTCTCTTTCTCTCTCTTTTCCTCTCTCTCTTTGACATAACAATCCTAAGCATATTAGCTTCTTATTGTTGTACTCAAGGTTTGTAGGCTTGATTCAGATGCAGAAGTGTCTGAAGAGTCTGTCACAGAATTTTCTATCTTGGAATAGACCTTTCCAACAACTTCAGAAATGGTCTAAACTAAACTAAACTAAACCATGGACCATTTGAAATGGTCTGTTTTGGGAGCCAGTCATTTCTGCTATATGCAGTATGGCCACCATAAGAACAGAATGTTCACAATATCTTTAAGAAGAAGGATAGAGTGCTGGTGTCAATAGATACATATGAGCATCTAAGGAGCACATGAAGAACCAGATAATACAGTCTTTTTTTTTTTAGGATGCTAATGGTTCCATACTTTCATAATAGATATTATATCAGACTTCCCAACCTAATGTTCTTTGCACATGTTGGATTACAACTCCCACCTTTCTTCCCTTTTCCAATCTCCTTCCTTCCTTCCTTCCTTCCTTCCTTCCTTCCTTCCTTCCTTCCTTCCTTCCTTCCTTCCTTCCTTCCAGCCTTCCTTTCCTTCCTTCCTTCCTTCCTTCCTTCCTTCCTTCCTTCCTTCCTTCCTTCCTTCCTTCCTTCCTTCCTTCCTTCCTTCCTTCCTTCCTATAAAACAGGCAGGTATTAAGGGATACGTTTAGCAATACAGTGCATGCTTTGATATTACTATTTTTTCTTTTTAATTTTTTCTTTTTTCTCTTTTGCTTCTTAATAGCAAAGGCAAGTCTGATCTCAAGAGAGGGTAGCCTGGAAAATTTCTTAATAAATTATTAATAAAATAATAACATAAATTGGTACCTTTTCCTGATCTTATATTCCAGCTGAAGAGAGCTTTAAGCCTATGCCTTGAAAATAAGATGTAGTGCTTTTACTGTCTACGGCCTAAAAGCTGTGAGACTATAAAGTCATCTCTATGCTGTTTCTCCATCTTTCAGCCCTCTGCTTTCTTCTGTGTCTTTCTAGAAATCTTGGAAAAAGTGTGTATGTGCATATGTTTCATTTATTCTGTTTTTGTAGTTAGATTTAAGCACACAACTGTTAATTGCAAATTCAACTGATGTCTGCATCTTTATATGTAAAGGAACTGCTGACTAAACAAAAACAAATCAAAAATCTGTTTCCCAAAAGCACTTACGGGGTAACAGTAAAGACCCAGTTATCCTATGGAAACAAAATCTTATTGGTCCAACTCAGGAACGTGATCAGTTTTCTTTAGAAAAATGCACAGTTTACAGGAGATTCATCCTGCAGCATGGATGGTTTTGATGCTAATTTTTAAATATGATGTTGGATGGAGCATTGCAAAACCTGGCTCTCGAACATGAGGTCCATTTTGATGAATGCTTTGCATTTCTATTCATTTGGCCCAGATGGGCTTTATTTTGTAGCAAACATGTTTCTAGCATTATTCTTCTAAACCTCCTAAAACTTTACTTTCTTGCAGTGTTATTTCTTATCACAATTCTCTACTATCCCTCAGTACAGTATCTCTGTTTTGGAATTGTTGGTGCTCAGGTTGGCCTGCCACCCAACTAAGAAGAAAAGGACTGGATGCATGCACAACACTACCAACATTTGAAGTGTTTTTTTTTTTATACAGTAGAAAAATGTTTGTCAATGTCAGGAACTTAAAAGTTGTGTGGACTTCAATTCCCAACATCCTGACTAGGGAATTTTGGAAATTGAAGTCCACACATCTTAAAGTTCCTGAGATTGAAAAGCACTGCTGTAAACAAAAAGGAAGGAAATTATTGGAGGTTGATGAATGTGTGTTTCCTGTAGACAAATTTTAAAAAATTAGGGAGAGATATTGATTTCAAGATAGTTCACCTTTCTTTGTGTTGCAGGATAACACATTCACTTCCAAAAACTGAGCAAACGTATCTTGAAAAGGACTCTGGTTGGCAACTTTTGATTGGCATTTAGCCTTTTTGTGTAATCTCCTAGATTTATTCAGGGTTTTAGTTCCTCGACATCTTAGGACAAAATAACAACAACAACAACAACAACAACAACAACAAAATTAGTTCTGAGTCTTTTCCAAATCTCTGCTCTGTTTCATTTCAGATAGTCCTAAGCCACCCACTGAAAATACATTCATCTTATCTGACGAATATGGCAGCCAAGTGAGGTTGAAAAGATCTCCCATTAAAAATCAGAAGGGTGGAAGTTTGAATGTTGAAACCCTGGTGGTGGCAGATAGGAAAATGCTGGAGAAGCACAGCAAGGAGAACATTACCACCTATATCTTAACGGTGATGAACATGGTAAGGCAAGATGTTGGACAAATAAACTGTGGCTCTTGGAGTGGGTTCAAGGTTAAGAGGGGTAGCAGTGGGGAAGTTCAGCTTAGCATCTGGATCGCAGGGAAATGCAGTGTAAATGCAACTTATTTGAATTAGGGCTATGCTAGTTTAAAAAGCACACCAATATTGTCCAGCATTTCAAGAGAATTTTTTTGCTTTGGGGAAGTTTCTTAGGAAACACTGGTTCACATCTGTATGGATCCTTCTGCTTCTAGAAACAAAGTGGAGTGTCTGTCTTAGGGTGCTCAGGCAAAAATGCTTCATCCAGTATTACTTTCTTATTTTATAACCAGTCCCAGACTACCATGCATATCAATTTAAAGTCCAATGACATATAGTAAAATGATATAAGAACAATATGAAAACTTGGTACCCCACTTAATGGAAACAGTAATCGGTCCCACGCTAATTACAGAGTTCTGTAAGATACAAATGCAAATTCAGCCTTAGCTAGTGTTGTTTTAGACTCTTTGTCTGCCAAGGGAAGCTTCATGTAAAATTAATCTGGTCTTTGACAGAATGGCCTAATGAGGGGTGTTAGCAGCTTACTATGAGTATCTCTATGTGGGTCAATGATTCACTATTCCCAAACTGACAAGGGCAATTTCTTTCTCCATAAATTTTCTGGAATTGGTCCTTCATACAATTGATGGCAAAATATAAAAAGGGAATAATATGAAAGCAAGCTTTTTCAAGATACACTCCATATATCCAACCATCCAACACTTTCAGGAACTGGAAGAAATTTCTGTTGCTGAATATTACATGACTAAAATCTGTTCCAGCTAATGAAAGTACCATTACTTTGAAGCCAAGCACTTCAATGAAGCAAATTGGGTTGCCCCTGTGCCTCAATTGGGAGAATGATGTCATTCTATGGCACAAAGCATCCTGCTGAGAGGAACCTCAGCTTCCTTGCACATCCCAATGTACTTGCAGTTTGAGATGTGCAGCTAGAAAATGATTTGCAACTTGTATTATTGATTAAGTGTATCAACACATCTCTGCCCATTTGGACAGGATAGAGCCAATCTGGCTTGGCCTAAGATTTATCTAGTGTAGCATTATGGTGATCAGGAGCTAATGGAAGCTCACAAGGAGATGTATATTCATGCATGTGCAAATTGCAAATGAAGATGAAATTTATCAGAGATTATGGGACTCAAGAAACTATGCACAAATAACATTAGAGCACTCAACAAAAGGATTCTGAGAATGATTATAGTTTGATAATGTTGGTTATCTATCATCTATCTATCTGTCATCTATTAATATTGATTACCTATCTATCCATCAATCATCTATCTATCATCTATCTATCTATCTAGTATCTAGATCTATCTATCTATTGATCTGTCTATCTATCTATCTATCTATCTATCTATCTATCTATCTATCTATCTATCTATCTATCTATCTACCATGTTTCTCCAACCATACAACCTCCACCAATAGGAAGGCCCAGCATGATTTCTAGGCATGAGGTGAAATTAAGCCCCGCCCCCAAAATTTAGGCCTATTTAAACCATACGTTTCCCCGCCATTTCTCACATCGTTCTTTCGAACTACACGAGGTGAAGAGAAATGGGGGAGAAGGGTGGGGGGGGGATGGGGAGAAAACTTGCCTTTAGGAGTGCCCTGCAGGTAGCCTAGGCTAGAATTGCAAGAGACAAAGATAGATAAAAGGTACTTCATGGAGCTTTCATAAGCCACAGGATTTGACTGGGTCCATGCCCAGCACTGATATAAATAAGCCACATTGTCATGTTAGATTAAATAGCACAATGCCATCAATGCTGTGGCCTTGCTTGAGTGTTTATGCTTTGCTTCAAAGTGAGGAAGGAAATGAGGTTATGAACTTGCTCCCTCTATCCCCTCCTGACCTTTTTCCTCGCTTGTGTTAGCAGGAGTGGGAGTGCATATTTGCTTCTTTGGCAGTAGACCTTCATTAATAAGGAGGGTGCATAGAGCCTGAAGTTCAGGACAGTGGAGATACCAAGGTATATTATTTCCTGGCAGAAGGAATTTAAAGATTTGGTCTCAGGCTATAACACGCTTGCTGACTTCTGAAGGATCATTGTCTTATCTTATGAATTTACCTATTTAAGACTGTTTTGTGGACATTTTCTGTAGTTGATTCCTCCTTTTGCAGTGGTTTTCTAAGGTTCAGATATGGCACTGAGCCATATTGCTGTCAGGTTTCCAAGTGATGAAATCCATTTAAAAAGAAAAGTACAAAGTCCATCTTCAAAAAAGATTTCTTTTATTTAGGAAAGCATCAAATTGGCAAAGTCCATGGTATTTCCAGATCTGACGCAACCCAGAATTACCCCCACAATATTACAAGTTAGAAACAATCCCCCAAAGTCACATTCTCCAATAGAAGTAATTCAACGTTGCTTGATGTCATAAATCTCCACCGCAAAGGGCGCCAGCAAGGACAGCTCGTTTCCCATGGGAAGAAATATTTATTTATTTATTTATTTGATTTGTCAATCTCTTACAAGATAATAGGGATAAGTACAAACATAGTTATGAATACATGAAATGGATACATATAAGAAAAATAAAAAGAAACAATAGGACAGGGACCGTAGACACGTTGGTAGACTTATGCACGTCCCCTACAGACCTCTTAGGAAAGGAGTAAGGTCAATAGTAGACAGTCTAAGGTTAAAGATTTTGGGGTTTGGGGAAGAAATCAGAGAATCAGTAGAGTATTCCAAACATTGACCACTCTGTTGCTGAAGTTGTATTTTCTGCAATCAAGTTTGATGCTGTTAACCTTGAGTTTGTATCTATTGTGTGCTCTTGTATTGTTATGGTTGAAGCTGAAGTATTCATTGACAGGTAGGACATTGCAGTGTATGATTTTATATACTATTCTTAGATCGGACTGAAGGCGGCGTAGTTCTAGGTTTTCTAGGTCTAGAATTTCAAGTCTGGTGGCATAAGGTATTCTGCAACGAGTAGAGGAGTGGAGAACTCTCCTTGTGAAATATTTCTGGACTTTCTCAACTTTGTTGATATCAGATGTGGGTTCCAGACTGATGAGCTGTATTCAAGTATTGGTCTAGCAAATGTTTTGTATGCTCTAGTTAGTTGTGTGATATTACCAGAGAAAAAGCTACGTAGGATTAGGTTAACAACTCTTAATGCCTTTTTGGCTATGTAGTTACAGTGGTCTCTAGCACTTAGGTCATTAGAGATGAGTACTCCAAGGTCCTTGACAGAGTTTAGATCTTGATTATTGTATTTTATTTTCTGATTTTTTTTGCCAATATGTAAGACAGAGGATTTATTTGTTGAGATTTGAAGTTGCCATTTGTTTGACCATTCTGATACATAATCGAGGTCTTTTTGAAGGGTAGCAGTATTTTCTGTGGTGTTGCAACTCTCTTTATCTCCACTCCTCCCCTCTTAGGAATGTGTCAAGCCCGAAACCTTTCCCCCATGACTGCCACAGAGAAAGTAAGAAAAAGAATATATCTACTAAGACTAACTAAAATGGCTACACTTATGTCAATTTCGGGCTTGACAATTGCTCTATTAAGCCATGATTTATTTAATTGTCAACCACAATTGGTTCGATAATTTATATGATAACCAAAACTTGAAAGCTGGTTAGCCAAATGCAGTAATTGGGGCATCCATAACATGTTATATCAAAACCAAATGTGTAGTAGGAACCTAGCTAAGACAGTTATTTTAATCAACCACTCTGATTTGCAAAACTAGAGAGGAAAGGGGTGTTTTTGTGTGTGTGATTCCAGGCCCTTTTCCTCCATTATACTTGTCCTCCATTGTCAACATTTGCATGGTCTGTTAGAGTTTCCATCAAAAATTAGGAATGCTAATATGTCAATCTTGATTATAATTGATTAGATCACTATTGTTGAGATATTTTCAGCTTTTCTCACTTATGCCCCCACCCTACCCCATGTTTACCAAAGTGTCTTCAAAATATGCTGGTTTACCACACAATTTTTCCTGCACAATTTTGATGAGGCTCAAACAAAGAGAGGATGTGTTCTGTGTGTCCCTCGAGCTTTAGTTGTCCACTTCTGTTTTAATTTCATAGTTTTGTCAGGAGTGAATTTCATCTTCCTATCAGTTTTACTTGCCAACCAGTTGTTTCTTCTTCCTTATCTTCTTTGCCATGTTAATCTTTTTACAGGTCTCAAGTCTTTTCAAGGACGGTACAATTGGAAGTGACATCAATATCATTGTTGTGAGCCTTCTTCTTTTGGAGCAAGAACCTGTGAGTAATTTGCCATCATTTTTGGTCGGAATGTGTTTTACATACAGTTAGGGGTTGCAGCATTGAGGCTCAAGCCTTTTGCATAAGAAATTGCTCTGAAGAATATATTTTCATGGTGATTCTCTTGAGTTTATGAACCATATGCAATAACACAATGAGTGTCAAATCCATGACAGTAACCCAGAAAAGTAGTTCTCACAGAGTTTTGTTTAGCCAGAATTATGACAGGGAAAAAAATTACAAGGATAAGGTAATAGAATCTTGGAAATTGGTTTTGTATATATTTTAGTTTATCCTTTATCAGGTGTATACTAAACTGGGCCCTTCTTAGTTCTCTTTCTCGCACTACCTTGCTTTAAGATGAAACTTATTTCCCTATTTAGAAATGGAAGGAAATAGCTATGTGTATTTTTTCTGTGATATTTGCAAATGTCCTTTGTCCTCTTTAGGCTTTTAGATGGAAGTCCATTGATTCTCAAGAGTATGTGCCCATGTGTTGTTCCTCCTTTTCTTTACCTTCAATTTCCCTTGTTTTTATTCCACAAATGGAATATGAAAAATGTGAGTGGTGTTGTGTTGTGCTAAGGATGATAAACTGATGGTCTTCCTCAAAATCAAATCAATAAAGGGCTCCAGAAAGGTAAAAGCACTGAAACTGGAACTCAGTTTAATACACACACACAGTCTCCCTCTCTCTCCCTCTCTCCCTCCCTCCCTCTCTCTCTCTCTCTCTCTCACACACACACACACGCACACACACAAAAACCACACATAACCCCCCCCCCACACACACACATTCTCTGCAGTGGCTGAAGATCATGTTTCACTTAGCTTTATTCAACAATTTGCCTTTAAAGGTTACATGGCTTTAAAAAAATGGTTGCCATGCTCTATTGTCTAAGGATTACTACTGGTTTCTGCTATATTTTTATAAGGCTCTTAAACTCACGCTCAAGATACTACACATAAACGATTTTTCATCAGAATGCTAAAGTGGCAAGTTCTTTTTCTGTTTAATGTTATACCAGGGAGGTGCATGTATGTTCTGGCTGCATGCCTTGGTATTATATACATATAATTGAATTTGACTATCATAATAGGTGACAGAGATAACAGTTGATAATTACTTTGGCAGCCTTTCAAGTATATTTTGAAATGGTTTTTGTTAGATAAGGAACTAAGACAAGGTATAAGCTAAATATAAACAAATGAAAAGGAAAAAAATGTGACTGGCTTACTGTATTCTCCAGTGGGCAGGACATGAAATAATGGGGTAGAAGCTTGTTAAAGAGAGATCCAACTTTGAAGTAAGGTGAAGTTTCCTGACATTGAGAACAAGTAATCAGTGGAACAGTTTGCCTCCTGGATTTGTGGGTGCTTCGTCGCTGGAGGTTTCCAAGAAGAGATTGGACAGTGTGTCTGGCATTTTATAAGGTCTTGCCTTGTAGCAAGGGGTTGGGCCAGAAGATCCCTGAGATCTTTTCCAGCCATGTTTCTATGTGGCCTTCAAAACACTGAATCCTAAATGGCATCGTTCTTAACAATGAAAAGCAAATGCATATTTCATGTTATTCTCTACTTACTTTTTATTGCCTCCCTAGGAATTCTCCTTTCTTTTGTTCCTGGGGATTGAGCTGAGTGATCTTCTGTATTTTTTCTGTAGGGGGGACTTGTGATCAACCATCATGCAGACCAGTCACTGAACAGTTTTTGCCAATGGCAGTCAGCTCTGGTTGGAAAGAATGGGAAAAGGCATGACCATGCTATCTTGCTTACTGGATTTGATATTTGCTCTTGGAAGAATGAACCTTGTGACACTTTAGGTAAGACAGAGAAACACGCGAATGTGGATGGCAAATGATCTAATGATCTAGAAGGGAATATGTGTAGTTCATGGTTTAACTGTGGGATCCTTCGTGCTCCCTGAGCTTGGTGGTTTTCCTGCAGATGTTTCTTTACCCAACTACTCCATTGATGATATTAACTAGTTTGGTAATGAAATGTCTGCAAAAAAAACCCCCATCAAACTCAGAAAGAGGCAAGGACCCCAAAATGGCTTCATAATTCATCAGTCAAATCTTGTTTTACTGAACATTGAAATATAACTGTAGATTAACAGAGGTTGCTGTTGCAAGTAGCCAATCAATACCAAACATGCAGATAGTTTGAAGAAGGAGAAATGTGATTGGCTTAGTTGGTACTAAGAATTGTTGTTCTGGATAACCTTCTGTCCATCTGTTATGGACAGTCCTTTAATCTATCTCCTATAAATCATGTCCCAAGATCATGTTCAAAGCTATATATGATATCAATGTTAATATTTTTATTAAATTTAAATTTTATTTTATTGTTTATTTTATTGTTAATTTTAATATTAAAGTTCATCTGTTGGTTTAATATTTTTAAATATTCTGAATATAGAGAGGAGAAGCAATATTAGGCTCAGGACTACATGAGATGGGAATATATGCATGTGCATATACAGATATAGGAGCATGGGAAAGCATTAATCCTCTCTATGCATGTCTAATCGAAACTCCAAGGCAGACCAATAGGAAAATACAGATTGTGAAAAATCATACTGATCTCTATCGTTCACTTATTCCGTCAATATTAACAGCAGGAATGAATGACATCCCCAAAGAAGAATTATCTGGGCGAGAGAAACATCCCTGTTTAATGGAGATTGTGCTTTAGGAAGCCTCCCAGTTATGTTGTTTTAGATTTTGGAAATATCGCTGGCCAACCATTCTTAATTTCTCCTGGCTGACTTTCAGAAAAGAATTGGCATCTCTTTTTAAAACCATTTTCCCAGCTGACCTAGACTGATGTTGAGTCAGCAGAGAAAATGAGCTCGTGTTAGTTTTGAAGGCCAGCTGTTGCAGACAAGATGCATTTATCTTGGATTGACCCCATTATTTCCATGTGTCTGTCTATTCCTTTTTACACAAGGAAACAAAATATGCTGTGAATGTTCAGCTTCTAAAATGTGGCCTCAATTTCCACAAAGTTAGGCAGCAGCAGAATGCAATTCTTTTCATAATTTCATTCTTTTCCTTCCTCTATGCTTCCTATTTCTTATAATTTCCTGGCAGGCTTTGCTCCAATCAGTGGAATGTGCAGTAAATACCGGAGTTGCACCATCAATGAAGATACTGGCCTTGGTTTGGCATTTACTATTGCCCATGAATCTGGACACAAGTAAGCAATTTCTCATGCATTTTATCCCTATCAAATGCATCAAAAATAAATGCTTTTAATTCATTGTAATCTTGGTATCGTAATGTGGTGCCCTGAACTATTAATGCTCAGTTTAATATAAATTTTGGGTTTGGAGATCTTGTCATAGGCTTATAGTGGCATTATAAGAGAAGGAGAGGACAATATCTTTAATCATCAAAGGTTATAGAGAAATGTGAGAGGACAGTTCAAAGTCAAAATTGATGTATGAAAGTCTAGCATAATATTTAGATGGGGGCTGCCCCAAAAAGTCATTTTGCCTCCAAATATTGATATGACTTTGGGGGAGGCATCAACATTTGGAAAAATATGGGCATGCCAATATTTTAAAGAAAAGTCAGTTGGGACTCCTTTCTCACAAATGTCTTGGTATTTGCATTATGAATTTGATTCTCTAGCAACATAAAGAATGCATTTGATATGCATTCTCTTGGTTTGCCAAGCATTTGATAAGAATAAAACTGAATTATAGACTTGATTATCAGATCTGAATGAGACATTTGGTTTCAGCATACATGTTTATTGGAATATTGGAATTACATTATTTGGAATATTGGAACTTTTGCTTGCTTTTCTAAAAGGTTTTTCTGAATAGACCTAGGTTATTTGTTTTTAAATATCCATTGTCTTTAATGGCTGGAGTTGATGGAAACTTATTTAACACAGTTTATCAGTCTTTATCTGAAGATGCTGGGTTCAATAGGTATTTCCTTGTTTCATCAAGTACATTTATCTTCCTACATTGGAAGAATTGTGTTGTAGTCCTTGCAGTCACACAGCTATTTTGAATGCATTTTATTGCACATTTGAGATTTTAACATCTACTGTTTTCCACTTAGCATTTATAATAAGGACCAGCAAGGGACATATTCAAACAAAAGATGGTTCTTCATACCCCTGCATTCCCTGTAGGGGAATTCTGTAGCATCTAACCATGGCTTTGAGCATGGTATCAAGATTAAACCCAAATGTCCTTTTGTGAGGACACTCTATAGAAATGTCTCCCACACAGAAGCTCTCCTTTGTTGGTTGACAGCTCCATTCAGCTCATCCCTTTTTTTTTTAATCAACAGCCAAAAGCTGCAGTCTTCACATGCTGGGTGAATCCCCAATTCTGCATGAGCTGTTCCAAGCTATTCAGTCCCGACTCTGTAAACACACAGTGAAAAACTGGCTCTGACCTCGTGTCTGCATGAGTGGCCCTTTGACTGATTCCTCTTTATCTGAAAGGAAATGAGGAATTAAAAGACTAATCCTAACTCAGTGCTAATTTTTGCCAGGCGTTGTTTCGGTGGGTGGGTGGGAGGCGAACCATAAAAAATGAGTGTCGGAATTCAGTCCTTGGACCTTTTGAACTGAGATGTGCACTGTTTTGTGAGGGAGTGGGGAGGGTAGGGAAAGAGGCAGAACTATGGGAGGGACACACTCAGTTACAACTGAGGCATGCCCACAACCTTCTTCTCAGAATCAATTTTTTTCCTGTTTCAAAAGTCTGCTTAATCACCACAGATTGGTTAATCCTGTTGTGATATAATTCTACCCTTCTTTTCTCAGAGTAATATTATGATAACAGGGATTGGTTAGGTCCCTTCATGGGTCTGTGGATCAGATCACCACATAGATAAGTGGCAAAATGAACTGACAGGCCAAAACCATAAGACACAATCACAGGGTGAGGGAAAGTAAAGAAAGATGTTAATCCAGATGCAAGGTCAGAAAAAACAGGGATTATCCAGAGATTCAGCCATGTATTTCTCTATGTATCCAATTTGTATGCCGTTAAAGGAATGACCTACTTAACAATGAGGCCAGGACATTTTTATATGTAGTTTTTCTTTAACTCTTTTTTTATAGTTTGATTAAGGTCCTATTTTTAGACACTTACTTACCAGAAAGGGTAGCAATTGAATGCCTTTGGATATAACATGGCTTATTTATATCTAGTAACTTGTTCTTACAGAACTGATGGAAATGTTGTTTTCTCCTTCGTAGTTCCTTGATTAGGCTGTTGTTTAGTTTAGTTTAGTTTAGTTTAGTTTAGTTTAGTTTAGTTTAGTTTAGTTTAGTTTAGTTTAGTTTAGTTTAGTTTAGTTTAGTTTAGTTTAGTTTAGTTCAGTTCAGTTCAGTTCAGTTCAGTTCAGTTTATTGTCATTGCACCTCATACAACGAAATCAAACACCCTCTTCAGTGCACATCATGACCATGAAAATAAACACAAACACACATCCTTCACACTCCACACATTGAACCAAAAACCCCAAACACCACACCAACACTGCACTATATAGTAGAATTCAATAGAGCTACTGCCCTGGGATAGAAGCTGTTTTTCAGCCTATTTGTCCTTATTTTTATTATTCTGTTCTATCTGCCAGATCGTAATAGTTCAAAAACAGGGTTCCCAGGATGAGATGGATCTTTGAGAATGTTTTGAACTTTCTTAAGGCAGCAGGAGCTATAAAGCTCTTCCAAAGAGGGGAGAGGGCAACCAATGATCTTCTGGACAATACCATTAATCCTCTGGAGTGCTTTCCTATCTGCCACTGTGCAATTGGCAAACCATACAGAGGTGCAGTAAGTTAAGATACTCTCTATGGTGCAGCGGTAGAAGGTCACCAGCAGTTTTCCATTCAGTTGTTGTTTTCTGAGAAGTATAATCTCTGCTGGGCTCTTTTGACCAGTGCTGCAATGTGAGCACCCCAGGTCAAGTCCTCTTTTATGGTAACACCCAGAAACTTAATACTGGCCACTTGCTCCACTTGGTCTCCATTGATAAGCAAGGGCTGGATGTCTGATCTGTTCCTTCTATAGTCCACTATAAGCTCCTTGGTTGTATCATCTGCAAATTTAGTAATAGTATTACTAGCGTAAATGGGAATGCAGTCATGCACATAAAGAGTGTAGAGTAAGGGACTCAACATGCAACCCTGGGGTGTACCAGTGTTAAGAATAAGGGCTGAAGAGGTATGATTACCTAATCTGACCCTGAATAAGGCAGTTTGAATAAGAAAGTTCATTTGCTTACTGCTTCATTGTTTGACAGGTGTTAACCCCTGCTTATTTGGGTGTGAATTGCTGGAGAGGAAGTGTTCTGGCCTTTTTTGTTTTCTGTTATATAAGTTATATAAATGTTGTTTATTTCTATGTGCCTGTAGATGGTTGATTTGTCTGTACCAAGCTGCCCTAGTATTTCCCCGTACCAGACTTCCTAGTATTTTTTTAAAATTTATTAGGATCTTCTCAACTTGAAACTATACTTATATCTGTCCACGTGTTGTGAAATTAAGAAGTTGTATCCTGACTTATCTGGTGTTCATGAATGTGCTCTGTTAGTCTTCTGCCTTTTAGTGCTTGTTATAGTCTTTATGCTATATGTTTTAGATGAGTCCTGTTTTTTCTTCTCAGGCTACTTTGGTTTGCTTAAGATACATATTTTGAAGTTGCTTTGTATGCTTTGGGGATGTGCATATAATAGACTGTTGGCTGTTTGAAATAGTTTTGCTGTATGGCAATGTTAATATTTTCACAGCTTGTGGTTAGTTTGCTATAATGGATTTGAATAGTCAGATGCTTTTTATGAAGTTATATGGATATCTACCTTGTTGGAAGATGTCTATGGAGATTTTCAGTCACCTAAGTCATGGTTGTCTCAAAGATGCTTTTTCAAAAGGCAACTAGATTATATTTTTTCATTGAAGAAGAAGATGTTTAGCTTCTTATCCAAGAAGCTTCATCAATTCTGACTGGATGGTTAATGAGAGTTTCAGGAGACAGATGTCCTCTGTATATATAATAGAATGAGTTCAGTGAGAATAAAAAAACATGATGCAATAATTTTTTTTCATGATTTTGCATTGTAATCTTTTGGTTTGACGAGTCTACACTAAACAACACTCTTTCTGGGATTTTTCTTCTCCTTTTCCTCTTTTTTCCCAACTTTCTCTTTCATATAATTGTTGATATCCAGACAGGAAGGATTTATGAAATGCCTTCCAAAAAGAAAAAGAAAAAAGCATCTTGGAGAAACGGAGGTTCATTGCCAATAACTGCTAGGAAATTCCCCCACCACAGTTTGTCCAAGCATACGCCTTTCCAGTTGAATAATATGGGAAATTGGCAGCAGTGGTCTTCAGTTGCCTAGAGGCAGACAATCCTTTAGAAGTGCTGCCTAATGCTCCTATCAGCAGTCAGATAGTAATTATGGAGGGGAGATAATGTTTGAAACAATTATAGGTAGGTTTTTTTAAAAAAAAACATTGTAAGTTTTAATAGAACATCCTTATTTGGAAATGAAGGATATCACCAATGAAGTTGATGTCAATTATGGAAGACAGAAGTTTAAAAATGGAAAAACCCCAAATTCTCTAGCCAACTTGTGGAGATAGATAACATTGATGGAGATTCCATAATTAAAATGATTCATTCTCTTAACAAAAGCCAGAAACGGTGGGCTCTCTTTGCATGAGCAAGGCCACCATCCCTTCTCAGTGTTATCTCAACCTCAACCATTTTAACATGCCTGGACTCTCAGGATTCTTCAACCAGCATGGTAATTTGGGGAGTTGAAGAGCACATATTATAGGTGGCACAACCAGTGACGCTAGCAAAAATGTTTGAAAATATGTCAGCTAAATATTAGAAATGTAATCGGTATGATACCAGGTTCGTATTATCATATGTGATGGACATGCCCAAAGGCAAAAAATAAAATAAAATACTAGACCAAAATACATACTTGGTTAGAAAAAAATGATAAAGCAACATATAGACTTTAAACCAGAAATATTTTTGTTAGGTATCTTACCAGAACAGTGTAATAAAGGAAATACATATCTAATTTTACATGTGTTAACAGCAGCAAGAATTGTGTTTGCAACAATGGGAAAATGAAGAGATCTACATATCTTAAAGTTGACAAAGTGGAGAAAGACTTTTTTTGGTAACACTACTCCATATGCAAATAATGCATGATCTGAGATGGATGAGGCTGTCATTTTTTTTCAGTCATAGAAGCTGTTGGCAGGGAGACTCGGACACAGTTTTATTCACCATTTCCTCTCTTTTATTTTCATTTCTGGTGAGTCAGCATCACTGTGGATAGTCCTGGAAGAGATTCATCCCATATCTTTCTGCTTCTTTTTCATGGGACCAAGGAATAGTAAAAGAAACAGGCTTTTCCCTCCAAGCAGTTCCCATTTAACCAATACTAGAGAAAATAATTAGCTCATTAGCTTGAACGGTGGGTTGTTGGGATTTTCTGAGCTGTTTTCTGATGATGTTACCTAGTTTGGTAATGCAATGTCTGCAAAAAAACCACCAAGCTCTGGGAGCACCAAGGGCCCCACAAATCCCTTTTAAGTCATTGAACTAAGTCTGCGAAGCAATGATCTATAGATGTAGTAAAAGAAGAAGGCACATGGTTTAAAAAAAAAAAAAACTAAGTCCATTCATTTACTCCCCTCTTTTCAACTTTTCCATCTCTAAAACTTTGACAAGGCTGTTTGGGGGAAAGGAGAAGATATAGAATAGCAGTATACGAATGTGAGTAGGAATCTAATACCTGAACATAAGCCAATTGATCTCTGTCTCAGATACCATTTGCAACTATAAGGTCTTGCCCTATTAATGGCTTTAGATGGCAAAAGATTAATGGGGGAAGCAAATCTTCTTTGAAAAGAAATGCTAAAGTCCAGATTCCATCACTGAGATGGCTGTTTTGTGTCAATAATCACCACCGGCTTTGCAAAATAACACGAGGCATTTAAAAATAAATAAATGCTTAGTCTTCAACTAAGCATTTATTTAGTTTCACACACCACTCTTCTTTTAAGGAATTTCACTGTGGCCTGCATTACCCCCACCACTATTTTTGAAATATCAAGAATAATTGGTTTGAACTTCAGTTTTCCACAACCTTTTCAAAGGCCTAACTAATAGATCATTCTGGTGTTTTAAAGTCAGTAAATTAGTTCACAAGGCAGAATTCTGGTCTTAAAATATTGTGATCTTAGATCACCCAGATAAGCTTTTATAAGATGGTGCCCTCCAGATGTGTCAGAGTTCAGTTTCCAGAATTCTCAGTAATGATGACCAATTAGTATCATAAATATAGTAAAATTCCACTTATAGATTGTCTTATCATGTGAGTGCTAGTTGCCCAGTTTTGTGCTACCATCCCTACCATACACTGCACCATTAAATCCGAAACTTCTTACAGTTTTATTTTTCTTCTGTTTTATTTTATCACAACTGTTCTTAATTATTTTTTAGAACTGATTGTATCTGTATACACACACACACACACACACACACACACACACACACACACACACAGAGTATTCATCTTTGTTCGGGTATTTTCCCATGTCATTATAGTTGTGCTTTTAAAGTTGTAGCAACTCATCTGCCATCGGCAGCCTTCTGTATTATGTTCGTCTGTGAGTCATGCTAGCAGTAGGCTAGCACCAAATTTAAAACAAACAGCTGTGAAAGTCTGACTCACAGACAAACACAATACAGAAGCCTGATGATGGCAGATGAGATTCTGCTGAAACGTTGCTACAACTTTAAAAGCACAACTATAATCACGTGGGAAAATACCTGAACAAAGCTGAATACCATACATATAAATACCCGTGAAAACTTAAGAAAGTTTATATATATTTATTACAAGTAGGCAGCAGTACTATATTGAATTATATTGTAGCAGCAGTATTATATTGTATCTGGCCTTGGTACTGTAATAAATTGATTTCTTTTTTTTTTTCCTGGCGTGCCCAGTTTTGGCATGATTCACGATGGAGAAGGAAACCCTTGTCGAAAAGCTGAAGGTAACATCATGTCACCCACTCTCATAGGCAACAATGGAGTGTTTTCATGGTCGGTGTGTAGCCGGCAGTACCTTAACAAGTTTCTCAAGTAAGTCCAAAGCCTAGAGAATTGCATTTTTCAAATCTGAAATCTGCAACCAGTTTTTGTGGAAGAGCACAGCTTTTAGGTGGTTGCTGCTCTTTTTCACAGCACTGCTCAGGCAGCTTGTCTGATAGATGAGCCCAAACAAGCTGGACAATACAAGTATCCTGATAAACTCCCAGGACAGATCTACGATGCCGATACACAATGCAAGTGGCAGTTTGGAGGAAAAGCAAAACTCTGCAACTTGAGTTTCGTGAAGGTACTTTTAAATGTGGGTTGCCTTTTTTTTTTTAATTGCAATTTCCTGACAATGTTAGAACTTGCACCACGGAAGAACAATGAGATCTTAGCAAGAGGTTTATGAATGAATGGAGGGGTTCCAAGCAGCTCCAGGGTCTTCATGGTCTGAATCTTAAAATGGTTGGGCAAAGACGTGGCTTGCTTTGAAGGTATTGCTTCCGTTGGAAGTCGACGAAGTCCACTGTAACTGCAGGAAAAGGATTGGGCTTACAGGAAGCAAATTGTAGAGAGTATACAATGACTGTATGTCTTTGTGTTGTGGAGGAAGATGAGGATCGAGGAATAAGAATGCCTCAGTTTCCCAATTCATTCATGGCAACTATCAATCATGGGAACAGAGCTCAGTTTTGAGGATATGTAGATACCGCTTGGAGGGAGGTCAATATGAAGATCTATTCAGTCCAGCTCGACTCCTGGTTAGGGCATTTGGGCAGCTTTCTTAACAAAATGACAGATGTTTGTCTCACCCGAGAGCTAATGAGTTTTGATCCTATTTAGGATCAAAACTCTTTGATCCTTCCAAAATCAGCCAAGGTCAGCGAGCTGCTGCCACCTGCTGAGCCATTTGGAAAAGTTATAACCTTACAATCTCTTAAAACAGAAGAATAAAACTGTAGAAACAGTTAAACGCTTTACAATATAAATGGCATGGATCATACAGTTTCTAGAAGAACGAAACTCTTGGAATGAAAATGCTGGTTTACCTTGAATATGAAAACTAAAAGTGATAAGAGTGCTCTCTCTCTCTCCTTCCCTCTCTCTCTCCCCTTCCCTCTCTCCCCTTCTCTCTCTCTCTCTCTCTCCCTCCAAAAATATATTCAGGATATATGCAAATCACTCTGGTGCCATAAAGTTGGCCATCGATGTGAGACGAAGTTTATGCCTGCCGCAGAAGGGACGCTGTGTGGAATAAACATGGTAAGTTACAGAAACTGCAATAGAATGCACACCACTTCTGGGCTGAAATGCATGTTTTGGGGGTAGTCGGTGGTTACTTGTTTTGAACATGAAATCTAACAGGACACTATGCTCAGGCTGGATCTGGGATACTTTTAAAGAATGCATTTGTATCTCGGGATCAAAATCCAGGTTCCAGACCTTTCTTGGTGGATGTGGGAGACACATCAGATGGGGCAGAAGCAAGAGGTCCCAGCATCAGTATTGTAGCTAATATGTTCATAGTTATGTTTACAGACAGACGCCTCCATTTGCTTATAGAAGTAGTAAACCTCTTTGTGATGTTATGATTTATGTATATCGGTAATGGGAAAGTGCTCATACTTAAGTATTCATGTTTAAAATCAGAGCTAATAAGCAGATCCTTCTCCTACTCTTCCTCATCCACAAAATGGGGAATGAGTAGAGATAAGGAAACTGCACTTTGCTACTTCTCTCCTCATCCTTAATTTCCATATTTTTATCACAAATCTCTTCTCTTTTCCACCCATTCCAGCCCTGACCTTCCCTTCCCCTGAAAGGTGCGCATGCTTTGATTCCTTAATAGCCATAATCAGTCATCCTAACAAAACATGTTTGCTCTATTCCTCTTTCTTTCAGTGGTGTCGAAGGGGCCAGTGTGTACCATTTGGAGACCATGGTCCCAAACCTGTGAATGGCCAGTGGTCAGCATGGACTAGGTGGTCAGATTGTTCTCGGACTTGTGGGGGAGGAGTCACATACCAAGAGAGACATTGCAACAATCCCAAGTAAGGCCTTGCTATCTTATGTTTCTGTCATTATCTCTAATTCTGGTAGGTGACAATGGAATTTGATCGATCGATCGATAGAGATGTATATGTGTATGAATATATATAATATTCTTCACTATATATTAAAGAATTACATATTCTTTAATATATATTAATTTGTGTGTGTGTGTATGTATATATGTGTGTGTGTATGTATATATATGTGTGTACGTGTATGTGTACATGTGTGTGTGTGTGTGTGTATGTATATACATATACATATACATATACATATACATATACATATACATATATATATGTGTGTGTGTGTGTGTGTGTGTGTGTGTTTGGTTCTCGCGGGTATTTGTATGTGGATCTTTGGTTATTCAGGTTTTCTTCTCCCACGTAAGGTTGGAAGTATCTAGGCAACATTTCGATGAAGTCTCATTCATCATCTTCAGGCTTGTGTCTTCAGCTCTGTGCTTCTCAGAGTGATGTGAGCTTGCAGCTGCTTCTTCCTTTTAACTGCTAGTGGGGGTGTGACTTGATTGGGTGGGGGCTTGGCTGTGTTCTGATTGGGTGTGGGTGTGTTCTCATTGGTTGGGGCTTTGGCTGTGTTCTGATTGGTTGGGGGGTTGGCCCCCCTACCAATCAGAACACAGCCAAACCCCCAACCAATCAAGTCACATCCCCACTAGCAGTTAAAAGGAAGAAGCAGCTGCAAGCTCATATCACTCTGAGAAGCACAGAGCTGAAGACACAAGAATCATCATGCCCGGCCACATACATTGGACAGACCAATAGAAGAATAAGTACCCACCTGGATGAACACAAAAATGCAGTCAAAAAGCTGGAACACACTTCCTCACTAGTCCAACACATGGAAGCCACAGGTCATAGCATCAACTTCAATGGCACCAAAACCCTAGCCACTATAGAAAACCCTAGCCACAGAATCATCAGAGAAGCCATAGAGATTGAAAAAAGATCCGAAAGCATGAACAGAAGAGATGATTCCACTAGGCTGTCAATCATTTGGAAGTCTGCACTCACAAACAAAAAAATCTCCACACCACAAGCCAGGCAAACACCTGGGCACAAACAGATCCCCCCTGATACCTCCAGTTCAAACACATCCCAATCAGGCACCGAGATGAAACCCAGCTTCCTAACTAATGATAGCTGTCCATTTACCCGAAGCCAAGCTGCACTAAAGGCCTCCAATAAAGTAACACAATGCTGCCAGCCAATCAAGATACAAAAAGAACCAAAAAACAGACAGAAGATATTAGAAACACCAATCAAGCAGAACACAGCAAACTCCAAGACCAATAAACACAGACCAAGACTCCCAACCAATCAGGAGGAAGAAAAAACTATTCTGTCACAGCAATAGGCTGCCCCAAATTTAAATCTGAAACCACTGTAAAAGTCTGACTCACAATAAACACTATACAGAAGCCTGATGATGGCAGATGAGATTCTGCTGAAACGTTGCTACAACTTTAAAAGCACAACTACAATGACGTGGGAAAATACCTGAACAAAGCTGAATGCCATGCATGTAAGTATCTGCGAAAAGTTAAGAAAACACACACACACACACACACACACTGAATACAAAGGTTTTTATTAAAAATTAATCATCCCTTTTAATAGCTATCTTTTTCTAAGCATAGCATTTTTAAAAATTCATTTTTAATAAACTCATTAGTGGTAGCATGTTAAAAGGAATATTACATTAATATTGTATAAATTTAAATTTGTACCTTTTCTTCAGTTAGCTTTGATTTAAATTTCTTGCCTACAGTATGTTTAGATTTTACTTGAGTTCAGTCTAGTTCAACCACCTGTTTCATGCAGCAGTTAAACAAATGTTCTTGGGAAGTCCATAAGCCATGCAGGAAACCTGTGGCTTTCACTCATATTATTTGCAGAACTTCATGTTCAATAGCATCCCGTAACCTGGATAATAGTCACTGAGCAAATCTGCTCTCCATAAATTACCTGAAAAATAACTGTGTCATCCACTGCTGCAAAAGCTAGTATGCCTTGTGGCATCTTAAAATATATATTAATCACAAAAAGGGCCCTGAGGCTACCTCAGGTCATGGTTATCATTTTCATCCACTGTGGTCAGCCAGGTGCATTTGCAAAGCTCACAGCTGTTTTTATTTCTCTCCTCTTCTATAGTTGATTTGGAAGATATGCTGGCCATGATTCAGGAGCCCTCAAAAATGAATTAAGATTTGTAGCCAATTCTGATTCTCTTTCTCCTTCTTCTTGTGTGTTTTCCTTCTTCTCCAATGGGTAGATGACACCACATTTAAAGGCAGTTAAATCTTAATCATTATCTTGTTTTTAGAGGTTTTTCCTTTTATCAGACCTGAATCTTTCTGCATTGAGTGCATTAAAAATCAGAGAATGCCCCCTTTCTAATATTTTTGTAGGTGTATAAAATACTTCTACCATATCTTCACTTTACTTCAGTGTAACTTAAATAGCCTTAAATGCTGCTTTTCTGGTAGCTACAGCCTCATGATCATTTTGACTGTCCCTTCTTGTACATTTCTCATCTATACAGTGTCTTTTTGGACATGCAGTAGTTTTATTACAGAAAGATATTTTTGGGAATAGTAGAGTCAACTTTCTTTGAATACTAGCTACAATTAACTTGTCCAAGAAGTTTAAGGCTGGGCTATTCAGCTGAAGGTTGCTGTGCTCCCAGAGAGTTCACAATTTCTATCCAAGAAGGAAATTCATTGTTTCATATCACTTGTCTAGGGGAGAGCATATTTTCCCAAATTCTTTAGCAAAAGGAAGAAAGTTTCTTTTCTTTCAAACAAAGCATTAAACTCCTGGAAACCAAGGCAACAAGTTCCGTCTTGTTTTGCAGATAGATGAGTCCTAGATTGTGCAAATGGCACCTGGGTTCCTGTCTTGCATTTGTTAGCAAGTTCTTTCCATGATGGATTTAACTGAATAGCATATTGTAAGATGATGGCAAGTGGTTTGTAATAGGCTTAACTTCAAGTGATGACTAACAATATAAGGATTTAGGCATCATTTCTCAAATAAATATTATGTGTTGATCTGAACATTTCTTCATAATGTATCCGTGCAATTTTATACAAGAAAAGAAATCCTGGATCAACTCAACCAAATTTACCCCAGGGGCAACTTAATGGCATGTATATTTAGGAGTTGTGTGCAGGTGAAAAATGACGTAACTCTTATTTAACTGAACAAATGATCAGTGACATGGAGCCATTAATCATAAGTCAGCTCTGGTCAATCTAGAACCACTTAATATACCACAAGTAGAAATTCAATATAGGTAGCCTTTGCCTTATTATCATTTGTTTAGTAACTATTTGAAGTAAAAAAGTGATTTACGACTGATCCTCACACTTATGATCATCATAGAGCCTCGGTGGCACAGTGGTTAAAGTACAGTACTGCAGGCTACTTCTGCTACCTGCCGGCTGCCTGCAGTTTGGCATTTCAGTTCTCATAAGGCTCAAGGTTGACTCAGCCTTCTATCCTTCTGAGGTGGGTAAACTGAGGACCCAGATTTGTGGGGTCAAGAGGCTGTCTTTCAAAGTAAACCACTTTGAAAGCACTGTGAAGTGAAATATAAGTCTAAATGCTAAAGCTAAGTGATCAAAATTTGAATGCTTGTCAGCGGGCATGTATTTCCAATGGTTGCAGCATCCTGAGTCATGTGATCTCCATCTGTGACCTTTCCAGCCAGCTTCCAACAAGCAAAGGCAATGAGGGGGGAGCTGGATTTCCTTAACGATCTGTGTAGTGGTTTGTTTAACAAGCATAACAAAAAAAGTTTCCAAAATTGTGTGTGATTCACTTAACTACCTTGCTTAACAATCAAAATTTTGGTTCCAATTGTGGTTGCAAGATGGGTTTACCTGTAACTAAATAAGCCAATATATATCTCAAAACTGTAGTGAAGGATCAGATTTTACAATGCTTTGTAAAAAATGAAAAGTCATACAAGATAGCAACAGCACTTAGACTTATATACTGCTTTATAATGCATTACAGCCCTCTGTAAGTGGTTTACAGAGTCAGCTTGTTGCCCCCAACAATCTGGGTCCTCATTTTACCGATCTCAGAAGGAAGGAAGGGTGAGTCAACCTTGAGCCTGGTGAGATTTGAACTGCCAAATTGCAGGCAGCCGGCAGTCAGCAGAAGTAGCCTGCAGTACTGCGCTCTGGCCACTGTGCCACCATGGCTCAATAAGCTTTTATAGTCCCTTTTCCTAAAAGAGCTGCTGGATGTTCTAAATATGTACAGCAGGATGATGTGTATATATAGAAGCAAAATGTGTCCCTGGTTGATTTTTTTGGTTTAAATTAGGAGTGCGACCCTGGAGATTCTCTAGGCTAGTGTATTACATCAAAAAATTCTCCCCCCTTATAAAAGTTTATTGTGCTGGAAGAAAAGTCACTTCTGAAATTTATTTCAAAGAGGAAAAGAAATTCCCTGAAATGCTTATGAGTGGAGTGTGCTTCTTTCCCCCCACATATTTTCACCAGTAGGTAGCCAAGAAGCATGGGGGACCATCCTGTGCATTATTATATTAGTCATATCACTATTAGTCAACATTCTCCTCGATTCAACAACAACAAATCAAGAGATGATATCAGAAAGGAGATTCCCCCATGGGGCCTTTTCTGATTTGGAAATCTAAGCACCCAAGAAGGTTTCATCATGGCAAGACTATACCTGTAGGAGATTCCATCATTTCCATTAATAAAAATAGCAAAAATAAATAAATTCAGAAGCAGTCATTGAGAACCCTGACAATAAGTAGAAAAACATCCTAGGGGAGAAAAAAAATCTGAAAAAAGAATCTAAAGCAGTTCTGGCACAGCCATACTCCAGATATTGCTACAGGTTGACTCTGGAATTGTGAAAGAAGTTAGGAATAGTTTCTCCTGCTTAACTAAACTGTATCCCAGTTAAAAGCATTTTTTTTTTTTGTAAATTTTATTTGAGTTTTCACAAAGAGAAAAAAAATACACATAAAACATCTTTTTTGAAAGTAGCGTAATCCCGTGTTACATTTCTTCGTACAGACACAAATTCAGGTTCATGCTCATTTTTATATTCTATTCCATGTCTTATTACTATTTGACATTATCTGCATAGCTTCCCCCTTCTTTTAATTTTCTCAATTTTATTTTAATTATCTCATCTCAATTCAAATCATTGTATTTATATTTTTTATCTGTCCTGTTTCAATATTCTATTATTTTCTCATTAAACAAAATTTCTCCTGTAGTTACTGATTGGAGTATGAGGCCTTTATATCTTTTCCCTAAAGTTGTAACATTCAATATAATACATAACTTCCATTCGGATTCTGCTTGGTACATTCTTAAAATACACACTGTATTCTTAAAAAAGAAAAAAAAATATAAATGTATATAATTAAAACAACATTCCATTCCAATTCAATTCTATCATTAATATTAATATTAATAAAAGTCTAAACATCTTTAACATTACTTTTCAATTAAATATCATACTTCTATGGGAACAATTATAAGCTTTCCATAGTTAATTCCCCCCCTTCACTTATATTTTATAAAACATTAACTAATTAAAATGTCCCTGTTCCTTCCGAATTCAATTTTTCATTTATTTTATTTCACTTATTTTATTCACAAACATTTCACTAAATTACACTAACCATTTTATCCCTCATTTTAATCATACATTTTTTCCAATTTTCTAAAGTTATTTCTATTACTAATATAACAGTACAATCTTATGTACCTTTACAGAATCCCCTTTTCAGTTAGATTTTCACCCATTATCTCTAAATAGGTCCTGTTTCTCTATATATTGCTCCGGTCCTTTGTAGCTTCTTTTCCTTTCCTTCTTCCCTCTCTTCTTCTCTCTCCCCCTTGTCTCTCTACCTCTATTTCTCTCTTTTGTATTCCCCTTTTCTGTTGCTTTCCAGTATTATACTTATTTTTCGAATTATTTTTCTTTTCTTTGGTTGTTTTTCTTAATCTTAAATTCTCCATTCTCTTTGCCCCCTTTCCTTTTTCTTCCCCACATAAAATTGCTTGTTCATTAAAGATGGCTTCTTCTTTGTCCCAGTCTTCTTGTTTTGCAGTTGTTTCTTGTTGTTTCTCATAGTTCCAAATCTCCATTTCTAAGAATTGAAAAACGAAGCCAAAAGAACCCTTCCCTTCTTGTGCATCTTCTTTGTACTTTTTAATTTCCATTTTCAATTCATCCAGAAGTGGTGCCATTGTATAAATTTTTAAACAACCACTCGATTGATTTTAGTCATTCAAATATAATAACCAAGAATCCAAAGATTATCAAATATTCCAAATACATGCAAGCTGTTTCTTTTTTACTCTATTTTTTCACTTTCGCTTCCTGGGGTTACTATTTAGTTGCAAAGTTTCAGTTAAAATGTATCTTTTAGAAGTCTTGTTGAAGTTTTACTGTAGATTCTTTTTAATTCCAGGCAGTCTCCTCCCTCTTCCAGATCCTGCCCTTATTCTTTTTGTCTCCCTTCCTGCTTATGAAAAAGAAAAATTTTAATGTCCAGAAATCTTTATTATCCCTTTGGAATTTTGTTTTATTTTCAGCTTAATTGCCTATTGATGTCAAAGTGGATTTTTCCAATTTATTATTTAGATCTCTTAGTTGTCAGTATAGGGAAGGAGAGAGAAGAGAAAAAAAAAAAGCCAAACCTTTCCCTTTTCACTTTCTTTCGCTGCTTCCGACTCTTCTTTGGGAGCAATGTTATTTTTTGTAAGTTTAAACTCCAGGGTACCTTAGTTGTTGCTTTTACAATTTAACCTGGTCAGCCAAAATTTTCACTTCTTATCTTCCTCCTGCACATTTTTTTCCGGTCGAGTTCTCCTTTGTGGTGGCCATTTCTGACCACTGCTGCAACCGCCTTCGGGTTGCATTATAGCATTATTTTTCCACAACAGGCAAAAGACATGATGTTCTACCTAGTAAGACAGCTTTGGGGAATTTTTGATGGAAGACATGACAGGCCAGGACCTCAATTTAAACCCCAATCAAATGGAGACCTCCCACCCAGTGATACTTTTAAGTTAAAAGGAAAGGGAAGGGAAAGAAAGAAGAGAGAGATCAAGAGATCTGAGGCTGGTTTAGCAAATTTTGATTTGATTCATATGCTTGTGTGCATTCAATGGTCCCTTTGTATCGCAGACACAGAAGATAAGATAAATTAGCCCAGTGTATACATGCCTGATAAATGAGAATTTTTCTGGTTGATCAGCAATTTTATTCAGCAATCAAGTATTGAATAGCAGATTGTTCTTATTTTTGGCTGAACTTAAAACTCTATACTAGATTCATTGTTTAGGCAAACGAAACAAAACCTGCAATTTCATGCAGGTCAACATAGATTTAAATTATTTGGGTTTTTTTTTTAACTTTTTAACTTTATATTTATATTAAATAATAGAAACTGGTATGATGCTAATGCATCCAGCAGTTAATTATCTATTCTACATTTGTTATTGCAAACAGATTTTCTTTTTCTTTGCAGACCCCAGCATGGGGGCAAGTTTTGCCAAGGCTCAAGTCGCATTTATCAGCTTTGCAACACTCAGCTCTGTGCATCGAACAGTCCAGACTTCCGAGCCCAGCAGTGTGCTGAGTATAATAGCAAACCTTTCCGTGGATGGTACTATAAATGGAAACCCTATACCAAAGTAGAAGGTGAATCAGATACAATAAGGATCAATTTTGGTGAAGAATAGACTCGACTCGACTCTACCAGACCTCGGAAGTCTTCTAGTCCAACCCCTTGCTTAGGCAGGAAGCCCTATACCATTTCAAACAAATGGTTGTCCAATTTCTTCTCTAAAAAGTATTGGAGTGTCCACAACTTCTGGAGACAAGTCATTCCACTGATTAATTGTTCTAACTGTTAGGAAATTTCTTCTTAGTTCTAAGTTGCTTCTCTCCTTGATTAGTTTCCACCCATTGCTTCTTGTCCTGTCTTCTAGTGCTTTGTAGAATAACCTTGTGGCAACTCCTGACATATTGGAACACTGCTATCATGTTACCTCTAGTCCTTCTTTTCACTAAACATGTTAATTTAAAGCCATCATAGCAGATCCATACAATCTGCAGTAAGATTCTGTCACTTAAACAGAAAGAGAATACAGATTGTCCTTGTCTAACAACAATGACCATCCAATGTTACAACAACACTGAAAAAAACGCCTTCTGACCATTTTTCACACTTTCAGCCATTAAGGATACCCACAGTCATGTGATCAAAATCCAGACATTTGGCAACCGGTTCATATTTATGATAGTTGCAGTGTCTAGGGATCATTTGTTCACTTTTTGTGATTTTCTGATGAGCAAAATCAATGGGGAAACCAGATTCACTTAACAACCGTGTCACTAACTTAACGGCAGTGATCTGCAGCTTGACATTTTCTTTGTGTTGCTTTGTGAAGCCCTTCAAACCAAAGCACCACCTTGAAAATATGCACCACTTCAGAAAGATGTTTAAAAACAAGGCTGGCACTCACTGATGATTTTGCACAATGATTAACTTGATAGAAAATTATCTGTCCTTGATAATTTCAGGCTCACAGTCCAACTTTGTAAGATAGCTGCCTTGAAAAAGTGCTCTTCATCTAAGTATCTTGAAAACAATGGTCCCAGATATTCAGTTACAATCTGGGAAGGGATTAATAAATCAAATTTGCAGGTTTGGTGGAAGTGGAAATCGGCAAAGCTGTTTCAACCCATGTTAAAAGATATTGCAGACTACCGAGTAGTTCAAAGGAATAGGAAAACAGCATAGGGGTTTTGCTTCTTCCATTGTATTGCTGTCTGGTCAGTAAATCTTCAGGTCAGAATATTGTATTGGTCTCTTTTCAGAGGAAGATCGCTGTAAACTCTACTGTACAGCAGAAGATTTTGACTTTTTCTTCGCCATGTCAAACAGAGTAAAGGATGGGACCCCCTGCTCACTGTATAAAGAAGATGTGTGCATTGATGGGGTTTGTGAAGTAAGATGAAATTCAGCATTCTATTCAGTATAAATTTTTTAGCTTGGCTGTAAAGCATGTATACTTTGCTTGCAACATCATCCTATATCTGTTGCAAATGTTGGTGACCTCTAAGTTAAACAATTCTCTGTTGCACATCTTATAGAGCTGCTTCTGATGGATTAGTAGAATAGGCATTCCCTGCACAGTAGACTCACCTAAAACAAGATTGGGTAGTTTAAGGATCACCATATAAGCCAGCCAATGTCTTAACAAGTTGTGTGAACCAAGTCATAATGTCATATGTGTTTTGGGGCAGTATATATTAGGTAAGCTTTAAATAGCTACTGTTCAATTGATGTTGAATGTGGAATGAACTTATTGGCTTCTTTTTCAAGTAAAGGAGTAGCAGACCTTTCAAAATGGATGGAAAGATAGATGGACAGAAAGGTAGGCAACAACTTTCTTCTACCTGTTGCTCTTTCACTGATTCTCTGTTGTTGTTGCAGCAAGTGGGGTGTGATCATCGTCTTGGATCCAAAGCTACTTTTGATGCTTGTGGAGTTTGTAAAGGAGACAATTCCTCATGTACATTCTACTCGGGCCATTATTTAACCCAGCATAAAACTAACAGTAAGAAAACAATTTCCCAGTGTAATTAAGTCAATGCTTTTCATAACTGTTCCCCTTTGCATTACTGTAACAGTCTTTGTATGCTTTCCACCAAAACTTTATTTGGAAAACCCAAGTTGGGAGGGAGACTGGTGTAGTAGCTACCATCTCAGACATCCTGCAGATCAAGTAAATGTTGCCTATTGTAGATGCTTGCTGGGGAAAAAAAAAACACCTTTGCATGTACAGTTGGAGGTCTTAGAATGATAGAATCCTAAAGTTGGAAGAACTCAGGGGTGGGATTCTACCAGTTTGCACCTATTTGCTAGAACCGGTTGTTAATTTTCAAAGCAGTTCAGAGAACAGGTTGTTAGAAGAAATTACTGGCCTAATCCTGTAAGGAAGGCAGGAAGGAAACATTCTGGTGTTGCTTACAGAAACTGCCTCTCCGTTAACCCTTATTACATTCTTGGAAGGACTAGACTTCCTGTCTCTGGAACTTCCCTGTAGTTTTTTTTTTTCCTCCTTTGCTGGTACTTTGCTTGTGTGGAGTGACCGTTCAGTTACAATGGCACTGAAAAAAGTGACTTATGACTGCTTGTCACACTTATGACTGTTGCAGCATCCCCACAGTCACGTGAGGCCAGGGGAGGAGATGCATGCCTCGATGTGAGTGATGTTGAGTTGGCCACGCCGAGCCAGTAACATGACCACCAATCCATGCCCACCAACTAAGCCACACCCACAGAACCAGTTGTTAAAAAATTTGAATCCCACCCCTGGAAGAACTGTTTAACTATGTATAGTAAAGGCATCAGTTTAACACTTCTCTGACTTACGCTGTTTGGCCATACTTCTTCTAGAAGATATCCAACAAAGGGTAACCCACCAGTTCTTTGAGAAATGGGTTTCACTACTGAACTACCAATAGCACTTAGACTTATATACTGCTTCATAGTGCTTTCCAGCCCTCTCTAAGCAGTTCATACAATCAGCCCCCAACAATCTGGCTCCTCATTTTACTGACCTCAGAAGGATGCAGAGGTGGTATTCAGCAGGTTCTGACCAGTTCTGGAGAACCGGTAGAGGAAATTTTGAGTAGTTCAGAGAACCAGCATATACCACCTCTGACTGGAGATTTTACAATATCCTTCCCCTACCATGCCGACCAAGCCACGCCCGGTAGTAAAGAAAATCTGAATCCCACCACTGGAAGGATGGAAAGCTGAGTCAACCTTGAGCTGGTGAGGACCGAACTGCTAGCAATTGGCAGAGTTCGTCTTCATTCTAACCACCACAGCTCTTATTAGAGTTGTGCCAAAATCTATCCATTCATTTCTCTGTTCTTTTCCTTCAAAAAAGTTTTCTGATGTGTTTCTACCTTCTGCTCAGACCATTTGAGAATGCCTTTTGAGTTTCTCATGATGCAATTTGTGAATTTTTTTTTCCTGCTACAGCTTGGCAAGGATTGTGGGCAGAAAGTTAGGATACAACTCAAATTATTAACCACTATAAATATTAACATTATAGGGGTAAAATGATGACAGAAACCTGCTTTTAATTAAAAAAAAAAAAAAAAGGAAATGTTTCAGATACGGATGTAACCAACTGATCTTTTTCTGTTTCTAGATTATTATCCCATTGTCACAATTCCTGCAGGAGCTTGTGGTATTGAAATCCAAGAATTGTTCATCTCTAGCAGCTACCTTGCAGTTCGCAATTTGAAAAAGAAATATTACCTAACCAAAGACTGGACAGTTGACTGGCCTGGAAAATTTTACTTTGCTGGAACAATGTTTGATTATCAACGGCCTTTTAGCCATCCAGAGAAGCTGTCCGCATCTGGCCCAACTAATGAGACACTCATCTTTGAAGTAAGTGTAACTATTCTTTCTTTTTGTCTTCTTGAAGTTTGTTTTAGAAATCTACTTTGGTGTAGCAAGTATCCACTGGAATAAATTGTCATGACTGAAAGTGAATATACTTGTCCAAAAATAATGTTTCAGGATCCAATCTGAGTTGGTCACCAGGACCAGAAGTTTAGTTTTCCCAGGTTTTGGACTCATGCTGGTCCCCATCCTTAGCAAACCTCTCTCTAGCGGAGTGTTAGACTCACACTCTGTTGGATGTTACAGAAAATCACACAGCTTTAAAAAAAAATGACAGTGGTCAAGCTCTATTTTCTCAACTGATATATCTGAAAGTCCTGGTCTCGCAAAGATTTCAGATATATCAGTTAAACTTCAGAAATGTGCTTGATATGTTTTGGTTACCAGGTGAAAAAAGATAGCGCTTTGTAAGTTTTACAATTTGGGTCAAGGAGCTTTCTGAACCTGCACTGACCCTTCGATTTTGTTTCTTATCCTTCTCATGAAATAATAAACACGACTGCTTTGGTTGTTACCTATTAATTTCTTTCTACTTGTCTGAGAATTTTCATATGTTGCATGGCACCGAGAGTCATTTGGATAATTGGAGGTGCTCGTACGTTGAGCAAATAAAATGTAATAAAATCAATCAAGCCAATTATCATCAAACACTGAAGAGCACTGGTGTAGTTTTCTGTTGTTTTCATCCTAAGACCTCCCTAGCTGCTGCATCAGAAAAAGGCTGGTGGGAGAACTTCTCTTGTGATATTTTGCTTTGGGATTAATCAAGGCATAGAAGCATCCAACACATTAACGCATCTCCCAGGGTTGTTGTGTGTGGGGGAGAAAAATTAGGAAAGACTTTCATACAAGCTACCTTAATCTCAAAGAGGAAAATTTGGATGTAAGTACAATCAATAAACCCAGGAAACAATTTTTTGCCCATCATTCCTAGAAATGAAAACATGCAGGCAATATGAGTTTACTAAAGATGGGAAACTGATATATAGCCTGTTTCTAAAATTCTAAAATCCATGATTATGACTGGAGTTGAAAATAGAAGTCGTGTTATGGATATGTGCTAAATTAGAGCAGCTATAATCTGGCAATGTAAGTAATACCAGTCTTTTGGCATATGGTTTTGGTAATATAGTTGTGTCTTCTTAAGTGAAGACATGTGAAATATTTTTTATTATTATTGCAATCCAGTTAAGTGGGGGGGGGGGGGGGGCAGGTTTGGGGGGGGAGATTCTGGGGGAGGTAATTTAAGGTCATTTGGTTTTAATTTTTAATACTTGTTTTAAAAATTGTGGACTAGAGGCTGGCTGGACAGGAAGTTATTACTGCTTGTATTACAATCCAGCCTTCAAAATTAACATCTTAGAAAGAAGAAAAGATAATAAGGCAACTTAATTGAGCAGACTATCACACCCTGCTTTAGATGAGAAACACAATCAGAGAAAGAATTATGGAAATGAAATTTATGTCAGAGCCTCTTTTGAGCCATATGATATTACCTGTATCATATTTGTTTATACTGAATACTCAGTTTCTGCAGGCACTGTGGAGGTAAGAATTAGAATCAAACCATCTGTTTCTATCTTTCCGGATGTTGCTACCATATGCAGAAGCAGCTAAAGTTTTTGGTTTTTTTAAAAAAAGATTATAACATCTCACAGAACTAATATGTGCATCACAGCTTCAAAAACCTGTCCAATGTTGAACAAGGGAATTACAAAATCCACTGTAAAATACGTGTGTTCTCTACTGTACTGTAACCTGTAAGAGATGGATGGAATGTTTAAAGTGGCAATCATTCAACAGAAAAAGAATTTATTTTCAAACTGGGAAAGGTTTGGCTAATTAAAATCGATAAATCATTCCTGATAGAAGCATGTTTTTGAGAGTTTAGCCATTACTGAGTAAAATGCAATGTGTGCTTTTGAAGCTTCTAGTTGACAAATTAGTTTTGATTTTCCCTCAAGCGAATGTGTGTTGGTCTGAGCAGAAGCCTATTTATGAGACACAGATGTAAATTCATTGTAAGGGATAAAGAAGATGTTCTGATTCTGTGAAATTTCCTTAATGCACTGTACAGGGTTGTGTGAATTCAGAGTTATTCATATTATTTCTAAAGTTTGCCATAAAAAGTCTTCCCAACAAATCAAGATGTGCAACAACCTTCTTGCTTGGAGATTTCAAGAAATCTTTTTGGGTGAACATCCTTTTAAAGCATCTGAATTCATCAGTGAAAATAAATAAGTATAATCCAATAACAAACATTAATAACAGAACATTATGTTAGATAGAACTTAAGAAATAACTGCCACATAATATAATCTAGGAAATATTTAACTCACTGTCAAATGTATTAAAGGAGTTTAATTAGTTTTAGCACAAAGATTATTGTGATGTTTGTCTGATGAATCTTTGTCTTTTGAGTTTGTATATGTGTATATTTTAATTTTTTGCATTCAATAAAGTTTATTTTAAAATTAAAAAAATAAAAATAAAGCATCTGAATCTGGAAAATATTCCATAAAGATTGCAGGGAAATATTGTACGCCTTTTCCTTTTTTGCTTCTGGTTCTCCCATTCTGCCCTGGAAACCATTCACCTTTCCTGTCAAGTTTTATCTTGGATTCAAAATTCAGTGAATAAAAAGCAAGATAACACGGGTTGATCCCGGCATCCTATCTGCTACCTAACATACAGGTTCAGAAAGGTTCTTGGCACATTTCGTTGCAGTGCTGTCTGATGTCTGGAAACTATCCAAAATGTTTTCTTCCTGTCACAGTGGGATGGGGTGAATGGCCTGTCATTTTGACTTTTTGACTTTGATCTGTTATAGCAGTGGTGGCTAACCTTTGGGGGCTCCTGTGCCAAAAATTGCCTGCATGCTTGTACGCTTGCACCTTCACATGCCAGCACCCAGAAGGCAATGCACACAGGGGGGCCCCCATGCCCCCGTGCATGCGTAGGTGACATCCCCCCGTGCTGAGCATCTCTGCACACGCGTGTGCGATCCCCTTGCGTGTACCTCACATCTCTGCCCGTGTGCGCATATCTCCTGCACATACACCCTGCCCCTCATGCATGCACACCAGATACTCGACAATCAGCTGGTGGGCAGGTGGCATGCACACATGTGCAGTGGGCTCTTCTAGGCAACCTCTTGCATGCCACTTCTGGCACACATGCCATAGGTTTGCCATCACGGTGTTAGAGCATTGCCTGGGTCACTGGAAGGTGCTTTAAACACAGCATTTCATAGCCACCCCAGCTGTGAAATATAAGCAGCATTAGACCACTCAGGAAGGTGGAGCAGATGACTCCTATCTAAAGCACTAAGTACTATGGTGTACTTGCTATATGGTGCCTTATGCATGTCTTGGATGAGTGTTCTGATTTAGGCTTCCCAAGATCATGAAGCAGACTCCTCGTCCCAATAAAACACCTTAAAGGGAATTCCTCTCCAGCAAAGTTCTGGCCAACTGTCTTTCAAGAGATTTCACAACTACAGACCTTTATCAGGCTTGGAGAGCTGCCAGGCTGATATCTTCCAAATGCCGCACATGAACTATTTGTCTCCTGCAAACACCACTCCCCTTTTGATCCTCTTTATTCCCTATGGGAGGGGCCATTTACTGTCCACCTGTGCCCTTTCTCCCAAGTTCCTGAACTGTTCCCGTCTCCTGGCAGCTCTGTGCATGCGCACACTGGGAACAGGCTCCATCTGTTCTTCTGCCCCACTGATCTCCGACTCCGAAGGCAGCTGATAACTATCAGATGGCCCTGGGCCCCATCTCTGCCTCCGATGCACAGCACTCATCAGAGCCTTCCCCAGACTCCAGGACCGGCCCATGTTCCTTCCCAATCTCCTCACTGTTCGAGTCTGCTGCCAGCTCTGCTGGCCACTGGAAGGCCACAACAATAAGATACAAAATCCTTTGTCCCACCAGCCATTAATAAGGAAGACTGCATGTGTATAATTTCAACTTTGCATGCCCATATTTTTTATGTGACTCCCTTACTCTCTAGTACCTAGGTATGTATTAGATGAAAACTTTTTTTTTTTTTAAATGAACATTTAGGGGTTCAGCCTCATAATACAATTCAGAAAAACTATGTTTCACTCTTTTTGATGAGACCTGAGTTTCTTATTGATGCACATTATACCTTTCTTTACTCACTTTGCAAACGGATTCTCCTACTTTTTGAAGTGGGCTTGCAATTGTCAAGAAACTGCACCAAAATCAGTTTGGGTTTCAGCTTCCTTCCTTCATTTCTTCCTTCCTTAAATGTGTTTCAACCTGTCTACAGTTCTTCTATTTGCTCATTCAGTGGCTTTGTTTGTGGGATGTGAAAAAAATATTCTTCATGCCCGTAATTGCTCTGTAGTTTAATTCTCTATTTGCTGGTGCAGCAAATCTCAGAACTTGAATTCATAATGTATCCTCAGTGTAATGACTGGCAGGTTAGACCCAGCTGCATAATTCTCACTAAAATCTCTTTAAGAGGTTGACATATTAAAGAAAGTGTTGACATACGTGTTAAAAAAAAAAAGCTCAACTGGCTTGCCAATGTACTGGTAAATACTGAGGGAAGAGAAAAGAAATAGATACCTATTTGGTCAAGGATATTTATGGCCCAAAGTCTCAAATCAAATCAAAATTGGCAGGAAAAGAAAAAAAAGTATTTAACTAAGAGATTTCAGAGAGCTTAGAGAACATCAAAGATCTCACAGTTCAGCTCTGAGCTACAGATATTCTATTGGTAAGAGATTTCAGTTTGCCCATTGTCTAAGCTTCCTGAAGCCTTGGGCAAAAGATGTATTCTTATGAACAGGTTTTGCAAATTCTTAATTCTGTTAAGTCTGTGGTTTTTGAATGTATAAAGCCCTGTGGTCAGAGCTGTTGAGCATTGTGCCTGAAGTCAGGTGGTTGATGTATTAAAGGTAGACATTAAAACAGTTATGTCGAAAACCTGGAAATGTTTAAGGGGGTTGTTTGCCAGCTGTAAATTTAAGAACTAATGCCAGTTGGCTGGGATGTTTCTGCCTGGAATCTCTCCAGGTAAGTAGATGGAAGTGCTTGGAAGCCTTTCCAAAATTGTCATTTTTTTTGTCACAAGGCATTATTTGCTAACCTTGGGTATTGTATTACCAGAAAGGGGATTGTCTTGGAACTTGAACACTTCACACTATTGTAGCCAGAGCTATTTTAATCTAATGCTGTGATGAAATTGACCTTGCAAATCAACAGCTTTTTTCCCCCTTTTCCTCCTGAGAAAGAGGCTTCTGTTTCTAAAGCTTCTTCTGATTTGGAACAATTCTCTTGCATTTCTCTTGGCCATTTTTTTTCCTGTAAGTTGCTTTGCTATGAAGGATTACTGTTGGAATTTTGGGTTTTTCCTGAGATGCATCTTCCCTCTGAAAATATCCCAGATCACCCACAATTCAGAATCTGAAAAAAAAAAAAAAAAAGGCCTTTTGGAATAGATTTCTGTGGAAAAACTTCCCTTGGGATTCAATGGATTCCTGGGAATCCAAAGAGGTTTCAGAACCCTGGAGAGATGCTTGTATAATGAAAGACAGGCAATTTTCCTTTCTTGCCTTTGTGCATTTGGTCAGTAAAGAAGTACAATAACATAATGTTCCAACCCTGAACATTTCACTGAAATTCTCTTCTCCTTCAGTAAATATTTCAAAAGCAAATGTGCTTGTATCACTATGAATGGCAACATTCCAGATGTATGCCCAACATTCGTTTGATGTATTCTGTAGGAATTTGCTTCTGTATAGAAGGCAGTTTGATGGGAAAGGGAAAGGTTCCCCTCGCAGATATGCTTCTGGGTCTAGTACCGGGAGCTCACTCTGTTAAGCAGTGCGAGGGATTCGAACCGCCAAACTGTTGATCTTTCTGATCAACAAGCTCCGCATCTTAGCCATTGAGCCACTGCGTCTCTAGTTTAATGGTGATTCTGTCTTAATAAAAGAACATGAACACGATATGCTTTGTAGTTTCGTGGTCAATCAGAATAAAGCCCAGAGTATTTGTTTCATAGCCATGCAAACTTTCCATAGCTTTCAACTGGGATTTCCCATGTCTTCTTGCTGAAGCTGGATGATAAATAAATGGGTTTTTAGAAGGGCCTGGTAATGTGTTTCTATGGCCATCTTCAAACTAATTTTCTATTTTTTACTTCAAGCTAATTTTCTATTTTTTAACTTCTGTGACTTGATTTTGCTCAGTTCTATCCCTGTGCTCCGAACTTAAAGGGAAGCCCTTAAACAATAGAACCAGCAAATACAGCAGAGCCCAAAGAAAAATAATTTCCTGATGCATTTGCTAGGCAAATTAAATGTTAGCTACTCCTACCAGGAGACCCCTGACAGAGGTTTCCTGCCACATTTTGAACCCTCTGCAAATTAAAGATATCTCAATGAGGAGTCTCCTACAAATCTAAATAGAGATAAACAATGTAGGGAAAAGAGCTAGCTTTTAGAGACAGGATGTAGTTCAGAATCATCTACAGCTGCTCATAAATGTTCTTGGCCATCATCCCTATTCTGAGCGTTCAGGAACAGCACAGGATCTCAGATCCTGAATTCTTTCCACCAAATACTTAAGTGCCTGGGTTAAATTTTAATTGGTTAGGTTTCACTTAGATTGCAATCTGGTATCTGACGCTGCCAATCAGGGAAATGGGCTGGATGAAGATAAAAAGGGAAATCTAGTTGAACGCCATTCACATAAAATTTTGACCCAGCCCTGTACAATTCCTGTTGCTCCCAGCAGTCACACCAAAACATTAAATAACAGAATTTACAGAGTTGGAAGAGATACTGGAGATCTTCTAGACCAATTCAAACTTTGATATTGAAGTGATTTCCCAGGATTGCTGCCCTTTGGTATGCTGCTATTTGAGTAATAGGAGTAAAACCACGACAGAATCAAAAACCCCAGTCTTGGCTTTAAAAATAGATTATATTAAAGCCACTGAGATATCCAGGATGCTTCTAATAAAAAAGATTAAGCACTATCTTATTGAATCAGATTATCTATAGCAATATCTATATCTGTCAATCTTTTTGTGATGCTTTGAGACAATGTGGGTTCCTGGTAACTGCTTGAACAAGTCCCTGCAGTTCTTTTTGGCAAAATTTCAGAAGTGGTTTGCCATTGCCTCCTTCTTAGGGCTGAGAGAAAGTGACTGGCTTAAAGTTTCCCTGTTGGCTTTACACCTAAAATGGGACTACACTAGAGCTCATAGCCTCCAGGTTTCAAACCTTGTACCTTAATCTATACACCAAACTGCCTCTTTGTATCTATATTTAATCTACATCTACATCTATCTTTATATCAACTAAATCTATATTCCACAGTCTTTGAAATGTTATTAATGATCAACCACTTTTGAATGTTTTGTAGTCTGTATTGTAACATAGGCTAGCCCCTTATGAGGGTGGATATGGAGGATAAACATCCCTTTTTTTAAAAAAAGCCTCATATATTATATTACATCTTCCTAATTTCTCAATTCTGGATCTTGCAATAAATCAGAAAGCCAAGCTATTAGTTTTTCTGAATGGATATTCAGTATACTGCTGGACTAGGTGGTGGATATTCAAGTTGGAGTTCTCCCAGAATTCATGGACTGAAATAGAAACTGGCTAATAGAACTGGAAAACATATCATTCTTCCAATTTTTCTTTTTTTTTCCTTTTCCCATCCCAAACCACACAATTTGCTGAACAAGTAGTCAATAGAAAACTACTCAGATGTTATATGTTCAGTGTCTCTGGACATGGACACCTCCCCACTTTTTTGGGAGTAACAATTGACTTTTTTTTAGATCATTTTCCCCACATGTGATCTCCACTTCCATATCTGACTGTCTTGACTTTAAAAATGTTAATTAATCTTGATTTTTGTTTTCCCCCCATGAAACTTTTCCTTATTAGTTCTCTTTTACTTTCTACATCCCTCCATAGATTTAGCCCAGTTGATATTGGCAGTGTACCATGTTTCTGTCAATTAAATCCATCTTCAAAACAAAGACATAATTGGAATTCACACTTTAACCGTGCACAGATTAATCAAATGGGGAGGCTTGAATATTAAAATACTGACATTATAGCTTTTATTTTTCTCAAGGAAGTAGCTAAATCCTACAGTTTTATAAAGCAATTAAAAAGAAAAATACAATGCAAATAAATTATGCTTTCATGTGAACCTTTACCTAAGATTTAGTGGATTTTTTGTCAATTCATTCATGAATAATGCAAAGAAGATTTATGGATGTGAAAGAGATGAGAAAGATACTTGTCCCTAATTTAAAGTGATTGTGTTTAAAAATCTTCCATTGTTTGCATTTAGATTATAAATGATCAGAAATGTCTTTTGCAGAATCTTGTTGTTGATGCTTTACATGGCTTTTTCTAAAAAAAAAACCAACCTATTGCACCAATGCATATCATTAAACACTTTTAATGCATTAATTTCACACTTATTATCACCAAAATCTTAACCTGTATCCTTCAGTTCTTCTATATCATCTGAGATGGACAAGAGTGAATAAAAAAGGATTTCACTCTAAAGCAGGGATGCATAATGGTCCATATACTTAATGAAATTATAGTAACACGTCAAGACTGAGATCACAATTTTTATTGACAGGAAAATAGTTGTCTGCTACAGCTCCCTGTAGGGTTTATTGCAGTAATCCAATCAGAAAGCAATGAAGACAGTTTACAAATGCCAGAACCTCTCTCCAGGAAAAGCCACAACTGAAAACCCCTGCCTCCTATTAGTTGTCTAATATGTTCATAATTGACAGCTGTCTACTTACATGGTCATTATGAAAAAGACAGATGTGGGTAGTCCACAAAATGAGGTTGTACTGCATTTATGAGCAGGAAGTGAGTGGGCAAAGCCAGGCAATAAGCTGTGTTTCCGTTCTTTTGTTTGTTTGTTTGTACCAAATTCCTAGGATGAAAATTCAGTAGGAACCCAACTGCAGGAGAAGAGACAATGTGTGAAAGCTCATTAAAGAGAGATCCAACCAGAATTAAGAAGAAATTTTGTATCAGTGGGAACAATTAATTGGTGGAATGAATTGCCTTCTGAAGTTATGGCTGCTCCATCATTTTTTCACCCTCTTATGATAATTAGGTGCTGTTACAAGGGAAAAATCCTGGCATTTCGTGGAGGTATGCCTTATCTATGGTGAATAATGAGAATAAGATATTCACAAAAAGACATAGCTACTCATGGGTGATGGTGCAATCAGATTGCTCAGCGACCTGTGGTGGGGGTGAGTATGTCAAATTTGCCCAAAATGTGTCTTCTTCTTTTTTTCCTATTTATTTAGGATTGTCCAAAACTGCAGAATTTAACACTGAAATCCACTGAACTTACTGAATTCAATAATTACTGAATTATTGGCCCTCAATTCATTTCTTTCCAGTTAAATCCCCATGTTTTCCCATGATTGATTACTTTGATATTTTTCTTCCCATGGAAAACCATTTCAATCTCCTCTCTTGTTAAGGGCAATGTTGCATCATCATTTCCAACCTCCTCTTGACTTAGCTTGTTGGAAGCCAGCAGTGAAGGCTGCAAATCATAATTCTGGGACTGTGGGATGGTGCAACCATCATAATTGTGAACTGGACACTGAGCAGTCAGATTGTGATCACATAACCACGGGGGACACTGCAATGGCTGCAAAAATGAGGACCGGTTCCCCTTGTTCAACACCATCATAACAGTCACTGAATATTGAGTAAGGGCCACCTCTCAGGGGCCTTCAAACTTGGCAAGTTTAAGACTTGTGGACTTCAACTCTCAGAATTCCTAAGCTAACATGACTGGAGGAGGAATTCTGGGAGTTGAAGTCCACAAGTCTTAAAGCTGTCATGTTTGAAGACCCCTGCTGTATGTAGTTCAACTTTTTATACTTAATTCTTAAAGTCTTTTACTAAGATACCTTCAAAATTTTCATTGATTAAGGCAGAAAATCTCTTACATTTTTTTCCCAGAGAATATGATTTTCCAAAAAGAACTGACTGGAAGTATAGTAAGCATTTGTTACTCTTTTTGTTAGGAGCAGATGTGTTGGATGCCTCAGAAACCCCTACAGGTTTGAATGTGTTAGAGAAAGTATTTTTTGAGACCAAGGTTACATTTTATTGACAATTTAAACAACTATGCTAAAATACACACAAAGACTATCCAGGAAATTTGGAGTAGAAACACTCCAAAGGTTTTTAAGGAACTCTAAATGCATTTATTATTATCATAAAACCAGCATTACATGTTTGTATTATTATCTAAATACAAGGTTTACTTATTTATTTATTGGAGTCTTTTGGAATTCTCAGAGGATATTCTAAAAAGGCTGATTGTTGTCAGTCTTTGATTTGAGATGTAGTCATTACACTGGACATGTTTACCAGATTGATAACAAACCCCTCCTTCCCCTTCAGCATTCTCCCATCCATCTTTCAATCTCATCTTGCTGTGTTTTCATTCTTTCTTTCCTTGCTTTGCTACTGTTAAATTTATTTCTTTTCTTTATTTTTACTGTTATAAACCACCTAGAATAGCCCCACAGTGAGAGAGGAGGCAATTAAATTTAACAAATTTAAAATAATAAATTCTGAAGGTACATTACTATATACGCATTGGTAAAATATTTTCAGTAGCTTCTTATTGATTGAAGATACTGATTATTACGGGAAACAATTATTATGGGTCTTGGGAAGAAGTGAAATTTAAAGGTGCCAAAGCATTGCTAAATTGTATACTAACGATTTTGAGTTTTTCTATGTGAGAAGAATTGTCCTGTTTTATATTCGGTATACTGTATACCAAAGTTTGATTAATTTTTATCACCTCTCAACCTTTGAATAGTGTCTTTATTAGTATAAAGGAAATATTAGGCAATATCTTCTTTTGTGATCAAACTTCACTTTGTGATTTACAAACTGAGCTGTGGCAAGTCTTTTGTTGATGTATGTTTTCTTGTATTTCTACATACTTTTAATTTTTTTATCTTATTTATAAAATTTATAGGCCCCTTGACTTACCTCAAGGTAACCCTGGGTGGCTTACAACTTCTATGTACTTTTTTTCAGATCACTGTGTGTGATTTAGCTATTGCTGATTTGATGTGTTTTTATGTTTTGTTTTATTTACACACACATACACACACGCACGCACAAAATAAATCAAAACAGAGGAATTACATTTCTAGTTCCTAAAATTTGCTTCTTTTTTTCCTTCCTGCCTCTTGGTCTTCTGTTTTTGAATTCCTCCTGACAAAGTTGATTTCCTCAGTCAGTTAACTCCCCTCCTGTTAGCTCATAAAATCAGGAGTTTCAAGAATGTCCATTGTTAGTAATATTAAAAACTGTTCCCTGTGAGAAAGCCCATAGCTGTTGGCATTGAGTTTACGGCCAAAGACCACATTTAAAAAAAAAAAAAAACTTTCAGGGATTGCTCATATTGTCTTTAACTTGGCGATAGGCATTTTGTATCTTTGGCTCTGTCACTCTTTGTTCCCCATGTAACATTTATATTGCTTTCTTTCTTTTATTAAAAGGTTATTTTAATGAAAAGGCAGGCATGCGTCAACACTTCCTCCTACTTGATGGGGGGGAAACACATTTACGGCTAAATATTGGATACAATTATGAGGTCAGGTTGTGTTTCTCACAAAATGGTTATCGTGTGGGGGCTTGCCTCTTCATAAAATTGATCCGTGATGGGTATAGACAATGACAACATATCCATTTACTAGAAGACAAGTTAATGAAATTGCTCCTCAGGGTTCCCTTTAGCCCTATAGAATATTTGTGGCCACTCTAGCGTACCTTTATAATGTTTCTAAACAGGTAATCAGAAACCCACCATTTATATTTTTTAAGAATGCCTCTGAGGCCTCTTAGAAGCATTGTTGGAAGTACCAGTCCGGCTTTGGCTTTGCACTATGAGACCTGTGTTGGTATAACATTTAGACATTAGAATAACAAAACTAAAGAATTAGCAAGAGTTTTGCAAGCTTGAGAATGGGATTCATTAGGACAATGTTATCTACAGCTATTTAAATAATGAGATGGGGGAAAATAGGCATGAAGAATTAAACCAATGGTATAAGCGTGTTAGATGTCTTTATATTTTTGTGAGAATTATTTAGTATCTTCTGTATTTCCTTTAAATGTTTTTTTTTTTTTTTTGTAAAATTCCTTGCAGGGCATTTGATAGCCAAAGCTGTGTGTTTACAGGATCATCAAACCCGTGTAAATACTTCATTTTGTGGCCCAAGGACAAAACCTTTAACAGAAACCATGATGTGCAATGCAAATCCTTGCCCAGCCTAGTAAGTATAGACTTTTGCTTTAGCTGACAATCCCCAAATGTAACTAGAGTTTAAGGATGATTGTGGAGCATAGACAAGCAGTGGAGCAAAAAGCTTGAATTCTGACTCAGACAGTCCTAGATTGTCTCTGCACTGAAGTAACTGAAAGTACAATAGAATACAATACACAATACAATACAATACAAGTAAGGTGTTGAGACTCTAGAAAGAATGAAGAGAAGAGCAACAAAGATGATAAATGGTCTGAAGTCTAAAACATATGATGAATGGTCACAGGAACTGGGTGTCATGCCCCTGTCGGAGTCTGAATCCGAGGAGGAAGATTAACAGTTGACAGGGAGTGGGAGTGGGGCTCCATTGGCTTTGGAGGAAACTGAGGAAGGGCAAGGTCTGGCTGGGCAGAGGAGGGGAGAGGTAGAACAAGGGAGAGGGAGTTCAGAGGGAATATTGGCCCACTCTTTCTTCATCCTAGGGCATGCAGGGAGGAACGGAGAGCAATGCGGGTTGCATGGCTTACGGGGGAGGAAAGGGCCCTGACTCCCTTCATTAGCCACACTTGGGAAGAGAGTTTAAAAGGGATGCATGCTGAGTGCAGCATCTGCTAGGAACAAATGTGAGTTTATCTTGTACTGACTTTGGTTATCTGCGTTCCTGGCATCCTCCCAACCGTGTTGAATTACTGCCATTCTTTTATGTCTGGAATTCCTTCTCTTGTCCTGCTGAACTAATTGCCTCATCTTGCCTTGATTGAACTTATAATTACAGTGTTTGTTGATCACATTTTGGACTTGATTCTGGGAGAGTTTTTTTTTTCCAGCCCAGAAGGTAACCAGGACTTTGGGGGCAAAGTTGGAGCTAATAAAGGGATTCCTACTGAGTATCTGACTGTGATGCCTTTGTGCCCCGGGTCATCACACTGGGTTTGTCCAGTCTAATGAAGAGAATGACTATGACAGCAGTCTTCCAATATCTGAGATACTGTCACAGAGAAGAGGGGGTTGACCTATTCTCTGAGGGCAGGACAACAGCAAGGGATTGATAAAATGTTCAGCTCGTGCAATAAACAGGTCCTAATCAGCATAAGTCAAGCCATATCTTATTCACAGTTGAAACTTGATATGCAAAGAGCAAACTTTTTTTGAGGATTATATCTCTAGATAATGAGCATCTTGTGCTGATCAATTTCGGTGAATTTGGACAATTGCAGACCAGACCGAGAAAGCTCTGAATTCTTAAAGAGAATTCTTTTGTAGTTAAATGTGATTTTAGATAAATCACCAGAAAGATCTATGCTTCAAGATACCCAACAAAAAGAAACAAGGGAGCTGCCCTGTTTTACTATTTGTAAATTCAGTACAGTTTTGCTATGAAGAAATGCTTTAGCTCAAACTCTTAATGGGTAAAGTACTGTGAAGATTTGCCCAGCCCTATTTATCTGGAAATTGTTTTGCACCTTCCACGATTGTTACTTGAGACTCTCCACTGTTTTTCTACTGCATACAAATTCCTAATCACAATGCTCCTTCCTGTCATCATGGTCCACACTTAGATCCATATTGGACTTTTGAGTGACTTTCCAGGGGATGTCCTCCAAAAACAATCAGAAGAAAGCAAGGGTAGGTGTAAAGAGTGGTGGAGATAGTTGCTAATAGTTAACATTAATGTTAAACAAGTTAACCTGATGACTTCCAATTCTGAGGCACCAACTTAGGGCTCATTCAGGGGTGGGATGCTACCAGTTCTGCCCGGCTCTGTAGAACCAGTAGCTCTGAAGAGCAGCAGACACTGAATCGGTTCTGTGTTTGCTGCTCTTTGGCCCACCTGCCCGCCCGGACACTTACCTGTCCTTTATTTCCTGCTTTTTCAATCTCAGCTGCTTTGAGTGGCACAGTTGAGGTTGAAAAAGCAGGAAAAAAGTGGCTTTTCAAACGCTGTGCACCTCCATGCAGTGCTTTTCAGTTGTCTGGGAGGCATAGTTTAAGGTTTTTTACGTGTGCACAGTGCAAAATGTAGTCACTGAACCGGTAGTAACACTGGTTGAATCCCACCTCTGGGCTCATTGGCATTCTTACGTTCTGCTCCCCTGTAATAAGGAATCTGGTAGCTGACACATAAGCACTTGTACACATACACACAAACACACACTGCAGGAGATGCAGAAGAAAATGTCAGCTTCAAGGGATCTTGAAGGGAGCACACACAGACAGAAACTGTAAGAGAATCACAAAAAGGCAGAGATAAGGTTTAATTAGGGTAACGTATCATGTGATAGTTTTAGCAATGTTATTGCCTTGCTTTGAGCCATGCCATTGTCTGACAACTAATTTAAGATAATCTCTCTGGCCAAGGATTCTGTCTGGGTGTGACTAATCTTCTGCCAAAGGCTTATTTCTATACCCTGGGCTCTGCTTTCTCTCAGAGAGAAAAGCCTTCCATTAAGTTTCCTTCAGCCTTCCTTGTAGATGTTTGTGTTTGCCTTTTAATTGTGGCTGGAAGCTTCCAAAACATAGCATTTACTTTAATTGGTGAAAGAACCACACAAGTAGCTATGGTGGCATGTTTTGGCTATGGTGCTAAATACAAGCTGTACTTTGTAGCTGGTGTATGAATCTTAAATGTATAATTAGAAGATACTGTTTTCCAACTGGGATGCTTTGGTGACAAGGCTAGCTGTCCAGCTTGGCTACAGAAAGGGAAGCAGGTCAAAGAAAGGCTTTAGTTAGTTTTCTGTATCTTGTACAGAGGTGGATTTATAAACTGCACAGATGCAGAGAGATAACTCAACATGACATCCATAACAAAGAACATTTATTGGTTCATCAGGTATCCTCATAATTCATGTTTGTGACAAAGTTCTTCTTTTATGACCAATCCTTTGTATATCTGCCTTGTAGTAAAAGATGGTTTTCTCCTAACCCATCTTGTAGCCATAGAAAGAAGGTGCCATGAGTAAGAGAGTTCAGACAAAGAATGAGGAAAACTTCCCCCAACCCTTCGAGGGTCAAACTAGTGACCAATCAGGATTACAAATGTGGCCACATGACATGAACTACATTTCCCAGGATACCTTTAACTACATTTACCATGATGCATTCCCTTAAGCGGACAGCTCATAATTCCAAAGAAACTATCCAGTTCCCATAGACTGGCTGGGACAGCACAATTAGAATTAAATTATTTTACATCTTTTGAAATCCATGAACTATATCTATTGCATCTCTGCCATGTGCATTTCATAGTTTGATTTTCTTCCATGTAGTTAACACATCATGGAGCCAGGCTCCTTTCCCAGTTTCAAGGGTATAATACACCTGTAGGAGGGGAATGGTTGTAGGCCATGCCTTGTAATAAAACTGAAGAAGTCCTTTAGGAGTGAGCAGTTCAAATGAAGTCTGGGAAGAGTTTTGCCAATGTAAGAGGGTTTTTAATTCTGAGGAATGTCAGGTTTGCCTGTAAATTCAGTGTTAATAATGTAAGGATTCAATTTTAATTGGCTTAACTTTGTTTTGCCCTGAGATTAAAAAACGCTAACATTTTCAGCATCCAGGCAAAGTATGTTCAAATGAGAATCCTTAGACTAATGTAGAACAATCCACATCACTGTCCAAATTATTTACCTTTGCAGCCGTAGGTGGAATCTCTAATAAGAATCAAAATTCATGCAAACCAGATAAAATGAGAGAGAAGACAGTGAAGTAAAATAATACAGATATGAATTTGAGTGGGATCTGTACAGCCCATTTTATGTAATTGCTTTATTGTTTGTTCTCCTAATTTACTTTGTTCTCCACCCCATTCTCAACCCACTGAGTATTGTACAACAACTATAAAAAAATAAATACAAACCATTTACAACTGGAAGTAGTTTGAGTTCAAAACAGTTTGCATATCTTTAATATAGGTAATTTTTACATCATATATCTAATATGATTCAAGTAAATGTTTTCCTGAGAGCAAAATTCTAAAGCAATAGAGTTGAAGATCACAATGATCACATTTAAAATAGAAAAAATCCAAATAAAACTTCCATTCAATGACCTCTTTTTAATGGACTTTGAATGCAAGAGGCCAAATTTGCATTTAAAATTTACCCACACAAAATAATGAAGTCCTTTGTTTCTGAAGTTTATCCAAACAATTAATGTTATTTACATCATTTCTGTAATGACTTAATTGAAGTTTTCATCATTTGCACCAATTATCTTCTCTGTGTAATGACATAATTGATGCTTTATCTAATTTTCATCAGATTATTTCATTTGATGCAAGTGGCATCAAATATATAAAAACATCAAGCATGTCATTATGCTTCAATTACATGCATTCAGATTGAAGATACATTTGGGTTTATTCGACATTTTTCTCCCAAAATGACTTGTTAATTAAAGTTATAGTGTGTTTTTTTTACTGTCTTTTCCTGTCCTGAAATATTTCTCTTTCTTTTTGAACAGAGCATATAAAATAGAATATAAACTAAATAAATCTGTATGTAGGTGCTTTTATTTGGCTCCTTGATTGAATAACTTGTTAATTAAAACATAGCCCATGAATAATTTTAAATGAGTCTAAAGCAATCAGTGCTTAGCACCTTCATTATTCCTTCCTCAGTTGAAAAAAGGGGACAAATAATTATTTCCAGAGTTGTGGCTTCACATCTTCCACAGGTCTTTAAAAAATTGCAAGAAAATGGACCAAGAGCCACAAATTCAACCTCTGCTTCAGAATCAGTACACATGTATTTCAACCAGACATTGTGGTAGTAGACAAGGAGAAAAAAAAACAGCAGTAGTGATAGAAATAGCTGTGCTAAGTGACAGTAATTTCAGAAAGAAGCTATATGAGAATCTGGAGAAGTACCAGGCCCTGAAGGAAAAACTGAAGAGGATGTTCAAAATAAATGTCAAAGTGATCCCAGTGGTGGTAGGAGCAACTGAGGCTGTGACACCTAATCTGGGCAAGTGATTCCAACAGATTCCAAGAATATTAGAGCCAGAAGAATACAGTGTTAGGAATAGCTGAGATTCTGCACAGAACACTCAAATTCCCAGGGCTCTGGTGGAGGACCTGCAATTGAGGAAGACTTATACTACTAATAAGAACCATAAGGGGATATGCCATATATGTCTATATTTTTCAGTTGGTCAGCAGGTGAATGGAGCATTTGTAGCCAGTCCTGTGGTGGGGGAGAGCAAAGCCGTCATATCCAGTGTGTCCAGAAAAAGGCTTTTCATAAAGAAGAGGTTGTGGCTCATGCTGTCTGCCCAGTTACTACTCCAGCACAAATACAGGCATGTAATAACCAGGACTGTCCACCGGAATGGAATCCTGGGCCTTGGTCACAGGTAATTTTTTTCTTAAAGTTGCCACAATCTTCTATTGAGATGGGAGCCTAAAGAAAAATGGTTGGAAGCCAACCAGCATATAATCTAGGAAGAATGGACTGTCTATTTTTGATGATGAACATCATCCTATATGTGTCCTCCATTTGTCCCAAAGGGTGCTTCTTCAAGAGGCAGCTGAACTTTCTAGTTTTTCTTTGAAGATGTTTCACTTCTCATCCAATTCACTTCTCATACTTCTCATTCACTTCTCATCCTTCTTGGATGAGAAACGAAACGTTTTCAAAGAAAATCCAGTTGCCTTTTGAAAAAGCACCTTTGGGACAACCATGACCTAGATGACTGAGAATCTCCATAATGTGCACCAGAGGTGATATTCAGCCAGTTCTGACCTGTTCTGGAGAACCAGTAGCAGAAATTTTGAGTAGTTCAGAGAACCAGTATACCACTTCTGGTTGGCCCCGCCCTATTTATTCGCTGCCTCTCGAATCCCAGCTGATCGGCTGGGTCTTCTTTGGTTGCCCTGCACAGAAGAACGGAGCTGGAAAGCAGATTAGTGGGATGGGGAGGGAATGGAGATTTTACAATATCTTTCCCCTGCCATGTCCACCAAGCCACCCTCACCAAGCCATGCCCACAGAACTGGTAATAAAAAAATTGAATACACACTGGTATGCACCATTTATTATCCTTGGTTTGGACAGAAATGTTTATTTTAATTGTGAACATACAATCTGGCTATTTACATAAATTTACATTTATTTACATTTCAAAAATTCCTCAGCTCTCAATATATTCATATTAGAGAAATGTACCTGTGTGTGTGTGTGTACTTTGGAATTTGAGGAGTTGAAGTTCAGGTATCTGGACAGCAGCCATATTAGTAAACTATACAATGAATATAAGACCACACTAATGTAAGACCACACCTAGAATACTGCATCCACTTTTGGTGACCACATTATAAAAAAAGATGTTGAGACACTAGAAAAAGTGCAGAGAAGAGCAACCAGGATGATTACAGGACTGGAGGCTAAAACATATGAAGAACAGTTGCAGGAATTGGGTATGGCTAGTCTAGTGAAGAGAAGGACCAGGGGAGACATGATAGCAGTCTTCCAATATTTGAGGGGCTGCCATAGAGAGGAGGAAGGGGTCAAGCTATTCTCTAAAGCACCTGAAGGCCAGACAAGGAATAATGGATGGAAACTGAACAAGGAGAAATTTAACTTGGAAATAAGGAGAAATTTTCTGACAGTGAGAACAATCAACCAACGGAACATCTTGCCCTCAGAAGTTGTAGGAGCAGCATTATTTGAGACTTTCAAGAAGAGATTGGACTGCCATGCATCAGAAATGGTGTAGGGGCTTCTGCTTGGGCAGAGCTAGATGACCTACAAGGTCCCTTCCAACTCTGATTATCTGATATCTGAATGGTTACAGGAAAAATAGAGAAATAATAGAGATGACATTATAGCAGTCTTGAAGTATTCTAGGGATTGTCATAAGGAAAAGGGGGTCAATCTATTGTCCAAAGCACCGGAGGGCTGAACAAGAAATAACATGGAAAAATCATTAAAAAGAAATCCAACCTGGAACTAAGGAGAGAATTCCTGACTGTGAGAACAATTCACCATTGGAATGGATTGCTTCCAGAAATGGTGGGTGTTCCATCTCTGGAGGTTTTCAATGGACAAACACTTGTCTGGAATGGTATAGTTTTTTCCGTTTGAGGAGGGAGTAGATTAGAAGACTTCCAAGGTCCCTTCCAACTCTGTTATTCTATGACGTATAATAAAGCTTTTGTACTCCATGGAAAGGCACTTTTGATCTCTAAACACATGGTGATCAGTGAATGGATGCAGAAATCATTTTGATATTGGGAGCAGAATCAGTTCATACAATTTTTAATGTGTTCAGAGCATCTCAAACAAAACTTATGAAAACATGCGAATCTCATTTTTCAAGGTAAGTTAGTAGGTTTGTTTACTGATATTTGGCATTTTGTAGTGCATCCATAAAATAGTACGGTAAACTATCCATAACCTAGTAAATTAAGACAGAATTTATAAGATAAAATAAATCTCAACAACCACATATATGTACAAAGAAATAAACTAACTGTATCCCATCATACTTCAAAGAGTTTCTAAATTGGCTCAGGTTTTTTTAAATAATAGAAAGTTAACAATGTGAGGCTTGAGGGAAATCTGTGGTCAGGCTATTCCAGGTGCACAAAAGGGCAACAAAATTGGTAAACTTCTATCTCCCTTAATTTGTGGAAATGAGAAACCACTTGCAGGTTCTCCTGAGACATATATGTTGGGTGGGTCAAAATTAGATCAGAATGCTTCAATGCCAAATCAATAGTGTTTTAAAAAGTAAAACCAGCAGTCGTAATTATACTGGTCTACAGAAAGCCATGGAAGGCCTGAAGCATGTGGTCATATTGTCCTGTAGTTCCACCTAGTTTTCAACTAAGGTTGTGGCACTTTGTAGTTCCAGATGATCTTCATAGGTAGCTCCATACAGAGGTCATTGCAGCAGTCCAGAAAAAAAAAAAATGGTGATAAGAGCTTGTGCTACCTTCACAATTCCTCCAGGTAGTGGAATGGGAGAATTTGGTGCAGCCAACTCACTGTGGGACAATCCAACAGTTCAATTTAAGTATTTACAATGATTTATTTTTTTAAAAAAATGTCATATGCATTTCATTTTGCCCGTGGCAAGTTGGCTACGCAGTGAGTTGGTTGCAGCGAGTTGGCCATACTGAGTTGTCCTAGAGTCCCCCAGGTAGGGCAACAAATGACACATAGCTGGGCAAAATTAAACTTTCCGTAGCAGAGTACTAAGAAGAAATAATTTTTAAAAAAAACTGAATAAACTAGAGACAGCTATTATGAATTACTTCACCAAGCACATGCGAATTCATTTTTCCAAAGTAGGCATTAAATGTTCAGTGATGATCAACAACATTCAGCAAAATGAAGGAAGTTCCCCCCCCCCCCCCCCGATTTAGATAATGTGTCATTTCAAGCAACCTAATATCATAATATAGTAAAAAAAAGAGAAAAACCTGCTCTTAAAAGCAGAGTTGGTAGCATAGGGCCTCAGGCAAATTCCAATATGTATACACACACACCCCTTTTCTGAAAGATATGAAATGTCTAGCAGCCTTTTCACTGGAGTGAAACAAAGTCTTGCTGTTTTGTACATTTGCCAAGACAGACGTATCCCAGATTTCATTTAAGTGAATATGCTATTGCAAAAAAAAAAAATCTTTCAGCCTCCTCTGAAAAAAAAAGAGAGAAGGGGAGCCCCAGCTATGAAAGCCCCCTCCCCCATCAAATTCTTTCTCTTAATGAGCATTCTTTAAGATGGGAGAGTATTATCTTACTTTTCTGAAACACACTGCTTCATCTATCATTAGCCCGACTTATAAGCTAGAAGTGACTAGCAAAAAAAGGACGTTTGGTGTTTGGGATACAGTAGAGATTGCAGGATGAAGATGAAATGGCTTTTTATTTTTTGCAAAATGCAATCAAAAAGTCAGCTTTTGGAGGGCTTTATGGATAAATTGGAGAGCTATCGGTGGCTCTAACTGGTAGCTAATTCCTGCCAAATACTCACAGAATCTCTCTAATTGCTGGAGTATATTGAATGGGGTGAAAATGGTCGAGAGAAATGTTTCAGAAATGATGACTACCTAAGGTTCCCCTCGCACATAGGCATTAGTCGTTTCCAGCTCTAGGGGGTGGTGCTCATTTCCGTTACAAAGCCGAAGAGCCAGCGCTGTCCGAAGACGTCTCCGTGGTCGTGTGGTCAGCATGACTAAATGCCAAAGGCGCACGGAACGCTGTGACCTTCCCACCAGAGTGGTCCCTATTTTTCTACTTGCATTTTTACATGCTTTCGAACTGCTAGGTTGGCAGAAGTTGGGACAAGTAACGGGAGGTCACTCCATTACGCAGCACTAGGGATTCGAACCGCCAAACTGCCGACCTTTCTGATCAACAAGCTCAGCATCTTAGCCACTGAGCCATCACATCCCCATAGAATATATATAACTACCTAAGAATATATAATTTGATCTGGCCTCATAGATAACTAAATATATAATCTGAGCATAGCTTTAAGTTCCATGATGAAGTTAAGGGATCCTGGTTTAAGGCATTGTAAACTATTACAATTGTTGAAGAAACAGAAAAGCAGGATGGGAATAAAATAAATAGCTGCTCTGGAAATCTTCCTGGGAACTTGATATGTTGGATTTTTCCTGGAGGAAAAATGGGTAGTTATATATGCAATATATAATTAAGAATGGGATGAAATGTGTCTTAGTGTCTTATGACAGTAGAACAGGCTCAGTTTTAAGGTTACTAACCTCAGACTTTCTCCCAATCCCATACAGTGTTCCAAAACCTGTGGACGAGGCGTAATGAAACGTGATGTTTCCTGCAAAAGTGTAGGAACATCCATCTTAAAAATCATGCCAGAGAGTTTGTGCAACAGCGGAACCAAGCCAGAAGTGCAACAGACCTGCGTGTTGGGACGATGCCCTAAAAATGAGCGTCTTCAATGGGTGATCTCTGCTTGGAGTGAGGTAAAGCAACGATGCTTATTTGAGTCATTTAATGAGGCCTGTCTATAAAACACAACATGAAAAATATACAAAAACACATAATCTATTGTTAAAGATGTCCCACCCACCTTTTTTAAAATAGATTTAAGGATCTTGGAACTTTGCTGGATCTAACTTAAAACATGGTCCATTGTAAATATTACAATCAAGAAGAGCCTCAGGTTTACTTTCCTATTCTCATTATTTTTCACTAAGAAGCTTCTTACAGTTTAATAGATAAAGGCTAACAGAAGCAGCACTCTAACAAAGACTTGCAACATTAAATTTAGGGGAATAAAGAGCTGAAGCACATGAATGCCAAAAATGCAAAAATCAACTTGCTATCATCATCAGTAAAGACATTAAGTAGGATGTGTTAGAATGAGCAAGGGTCTTCAAACTTGGCAATTTTAAGACTTGTGGACTTCAACTCCCAGAATTCCTGAGCTAACATGATTGGAGGAGGAATTCTGGGAGTTGAAGTCCACAAGTCTTAAACCTGTCAAGTTTGAAGACCCCTGTATTAGAGAGACATTTGGGATAGTGATTAAAAGTACTGGGCTAGTAAGTTCTAGTCCTGCCACCTGGATAGCTTTGGGCCAATGATACTGTCTCAGTCCTAGAAAGAAGGCTATGACAAACCACTTCTGAAAATGTCACCAAAATGCCCTGCAGGGACTTGTCCAGTCAATTGCCAGAAGACAAGACTGACCCAAAGGCACACATGAGCATCTTGTCCAAGCTTTTAAGGCTAATCTACAGAAGTATCTAAACATAGCATTATTTTGAGGGAAAGAAGAGGGGAAAAAACCCCAAGTATTGGTTGAGGAAGTCATGATTACTGCTTGTGTCTGCAAAACTGTTAGAGGTGTGATAGTGGTTGATTTAATAAATAGGAACTTGCCGTGTGAATGGAGTTTGTGTAGACAAAATGGATCTGATTGGATCAATAGAATGATCTGATGCGAGGTATTTGAAATTATCCAATGGTCTTAATCACCAGAGATGGACATACCTTTGGAATCAGACACATGCACCACCGTCCCTGTCTTAATGTTCCATTTTATTCATATCTATCTCATGTATTAATACTCATGTTTATACTTATATTATCAAACACATGCTTGACTGATTAAATGAATGAATGAATGAATGAATGAATGAATGCACCATATGTCAAGAGCCACATTCCTAAAATTGATGAGGCCAGAACCCAAAGTCAGTCTGATAGACAGGTATTATAAGGATAAAATAGATCATCTAAGCTTCTGAAAGGGTTAAAATACTCATATTCCCATTTATCTCCAAAAGCACAAAAAGTCCAATTTTAGAAGGATATGGAGTCTGCAGTTTATCTGGTGGTGGGGCTGTATGTTTTGTAAAACAGCTTTAAATGAACCTCTGTACCTCTTTCATTGTCCCCAGTGTTCCTCTACCTGTGGGCTGGGCATTAGGAGGCGAGAAATGCAATGCATTGAGAAAAGTATTGGTGGCAAATTGATCACTTTCCCATTGCGTCGCTGTCGAAATCTTAAGAAGCCAAGCATTGATCTGGAAGAAGTATGCCACCAAGGACCATGTCCTATGCATCCTCTGTACAATAGGATATCAGGGTGGTATTCTTCACCATGGCAGCAGGTAAGGATGTTCTGGTGCAGACTAAGAGGCTATGCATATGCAAGCCCTTGAACTTACTGGGGAATAAAGAGTTCAATAGGCAAGGGCCAACATAAAGGCACCTATAATTATGTCAGCTTCTTTATTGCAAGTTTTGGGTTGTATGAATATTTGGAAAAAGGACCTGTGAGTGCTTTCCCATCCAGGAAGGGAGTAATAATTAGAAGCAATAAACATAAGATGATACATAGCAGTCAACTAAATGTCCATTTGGATCAATCTTGTCTTTCCTACAACCACCATGGGATGCATTCAGGAGAAGACCTTTTTCACCATTTTTAACTTCTATCTAATGGTAATAAAATCAGGCCGATTTCATGATGTCCTGCTTTATGACCATCACAACTTATGACCATGGTGGGCATGCTCCATTGCCATTGTAATTTGTGGATTACCTGTAATTAAACTAATGGAGCTAAATCAGTTGTTGCAGATGAAAATTGTCCCTGGGTTCACCAAATCCCTGCAGTTGTAACCCTGTGCATTTTGTGCTTCCCCCCCCCCCAACTCATTCTTCAAAGACTTGCACTGTACTTGAACCATTTAAAGTTTTCAGGCACAATCCATGAGTTCAAGGACCAACAAAGGCTGTTTGGGTTTCTCTAACTACTGTGATGTCTGAATTAGTGTGTGCCTTGCAAACACATTTCTGTGTTTTGGAAATTATTTCATTGCATGGGTCATCTGTCTCTTAAGATCCATTTGTCAGACCATAGAGGATGCTCAGGTTTAATAATCTGATGGAAATGATTGTATTTGTCTTGTAGACATAGCCTTGGTTGACAAATTCACACACATCACCAGTGCTTCAGGGAATTTCTTCTAGGTTAGACTTGTAATAACTCATTATTTGTTCCTGCATAGAATAGCAGAGCAAGTTCCTCACATTTCCTAACTGCCCATGGCAATATAAATTCCAACAAAGAAGCAAAGAAAAATAATAATTTAAAGTGTGCTTATCTCTCAGCACTTCTCTGCAAGTTCAGCCTTTTTTAGTTGATCAGTTTTCAGATTTGTCAGTGAGCAAAAGCAGATGAGACATTTTGGGACAGCAGACAGTTTGCCCACAAAAGGTTATTCTCTGCTATCAAATGACTCTAGATGAAATAAATTTAAAAATGTTAAAAGGCCACTTATTGTACTTCTGTATATTTGGAAGTTCTGATGTCAAAAAAGAAGATAATACTGAACAAAACTCTAGTGTTTGAGGGGCTCTCATATAGAAGAAGAGGTCAACCTATTCTACAAAGCACTTCAGGGACAGGCAAGAAGTAATGGGGTGGAAGATCATGAAAGAGAGTTGTAACCTGGAATTAAGGAGAAATCAATGAGAACAATTGATCAATGGAATGGCTTAGCTCCAGAAGTTGTGCTGCTCCATCTCTGGAGGATTTAAAGAAGAGACTGGACAGCCATTTGTCTGGAATGATATAGGGTCTCCTGCATGAGCAGGTGGTTGGAATAGGAGATCCCCAAGGTCCCTTGCAACCCTATTATGTTCTGTGTTCCAGATCGAGTGATGTTCCAGTGAGAGCAAGTGTAATATAGAGTTGGATTTGGATCATTAAAATCAAGATTGGAGTCTCTACTTCACTAGAAACTAAGCTAACTAGTTAACTTGGGAGCAAATTTGAACCAGTCAATCTCAGTTGTAATAATTAAGACCTTAGAGAAAAAATATTGGCACTAATGCCAAAGTATATCTTACTAAATAACTTCAGGTATTCATTGAAAAATATCAATTGTAGAGCACAATGTCTACAACCTAAAACAAACATAATGAACTAGAATTAACTTTAATATGAACTGAAATCACTGACTATAAATAGATATAGGAATGGAGAGTAATTTCTATGGAAACTATTTGTTTTTTAAAAAATAAATATTGAAATGATCTTGGGTTCAGCCAAAATACTTTTTGATAGCTTTGGAGATGTCATCATCTCTATAAAGAGAGCATTAAAAAGAAAAGATGTTATTAAAGTGTTAATTGTATATAAATTGTAGCTTTCCTTGGAGAAAGTCAAAATGACTTAAATGGATCTATCTTTCACTTTATTTTCATAACAGTCACTCTTTGGAGTTTATGAGCATGGAAAAACTAAATGGCCCAAATTCATCATGTGAACTATTCAGCTGTATAGAGAACTTTAAATTGTATTTGCTTAGATCCAAGTCAAATTTGCAACCTTATGCATAAAGATTACAGGTAGTCTTCAATTTACAAGCATTTGTTCCGTGACCATTTGAAGTTGCAATGGTACTGAACCAGGTGACCTGTGACTGTTTTCACACTTATGAGAGTTGCAGAATTCCCCCATGGTCACATGACCAAAATTCAGGCACTTGGCAACTGACATGTATTTATGACAATCACACTATCCCAGGGTTCACTCTTTGTAATCTTCGCAGATGGCTTTTGACCAGCAGAGTCAATGTGGGAAGCCAGATTTGCTTTAACTACTGCATGATTAATTTAACAATTGCAGAGATTCGCTCAATAACTGTGGCAAAAAAAAAAAAAAAAAAAGTCGTAAAGGGACGCTGGATTCACTTAACAATGTCCTTGCTTAGCAATTGGAAATGTTGGACTCCATTGTGCTCACAAATCGAGGACTGCCTGAAAATGGGGAATGTGCGAAGGTTTAATTTCTTACTCCTGCATTCCACATACAGTGCACAGTGACATGCGGTGGGGGAGTACAAACACGGAGTGTGCAGTGTCTCCTTCAAGGCCAGCCAGCTGCTGGGTGTCTGCTTCATCAGAAACCTGCAATGTCACGAGCCTGCAATACTAATTTCTGCCTTGCTCCCGAGAAGAAAGGTAAAAATGGTTTTATGAAACCTAAAACACTGACAGGGTTTTCAAAAATTGGACCAGTTAAAGACCTAACCTACTGTCAAACTATTTACAAAGTCTGCACTACTATTACTGTTAATCTTCTCATCACTCCTTATCACCCATCCCCTCCCACTTGTGACTATATGACTATAACTTTGTCGCTTGTATCCTTACGATTTTTATTGACAGTTTCCTAGTATGATTTGATTGCTTATTGTACCTATGACTATCATTAAGTGATGTACCTTACGATTCTTGACTCTTGACAAATGTATCTTTTCTTTTTATGTACATTGAGAGCATTTGCACCAAGACAAATACCTTGTGTGTCCAATCATACTTGGCCAACAAAGAATTCTATTCTTTTCTGCATTCCCATAACTTGCAAAGCTTAGTTAATGTTAACTTTGGCTAACTTTTTTTGAGCTGAGCACATTATGTGAATCCAACCTGTTAGGTTTGTCATGGTGCAGTGATGTGTGTAACCCCCCCCCCCCCCAAAAAAAAGTGCTGGATTAAGCGGTGTTGTGCAAATCCAGCAAGTTGCTCTCCAAAAGCAATGGTTCAGACCAGGTCAAAAACTAAATTGGATTACATTTCTTAACAATTAATTATAGTTTGTATGAATGCTTTCCCAGTCATGTTTTCTGTCCTGTCCTGTGCAAATTACAATGTGCTGGACTTCAGGGGTCAGAGATAGCTGCAGGCCTGCAGGTGGCACATTTGTTTTAAATGAAGATGAACATCCTTGACTTTGGATTGTCTGCATGCAATGCAGGTGTCCTTCACCTGAGCTATAGTTTACCCCCAAGGCATCCACAGAGTTGCCAGATACACGCCAAGTTGTTAAAATGTGGCCAACTCAGTAGCCTTGTTTGGAGGTGCAGGCAATTTAATGTAGATATACAGGAGATAGGGGAGGACAGGGGAGCCTGGTGTGCTATGGACTATGGCAGGGGTGTCAAACTGCATTTTATTGAGGGCCACATCAGGGTTGTGTTTGATCCTGGGGGACTGGTGTGGGCATGTCCTGCTTGACATCACTCATGTCAGGATGCCTGTGGTAGCTCAAGCACTCTGTCATCAAAAAATGGGCTCCCAAGCGATGCTTTCGGCTGCAACGGGCTACTGCAGCTCTCTGCCAGTGAAAAAGGACCTTGGGAGGGCTGCCTGTGGACCTTGCAAGCTCCATTTTTGGCTATGATGGCCTCCTGCAGCCCTCTGCCAGTGAAAACATTTTTGTTGGCAGAGGCACTATGGGCTGCTCCTTTGCTGTATCCAGGCTGACCCTGTAACCCTAAGGTGACCCCCAAGTACCCTGTGGGCTGGATCTGGCTCCTGGGCATTGAGTTTGACACCCCTGGTCTATGGGGTTGTGAAGAGGCAGAGATGACTTAGTAAATGGTTGCAGGAATTGTGTATGTTAAACATTGGTGGGATTCAATATTTTTTACTACCAGTTCTGTGGACGTGGCTTGGTGGGCGTGGCAGGAGAAGGATACTGTAAGATCTCCAGTCAGAAGTGGTATTTGCCGGTTCTCCGAACTACTCAAAATTTACGCTGCTGGTCCTCCAGAACTGGTCAGAACCTGATGAATACCACCTCTGATGTTTAATGAAAAGAAAGACTAGGGGTGACATGATAGTAGTCTTCCAATATCTAAGGGGCTGCTACAAAGAAGAAGGGGTCAATCTATTCTCCAAAGCATCTGAAGGCCGAGCAAGAAGCAGTGGATGGAAACATGGATGGATGGATCCAACCTAGAATTAAGCAATTTTTTTTTTTATTGACAGAACTATTAATCAGTGGGATAGCTAGTCTCCAGAAGTTATGGCTCTTCCAACACTGAAGGTTTTTAAGAAGAGGTAGGACAACTATTTGTGTGAAATGAGATAGGGTCTCCTGTTTAAGTAGGGGGTTGGACTAGAAGACCTCCAAGATCCCTTGAAATTCTGTTATTCTGTTATCATTATTCTGATTGAAAAACAACAAGTGCCCATGAAGATGAATATTTTAATGCTTCTGCCAAAAAACCCAAAGTAACTCTGACCATTGCAACGAACATCCAATGGAATGAAGTCTTTCCCATTCATCTTGCCTCTGCAGAAATAGGAAGAGTCAGCAAAGAAAGGCCTGTGTGAATGGTCATTTCTTACACATGATCACTGTAACTAATTTGAAGGGTGGAGTTACCACTTTTGTATATCTCAGTGTGGCTTTTGAAGGGTGGGTTTGTCAGAACTTTCTCCTAAGCCTGTGATGGCGAACCTATGGCATGCGTGCCGGAAGTGGCATGCAGAGCCATCTCTCTGCGCACATCAGCCATCGCCTATTGTTCTTATGGGTTCCGGTGTGCCTATGAGTGCTGGCCAGCTGGTCTTGTACATGCAGGAGTGCTGGAAACCCGGAAGAGCTGCTTTTCCAGTTTCTGGTGCTCCCCTACATGCACACCTGCATGTGCTCCCTTTTCAGCACTCAGTGCCAGAAGTTTCGCCAACACTGTCCGAAGCCATCAGAATTTTCTGCATCATAGCTAGGAAAAAAGGAAAGATTCTCTATCCAAAATCATGGATTTCTTATTCCTGCCAGAATTTATTTCCTTTTAGAGCTTCTGCCTAGATTCCTTCCATCCTTTCTAGAATGTGCATGGAAGCCTGGACCTTTGAAAAAGTATTATTCCAGTAAATTAAGGTGGTTCCTTTTACCCATGTTTAGCTTTGCCCTGTACACACAGAAATAATTTCTATCTAACACAAGGAAGCAAAGTAGAAAAATGAAACTCCTCTAAATGGATCCTATTGCTCATTTTTGGTTTAGCCTTCTCCTTTCCCAGCTGCAGAAACCTTTTTTTTTTTTTTTGGCTTTTTCACAGCTGATTGCTGGACTCTAGAGATCAATTATCCCCCCCCCCCTTTTAATCTGTTTTCACCAATGAACATGGCCAGCTGTGCTTGAACCACACTTAAGCCAAACACTTTTATTCACCCATCACATTGCTCAGTGAAACATTGGAGAGAGATAATGGGGGCAAAGAGAGAAAGAGAGAGAGAGAAAAAAAGAGCTTTTTAGGGAGAATGAACATGCTTCCCTAGACAAGCTGATCTGCTCCCTTGGTCATGTTGAGTATCTTGTAAAGTCCTGTAAACTGCAAAACTATAAGTCAATTTAATTTTCTTGGAAGAAAACCATGCATGCTGCAGCTGGCTACGCTATTTACAAAGAAGACCAAGTTTCACATTTCATCACTCCAGAATTGGGCAAATAGCAAACAGTTTTGGGTGCAAAAATGGTTCAGTTCTCCAGTCCTAACAGGATGATCCCACATGAAAGATGAGTTGCAATGAATTTAGGTCAGGGTTTTTTTTTTTTTTTTTTCCTGGAGAAGCTGTATCAGCCAAGAGTTTTTCTTCTCTTTCTCTAAACAAAAGACTATGGAAAGTTATACAGCTATGTTACCTCTGCTTTGTCCCCAGGATCAATGCCAGTCTTGATAAGGCTGATCTTTTAAAAAATCTATAACTTTGGGAAGCTGCAATTGGTTACTGGAAAGCAGAAATTGACATTATGTGGCCCTAAGAAAACACACCACCAGTCCTTCTTTTGGAGCCATACCACACTTTTGAGTATATTTTGCTAAAAATCAATGCCAGCTGGGGATTGGAAGTTAATGAAATCAGAGTTAAGAAGGAAAATGATCAAACATATTCTAAACGCCCAGGAAAAGGAGCTGTGTGGGATGGGAGAATAGTGCCCTAACTACTATGTATCATCATCATCATCCACCACCATCATCATCCACCATCATTCTGGGGCTGTTTCACTGCCATAACTATGGGGCATCTCTCAGTCCAGAAGATCACCCATCTCTAGTGTAAAGGTAAAGGTTCCCCTTGCACCTATGTGCTAGTCGCTTCCGGCTCCAGGGGGCGCTGCTCATCTCCGTTTCAAAGCCAAAGAGCCAGCGTTGTCCGAAGACAACTCTGTGGTCATGTGGCCAGCATGACTAAATGCCGAAGGCGCATGGAGCACTGTTACTTTCCCACCAAAGTGTTCCCTATATTTGTACTTGCATTTTTACATGCTTTTGAACTGCTAGGTTGGCAGAAGCTGGGACAAGTAATGCAAGTTCACTCCATTATGCAGTGCTAGGGATTCAAACCTCTCTAACATACACAATACTAAACTCAATGTTCTGATATTGTATTGGCAATTTCCTCTGCCCTTTTGCTATGAGCTATTAAGAATAAACTGAAAGGTGTTTCTTTTTAAATTTCAGAAACAACTAAAGTTTGCTGCAGTCTTTACTCATTTCAGTACATTAATGCTTATGTAGTTTGCTTTGTATAGGACCTACATGATTACATGCTTTATGAAGAGAACATGAACCACAAATCAATTATTTGGCCTTGCAGTATCTTAAAATCAACTGATTTCAGCTTAAAGGATAATTTATAATATGAGTACAATCAATGAGAATTCTTTTTGTTTCTATGGCGGTCTTTCTTCTTTCCATTCCTCATCTAACTCTGCTAACTAATGCAAAATACTAATTTCACTAACTCTTGGCTGATAGCTTTTTTCTAGCAAGTAAGTCCACAGAAAACAACTTTGTTGCATATCCAAACTCCCTGAAACATTATCAAATATTTCTCATCAATTTTTTTAATCTGATAGGATGTGAAGGCTATACAACACAGAAAATGAAATATTAATTGTGTTTCATTTGAATTGTACACTAAATATACTGTCTGTCATTTCATCAAAACAGATGATCCTTCTTGTGTGGACTTCTTTGCTTGGTGCCACCTGGTTCCTCAACACGGTGTCTGCAATCATAAATTTTATGGCAAACAGTGCTGCAAATCATGCACATGGAAGAACTGATTTGAACATGTCAGGCTGAGGCTTCAATAGGTTAATTCTGTTTTGACAAGACTGAGTTTTCCAGAACCAAATGTCGCCCAAATTATCAAGGAAAAAGGTAACTTTCTAACATGGATCAGTAATCGCAGTGGTAAACCTTACGAAGAATCTTCAAGGATTGGATTTTGAAAATAGGATGGTATAAAATTGAGAATCTCTTCATGGCTAAAGCTGATCCCAACCCCACTGGATTGGCATGTTTGGCACAGTGGTCCAACTTTTTTACCAAAAGCCTAAAAGTAGGGAAGTAGAACATACTATGGAGACATGTTAGCTAATGTGGTGCTTGTCAGCAGAGATCTTTGTGAGAAAGAGAATGTCCTTTAGGCTTATTACAACAGTTGCTGCTGAGACTGCGAATTGCTATACACAACAGAGGTGTGATATCTAGACAAACACTATACTGTACAAGCAAGACTAAAGGTGCTTTTCTATTTCAGGTGCTGCTAGGAAACTAAGGGCTATATCAAAATAGAATTCCTTGCTTTTTTGTGTTATTCTTTCCATGTTTAGCAATAAATCGGTCATAGTTTACTAGCCACTTGAATGGGCTGGCATGCCGTGGGATATTCTTCCAACAAAGTAGCATTTCTGTGTTGTATGAGCAAAGTAGAATTTCATTCTGTGTGAACTTCTTACATATGCGCTACAGGCATTCAAAAATTCCACCATCTTCTTGTTTACATTAAACATTGAAGCTGATTTTTGCTGAAGTTGTTTCAGAACTTGGGTGTCCCTTGTAAAAACCAGACCTTTTCCCATCCAAACACTAAAATAAATGAGAAGGAAATTGCTGAAATAGTAGGAATTGCATGAAATTCATTAAATCATTTCACTGATCTTGCTGAATTCAAAAATAAATGCAAACTGCGATTACTTGAACTTTTATGCAGACAAATAGTTATATTTTTTCTTTTATCCATTCCATCTGCAAACTGCTTGAAAGAAATTTATTTCTTTATGGATTCATTTACAGGAGCAGAGACAGGAAACAAACTTGTATTTTTCTATGTTCAGTCGTGCTAAACACAAACACAGTTACAGATTTATAGGCTCAAGGATTAAATGCACTGGCTATTTTTGTATAACACTTGAACAGGTTATTTAAAGATCTACCAACTGCATTCAGATATGGTAATATGCTATGTCTGGTTAATTTTGTCCTTGTCTTGTGTTCTTTATATTATTTGCCATATTATACAAACCCAACCTCTTTATGGAACACGTTAAACCATAAACTTACCATACCATTCAGTCATCTGTTTAAGTGTTGTGCAAATACAGCAATTAAGTGTACCATGGTAAGTCAGAAACCTGTTCTTAAAGGATGTTGATGAACATGACAACTGAGCCAAGGATAGCTGCCTGTTGTTGTTGTTTTTAAATAAAATAAAATTCTGTGTTTTCTTTATATCAGAAAAAAGAGTTTTGCATTAGTTAGTCAAACTGATGATCCTGTACACTTGTGTTTCTCTGCTGGAAAATATTTTTCCCCATTTGATCTAGGACAGTTGGCCCATAAATACAGTCACAGTCCATTTTTGCCATTCAACTGATGTTAGTGGATTCACCATTAGTGGAATAAGTAGAAACAACTTGTATCCAATATGGAAAGAATAGATTTTGAATGCTCAAATGGTAAACTAGACTACAAGAAGATGTCTTTGCTAAAACCAATACAGCTAAAGAAGCTTATATTTTGATGTAATTTTCTGGGGCATGGCTACACTGGACATTTTTGTCCTCTTTCCAGCCAATCCCACATCATCCCTGGAAGAATGTAGTTCAGATTTATGGCTCTCCAAACTATCATTTCTGATCTAAAATTAGACATGTCAACATTAATGTCAGAAAGTGGTCAGTCAAAATTAGCAGTTCCTTTTTTGCAAGGAACAAAATGAAATGTGATGCATTAAAAAATGATTATTCCAACAATCTTGAGGTCTAAGTAGACTTTCCTGAACATTTTAAAATGAGAGCGAAGATGTTGACTAATTTTGTTCTACAACTGTCATATTTTATTATTTGATGTAAAAATATTAATTTATTAATGCATAGCTGTCCCTTCTTTTTAATTTTATCAATGGCTACCCAAGTAACTGATGGCAATGCAAAGAAATGTTGCATAGAAGTATAGATTGTGATGTAAAAGGGGAAAAAATGAACAAACTTAAAGCATAAATTGTACTATTTAATTGTTTTATAAGTTGTAATAAAAATACTCTATTCCATTATGTTTTGGTAACTACAAATCTTGAATAAACTATGGAAGCTGTATTCGATGTTATTTGCATATCTGTGATCTTGTGTTTTTTCAGACTTACTGTATTGACCCTAAAGTTGACATATATGTAGCTATGTTTTAATGGATGTTCATTCGGGGAATATATTACTTGGAAGCTTGACATATTGGTTGTTTATACACACACACACATATACACACACAATTTATTTGGGTTTTCATAAAACATAATACAAGTAAAATTTCTTTTTTTGAGAATAGCATGGTTCCGGATTATCACTTCTCCATTCAGACACAAATTCAATTTCATATTAATCTTTGTGTTCTATTCCATATCTTATTACTATTTTAACATTTTCTCAATAATTTTTCCCTTCCCTTAGTTTTCTCAATCTTACTTTTAATTATCTCATTCCTTTCTAAATTCAATTACATATATCTTTTTCTAAGTTTCAATACCTTTCCAGTCATCATATTTATACTTTTGTCTGTCCTGTTTCAATTTCATATTTTCTTTTCTCATTAAACAATTTTTTCCCCTGTAGTTACTAATTGGAGTATGACACCTTTGTATCTTTTAATTTTTATCCATTCAACTCTTATTTAAACTTCAATTTATGCCTTTACAATTATAGCATTCAATATAACACAAAACTTCCAATCAAATTCTGCTTGGTACATTCTTAAAATACGCACTAAGTTCTTAAAGAGAAAATATATATATATATCACAACAATAATTAAAATACTTATTCTATTCCAATTCAGCTCTATCATTAATGTTAGTTATAATCTTTGACATCTTTAACATTCCTTTTCAATAGGATATCATACTTCTAGGAACACTTATAGTATTTCGATAATTTTTTCATGTTTCTTTCATATTCCTCTTCACTTAAATGTTTATAACACATTTATAATAATTAAAATGTTCCCCTCCTTTCCTAATTTCATTCTCTCATTCTCTTTATTTCATTTATTTATTAAACATTACATTACATTACAATGAGTATTTTATCTATCATTTTAATCACACTTGTTTCATATTTTCAAAGTTCATTTCTATTTCTAATATAACAATACTATCTTTCCCTTCCCTCTCTCATTCGCAGCTTCAAAATCTTCTTTGGGAACAATGTTGTTCTTTATAATTCAAATTCCAGGGTACCTTACATTGTTGTTTTTCCAGTTCGACCCAATCAGCCAAAAACTTTCTCTTCTTATCTTCCTCCTGCACATTCTTTTCTGGTCGAGTTCTTCTTTGAAGTGGCCATTTCTGACCACTGCTGCAACCGCCTTTGGGACAGGGAGTAATGGCCAGCTGGGGAGGAGAGATGCGGCTCTCCTCAACCCTGCAGGCAGTCTCCCCCTTCTTCGCCACCTCTATGGGTGGCTTAGCCCTGAAACCAGCCAGCTCGGGGTGCTCCAGTGGCGAGCACAGATCAAAACTGCACACAATTGCAGATTTTGGTCTATCGCCGAAGAAGCTCAAACCAGATCTCACAACATATTGGTTGTTTCATAGAATATCAAATCATGGCACTTTTTCATGTTGCAGTCCCATGTCACACCATTAATAAGCCATATTTTAAACCAGTTGGAAAAGAGAAACTTATCTACTATATACAAGATCGGAGACTAAGCTACAATGGCAAAATTGATAGTATAATGTCCACAATATATTTTTTTACCCAAATTGAAACAGGATTGACTCTCTTGTGTAAAATATATCACAGCAAGGCAGACTTAGACATCTGCAATATGGTTTCTAAGACTTAAATAAAAACTAGCAATCATTACTTAATCTTTAATGCAAAGCTTAAATATTTAAACAATGGTTAGAAGTTGGTGATATAAATGGAAGGGAGTGCTTGGAAGTATGATTAGAAAGCAATTTATCTTTTTTAAAATTATTTTTCTAAATCTAAATGTAGTGCTTTTTTTCCTACTTTTTTTTGTATTTCAGTCTGTTAACAATAACACATATATTATGAATGTGAGTGAAGAATGCATGGCTTGTTCAAGCATCTTCACTATTCAGCCAAACTTCTCTGAGGGATACGATTTCTGTTAAACAGATCCAGATTTAACTCCCTGTAGTACATCTTGTTTCTCCACGATTCCACCAAGGTATGTCTCTTATTTCCTCCCCTTCATCCTCTTAAAGTCTTTGCTGGTTTCAGACCTATTCAGATGGTGGGATATACATTTTTTTACTACTGGTTCTGTGGGTGTGGCTTGCTAGGCATGGCAGGGGAAGGATACTGCAAAATCTCCATTCCCTCCCCACCCACTAACCTGCTTTCCAGCTCCGTTCTCCTGCAACCAAAGAAGACCCAGCCAATCAGCTTGGACTCAGCAGGCAGATAATAGATGGGTGAGGGGCCAGTCAGAGTTGGAATTTACCGGTTCTCCGAACTACTCAAAATTTCCACTACTGGTTCTCCAGAACTGGTCAGAACCAGCTGAATACCACCTCTGGTATTCTCATTTTTCCAGTATTTTGCATAGCTAATCCTTGCTGCTGCATCTAATTCATATTTACGACAGTTGCAGTGTCCTGGAGTCACACAATCACTTTTAGCAACCTTCTGACAAGCAAAGTCAATAGGGAATCCAGATTAATTTAACAACCGTGTTACTAAGCTTAACCACGACAGTGATTCACTTAACTATGGCAAGAAAGTTCGTAAAATGGGGTCAAAGCTCACTTAAACAAATGTTTCACCTAGCAACATGAATTTGGAGCTCAATTGTGGTTGTTAGCTGAGAGTTGTCTATATTAAACCTGCTCATTTGTGAGCACATTTTGAAAATTTGATAAGATTTTTAATAGTTCCCCCATTGACCTCTAGGCAAAGAATAGTTCATTTCCACACATAGATGGCTTTTTTGAGTTCTCTGCTGATATAGTTGTTCCAATATTCATGATAGGCTGTATTTGTTTCTTTCTTTTTTGGCCTCAGAACACGGTCAGGAAGCCACAGCTCTGGGGAAGCTATGCCCTTCCTTCTTCCTTCCTTATTTAGCCTCCACCCATATTGGTTTATAGACAAACTATTTATTACTTGCCACCAAAAAGGTTATAATTTAGCTTAAGGGGGAAAAAGTGTGCTAAACAAACTTAACCAATTTCACTAATCAGGGTTACTTAGTATTCCTTTCAGCCTTCAACCCTCCCATGTGTAGTTAATCAATTATCACCACACGGAGCAAATCAAAACGCTTTTGATTTCTTAGATTTTATTTAAAGTAAAAGGGGTAATCATGAAATTCCACATTGGGTCGACATTACAGTTTTGAAGCCAAACACAGTGGGAGGTTAACTGCTATTCTGTGAGTGGAACTTAGCAGACCTCTGGGGAGGGAAAGTTCATCGTTTTGTTCTCCTTCACTGTCCTGATTACAAATTTTATTTGAAACTGCCGTTTACATTTCATTAAAAAAAACTCCCAATGACATCAAGGAAGCTTTGTTTAAAATGCTAATAGAAATTTCAGAAAAGATTTTTTTGTTGTTAAAATGTAAGGAAAGAAAAGAAATATTAAATTCCCCTCAACTCATTTCTCTGGCCCAGAGACTACTACAGAATGTGGCTCTATTGCTTCATGCACAAAAGTAGAATAGAATAGAATAGAATAGAATAGAATAGAATAGAATAGAATAGAATAGAATTATTTATTGGCCAAGTGTGATTGGATACATAAGGAATTTGTCTTGGTGCATGTGCTCTCAATGTACATAAAAGAAAAGATACATTCCTCAAGAGTCAAGAATCATAAGGTATGATATTTAATGATATTTAATGACACTTAATGATAGTCACAGGGTACAATAAGCAATCAAATCATACTAGGAAACAGTCAATAAAAATTGTTAGGATACAAGCAACAAAGTTACAGTCATACAATCACAAGTCGGAGGGGATGGGTGATAAGGAGTGTTGAGAAGATTAATAGTAATAGTAATGCAGACTTTGTAAATAGTTGGAGGGAATTATTTATTTAGCAAAGTGATGGCGTTTGGGGGAAAACTGTCCTTGTGTCTAGTTGTTCTGGTGTGCAGTGTTCTACAGTGTCGTTTTGAGGGCAGAAGTTGAAAACAGTTTATGTCCAGGATGTGAGGGGTCTGTAAATATTTTCACAGCCCCTTTTTTGGCTCATGCAGTATACAGGTCCTCAATGGAAGGCCGATTGGTGGCAATTGTTTTTTCTGCAGTCCTAATTACTCTCTGAAGTCTGTGTCTGTCTTGTTCAGTTGCAGAGCCAAACCAGACAATTATAGAGGTGCAGATGACAGGCTCAATAATTCCTCTATACAACTGTATCAGCAGCTCCTTAAAATATTAAATTCCCCTCCATGGTGCAGATACTACTACAGTATGTGGTTCTATTGTTTCATGCACAAAAAGGGCACGTAATTGCATACACACAGTTAATGCCTTATTTAGGGTAATCTTTAGCCAATGTAGATTCAAGTAAAACAGCTCTATAAGTGCAGTTAAAAATACATCATTGGGCATAAATGAGTTGTTTCCCCAAACAATTATCTTTAAACGGGGGGGAGGGTTGGGCAGGGAGAGAGAGATGGTCATTTTTAGATTTTCTTAGAAATAACTTGTTAAAAACAAAGGAATTTGTGCAACTGACTACAAAGATCATGGCTGCTGAAAAACCTGACTTTCTTTAAAGATGAGTCTCAAGATTAGCCTTTTTTAAGAATTAGATGCATTTTATGAATTTAACTCTTTGCTTTTCTTATCTTATTTCTATCTCCTCTTCTAAAATCTCCACACTTTCTTCTCTAGGCAGGTATCCTTTATCTTACCCCATTCGCCCCTAGATTTGCCTCTCTTATTTTTAGCTGCTTTGCCTGGAAAGAAGCTACAAACTGATATCCCAAAGGTGCTTTTTCAGGAGGCAACTGAACTTTTCCATTTTGTCTTTTGAAGATGTTTCACTTCTCATCCAAGAAGCTTCTTCTGCTCTGACAGGATAGCGGGGAATGGAAGGATTTATATTCCTTGCAGACAGCTGGTCCTTTGCATCCTTTTAGCAGGTCATTGAGGCACTTGGAGGTTTATCTGTGTCCTCACCTGAGTATTGTTCCTGGTTCCTGTAGTACTGAGATGACCTTGAAGACACAGATAAACCTCCAAGTACTTCAATGACCCTCTTATGATGCAGGTTACCAGCTAGGTATGTCTTGGGATTTCTTTAAAAAAAATCTGTGTTTCTTATTTTTCTTTTTTCTTTTCTTTTTTCTTTTTTTAGGGAAAAATTCAGGGTTATCTTCCTTTCAAATGAATGTAGGACTCAAAAACCATCTACTCATCTTCCAATAAGCATAGCAAGCCACCATTTTATGTTCCCTTGCATTAATTTTTAAGTTTCAGCAGTGCTCCTATATTTTCTACCAAATTAGGAAAGCCAATTCATTTTTTTTTAAACTCATGAACTTTATCAAACTTCTCAAGAGGTGAGGAAAGCATATTCAAGATTATGCCCCTTACTCCATCATTTTGAAAGCTGGTGATAAATCAAAATGACAGTCAGTTCTTCTGGAGTGTCTTTGCCATAATTTTTGTTGGAAATTGTGCACCTTTAATAAATAAGTTCAGTGTAAGAAACTCATTAAAAAGGGATGGTTTAATCATCCTGTTTGAGAGTAACACTGTTTGATCTCTGAATTACACACTTCAGGCTACCAATTAGTAGAAGACAAGAGTGTTAACTACAAAACTGAGGAACATTATCTAGTTTAAATGACCCACAAAGAGCACAATGTCTATTTTATTAACAGAAGCTAAATGTGGATGACTAAATGGCTAATGAAAGTAGATAATGAAATTGTACAAAAAAGTACTCCAGGTCACACATGTCTGACAGAAACATATTCTAATTTCAAGAACCTGTCATGGTGCTGAGGCCTTGCCGATTCCTTTGAGGCTAAAGAGTCAAACCAGACTGTAAAGCCAGAAGGCAATCAGATAGGAGGGATCCTCGGTGCTCTCTGAGTTTGCTTGTTTTCTTACAGGTGTTTTCATTACCCAAACTAGGTAACATCATCAGTGCTAGTCTAGCTAAGAGCTCAGAGAACACCAAGGACCCCTCATTTCAACCCTAAAATACTTGAATTTATTTGTAGTTGTACTCATATATCTGTTGCAGCCTCAAGAGATAAAGAGCTTGAACAAATAAGACCCAATTCAGATAATGAGAGTGGGATTCTGACAGGTTGCCCAGCCCATGAACAAACCAGAAGCAATGAAGAACTGAACAAAGATGACTAGCTTGTCTTCTTGATAGGACAGTAACATCTTTCATAAAACTTTGCTAGCACCTAGGGTTATATTAGACCACCTCCCAGACAATTTCAGATCTTTGTGCCTTTTGCTTTTGCTCTGTATTTGAACCAGTATATAGAATTTTCTAGTGTTCTGGCCTATTGCTCTGGAGATCTTCCTTTGATAAGCTTTTAAAACTTGCATTACCAACTGTCTGATTTGTATGAGCTGTGGCGGCCACAGTGGTTGGAATGCAGTATTGCAGGCTAACTCACTACTCACTCCAGGTGTTCAATTCTGAGCAGCTCAAGGTTGACTCAACCTTCCATCCTTCCAAGGTCAATAAAATGATGACTCAAATTGTTGGGGGCCAAGATGCTGACTCTGTAAGCTGCTCAGAGAGGGTTGCAAAGCACTGTGAAGCAGTCTTAAGCGCTATTGCTACTTACTGCAGAAGACACCAAGGTGTTCTCACCCAAGAGCTGCAATGCTGGGTGTAACCAGTCAAATTTACTATAAGACTGCTGAGACTGCTCCCCAGAATTATCACATTATCTCTCATTATCTCCTTTTGGTGGGTGGGAAAGTTGATGGTTCTTCTAAAGGAAGAAGTAGATGATAGCTGCTCATAGCATATTTGGGGAGGAAGATAAGATTGGAAACTGGCACATTGCTTTGAAGCAATGAAGCTACATGTATTTTTAAAACTTAAAACAAACCTTTTAAATAATAGCTAAAGCAAGAACATTGGCTTAATAAATGAAACGTCTGAAGTTTACGAACAAGCTGTAATCCATAACTTCTACTAAATAAACTGTATTAACATGAGGGAGCTGATAATAGAGGTTTCTCTCAAGTGGGTGGATATAAATTTTTGCTTAACATGTCTTCTTTTGGATGATAATAGTTTTCTTCTTTCAAGGCAAATATATGGATATTTATAGATACTAAATTTCTCCCCTGGAAAACATGGGGTTTCACCTTAAACCCAAAGAAAAGCAATGCAACATTTTTGGGGAGAACCACATATTCTTTGAAGGGATAACATGGACCCAAAGACACAAACTAAGACAGACAAATGAACAGTTTGGCCACAAGATCACATAGAGTAAAAAGAACACGGCTATAATAGGGCTACAAATGGAGGACAACATGTGGCCCTGCCTTATACATTTTGCTTTCCTTTAGAAGCCAAAACCAAATAAACCACATTATAGCTTTGTGAAGTATGTGAACCTTTCTCTGTAACTGCCTGATTTTTCTGGTACATGGCTGAAAACCCACGGAATCTTCTATGTAGACATGTTGCAATCACCAAAGTGCCCTCCTTTTTCTACCATGGCAGAAGAAACCCCTTGGGGCAAAGGAACTTGAAAACTACAGGATGAAGCTGCTAAGATGCAACTTAAAAAAAAAAAATCAAATGAGTTTGAAATTAAAGACGGACAATGGTTGTCTCTTCCATTGTCTATTAATTGTTCGGGATCTGTCTTTATTTCTGAATCCTTGGTGATATTTCAAGTTGTATGTGTGTGTGTGTGTGTGTGTGTTTTAATTGCCATCTCCATGAAGGAGAGTTGTAGAAAGTCACTTTACAGACTAATAGAAACACACAAAAATATATATGTCAGCCTTCCTGGGCAATTAGGAATTAGGAAGCCTGACAATACATTTTTTGCAATTGTGGCAAAAATATGGAGCCCATTTCTATACCTCCCATAATGTCAGGAACAAAGAATCAGATGCATACATGAAGTTGTGGTTGAAAGGATTTATTGCTGAAGCTTATACACAAGAATCTAGTCAACTAACAGCCTGTACTAAATTGGTGCTATATAAGAGTAAATGGAATTCAAGGGGGGTTTGGACTTGGATTGTTTGAGACAACATAATGAATCCAGACTTATAACTCTCTTTACTCCACCCTCTCTTCTGCTCCCATATATAGGATGTTATCCATTCCCCTCCCATAAACTCTGTACTGAGGGAGAGCCCAAATTGTCTTTTTCAATTTATCTAATTTTTTTTAAAAAAGAAATTGTGATGTGTTCATTTGTGTCTCTGGCTTCTTGAACAACCAAACCCCAATCCCCTCTATCATCTCTGCCACACCCTTCCAATTTGGCATTCATTAATTGGCATTTAACTTTCAAGGCAACCATTCAAAGAACACCACTGTAATTACATATCCCACAAGTAGGGATTGTGCCTTGCCTTCAATTGTGAAACCTTACATTGTGGCCCTGTTTTCTGCAGCTGATGCTGTGTATATATGGAAGGGAGTGTCACCAGTACTTTAAAGAACAAATAACCATGCAAGCTTATTCTTAAAAATAAGGCACAGCCATTATTATCCAAACCAACAATGTTTAGTGGAAGTGTAACTGATATACACAAAACCACACCTAGAAGCTCAGATTTCTTAAATATAGTCGTGCATAAAGTGTTCTTCCCACTTTATTATAACTGGCTTTTTTTTCTCCCCTGTCAATTCCTAAAATACTAGAGGTTTTTTTTTTTCCTGAAAAATATATATAAAATTATACATCTATCAATGTGGTAAGTTATTTATAACATTTTCAGAATTTCCATGTCTTTGACCAGATCACTTTTTCTTCAACTTTCGTTCAATTTTGTTGTAGGATTTTAATTATCTTCATTTCTTTTTTGTCTCATCACACAGAGTACTTTAAGGTTTTAACAAGCCTCTTTGGTAAATGTAATAGGATAAAGTATCCAAGTCAGCCTTTTAATTTGTCATCTGCATTTCACTCTTTAAAATTTCAGCCATTTTGTTCTAGATGCAGAATAGCAGAGTTGGAAGGGATCTTGAAGGTCTTCTAACCCAATCCCATACTCAAGCAGGAGACGCTACACCAGGGCCTTGGTGGCACAGTGGTTAGAATGTTATACTGCAGGCTCAAGGTTGACTCCATCCTTCCAAGGTGGGTAAAATGAGGACCCAGATTGTTGCTGACTCTGTAAACCGTTTAGAGAGGGCTATAAAGTACTATAAAGTGGTATATAAGTCTAAGTGCTATTGCTATTTCAGACAAATAACTGTCCAGTCTCTTCATCAAGTCTTATGATGATGGAGTACCCACAATTTCTGGACGCAAGCTGTTCCACTGGTTAATTGTTCTCACTGTCAGGAAATGTCTCTTTAGTTCTAGGTTGGATCTTGCCTTGCTTATCTAAAAGTCCTCCTGGTATCTACCTCTACCACCAGAATCTTGATAGTCATTTGAAGAACTTTTAAAATTTTAAAATTGCTCATCACAAAGATAAAAAAAGAATACCATTCTAGAAATTGGAGGTATGAAAACCTCCAGAGTTATAATTCAGTTTGAAAGCTCTGTCCAGTTTGACTGCTCAGACCGATTCATACAATTAACTGAAACCAGAAGTCTGAATTGATTGGGACAAATCTCCACCTCTATTCCTCCAGTTCCATCCATTCCAATAATTAAATGTATGCACAGATATATAGAAGGAGGTGATTGAACTGACTCAGTTCAGTGAATCCAATCAATCCATTCATCTATTTCTTTGAATAAATTCTATAAACCAGTCTGAAATGATGCAGAAGGTAGAATATTAATGTAAGCCTAATACACATTATGTTTCTGATGGCAGAAATTTGTAAGACAAATCTTAAATCCTCTTTGCAGCAGCAGCAGCTTCGTTTGTATTTGTGAGAAACAAGCAAGATAGTGGTCACAGCATTGTAATCTACAGTCTTGTCCAGCATTGGCAGACAAACAGAAGGGGTGAGACCTCAGTCATAAGAACATAAATAGGGTCTGCTGAATTGGACTCCTGGTTTATCTAGTGATAGGCTGACATTTCATTTTTATCATAGTCAACAATCTTTACAAGAAGCCTACTAATCTCCGAACAGATGACCATCGCAGAGGCAATCACAATGTCATCCAGGTCAATAGCACAGGTTCCCATGGCTTTTATGAATTGGTCCAACCCCTTTTATGAAGCCAGGTAGGCTAATAGCAAGCTCCATATCTTATGGAAGTGAATCCCAAGGTTTAATAATATGTTGTGTAAAAATAAGCAAGACTCCGGTGTCCTAGTGGTGGAGCTCTTTCCTCACAATCAGGAGGCTGTGAGTTTGATCCTCGGTAGAGGCTAATATTTGGAATAGACTCTCCTGCTTGAGCAGGGGGTTGGATTAGATAACCACCCAGGTCCCTTCCAACTCTTTGATTCTACTTCCTTTTCTCTGTCTTGATTAGTTTAGAATTCAATTCCTATGGTGATGCCTTGGCCACTTTCCTTCCTGTTTTTCTCTTCGGCAGGCAACTACAGCTTGGAGGCCCAGCAGACTGCCATTGATGGAGATGATCTGCCTTTAAAAGCCTCTTTTGTTCCAGCCTCAAGTTGAGGATTTGGACTACTAGAATACAAATGGAGCTTGGATGAATGTTAGAGAGAAAGACAGGAATTAAAGTTGTTGAAATCATCATTCCAAGTTCCCTCTTTCTCTCAGCATCCACCAGCCCAAGATAGAGACCATGGCCCTGATGCTGAAAAGTAGTTAAAAGGAAAACCAAAATAGGAGAGGAGGGGAAAGATGAAGGGAAGGGAAAGGAAAGGAAAGGAAAGGAAGGAAAGGAAAGGAAGGAAAGGAAAGGAAGCTTTTGAACTCTCAACATCCAACCCTCCATTAAGAATGCAGTGTAGGGTTTCCGGTTCCGCGTGGCTTCGGTGGCAGCAGGAATTCGCGACCGTTCACGATTCCTGCTGTGCTTGCCGCCGAGGTGCCCCCGATCCAAATGGATCCAGGGGATATGGCTGCCCTGTAGAGGCAGACGAAGAGAGAGGGGAGCCGGACAGGGGGTTGGGGTGTCGCAGACCCCCTCCTCGTCTGGAAAAACCCCTTGGAGCAGCGGTCAGTAATGGCCGCCACGAAGAAGCCTGCAACTGGGTAAGATTGTGCTGGAGGAAGCAGGAAAAGTGAAAGTGCTGGCTGAACCGGGTCAATCAACATCTCTCAAACTCTCTGGAACTGAATTGTTTGAATTGCTGGAGGATACATTGTATTCCTAAGAAGAGCGGAAAGCAGCGAAGAAAGCTGTTAAAGGGAAGAAACTTTTTTTTTCTTCACTCTCCCACCCCATAGAAACAGCAGATGAAGATTTGAAATTTATTTGGGCACTGAAGGTGAATTATTTTGAAAGTTAAAGCCAAGGGACAAAAGATTCTTTGGACATTGGACTTAATAATTTAAGAAATCAGAAAACTTCTTAATAATTTAAGAAATCGGTATGGATTTCTGATCATTTAAAAATTGTTGTTGTAAGTGGGAAGGGAGAGGAAAAAAATTGGAGCAGAAGTTGAAAAAGGAGGAGATTGCCTAGAATTCTAAAGGAAGATATATGGTAATTGGACCTCTTTGATTAAACAGTAACCCCAGAAAGAGAAGTAGAAGAAGGAAAAAAAAAGTATTAACTTTTGGAATCGTTTTTGAATTATTCTTGATTAAAAATACTTGGGTGGTTGTTTTGGGAAAAGTTTCTCTTTTTATGATGGCATCGCTTGTGGATGAATTAAAAACTGAATATAAAAAATATAAAAAGGAAGAACAAGATGGAAAAGATACTTTGGGCACTTTATTTCAATCTTTAGAAATGGCGTTTTGCACTTATGGAAAGTTGACTACGCAGCAGAATGACTGGGACAAAGAAGAAGAGGAAGAAGAAGCCATCTTCGATGAACAATGGGTTTTTTTCTGGGGAGGAGGAGAAAGAGGATAAGAAAAAGGGGATTTTAAGGGTTGAAAAAACAACCAAAAAAGAGAAAAATGAGATGAAAGGTGGATGCAAGGTTAGAAAACAACAGAAAGGGAGTAAGAAAAGGGAGGAGGAGAGACAAAGGGGTAAAAAGGGCAAGGAGAAGAATAAGCAAGAGAGAAAAGGGGGGGGGGGGAGGAGAAGCCTTAATGGTGGGATGCAAGATTTAAAGAAAAAAAGCTTATTTAGAGACAATGGGTGAATCTAATTGAAAAAAAAAGGGATTCTGGAAGGTACATAAGATTGGGTCTTTATATGTGTATTTAGAGTAAAATGCTTAAGATATAAATGAGTATTAATATATACGATTAGGTTTTTTTTAATGATATGGATAGTGCTTATATAGGATTTTATTTAGTTATTGCTGGGTTTTTACCTTTATAAAATTTATTGTGTAATTTTAGAATGTATTAAACAGAATCCCAAGATAAATTAAGTGTTATATGAAGTAATTTTAAGTTAGGACAATGAGTTAAAGGCGTCACTCCAATCAGTGTATAGGAGAAGTATATTAAAAGAAAAAAGATGAATGGATAGTTGGAAATAGAACAGACAAAGAATGATATTGAAAATGATGACAAGATATGGAAGGATATATAAAGTGAATATGATGTTTGAATTTGTGTCTGTATGAAGAGTTTCAACCCGGGATCAAGCAGCCTTCAGAAAAGATGTTTTAGGTTTTTTTTTTTCTATGTTCTATGTTTATGAAAGGGAATAAAATTTTAATAAGCAAGAAATATAATTTGGATAACTAGAATGAAAAGGAGAAGTCGGGATAAGATATGAAGTCCTAGATAATGTAAATATTGATATTACAATTTGGAATTATTTTGTATGTTCTATTGGCTTTCTTCTTTCATTATTATTATTTTTTTAGAAAAGATTTTTCAAGTTGTTATGCCTGGATTATTTGTGTATTGTTTTTGTAAAATTAATAAAATTTGTTATGAAAAAAAAAGAATACAGTATACAAAACTCTCAGCTCATTAAAATGAGTCTATTTAAAAAAAAAGATAGAATTAAGATTGCAGGCTCTTATCTCTTTGATAACATCCCATATTTTCCTTCTTCTGAAATTACTTAATTACCCTGCTTTCTCTGATTTTGAGATGGTAGCCGTTTCTCATTTCTTGAGTTGGTTAGAGAGAAGCTGAAGAAATTTGTTATTCTTGAGGCTGGTTTTTCATACATGTCTTTTCTTGATTTTTTTTGTCTTTAAATTTCCTGAACCAAATGTTGATTGTAATTATGCCAGGCTTTTCAAACACTCTGTTTTACCCACAAGATACACTTGCAAAGGCACAGACTTCCCTTTAGTAAAGTATTTTTCATGATAACATGCACTTGAGCCTAATAACCAGATTTTTCCACTGCCAAATGTTTAAATAGCTAAAGAAGCTCCCATTTGGCTGCTCTCTTTATTTCTTTTGCCTTGTTCCACCCGGAGACAATTTTTTTTTTCTTTCTTTCTTGGGAAAGATTTTACTCCCAAGCATGCATTAATCCACTTTGACAGGCAAATTCTCCTGCTTCCAAATATATAGTTTTAGAAACAACAATTTAGCTGCTACCTTCTGAACTTCAAGCTCTGTCTAAGATTTGCTTCACTTGTCCTCTTTAATGAAGGAGGAGGAAGATTGAGAACACATTTTAGGACTCCTCTGAGAAAACATTTCCCTCAAGTGATGTCTCAGAAGGGTTTAATCAACTGCAGTATCATGGCTTAATTTTTCATATTAATCCACCAGCTTTAAGGCCAAGAATAGCAGTTTTTTTGTGAGTGGTGCAACTTTTTTTTTTTAAAAAAAAGCTAATGTCCAATATCAATGCTATGCAGAAAAATGAACCTACATATTTTCCTATAGGTTCTCATTTGATTTAATAAAAGAAAATTTGCTTTTGAAAATACTTTCATCTGTCAGATTTTAAATATGGAAAATCAAGGAGTCAGCAGGAAAGCAGGAATACGGGGAAATGTACTTCTGCATAACCCTGCTATTTTCTGAGTTGAAGGTCACCACAATAGAATAGAATAAAATAGAATTCTTTATTGGCCAAGTGTGATTGGATTGACAAGGAATTTGTCTTTGGTGCATATGCTCTCAATGTACATTAAGAAAAAATAAAATATATTAATCAAGAATCCTAAGATACAACACTTAGTGATAGACATAGGTTACTAATAAACAATAAAATCATATACCTTGCATGCCTTCCCCTTCCCCCCAAGTTGATTGGTTGCCCCGCTCGAGACCATGCCGCTTAAACTCGTGACACGACTTAACTGTACACTTCTCATGTAAATGTATTGGCCTGACGACGAATTACCGAAAACATATGTTTGCCTATTGGACTTTTGAACTTTCTGATGGGAATATTTACCGAACAAAAAATATGTTGTAAAAATACAGGCAACATGGATATAGCCATAAGTGGGAAGAGATATATACTAGTAAGGATGAGAAGAAGAATGGCAATACAGTCTTAGTAGTTAATTTGACAATGTTGTGGGAATTAGTTGTTTAGCATAGTGATGGCACTTGGGAAAAAAATGCCCTTGTATCTTGTTGTTCTGATGTGCAAGAGAGAGAGGGAGAGAGAGAGGGGGAGAAAGAAAGAGGAGGGAAAGAAAATAAAAAAAAATTTTTTCCTTCCTTCCTTCCTTCCTTCCTTCCTTCCTTCCTTCCTTCCTTCCTTCCTTCCTTTCTTCCTTCTGGTGACCTTCAACTGAGAAAATAGGGTGTGTGCAGAAGTACATTTCACTGTATTCCTGTTTTCCAGATTACTGCATCCTCCTTGGTTTTCCATGTTTAAAATTCCACAGAAAGACATAAGGAAGGAGTTCCTTTTGGCATTTTTCAGTAAGGACAGCTAGACAGTTTTGGGGTGATTTAAAAATATTTAACAAAGAATAGTTGCCAATAATGCTCTTGGTCACCTTTAACAGCCAAATAAAAGCTTTTAAGCAACTCTTCAAATACTCTGAGAATAAGATAGGGGAAAACCAAAAAAGTCTGTTGTAGAGACTTTTAGTACAGCTTAGAAAGCTTTTGAAAATTTTATAGGAGACTTCAGGGAGTAATTAAATTAAATTAATATGATGGTCATGCCTTCTTCTTAGTTATGATCCTATTCACAATTCACTGAAAGTCCAGATATGACCTCCTGCTTAGTGTCCCTTAATGAGACATAAGAAATTATGAAAGTTGTATTCTCTGGAGGAATAATTGGATTCAATTATTAATATTCTTAAGAAATTCCAGTATAAGAAGACCTTCCTTAAATTTTGAAGTTAAGGAGTTAATTTTTCGTAACTCATTGTAAGAGATTCATAAATGAATTAGTAGGTATATTGAGTGGAGCTACAATAAGGATCCAAGGAAATAGCATTTGTTCCTTTCAGATTTTTATATAAACTTGCATATGTCCCTGTCATATCCATGTGTCAACATCATTACTCTTATGTACCAAAGTTTTGTATAGTCGGCTTTGATCGCTAAGGTAAAACAGCATTATACAAGCAAGAGGATATTAAATAAATATGTGGACCAATATATATATATATAGGGAGATGAATACAGATAGTCCTAAGATATTATATTTCAAGTTGAAAACATGCTGATTTTCCTCAAATATTTGATTTTGCTTTTTGATTCCATTTCCTTTTAACTTAGTACAGGCAGTCCTTGATTTACAACAGTTCAATTAGTGACTGTTCAAAGTTACAAGGCACTGAAAAAAGGTGACATGATAGTTTTTCACACTTACGACTGTTGCAGCATCCCCGTGGTCACGTGATCAAAATCCAGATGCTTGGCAACTGGCAAATATGTATGATGGTTGTATAAATGTCCCATGGCCTTGTGATCACTTTTTGCAACCTTCCGACAAGCAAAATCAACGGGAATTCCAGATCCTCTTAACAACCATGTTACTAACTTAACAACTACAGTGATTCATTTAGCAACTGGGACAAGAAAGGTCATAAAATGGGGACAAAGTTCACTTAACAAATGTCTCACCTTAGCAACAGAAATTTGGGGTTCGTAAGTAGAAGACTACCTACGTGTGAGACCATTGTACCTGTTTCCAGTCCATTCGTCTGCTGCCCTCTACTGTATAACTGGGAAAAACTAAAGTTAAAACATTCACTGTCATTCCAGCTTAAGGATAAAAATCTTTGGTTTTCCTAGGCTGCTATCATGTGGTCATATTAAGGAATAACAGAAAGGATTTGCATTTTTCACATGCAGCTGTATTTGAAAAGAATATTGAGAATTCAACGGTACCAAGGTATCATCCTTGATTAGAACTTTTGACTTAATGGATGACAATGTAATTTAAAACCATGGGACACATCTACTGTACCTCTCCCCTGACACAATTATCATCACTAACAAATTTGAAATGGACGCAAGTTACATCTCAAATTCTTTCTCATATCTGTGGGCAGAGAAATTGACAATTTCTTTAGAAAAAAAGTTCTCTGACAATTTCTTAACGACAGAATTCCCCCTTCAGCAATGACTACAGGTTACAGAATACCATTCGGTTATACCTCTGCTACTTATTTATTTGCAAGTGAGCTTACTTGTTCTGGAAGTAAAAATAACATTTTGTGCATGTCCCTCCATAAGTTTCAAAATTACTGACTATTGTTTCAGATTGTCTGTGGTACAAATGCATAATATAATATCATATAACATTTGCAAGGTTGACCACCAGACTTAAAAAGGCAACTCTTTATTGCCTTAGATATGTTCATTAATACATTAACAAACTAATCAGATGAAGTAACAAGCTCGTAGGCCAATTGCATGCAGGATGCTTCTAATCCAACCATCATTTGCAGATGATTCAGCATTATCTTCATATAGAGACTCACACTGTCTTTGTCACACACTGATTAGAGTATTTTGAGACATAACCTTATATTTGTATTTTTAGAATGCTGGCCATCCCTTTGAAATTACCAAGTATGTGTACAACATTCATGATATTTATAGAACCAAAGATGTGCTTCTGCAACTTTTAGAGCCAATAAATATGTCCTGGGGGAATAAGACTATAATAGGGACAAGAACTATACATGATGTCCAGCTCAAGTGGGTAGATCAAATGTCATTGGGGATCAAAGGTTATGTTTTGAATAAACTTTAGGAGGATCTTGTAGCTTCAAGATTAGAGTTTCTGGTCGGTCATCATGGCCAATGAGCTGTTAATATTGAAGGAACTCCTGGATTACATATGAAATGTTTACTTTTGCAGCTGTTAATCCTAGACCATAGTATTCTGTCACAGATAATCCTTGCTTAAAAACTGTTTTGTTTGGTGACTGTTATGACAGTGCTGAAAAGTTACCACAGCACTGAAAACATTACTCCCTGTACTTATCCAGCCCGTAACTATGAATAAGCGAAGGCCAATTTTGACATTACTTTAATATCAGTTGTGTCGGTATGTCATCAAATATTATCAGACAGTTGGAAGAATTCAAGGTATTAATAATCAGCCTTGGCAAAGGAAAAATAACAAAACAAATGTCTTGCCACACAGCCCAGCAGCAAAGAGATTAGTGCTACCTTCACTTTCCTTTTAACTGTTTTTGCCTCTTTTCCCAAAGCTGCAAAACACTGCTTGATGTCCCCAGGTCTCGTTCTACACACAATCTATCAAGCTCCAGCTGCCAATCTTGCTAGGAACAGATAACAGATAATCAGAGTTGGAAGGGACCTTGTAGGTCATCTTGTCCACCACCCCCACCCAAGCAGGAGACCATGCACCATTTCTGACAAATGGCAGTCCAATTTCTTCTTGAAAGTTTCAAGTGATGGCGCTCCCACGATTTCCGAGGGCAAGCTGTTCCATTGGTTGATTGTTCTCACTGTCAGAAAGTTTCTCCTTATTTCCAGGTTAAGTCTCTCCTTGTTCAGTTTCCATCCATTATTCCTTGTCTGGCCTATAGGAGCTTTAGAAAATAGCTTGACCCCTTCCTCCCTTCCTCCAGCCCCTCAAATATTGGAAGACTGCTATCATGTCACTCTGGTCCTTCTCTTTACTGCCAAGCCCAGTTCCTGCAACTGTTCATTGTATGTTTTAGCCTCCAGTCCCCTAATGATCCTGGTTGCTCTTCTCTGTACTTTTTCTAGAGTATCAACATCTTTTTTATAATGTAGTGACCAAAACTGGATGCAGTACTCTAGGTGTGGTCTTACTAAGGCTTTATAGAGTGGTATTAGTACTTGGTTCTCTCTGTAAGTACATTGGTTCTCTCTGTTCATTCCACTCACTCTCCTTGGCTTGGGGAGGGCAAATACACTGTCTTATGTTATAGCAGATGCTATTTTACTTTTTTTGATTCCCTGATACCAATGAAAGCAAATCAGAGTTAGATTACAGGTGACATTTCTTTTTCGAGCCCACAACAGACAGACAGATGCACTGGCATTTTCATATGGGAAACAAGTCCTCAAAACCCAATGCAACCTTCATACATATTCCTGATTCACCCCTCTATGCAGCCCCAAGTGACCTGTGTCCATCTGTTCAATGTTTTTGTTCCAAACTGTAACTTAACCAGGTTTGTTCTCAAGGTTCTGTTAGAGAAGTACATGGCAAGGTGATTTCTGCATGGTAATCACAAAACCATTGGCAAGTTCCATGCATTCATTTGATGGAGGAGTAGAGGCATTTCCCTCCTCTTTCACTTGCTAACAAAAGAAGTAAGATTGAGACATGAGGAAGAGAAGGATAAAGACATAATACTTCAGTAATCCAAGAGGAAATGATGCTCTTTTGACCCATGTATGGAAGTTGGATGAATAATTGAATTGTGCTTCAATGCAAACAACAGGATAGCATCTTTGAATCATTTCCCTGAAGTCATATTTATATTTAGACCTCATTTAATAGATGGCTCAGGCCACATCTTTCCAGAGATTCATACATTCCTAAATAAATTTTATAGTTTGTAAGGGACAGGCTAAGGAGATTGATTCACTATTGGATTCTTGGTATTCTCTGGGCTTGGTTATTTTCATGCAGATGTTTAGTTACCAGGCTGGGATCCATCATCAACCACATCTGGAAGTTCACTCTGTCATGTTACCTAGTTTGGTAACAAGTCATCTGCAGAAAAATAGCCAAGCTCTCAAGATTACCAATAATCCAGCAAACAATTAAGTTTTGAACTATATGTATTCACTACTTCTGAGATTGATTTGGGAGCAGTGAGATGATGGTAGATAAATCAAAAGGAAGAGTAAACAGGTTGTGACTTTCCATTTTGATAATTTGAAAATGTCTAAAAATATCTTTAAAAAAATCACCTCTCAAGGAAATTTCAAAAGCAGGTTATCTTCCATGAAATTAGATAAGAACTGTTGGAGTAACTGCTATTTAGAAAAACAGAAAAATAGCAGCCATCCTAAGAAACCCCAAAGATAAAATTGACCTGGAAAACCAAGGCATATATGAAGACCTCTGTGCATCATGCCCTGCCACATACATTGGACAGACCAATAGAAGAATAAGTACCCACCTAGATGAACACAAAAATGCAGTCAAAAAGCTGGAACACACTTCCTCACTAGTCTAACACATGAAAGCCACAGGTCATAGCATCAATTTCAATGGCACCAAAACCCTAGCCACTATAGAAAACCCCAGCTACAGAATTATCAGAGAAGCCATAGAGATTGAAAAAAGATTGAAAACATGAATAGAAGAGATGATTCCAGCAGACTGTCAATTATCTGGAAGCCTAAACTCTCAAGCAAAAAAATCTACACACCACAAGCCAGCCAAACACCTGGGTACAAACAGACTCCCCTTGATACCTCTAGCTCAAACACACCCCAACCCAGATGAAACCTAGCTTCCTAATAAATTATAGCCATCCGTTTACTCAGAGCCAAGCTGCACTAAAAGCCTCCAATACAGGAAACACAATGTTGACAGCCAATCAAGATTTTAAAAAAGCTACAAAACAGACAGAAGATATTAGAAGCAGAACACAGCAAACTCCAAGACCAATAAACACAGACCAAGATTCCCAACCAATGGGGATGAAGAAAAAACCATTCTGGCACAGCAGATGGCTAGCACCAAATTTAAAACAGAAACGGCTATGAAAGTCTGACTCACAGACGAACATAATACATAAGCCTGATGATGGCAGATGAGATTCTGCCGAAATGTTGCTACAACTTTAAAAGCACAACTACAATGACGTGGGAAAATACCCGAGCAAAGCTGAATACTATGTATGTATGTATGTATGTATATGTATATGTGTATATATATATATATATATATATATATATATATATATATATATATATATATGTTACCTTGTACTTAGACCTCATAACATGATTAACACTGTTTGGGTTCACATATTACACTGAATCATGATTTGTTTAGATATGATATATCAATTAACCTCTCATTGGCTGAATAGATCCAATTGGCCAAGACAAAAGGAAATATACTGACTAAAAACCTAGAACAATAGCCAAAGACTAGCAGCAGATCTTCAGCATTTACAGCAAGAGCTTTATCAGCACTACCACAAAATGTAAAAACTTAAACCAGAGAGTTTGTATGCGAAAACTGAGGCCATATTTCCTTAATGTGGGCATCTTCTAGAATTTCAAAACCCAGAATGCTCAGTAATAGTTATGGCAGCTAGGAATTCTGATACTGAAATCCACATATCTGAAGGATGTTCAGGTTTGTAAAAAAATTGCCTTTGAGATAGTTCAGATTCTTTTTCCAGATCTGATAAATATTCCTACACTCAGTCTTCTCAAAGCATCCCCTGATGATTGATCTACTAAAACCCTCTGATAAACTGGAATCTGACCAAGCCTGAGCAATTTCTCAGAATGCCTTGTCTTGAAAGATTTCAGCCATGCTTCAAGAGAAAGGATCAGTTCAGAGAAGAGATTCTCATTTAGGTAATGTTTGCATTTGTGGTTAACTTAATTATGATTTATTTAATAATCCAGTTTTGGGGTTTGCATAGCACCCTGAGCTGTAATCACAGAATTGATTTACATAATACTTTAGAAAGGCAGGAATAATAAGTCTTTAATAAGGCAACCTATACATGTCCACACAATAGTCTTCCTAGGTTCCCCAGAACTGTATTGTTAATGTATTTAGAGCTGTGTCTTAATACTGAAATCCACCAGCTTCTTTAACAAATCAGTGCAAAACAATGTAAGGCAAGCACAGTCCTATGCAGAATTATCCTTTGGCATTTAGCAATAGCACTTAAAGTGACATCTGATACAATCAGGAAGCCACTAAAAGACAGATGGACTGGAGCAATAAAATGAATGGATGGGTAGACAAAGAGAAACTCAACTCTGATCTTTTATCTGCAGCCTGTACCTTTTCTACACTCTGCTCAAGATCATGGTTGGGAGAGACAGAACAAAGGTGTAATTGTTATTTTTTTTCCCTCCAGCTTAAATGTCAAAACACTGTGGATCTTTCTTCTTCTTTTTTAAAATTGCACCTGGAAGAAGACCCTGAACAACAGCTAGAGAAGATAAATGAACAAGGGCTGTGCAAAACAATTGTCTTTTTCCTGAAGATTATTTTTGGTTCTGTCTTGTAACACTTGCAGTTAAATGGCAAAGCAGTTCTACATCAGAGCCCCTAAGTTCATTGGGTCCTTTCTTCCTCTATGTGTCATTGCCCTCAAGCTGAAAGGAGTTTGTCTGGGGGAGGCAGCGAGAGAAGCTTAGCTGAAAGAATGACAAGTTTTGGCTTTGCTTGCCTCAAACTAAGTGGAAAAGAAAAGAAGGAAGGAGGGGAGAGAAAAGTTTAAAAAAGGGAGAAAGAAGAAATAAAATAAAATAGGTCAAAAATAAAACACTAAAAATAAAGCAGAATGAAATGAATTACTTTTTCTGTATGGAGTGATTTGAAAACTTTCCATCCATGTCATAGATAGTTTCTCAACATGCTAGTCCAAAATCAATGAAATTGTAAAATATTCTATATAAATGACAAAGATAATACACAAAGTAGTGTATAAGGTGTGCCCTTTGGTAGAAGTTGAAGAAGTGAGATGGTGTTCAGTGTTTTGGCTGACCTAGGATTGATTACCATTGATTGAATGGGTGTCTTTTTCCAAAGACAACTGGACTGGTTTTTCCTTGAGGGGGAATAAGGAAACCTTTTGCTTCTCATCCAAGAAGCTTCTTCAGTTCTGATGGTAGAAGGATGAAAGGATAGATTGTAATAGGATGGGGGGTGGGGAGGAGGGATGGAAAGATTATATTTCTTGACAGTCATCTGGTTGTTAGCACTCTGTCTGAGAGCTGGTGAGGCAATTTGTGAATCTGGGTGCAATTGGTTGTGGAATCTTCTCAGACCTGCTGAAAGGGCTGCGTTGTAGACTGGAGACAATGGCATCAGATGTCCTCTTGAAAGCACTGAGGATCACTCACCTTCAAGCTCTGTGCACAACTGCAAGGAAGAAGATGAACTGATGTTCCACCATCTCCTCATTCACAGAATCCAAAGTACAGATTGAGCAGATCAAGTGAAAGAGAGAGAGAGAAAAAAAGGGAATTCTCTCAAACAATTCCTGATCAGCTCATGACATTCTCTGTCCGTTCTGAGCTTCTGGAATGAAGGCAACTATAACAACCAAATGTGTAATGCTTTGGAGGAATTAGAAATAGGAACAGTGATGTGTTGAAATACCTTTCTCCTTCAGTAAATTAGAAAGGTTCAACTGTTCTGTCTTCTTTCTTTGGAAGAATGCACATCTTGTCAAGAAGAACAACTTACACTTATTTTGTTTTGGTCATTCAAATGCAAGGATAATGAGTCCTAAAATCAAGGCTATATCTTTTGAGAAGGTATACGATGCTTCTTTTCCAATTCTCTGTTTTCCTAATCTTAAAAGGGAACAAAAGAATAATGAAAAATGAATAATAATTTCATCCTTCTGTACACTCCCTGTTTGCATCTTTATAAAAGGGATTGTCAATGAGGAGACTGAATCTTTTATCTTTGCTTTATTGCCCAAGAGTCAGTATATAAATTTCAAGCACTAAAGCTGCTGGATCATTAAATGTGAAGATTTTCTTGAGGCTCTTTTGGTACTTTTTCATCAAAGACTAATTTATTGCTCTTTCCTATACCCTTTCTGGGCTATATGTTATGGTGAACAATTTTGCTTGTTTGGATTACTATTAATAAATGATCTTATCTGAAGATTGAAAACTCTTTAGTACCAGAAAATAAAGCAGTAAAAAGAGAGGGGGAGAGAAAGGATAACAAAACTAGCTGGATTTTTTGTGGGCGGGAGGGCTTTTTAAGAAATTTAGGATATCAAATAGCTGTTTCTCCTAGATTTATAACTGTAATGATTAGCATCTTCAGATAGTTTCCAGATATTTGAAGAAGGAAAAAATAATTCAAGCATGAATCACAGATCACTGGATATAGAGTTTTTTCCCCACCCCATTACAAAATGCAAAATCCTTGAGAAATAATGTTGTTCTTATTTCAAACAGTATTCTGCTGTAATTGTAAGACTCCTTGGAAATATGGAAACATACAAATAAAATGAATAAGACCCCATCAGGCTCCAGAAATCTTTCACAAAAAACTGTCTTCAATCATCAAAAACATAGTTTATTTACTCACATTAGAAATTAGGCCATCAAAACTTTGTGTGTGTACACGAATCTCCTGTTGGACTCTGGATAGGGGAAAAAATTGTGTAACTCAGTGGTGGATTCAATTTATTTATTTATTTTTACTACCAGTTCTTTGGGCATGACTTGGTGGACATGGTGTGGCTTGGTTGGAGTGGCAAGGGAAAGATATTGCAAAATCCCCATTCCCTCCCCACCCCACTAACCTGCTTCCCAGCTCCATTCTCCTATGCAGGGCAACCACAGAAGACCCAGCCAATCAGCTGGGACTCGGAGGCAAAGAATAGATGGGGGTGGAGCAGTCAGAGGTGGTATTTGCTGGTTCTACAAACTCCTCAAAATTTCCACTACTGGTTCTCCAGAACTGGTTAGATGACTACCACCTCTGGTGTAACTTCAAAAAAGAGGTCTATTTTTTTCCATCACCACAATTACTGAGAAAGTGGATTGGAACACATTGTGGCCTTTGGACTCTTAAGCATCGCCTTTCCACTTTACTTTTATATGAATAATGCAACTACTGTATTTACGTTGGCTCCTGACTATAGGATGTTCTCCAAAAGGAAGATTCATTAGAAAACCCATGTTGTTTTGATCTGCAAAGAATTGCTTTCTTTGTTCCCAAGGTGGTTCCATTAGAATATTTGATCTGGTGTCTTTAAATAGTCCCTTTAAAAATGTATATATGAATTTACCAATGTGATATTCTCATTGGCTCTCTTGTCTGAGAATGGCAAGAAATCTTGCCTGTGTAATAAACGCCAAAAAAGGTAATAAATTGCTCTCTACAAGTAATCTTTCTTTCTTTCTTTCTTTCTTTCTTTCTTTCTTTCTTTCTTTCTTTCTTTCTTTCTTTCTTTCTTTCTTTCTTTCTTTCTCTATCTATTAATCTATCAATCTATCATCTATCTATCTATTTTTAGAACCAAATCACCATGGTGGGGTTTTTATGTCACTACCTAATCTAGAAAGAATACCATGATGATGATGATGATGGAGGAGGAGGAGGTGGCTAAAAGGCAATTTTACCTGTGCTGCAATGATTGTCAGATAAATTGACATTCTCTTACTGGAATCCTTCTTAGGAATTCAAACTAATTAATTGGCCAGTCTTTTAATATTCCTTCCCCCCAAAACTTAGAGGAATAGCTTGGTCTTGTAGAAGCTTTTATAGGTTTGTAATCAATCTATAGATTTACCACCATCCATCAGATTTCCATTATATTTATGGTTCTGATTTTGCTTGTATAGTTCTGTTCCCTTTCTTTCTTCTTTCTTTCTTTCTTTCTTTCTTTCTTTCTTTCTTTCTTTCTTTCTTTCTTCTTTCCTTCCTTCCTTCCTTCCTTCCTTCCTCCCCTCCCTCCCTCCCTCCCTCCCTCCCTCCCTCCCTCCCTCCCTTTCTTCTTCTTCTTCTTCTTTCTTTCTTTCTTTCTTTCTTCTTTCTTTCTTCTTTCTTTCTTTCTCTATCTATTAATCTATCTGTCTATCATCTATCTATCTATTTTTAGAACCAAATCACCATGGTGGGGTTTTTATGTCACTACCTAATCTAGAAAGAATACCATGATGATGATGATGATGGAGGAGGAGGAGGTGGCTAAAAGGCAATTTTACCTGTGCTGCAATGATTGTCAGATAAATTGACATTCTCTTACTGGAATCCTTCTTAGGAATTCAAACTAATTAATTGGCCAGTCTTTTAATATTTCCTTCCCCCCAAAACTTAGAGGAATAGCTTGGTCTTGTAGAAGCTTTTATAGGTTTGTAATCAATCTATAGATTTACCACCATCCATCAGATTTCCATTATATTTATGGTTCTGATTTTGCTTGTATAGTTCTGTTCCCTTTCTTTCTTTCTTTCTTTCTTTGCTTTCTTTCTTTCTTTCTTTCTTTCTTTCTTTCTTCTTTCCTTCCTTCTTCCTTCCTTCCTTCCTTCCTCCCTCCCTCCCCTCCCTCCCTCCCTCCCTCCCTCCCTCCCTTTCTTTCTTTCTTTCTTTCTTTCTTTCTTTCTTTCTTTCTTTCTTTCTTTCTTTCTCTATCTATTAATCTATCTGTCTATCATCTATCTATCTATTTTTAGAACCAAATCACCATGGTGGGGTTTTTATGTCACTACCTAATCTAGAAAGAATACCATGATGATGATGATGATGGAGGAGGAGGAGGTGGCTAAAAGGCAATTTTACCTGTGCTGCAATGATTGTCAGATAAATTGACATTCTCTTACTGGAATCCTTCTTAGGAATTCAAACTAATTAATTGGGCCAGTCTTTTAATATTTCCTTCCCCCCAAAACTTAGAGGAATAGCTTGGTCTTGTAGAAGCTTTTAATAGGTTTGTAATCAATCTATAGATTTACCACCATCCATCAGATTTCCATTATATTTATGGTTCTGATTTTGCTTGTATAGTTCTGTTCCCTTCTTTCTTTCTTTCTTTCTTTCTTTCTTTCTTTCTTTCTTTCTTTCTTTCTTTCTTTCTTTCTTTCTTTCTTCTTTCCTTCCTTCCTTCCTTCCTTCCTTCCTTCCTCCCTCCCTCCCTCCCTCCCTCCCTCCCTCCCTCCCTCCCTCCCTCCCTCCCCTCCTCCCTCCCTCTCTTTCTTTCTTTCTTTCTTTCTTTCTTTCTTTCTTTCTTTCTTTCTTTCTTTCTTTCTTTCTCTATCTATTAATCTATCTATCTATCATCTATCTATCTATTTTTAGAACCAAATCACCATGGTGGGTTTTATGTCACTACCTAATCTAGAAAGAATACCATGATGATGATGATGATGGAGGAGGAGGAGGTGGCTAAAAGGCAATTTTACCTGTGCTGCAATGATTGTCAGATAAATTGACATTCTCTTACTGGAATCCTTCTTAGGAATTCAAACTAATTAATTGGCCAGTCTTTTAATATTTTCCTCCCCCCCAAAACTTAGAGGAATAGCTTGGTCTTGTAGAAGCTTTTATAGGTTTGTAATCAATCTATGGATTTACCATCATCCATCAGATTTCCATTATATTTATGGTTCTGATTTTGCTTGTATAGTTCTGTTCCCTTTCTTCTTCTTTCTTTCTTTCTTTCTTTCTTTCTTTCTTTCTTTCTTTCTTTCTTTCTTTCTTTCTTTCTTTCTTCCTTCCTTCCTTCCTTCCTTCCTTCCTTCCTTCCTTCCTTCCTTCCTTCTTCTTTCTTTCTTTCTTTCTTTCTTTCTCTCTCTCTCTCTTTCCTTCCTTCCTTCCCTCCCCTCTCTCTCCATCTATTTATCTGATTTGTACAAAGACAACCCAACCAAAGATTGTTCCTTGACTCTGAAAGTTTTCAACCAGCATTTGTTTCTCTTTCCCCGACCATACAACTAAATCTGGACAAAACTGAATATCCTATAATCTCTTTTGGAATGAGATTTTGAATCCTTGTAGTCAGCAAGCATCAGTGCTTCCCTTCTCTCTCCCCCCCTCCCGCCCCCAGTAATTCTTTATTTAATACAGAAAATAGAGCAAGAACAATAGTTCTGCTTCTGCTTTTGTGTGTGTGTGTGTGTGTGTGTGTGTTTTGATCAATGAAACGATAATCCCAAAGCTTGATTTCCTTGTAGATGGACATGTTTTTCTCCCACCCCCAACTAGTGGCTTCAGGGCCATGGAATAAAAACTAACATCTTAGCAAAAAAAAAAAAGATTATTAAATGCCTTGACTTGGTGTTAGTTCATGTCCCAGACTATGCATGAGTTTTTATTCCCTTATAGTTCCTTTCTTGCGTTGGGATTCTTCTCTGTTGCTTAGCTTTAATTTCAGTCAAAAATACTGCAACAATTCTGTTGATTGCCTAGTAAAGCTTCTTGCCATCCACTCAGAATTCTGTCTTGCTTTCCTAGAAAAAAAGAAAAAGTTGCTTGCTCTATTAAACCTTTGACTTTTTGTCTTTTGAAGAGAACATTTTACATTTGGTGATGTCAAGGCTGTAATTAGATTGGTTAATTAAGCAAAGCCTGAACTTTTTAGAAACTCCACTGTACTCCACACTGATGATAAGTTTGCTTAGGCTGCTTCTGACCTCACTGTGCCATTTGGCCCCTACTCATTAATTGCTAAATTTTAATTAGGCAAGTGGGATGAATGTGCTAGCCTTTGCAATAAATAAAAAAGGATTCCTGTTGCTAGCATTTACATACTGAATTACATAAATGTTATTTGCAGGTTTGTCTGCAGTATCGCCATTCAGCAGGCTTTTTTAAACCCTCGCCATGAATTTACATGACCTATTATGTTTGTGAGTGCTGCAACTGGAATTTGAACATATAAAGATGCAAAAAGTATAACTTATCATGATGGATGATCATTTTGAAAAGAAGCTGGATGGGTTCACAGCCAAAATAAACAATAACTTTACAGCTTGGCATGATGCATGGATGCAGTCTATAAAGTCCTTCCAACTCTGATTATTTGTTATCTGTTAAGTGAACTGCAACAGTCCTGAGAGAAGAAAGAAGGAAATAGTCTTAGCTGTCCCCTTTGTTGGTCAATAAAACAATATATGCTGCACAAATTATCCTTCTATCTTCTTTCACATCTCTATTACCTTGGGGATAAATGAAATGAAAAGAAGAAGAGTGTCGTCTGTTCCATCAACTAGAATTAATGAAAAAGTCTGACCTGGCCTTGGGTTTAAATATCGTGAACCCTTATGAACTTATCCTTCAAGTTCAAAAATTCTTGCCAACATATTCCTGTCATCATATACAATCTCCTAGGAAGCTCATCTGGTCCTGATCTTGAATCTTTGGATTTGGCTATCTTTATCAATCTAAAAATTTTTCCATGGTGGCACAGTGGTTAGAGTGCAGTACCGCAGGCTACTTCTGCTGACTGCTTCGCTGCCTGCAATTTGGCAGTTCAAATCTTACCAGGCTCAAGGTTGACTTCCAAGGTGGGTAAAATGAGGACCCAAATTATTGGGGGACAAAATGCTGACTCTGTAAATGACTTAGAGAGGGCTGTAAAGCACTGTGAAGTGACATATAAGTCTTAAATGCTATTGCAGGCTGGAATTCATCTTATATCATGAAGGCCAGGCAATCCCATGACAATTGTCACCCAAACTTCTTATATTCCACTCTCTCTTCCTCTCCCCTAGCTAATTATAATCTGGCAGCAGTTATCAAGTGCTAAACATGCCACTGGGTAATGCTGACCCCTCTACAAAAGGACTGTTTTAAAAATGAATGAATTAGAAACCTAGAAAGAAAGAAGGAAATAGGAACAGCTGCTTGTCAACCGTGCTCCATTTTAAATGCCTGCTACTCAAGAGAACAAGTCAGATAACAATGACAGAAAAGGAAGGGGAGGTAATTATTATCTAGGGTGCCTCTCATGGCATCTCACGCTAGTGAATTCTACAAATGTATTCTGAATCGTTTCAGCCAAGAGTCAATTCTGTATGCTTTAAAGTGCACCATGCTGACGAGCTCCCATCTCTTGTCAAGGATGTATCAAAATCCATTCAATGTTTCATACTGATTTAATGGTTGGGTTTGCACAAAATACTAGGCTAGGCTAAAATGGGATGAGGCAGTTTGCAGCTCATTGTGTTATGAGAAATCCAGTTATTGTCTTATCATGATATACGAGCTAGGCCATCACAAGAAATCAGAAGCATGGTTTCTTTGAACGGTAGCTCGTTCAGCAAAAGCCACAAGGGGTGTTTCAATCTAATCCAGTTTAGCATGTTAATTAATTAATTTATTGATCAAATTTATATGGCTGCCCTCAGAAAAATGTGATATAGGTGGCACACATTAAAATGATAAAACCACTGTGTCAACTAAAAAATACTTCTTTGATCTTTTCAGTTGCCAGCAGAAAGGGAGTGGGGAAAGTAGGGCATTCCTTAAATGCTTCAGATAATTGTTAGGCAGTGAAGCTGTTGGCGTGCAAGATTATTACTGGAGAGCATGATTGATGTCTCTTGGCTATGGATGTGTCCTATTGGAGAATATACATCCAGGGGTTGGGAGGAAGACCAGAGTCAAGGGTGAGATGAATAATGTGCCTTAGAGTCAGCTGCACCCAGCTAATGCCAACATGGTCACTCCTAATAAATCATTTTTTTTTACACTGAGAGATGCAGCTAGCGACATGATTTGAATGGGGATATATTGTCGGAGCCCTGACACATTACATATAAAAAACAATCAGAAAACCCCCCACAAAGGGTTTTTTTTTTTTAAAGAGAATACAGCATATGTTAACAATATTGGAATCCCCTCAGTATCTTCTGGGACTCCCAAACCTGATTTTGAGGGGCTTCTGGAAAATTAATAGGGATGGAGCCAGCTTCAATTCAGTCTATATGCGTGTGTAGTTGTTCCATAAGCCAGGTGCCATGGCAGGGAAGGCCAGCTTCCTGGAACCCATCAAATGTTGCTCCCTAGGAGATGGGACCTGTTCTGACCCAGGCTTAGCAGACTCCTTGTCCCCAAAAGCCCCTCTTTATTTAGTTACCGTGAATTCATAGCATGCACACAGAAAAGTCCCGGCATTGATCCTTCCAAGGGTTAAGTGCAAGAACAGACCTTATCAGTCCTTGGATAATTGCCAAGTTGAGAGCTTCCAGATGCAAAGCTGTAAATTAATTCCTGCAAAGCTATGCATTAATTCCTGGAAAGGAGTCTCCGAGACACGAACCACAATAAGCAAATCTTCATAATAATAAGCAAACTAATTGCCTACTGCAACCATCACTCCCCCTTTGCTTCTATTTATTCCCCAGGGAGGGGCCATTCAGTGTCCACATATGCCTTTCTTTCCCCTCCTACTTCCTCCCACTACCACTGTGGCCCCTGTTCCTCTCCTGACAGCTCTGTGCATACACGCATATGGACTGGGCTCCAGCTGTTCTTCTTCCCCACTTATCTCAGACTCCAAAGGCATCTGGGAAATATTGGGTGGCCCTGGCCCTCTCTCTGCTTCCAATGCAGAGCATCCATCAGAGCCTTGTCCAGACTCCAGAACTAGCCCAAGTTCCTCCCCAACCTCCTCACTGTCTGAGTCCACTGCCAGCAGAGCTGCCACAACAGGACCTGTAGCATGCCTTCTTCTTCCAGATCTGAAGGAATGGGTAGATATAATCATGTCCCTCAAATGCAGTGGTATCTTGGTACTTGACCGCTTTGAAATTCATTAGATTTGGTACTTGAGGCATTTTAATGCGAAAATTTTATCCCAATACTCATTGTTTGTTTGGTACTCAACACAGAGGCTAGAACTTGTCAGTGTCATCTGCCTCATGGCTCATTACCCTTTCCAGCTGAAACAAAGGATCATGCCTTAATCATGTAGGTTGTTTGGTAACTCATTTTCATTAATCGTTGTGCCTGTTGGAACCAATTAACAATGAGTTCCTGGTCCCTTGTCCTGTGGGACTTTAAAGGTCAAAACCAGCACCTTGATTAGGACCTGGAAGCTTATTGATAAGCAATTTGTGCTTTTCTACAAGCACGTGTAACTGCCTACACATCTCTATTTGGAATTAGCTGAAGCTTCTGGATAGGTTAGCACCTTAGAGTGATCTGGTTGAGAGATGACTGGGGCATGAGTGACCTTCCTCTGACCTAGGAACCAATTTTAATCACAGCTAGCAGGATCTGATGATCTGATGATCTCCCCCTCCTTTTCTTTTTTTCCTGAGGCAGTAAAATGGAGTGTGTACACAAATCTTCTTAATAAAGGTCTCCACAGATCTATCGTAGTGAGTTGGGAGCCCCAAATTACAGACAAAGAGAATCTTTTATCCTTGAACTCAGAATAGCAACTTACCAGAGCTGTAATAGAACGTTATTTTACAAGAAGTAAATAATGTAATAGAGTCACCATGAATGTAGTCGGCAGGAGAGTTAGAACTGTCATCTCGTAAGCCTGATTTGAGCAACAATGTGTGAAAACTGTCGCCTGCAGTAATTTCTCCTCCAGTACTTGAATAATTTTCTCTCACTCTCCTTGCTTTTTATTTACTTTCTCTGTGTTTTCAAAGGCATGTTTTAACCTCCTGTTAAAATAATAATAATAATAATAATAATAATAATAATAATAATAATAATAATAATAATAATAAAGAAAATTAAAAGAAGGGAGCCAACTAATCCAGGGAAACCTGAATGTCTGGGGTTTACATACCATATCTCTGTTTTTTTGGTAAATGATGTCTGCCAATAAAGAAAAATGAACTTTCTACACAAATTTAAATACAGGAGTAGCAAACCTATGCAGAAAAAGAGCACTTTTTCCACCCACCTCCTGTACCTGCAGATCTTCTCTGTTTCTCAACCACACACAGATTTGTATGTATTCCTTCTAATGAATAATTCAGTAAATGGATGGAGTTATGCTTCATGTTTCTTTTGAGTAAGCGGTAACTGTTCCAAACGACTCTTTCCACAAAACTCAGGAGGGCCATGAAGCTTCAGAGTTCTTGTTACTAGAGCACAGTGACATATTTCATGACATTGAAAATGCTTCTTTAGGAAGAGTGAGCCAAAGTAATGAAGTTCAGCTTCCTTCCTTCCTTCCTTTACTGAGAATTTCAGTCAAGGGCTCTAAGCTCAGAGGTGACTTTGTGGGTATTATAGCTAAACATCTTTTCCCCCCCAGTTCTCACTGTGGGTTTCCAAGGAAGACAAATAATCTTTTCATATGGGCCCTTCATGATATTAGATATGCCCTCAAACTTCTTGAGTGTTTGGCAGCAACAGCAACAGAACAATTATAATATTGTTCCCTCAAATTGGGATACATGGAAGGTAGACATATGATTAAACATAGATGATGATGATGATGATGATTTGCACTCTGAAAACTCTGCTTGCTACACTGGGATATTTCTACCAATACATTATCTTATAAAGGTTCTAACATGCTTGTGAAAAAAGCACAGAAGAGGCTGTACTTCCTGAGAATGCTCAGGAAGATAAATCTATCTCAGCATCTACTTCTGTCCTACTACTGCAACATCATTGAGATTGTCCTGACAAATGGCATTCTTGCATGGTACGAGAGCAGCTTTGTAGTGGAGAAAAAGGCTCTACAGAGAATCATTAAAACTGCCCAGAATGTCATTGGGCTCCAGCTACCAACCCCGGATGACATCTTTGCATCCCGCTGTTTGAGGAAGTTGCACAACTTTCTAAGAGATTCTTCCCATCATGCTTACAATCTTTGTGAACTGTTGCCTTCTGGCAGAAGATACAGAACAATTAAAACTTGGACCACACATTTTCGGAATGGTTTTTATCCCAGAGCTATAATTGCATTTAACAATGAATTTAAGGACCACCACCAGTGAGCTGTTGGACAGTATTACTTGGTCTGTTGTGTGGATGCTTGTGTGTTTTTAGGAGTGGAAAATTTTGGCAGGTTGGGGGTGTTTGGGGATTGTCATGTGTGTATGTGTGTTGGGTCTGGTCTCTGGGTGTTATGTGAATTTCATTGTATGGGTATACTGTGTATATACATACAATGACAATAAAGAATTCAATTCAACATGCCTGTAAAAACTGCAGTGAATTTTTCTAAAGGATGAGAACTTGGTCATTTTATGCTATAGGTCCTCCATAACCTAAATGCAAGAATATGTATCTAATATTTGATACAGCTCCTGGGGAGATGCAGACCAGGTCTGTTTTCCTATTGGGATACACAAAGATCAAATTTGTCCCCCCCCCCCAAGATATTGCAAAAAAGGATTTTAAAACTGATTTTGTTTCCATCTCTATTAAAGCTATTTCACTGAAAAGCAGTAGATGGCAGTCTAACCTCATTGGTGGGATTCACTGTAGCAAATGTGTTTCTTGAAACACTTGTTAAAATATACATATCTGACAAACTGCTCCTTTCTCCAGGAATTATTAGTAATAATTCTAAAAATTAGAAAATTTACATCAGAGAGGAAGACATGGAGAGCTGGCTTGAATATCTTTTGATTTCAATTTAATAATACTTTAGGCTGAAACACTTTGACAAGATCCTGAGATAGTCAACTACAGTGTGCTATTCAATCTTTATAGGTTTACTTGCCGTAGTACTAGAAAATAGAATTATCTCTCAATTACACATAGCCTACTGAAGGAAACGGCACAGAGAGAGAATTTCTAACACGTTGTCAACTATTGCCCATTTAACAAACGGGCACTATTTTACCTGGTTGCAAAATCTCAGTGAAACACTAGAGGGCAGCAAAGACAGAATTTTCTATATCCTTTGGATTATTTTCTAGTGGTATTCAGGTTATATGGATTTCAGTCCACATAATGGTTCATTTGGTGGCGTGAAAGTAAAAAATTGGATTGAGCAAACCATGTTCTTATTAGCATATGTGATTTGATCCCATAATTGACCATGATGGTGGGAGGGGGAACAACAAAATAAATCCTGCCCATTGCAATGTAAACTCCATTTCTTAAGTGCTTATATGTCATGTGTTGTAAGTTTAAGGGCATGATATCCCAAAGCATGTTTTGTCACTGTAGTATCATTGTCTCTAAGTACAGATCACTATGTTTAATTGTATGCTTCCTTGGAAGCAAGTTTTCAATTTTTATCAATGTAACAATTTTACAAATCAGTTCAGCACATATACATGGAGATGCAATCAACAAACCAGTTCACATTTTAAAACTAAATTTATTCATGCCAATAGTTCAATTTAACTGCTTTCAGACTGAATTTCAAACTGAATTAAGTTTATAAACTGAAAGCAGCTGGACAACCTTGGGCCATTCACTGTCTCTCTCTCTCAGCCCAAACCAACAACCTTAAGGTTGTTGCTGAGGGGAAAATGGGAGGAGAAAGGTGTGTTGAATATGTTTGCTGCCTTATTTATAAAAACAATAAAGGCAGGATATAAATAAACAGAATTTCCAATGCAAATGAGACTCAGGTGATTCAAACCTTTCTTTATTAAATCATACTCTGTTCAACATAGAAACTGCTTTCACAGAACATTGCAAACCATAAACTGTGGGTTATACATTATAGTTGGTTTGGACAATAAATGCACTAAACTCTGTCATAAACATTGCTTCTATCTCAGTACAACCAGAATGCTCTTTGGAATAAAAGAAACAGGGATGAAAGATAAAGTCAACCCATCGACTTCATGTTCTCTTGGCATATTTCCCAGCAGTTGAGGATAGTCCTTGAGATAAGATTTAAGAATTAGATAATCCTTTGCTTGATTCAGCAAAGCAATTCTTAATACTCTAAGCAGGCTTTCCCAGTTTTCTATTATTATTATTTTAAAAACTGCTCTATTCCCAGGCTTTAATAGCAGCTTCATCTAGAGATGTCTGTAGTTGATAAGTCTTTGCTCTCACCTGTGAACAGTTTCACCTTCTGATTACCAAATAGCTATTAACAGCACAAGGCTAGGTCAGAACAAAGTTTTCTGAAACATGGCCTCTGAATACCAAAATTAAAGACTGTGACTTTGGGGATTTAATTCTCCCAGCTCATGTGGGTCTCTTCAGAAATGAAAAAAAGTACCTTTTCAAGGTAAGGAGAAATTATTTACCTCAGAAATTGATATTACTTTTTTCCCCCTCAGGTCCAATGTTTGACAAAATGGTGGATGAGACATGAATGGCAAGAGTTGATAGAAATTGATTGAGAGAGGAGTAAAGTGGGCAATCTGGGGCCTTATATTTCTAGTATTTTTTGTCTTTGGGACAATGTAATTATTTTGATGTTATTATTTGAATTCAAATTTACTTCAAGTAAAATGCTGTGGCAAGGCTGCATATTATTTGCAATACAACTGGTCTTTGTTTTGATATTGGAAATATTTCAAGGAAGGTCTGAATGGAAATATTAAGGATGTTTTTGTTTTTGTGACAGAATACAATGTGGTGTAGTATTATGGTTTTATGAAGTTTCTTATTTAGAATTTGTCATTTCTTATACCCATTAAAATGAGGGAGATGGGTGATTAAGAAATTAGATATAGATAGATAGATAGATAGATAGATAGATAGATAGATAGATAGATAGATAGATAACTGAAGAAGATGGGAATCCTGCATCAAATTCACCCAGGATCAAGATGAAATGGAGCTGGGACCTTGGAGGTTTTCTAGTCCAGTCCCCTGATCAAACAGGACAACCTATATCAAACATTTTTTTTCATTAACGTTTGTTGGTAGCTGTGTTATAGAGAAGAGATATTCTGGGATGCAACACTAGAGAAAAGCATAAATTGAGTTTACTGGCTGTGCTAACAAATCATATTAGTTTCTGACTTGCAGACATTGTGGTTTATTCAGCAGACTACGATTGACTAGATCTTGCTATGAGCCTATTTTCCTCTCTCCATCTCATTTGGTTTTAATTAATGTAGTGTCTCAGAAGGGAAAAAAATAGGGAACAAAAAAAGGGAAGAACTTCAACATGAGGGTTTCCTCATTTGTCTTCAGACAGAATTATAGCAACGAGACATCCTTGAATTTCATATTTTAAAGGACACTAGAGGTCTCTACACATCTGCAAATTACCTATATTTGTTTCTAATCATTTGCTTTAATTTTTATTTTTATTTTGGATTCTCATTTACACTTTAGTATATGACAGTTTACCTAAGATAGCCTATGTTATTGATTCCTACACCCACTGTATTAATCCATTAATGGGCTAATTAACTCTAAGCATGGCTTCCATTTAAAACTTCTAGGAGTTGCTTTTCTCTTCTGAAAATGATTGTAACTTCGTGTAAATGAAGTTTGCAATACAGTCTTTCTGATTTAAGCAACATTTTCTTTTAATGAAAATGATTTTGACATTTCTAAAACAAGAGCTTGTGTACCTGTCATCTTTGAACTGAATAATTTAAGTTTTCAGCATTTCAAATTGTTTTTCCATCCTGTTATATTAGCAAGCAAAATACACAAATCTTCTCACTCTCCTTGAAAACAGTGTTTTTGTTTCATTTACACAAACAATCCAACATTCATATCTAGTGCATTCTTGGATGGTTTTTGAACACAGTTATTACATTTATTTATTAGTTGACTAGACCAGTGCATTTTTTGTCAAAAGCTATTTTTCATTCACACATCAAGCAGCTTTGGGTTTTGACAGAAATGTTGCTTTCGTCATCTATAAATAAATGTGATGGATTTAAAAATAATAGCATAAATGACCATTAGAAGTCCTCTTCTTGAATTATTTATGGGTACCAAAATCACAGAGCTATAGCATCCCAAGTGACCATCCAAGAGGCAGAGGCCACCATTTTGTTCATCCTGATACTGTGCTTAATATTTTTTCCTAATATTTCTGCTGAAAGTTGCCATCTCATAAAGTTGCCATTTCATCACGCTGAAAGTAGAAATATATATTGCTTAAATAGTAGTAATTCCCAGATCTTAATACACTGCTGTGGAAATTGGAGCATCAGAAAGGCTAAATGAAGAAATGTTGATGTCTTGGAAACTGTGCTGGAGAAAATACCTTGGATTGAAGAAGAAAGTCATCTGATATGAAAGTAAAACTCAACTGGTCCATTGGAAGCACTAACGATGAAAATGCTTAATTATTTTGGATGCATAATATGAAGATGAATCGAAGACTTGATGCTTGGAAAAATTATAGGCTTATGGAATGTGGGATGATAGACCAAGCTTGGTGGAATCACCGATAAAGGAAGCATGAATTTCCAAGAACTCAGAAAACAGGGACTTAGATGCAGCTGTGAAGAAACTATGTCTAAGTACCAAGCAATGAAAAGCAACTGAATGACTATATAACAAAACATTACATTTAGATGCAGGGAAGGGCTCAAATTTGCTTTTCTTCTCTGTGTGACAGCTCTTCAAATATTTAAAGAGTGTTATCAGGTAATATAACTCTGTATACTTGAGGACAATTAGGCAGATGTGCTTCAGACTTCATGCAAATATAGTACCCCTCTGTTACTCATTAAAGTATGATTTTTTTCGGGCATCTGCCCAAGCCTAAAAAAACAAGAGTCATCTTGAATGAATGAAACAATTAAAGCAGACATCTTTAACGTGACTCTTAATGGAGCTGCACCTTTTGACCTGCTTGTATGGAAAAAGTTATGTATGCATCAAGAATTACAAGATGGGGGAAGTTCAAAAAGCTTCTTCCAATCATTTTGGTAGTGTGGCCAGATCTAATTTGTATCCTTCCATGCCTTTTACTTAGTAGCCTAAATCAGGGGTCCCCAACCACCGGGCCGCGGACCAGTACCGGTCCGTGGATCATTTTCTACCGGGCCGCTGGTTTGCTGGGCACCGCCATCTTGTTTCGACGAGAAAGTGCTTCCGGGTGAGCTTTTCCAGTTGGAAAGTGGCGTTTGGGTCCTGAAGGAATCCTCGCGCCTTAGTTTCATCGAAAGGGGGGGGCGGCTTCGAACGAAGAGCCGTCCCGATGGCGGAGGAGATTAAGAAAGCACAAAAAAGGTACAAAGGAGGAGTTGAAGGTGGCGGGGAGAAGTGGGGGATGGCTGGCTGGCCGGTTACTCGGTTTGCCTTGCCTTGTCATTCATGCTGATGCCGGTACCGGGCCGCGGATCATTTTGTGATGCCGGTATCGGGCCGTGGTACAAAAAAGGTTGGGGGCCACTGGCCTAAATGCTTTCACTTTGCTTTAACATATCAGCTACAGTAGCTTCATTTTGACATCCTGCAGGAAGGGAGCATAATCTGGAATTTTATGTGTATATTTCATTTCTAGTTATCTCTTGCTGACTCCCACTGATTTTACAAAGGATGGAAATTTCAAAGCTACAAACACTCTTAGGTGTTGGCTAATTTGCAGGCAGCCTATCATCCCACACATTACCCAACTATGTAACATCATCCATGCTGTAGAGAGTGGGGGGTTAACATCAGACAAGCAAGGAAAAATACCCTAATCAAGGAATGACCACAGGCAATTTGTCTATTTATATTCAAGTAGCTGGCTCTGTCAGTGTTGGTGTGGCACTGGATTTTTAAGTGTCCTTAAGTTTTAAGGTAAAGGTTCCCTGTACACCTGTGTACTAGTCATTTCTGGTTCTACAGGGCAGTGCTTATCTCCATTACAAAGTTGAAGAGCCAGTGCTGTCTGAAGATGTCTCCATGGTCATGTGGCCAGCATGACTAAATGCCAAAGATGCATGGAATGCTGTTGCCTTCCCACCAAAGTGGATCCTATTTTTCTACTTGGATTTTTACATGCTTTTGAACTGCTAAGTTGGTGGATGCTGGGACAAGTAATGGGAGCTCACTCTGTTATGCGGCACTAGGGATTCGAACCGCTGAACTGTCAACCTTTCTGATCAACAAGCTCGGCGTCCCTGATTAATACTTGGATGGAACATTAGCAGGAAAGAGTAGAAGGGTAGGCTAGATTAGGAAGTTGAAAAACATTGTACAAGAAGGGAGTGGCAACTATAAAAATAGTAATCAAGAAAATTACATGGGTGCACTATGAGATCAGCATGTTAAGCTCTAATCAGGCTCTGCAATGAATTATGGCATTGTAATACACCATGGGATAGATATTCTGTTTCGCATGATTAGTGCATGGCTGAAGGAAAAAGAAGCACAATTATAATAACTTTTTTTTCCTGCCAAGGTTTTTCTCCCATTGCTTCTGTTGAACTAGAACAAGGGTCTTCAAAGTTGGCAAGTTTAAAATTTGTGGACTTCAACTCCCAGAATTCCTGAACTAACATAACTGGAGGAGGAATTCTGGGAGTTGAAGTCCACACATCTTAAAGCTGTCATGTTTGAAGACCACTGAACTAGAGCAATACAATCTTGCTGCAAACATGGTCCTGCCTCCACTCCAATGAATGTCCACCTCCTCTTCCATTTGTTTGTAAAAAAAAAGGTAGAAGATAGCTCAGATATTCATTTCTGCTTGTGTGATTTCAGAAACCATAGCTGAATCAGATGAACTGGTGTAAATCTCCAAACGTTTACATTTCCCAGCAAACTGGAGAAACCTGTTTCCCTTGCCCTAAAAGTGGATTTTTTATTTTATTTTAAAGAATTCAATGTCTGGATGCTGCTTTGGATTTCATAATCTTAAATTTGTATCCCTTTTTAAATAGCTTCCTGAAAGTAAACAGAGTAGGAATAAATGCCCATGATCTCTTGCAAGACTAACGATGGCATTTAAAATTAAGCCAAACACTTCTGTCATCCTTGACCTTTAAAATCTGTTAGCCAGGCTAGGAATTAGGGTTTATCCCTAGCAGGATGATTGATGGTCTTATTTACTGATTTGAGAGGGTCGGGCAAAGTTACCCTGTGTGTATTAAGATGCTAAAAAGTAAAATCTTGTAGTGTGAACTCTGGTTTCTGTAATCCTCTTCAACAGCACTTGCAATCCATTGCTTTATGAAAAGAGGAAAGCTCTCTGATAGTGCGTGTTGGGTTTTTCAAGAAAACAAAGCTGAGCCCTGAAGCTTGGTTGCCTGAGAATTATTGAAGGACTCAATCGATAAGCACAATATGCATTTACGGGAAGTTTTGTTAATGTTGAAGCTTGCTAACATCTCGCCAAGAGAAATCTCAATAAGTGGAGATCCCCCTCCCTTCTAAATTTTGCAAGGAAATGTCAGAATGACAGCTGAGTGGAATAGAACAAACTTTGCAGGGCTAGCAATAGTTTCCTGAGCTGCCTCTTTTAGGTGTCAGTGTTTTTTGCCTTTCAGCAGAAAAAAAGGAGCATTAGCATACCTAGTAGAATTGAGATCCCTTCAAGCAGTCTCAAATGAGGTTTTAGGCTGCAGCATTTCATCTTGCAGAATTCTCTGATTTTCCTTAAGTAAAGGTCAAGGTTCCCCTCATACATATGTGGTAGTCATTTCTGGCTCTAAGGGTTGGTACTCATCTCCGTTACAAAGCCGAAGAGCCAGCACTGTCCAAAGATGTCTCCGTGGTCATGTGGCCGGCATGACTAAATGCCAAAGGTGCACGGAACGTTGTTTACCTTCCCACCAAAGGTGGTCTCTATTTTTCTACTTGTGTTTTTGTTAAGTTTTGAGCATGGGCAAGAAGAATGGAGACAAGCCTCTGAACGGTGAACTTCAGCTCTTTATTTACATTGTGACTACTTCTTCAATTCAACAGCAGTAAAACCTGCCTTATATAGGCAAACCCTGTAACGTTTAACCAATAACGAGCTAGGAACACTAGCTCTTAGAACCAATAAGAACTCTCTGTTAAGGGCCAATCGGATTCCCTGGAACGGGCCAATCCGGTCCGGCTGCTTAACAGCCAATCAGAAGTGCAGGGCCAGAACTCTGCACTTACTCCAAGCTCACACTTTATTAATCTTATTGCATACACAACACCCCTTCCCCCTGGCTTCTTATTTCAGGGCGCAGTTACATAGTCCCTTAGATAGGACGGTTGTCTTTTTAGTATCTTTGATTTTTGTTGTATCGGCTGGTTGCAATCATGCTGAGGTAGATCGTTGTTTGGCAGTGAGGCTGTTTCTGGTTCAGAGTTCACTTCTACGTCGTTGCCCACATTTTCTGCAATTCCCTGAGGTGCAACCGTTTCTCCTCCGGCTCCGCTCCCTGAGTTTCTATTAAACCGTCGTTTCCTTCGAACTGGTTTCCTAGACATTCATCTTCTTCCGTACCTCCCCCCCCCTCAGTTTGGTCAAAGGGGATTTGCGGACTGGCCGCTGAAAGCCACGATCGTAATTGGTCGATATGCCGTTTCCAAAGTTTATCGTCAAGGCATTGCACAAGGTAGGATCTGGGGCCGGTTACACATACTACTGTTGCTTCCACCCACAACGGGTCGCCCGATAGGTTTTTTGCATAAACCAGGTCTCCTACCTGGAAGGTGCGACAGCGGCTGCTGGATCCTAGTGGTTTCTCCAGTTCATAAGCCAGGTGCAGCCGGTTGAGGTGGGAGTGGAGCTTTCGTCCCATTAGCAATTCAGCGGGAGTTTTGTTGGTGACGCTATGTGGGATGATGTGTTGCAAGAAGAGGATTTGATTGACCTTGTCATCAATATTGTCATAGTCTACCTTTTGCAAGGTTTTCTTCACAAATTGGACCATGCGTTCTGCTTGGCCATTGGTCGCAGGGTGCGCAGGCGAGGTGAGTGCATGGCGGATGCCGCGGTCAGCGAGGTACTGCTCAAATGCTAGTGCAGTAAATTGTGGGCCGTTATTGGATATCAGGACATCTGGTAATCCGTGGGTTGCAAAGAGTCTGTTTAAAATTTTGATAACCGCTTCGGAGGTCGTAGTCGTCATGCGATGAATTTCGAGCCAATTCGAGTAGGCGTCGACGGTAAGCAGGAAAGTGTGGCCTTTGTTGGCCCTGCGAAGTCCAGGTGAATTCGGGACCAGGGTCCACGTGGTGTCTCCCATTCAGTAGCCATGGCTTTTGGTGGGGCGTTGCTGACTTCTTGGCATTTGGGACAAGCTTTAACCCACTGTTCGATTTGCTTGTCAATGCCCGGCCACCATGCCTAGCTTCGCACAAGGGCTTTCATTCACACGATGCCGGGGTGGCCATTGTGCAAAGTTCTCATTAGCGCTTTTTGGAGCCGTTCTGGGATAATGACTCTATCGCCCCAGATGACACAACCTTTCTGGGAGAAGAACTCAGTCTGTTGAGACTTGAATGGTGTGAAGTCATCTGATCACTGGTCCAATGGCCATCCGCGTTCTACCCAGCCTAGGACTCGTGCTAGGGTGTGGTCACGTTTGGTTTCTCTCGCGATATCTCGGGCGGTCAGTGGTGGCGAGTTGAGTGCCTCGATTTGCAGTGTGGTTACCGTTGGTGCCGGATCGTCGAGAGTCTCTGGAAGCGGTGCTCGGCTCAATGCATCAGCGTGGGGAATGGCTTTCCCTGGGCGGTATTGCAGTTATAAGATAGTTATAAGCAGCTAAGAATTCTGACCATCGGGTCATCCTAGGGGATAATATGTAGGGAGTTGGCTTATCTCCGGCTATTATCCCTAACAAAGGTTTGTGGTCAGTCACAATAGTAAAAACCCTACCATACACGTATTCGTGAAATCTTTTCACAGCTGAGACAATTGCGAGGGCTTCTTTATCAATTTGTCCATAATTCCGCTCCATTTTTGAAAGAGTCTTTGAAAAATATGCAACAGGGGCTTCGTTCCCATTAGGCAGTACGTGGCTCAAACTGGCATCCACCCCGAAAGGCGATGCATCACAGGTTATAACTAATGGCAAAGTCTCGTTATACTGCATGAGTACAGAGTCAGAAGTGAGCAGTTTTTTAACATTTCGGAACGCCTGTTCTTCACGGTAACTCCATAACCAATTTGCTTTTTTATCTAACAATCAGTGTAACGGTTCAGCGACAGTTGCTTTGTGTGGTAAAAATACATTATAAAAATTGATGAGGCCCAGGAACTCCTGGAGATCGGCCTTGTTTCGTGGCCTGGGAGCGTTTTTGATCGCTTTTAATTTACTTTCGGTAGGGTGAATGCCCTGGCTATCAATCAGGTACCCTAAAAACTCAACACTGTCAGTACACAATTTACATTTGTTTTTTTAACCTTAAGACCGGCCTCTTGGAATTTTTTTAGGACTAATTTTAACCGGTCCTGTAAGATTTTTTTTGTAGGGGCTGCAATTAATACATCATCAAAATAGGGGACCACGCCCTTAATCCCTTGCAATAACCTTTCCATAAGGCTCTGAAAAATCCCCGGGGCTACACTTACTCCAAATTGCAGCCGGGTACATTTAAAGGCACCTCGGTGCGTCACAATAGTTTGGGCCTGTGCCGTTTTTTCATCTACTGGTAATTGCTGATATGCCTGAGCTAAATCCAATTTAGCGAAAACTTTCCTGCCCCCCAGGGAATGGAGGAGGTGCTGCACCACCAGAACTGGATATGTGTTCTGCTGCAGGGCGTGGTTCAAAATGGCCCGGTAGTCCCCACAAATACGGATTGACCCGTCTGACTTAATGGGTATTACAATAGGGGTTTCCCACGGGGAGTGATCGATGGGCTCCAACACCCCCTGAGCTATCAGTTTGTCGAGTTGTTCATCGATTTTTGATTTTAAGGCAAACGGGGCTTTAGGCGAATGGGAGCTATTTTTGGATCTCAGCTGAATGAGATCGGGGTCCCCTTGTACTCGCCTAAGCTGTCCGCGAAGACGTCCCTGAACTCATAGATAAGGTCTTCCTCCCAGTCACAGCCACCGACTCGGTTTACGCCGGCCACTTCAATGCCGAGTGGCGCGAACCATTGGAGGCCCAGTAGGCTAGGCCTATCTCTATCGATGTGTGCTTCTTGAAGAGACTCGGACTCTACGGGACCCAACGATGGGAATTCGATTCCCCTGATAGTCCTTGAGGATGAGGCATTGGAAACGGAGATCTTGGCATTGAATTGTGGGGATGAGTTGCTTGAGTGTCTTCCAAGACACCATCGAGAGGGACGATCCCGAGTCGACCTCCATGTGGCAACGCTGGTTCTCGATGGCTACCGTGACTCAGATTTTCTTAGTGTCCAAGGCTGAGGCATGACCGATAGTGATAGCATGGTGAGCCTCTTCTCTCTGCAAAGCTCAATTTCCGTAGGAGTGGTTTACTGGCTCTCGCCTTACAGGACGATTTCCTGTCGATTGGCGATAGTTGGCCGCTTTTGAAGCCTGGCTGGGTCCTGGCAAGCTGCGGCAGACCCGGCCGATGTGGCCTCGTTTCCCACACTCATGGCAGAGTGCATCGCGGAATTTGCATTCGGACCTGGCATGGTTGACTCCACAGCCAGCGCAAGGGCATAAGGGCTTCGGGCAAGGGTCCCAGTCGGACTGCAGTCGATGGACCCCTTCTTCGTCACTGTCTGACGATGAAGAGAGGTCCTCGTGGTGCATTGTTGCGAGCTGCTCTTCTGAACTAGATAAGATTTCGCTGGCCGGTGGTGGTACCGGAGTGCGGTTTCGGCGTAGTTGTGCAGCCAACTTCCTGGTTGCTTCTGTTGCAGTAGCATCGGCAATGGCGTCGGCAAGGCTGATGTCGCCTTTCGCCATCAGCTTGCTTTGGACGCCTGGTGCATCTAATCCCAGAACTATGCGATCTCTTAGTGCTTCTTCTAGATTGGTGAATCTGCAGAGGCCTCCCAAATTTTGGAGGTCTCCTATGAAGCCGGCCATGCTTTCTCCCTTTTGCTGGCTTCTTTGATAAAACTCGTGGCGTCTCACGAGCGTAGGCACGGTCGGGGCATAGTGGTCTCGCAGGATAGGTTCGAGGTCGTCCCAATCCATGGCCTTCACTTCTCGGGGTTTGGCTAGTGCTTTAGCCATCTTAAATAGGGTTGGACCGCAATGCGTTAGGAACACCGCCCATTTCTTCCCGGCTGTGGCGTCCTTTAAGTTGTTCGTCTCTAGGAACATTTGGAAACGATCCATGTAAGACTCCCAGTCTTCTTGTGTTGGATCGAACGGAGCAGGTGGTACGATGCCGCCGGACATGGTTCCGTTGTTGGCGTCATCTGTCACGTGCTCGGTGTTCTTTGAAGTTTCATTGGTTCAGATATCTTCACATCCCATCCTCGTCGCCAGTGTTAAGTTTTGAGCATGTCAGGAAATTTCTCCTTAGTTCTAGGTTGGATTTCTGTTTGATTTGTTTCCATCCATTGCTTCTGTCTTGCATTCAGGTGTTTTGGAGAATATGTCGGCCCACCTCTTCTTTGTGGTCATCTCTTAGATTTGGAAGGCTGCTATCATGTCATCCCTAGTCTTCTTTTCACTCCTAACCTTTTTTAAAAGAGCCTTACCTCAATGTGGTGGCAAAAGATTTTGCGGTTCTTTGGAAATTTTCTTCCTGCACTCGAGAGGTTTTTATTTTTATAATTCGCAGGTTGATTTCAAATTGGTGGCTTTTCCTGATGCCTAAATTTCTGTGTCACGGCTGATGCATTTTCCCTCTTTCTTGTTTGTGAGAGAAACAAATCTTTTCATTTCTCTTATGTCTTCTTGATTGTCTGGACCTAGAACAGTTCCATGGGGAATGTCTCTTTGATTCCAGCCTTATCAGGTGAACTAGCTGGGAAACATGATCAGATAAATTAATTCTACCAGATTAACAGATTCTTGCAAGTTTGAGTACAAATCTCACACTGTCACCTTTACAGCCTGAGAATTGGGGGGGGGGGTCATTTCTGAGTCTGTTGCTCTACCCATTGTGCTGCTGAAGGTTCTCATATCTCTTATCTAACTGTTTGCTTTGTTTCTTTGTAAATTAATTTGCTGCCCATCTTGTATCCAATGATTCTAGATGACTTACAACATATAAACACTAGCTCGATACCCGTACTTCACTATGAAACTATGTGGTCGGGCTTAGTTTTTTTGGAGGAAAATAAGGGGAAAAAATTCTGCCTCTGCCTACCAGCATCCATCAGTATTCATCTGACTAGCATCCTGTCAGTGTGTGAGAGAGTCGAGGGCTGTTTGGAAACTGAAACAGTATTTGCTATGTGAGCAAGAAGGAAACAGCAAGGAGCCTGGGTGTGGCTTAGTTCAACTGTTCTGCACTAAAGCTGCTTGGTGCTGTGAAACTAAAACTGAAACACCTCTCCTCTGCTTGTGTTTTGCATTTGGAAGAGATTTCTTTTCAGGTGGGGAGGGGGAGTAGAACTCCTTAGCATCAGAGCGTGTTAATAATAATATAGGAAATGCTAATGCTCTGATGGTCATTTGGAAAAATCCTTTCTCAATGAGCACCTAGAAACCAAGAGGAACATACATGCCAAATTTCAAGTTTGTAGGCTTTACAGTTCTGGAGATTTTGTGATGATGGTATTTCATTCTCACACACAAAACACATTGAAACCATCAATTATAAAAAAAATATAACATTAATAGATAAAATCATGAGGACAAGATGGCAAGGAAGGGAGACACCCACACGAGAGGTGGTATTGAATTTTAATTAGTCAACAGCTTCCAGTATGAAGCTCCCCCCTTTGGGTTCCCAAGCCATCTGAAGGTTCTTTTGAAAAATGAAAAGAGTGGGAATCAATCTCATTTTAAGGGATAAGATGTTCCATCCAGAGGACAGAAGCCCATCTTTTCCTGGAGCCCATCAGCTGAAATTCCTTGACTGATGGAATCCTCAGTATGCCCTGCCTGCCAGCACAGGTGGGAGGGACCAGTCTCAACTGGGTGAGACTGGATCATGCCATAGTCTATTTAGGTATAATCTATTGTTACAAATTGCTGGAAAGTTTTTTTTTTTATATTTCTGTGTTATTCCCTCCCTTTTTCTGTTTCCTTTGGAGATTAAAAGTGGGTGTGCATTTGTGTGCATGCATGTATCTCATCTGATGTCCACCCTTGAGGTTTAATTGAATCCTGAAATACCAGGCTAATGCAGAGCGATGGATTGTCCAGGACACACATAAACAGAGCACAATAGCTACACCAATATTAAGGCTGGAGACTGAGCTATAATCCAGCTTCATCAAATATAACTGGAATATGATTAGTTTTTGTTACATTACAGAGTTTCCCACTGAGCTGAAAGGGGACTGAAATGATTTAATTTGAGCATGAATCATGCAGGGATATGGCTCATTTTAAGTGATAATAACAGCATTCAGTACAGAGCTTCTTCTGTACTGAAGAAGTGCATACTGTTTGGATGTTTATACTTTCGATGAAAGAAGAAATGGGTCTTTAGTGGCTGAGATAAACTGAATAGAGCTGCATGCACAGGTCCTGAAAGAATGCAAAGTCAAGGTTTTATAGCTTCTATGGCACTTCTAAAAGGAACTCTTTAAATTTTCTTGGTTTGGGGGACAGTTTAAGTCCTAAATGCAGCAGATGGAAATTTGCTGCTTTGAAAAGAGCAAGAGATGAAACCAGAAAACAATAAGGTGTTTTTTTTTTTAATTCGCCTTGTGAGACCAATGAAAAGCTCTTCAAAGAACTGGAGCCAGGAAATATCTCTTGGTATCCTACTTAATTCTCATGGCCCATGCAGGATCACATTTCTTTATTATTGTTTTCTCTTTCTGTTTTAAATTACCCTCAAGGAACTGGAAAGAAACCAGGACAGAGTTGTTCATAATTCTTGATACACAGTTTATAACTCTTTTTATAAAATGAAGAGTAGCTATGCTCTGATTTAAGGGTATTGTTAAGTACTTGGACATGGGTTGGAGTAAATGGAGACAGCCTTTGAATGTGAACTTTCAGCTCTTTATTGCATAGTGACTTCTCAAAACAATAACAGTGAACTCTGCCTTATATAGGAAACCTTTGTGAGAATTGTCCAATAGCGAGCTATGAACGCTAGCTCTTTAAACAAATAATAATCCTCTGTTAAGGGCCAATCGGATTCCTAAGAACTACCCAATCCGATCTGGCCGCCTAACAGCCAATCAGAAGTGCAGGGCCAGAACGCTGCACTTTACCTCAAGCTCATACTTTATTAACTATGGTACATACACAACACCCCTTCCCCCTGGCTTCTTAATTATGGTGTAGTTATATAGTCCTTTAAATAGGACGGTTGTCTTTTAAGTCTTTTGGATTTTCATTGGACTGGTTGATTGCAATCCTGTTGAGGTAGATTGTTGTTTGGCAGTGGCTCTGCTTCTTGCTCAGGTGCAATTTCTTGCGGTGCAAACGATTCTCCTTCCGACTCCATTTCCTGAGTCTCACTTGATTCGTCGCTCCCTTCGAGCAGGTTCCCTGGAACGTCATCTTCTTCTGTACCTTCCCCCCCTCGGTTTGGTCATGGGGGAGTTGTTGACTGGCCGTTGTGAGTCGTGACCGTAATTGGTCGATATGCCGTTTCCACAGTCTATTGTCACAGCATTTCACTTCGTAGGATTTGGGGCCAGTCACTCGCACTACCGTTGCCTCTATCCATAACGGATCGCCTGATAAGTTTTGTGCGTAAATGTGGTCTCCTACCTGGAAGGTGCGATAGCGGCCACTGGATCCTATTGGCTTTTCCGGTTCGTAAGCAGGGTGCAACTGGTCGAGGTGGGAACGGAGTCTTCATCCCATCAGTAGTTCTGCGGGAGTTCTGCCGGTGATGCTATGTGGAGTTATGTGTTGCAAAAAGAGAATTTGGTTGACCTTGTCATCGATATTGTCAAAGTCCATTTTTTGCAAAGTCTTTTTAACAAATTGGACCATGCGTTCTGCTCGGCCATTGGTCGCAGAGTGCGCAGGCGAGGTGAGCGCATGGCGGATGCTGCGGTCAGCGAGGTACTGCTCGAATATTAGTGCCGTAAACTGTGGCCCGTTATCGGACACCAGGACGTCAGGCAATCCGTGGGTTGCAAAGAGTCTATTTAGGATCTTGATCACTGCCTCGGAAGTTGTGGCCATCATACGATGAATTTCTAACCAATTGGAGTATGCGTCGACTGTCAGCAGGAAGGTATATCCTTTGGTTGGCCCCGCGAAATCCAGGTGGATTCTGGACCAGGGTCCACGTGGCATCTCCCATTCAGTAGGCATGGCTTTTGGTGGGGCGTTGCTGGCTTGTTGGCAATTGGTACATGCTTTGACCCACTGCTCGATTTGCCGGTCCATGCCCGGCCACCATGCATAGCTTTGTGCAAGCGCTTTCATCCACACGATGCCGGGGTGGCCCTCGTGCAGAATTTGTAGCAGCGTCTTCCGGAGTCGTTCTGGGACAACGATTCTATCGCCCCAGATGACACAGCCTTTTTGGGAAAAAAAGTTCAGTCTGTCTTGCTTTAAACGATGAGAAGTCATCTGGGACTTGGTCCAATGGCCATCCGCGTTCTACCCAGCCTAGGACTCAAGCTAGGGTGTGGTCTCGTTTGGCTTCTCTCGTGATGTCTCGGGCGGTCATAGGTGGCGAGTTGAGTGTTTCGATCTGCAATGTGGTTGCCGTTGGTGCTGGATCGTCGAGAGTCTCTGGAAGTGGTGCTCGGCTTAATGCGTCGGCGTGGGGAATGGCTTTCCCCGGGCGATATTGAAGGCGATAATTATAAGCAGGTAGGAATTCTGACCATCGAGTCATTCTAGATGACTGATCTTGCAGCATTTGAATCTTACTGTTCTTCATTAGGGTTTTTAGTTTCATAGTATTGATGACTATGTCCGTGTTTGGTGTTGTGATTAAAGTACCAGACTGGAAACTGGGAGAATATGACTGGGCACACAAAACCAGTTGGGTGACTCTGGGCCAGTCAATCTGTCTGAAGCCTAGGAAGGAAGCAAGGGCATACCACTTCTGAAAAACATTGCCAAGAAAACTGCAGGAACCTATTCAGGTAGTCATCAAGAGTCAACACAAAGTCACCAAGAATCAGGCATGATATTCCCCTCTGAAAAAAAAATTGGGGCCGGCCAAAAGAGACCTCGTGCCACGAGCTAAGAAATCGCACACACAACACCAACACTACACACCCTTCCTTTCCAGCCGGTCACGTGTGGATCAGCTCCAGAGCTGGGCAGCCACTTCCCTGGGGGCGGGGCCAAGGCCGCCACCCAGAGACGCCCGCTGCTTTCCCTCGCCAGGGCCAGGCGGTGGCATGTTGCACGGAGAGACGGATGGTCCGTGGCTGCCCAGCTCCCTTTTCCTGCCGCTCAGCAGCCTCCGCTCGCACCGCCCAGGCTCTGCTCAGGTGTCCGGCTGGGGCTGCCAGGAGTTGCTACTGCCGGCGCAGCTCCGCGCGACTCCAGTCCCGCGTTGCCTTGGGAAGGGAAAGGCAAAACCGGGAGCTGCTGCGCCTGAGCCTCTGGTGCCGCTGCTGCTGTTGCAAAGCTTTTCTTTTTGCCTTTCCCTTCCCGAGGCAACACGGGACTAGAGCAGCCGGCGGTAGCAACTCCTGACTCAGGGGGCCTCCAAGGGGAGGGGAAGGAGGAGAAGAAGTGGGGGAAAGGGGCCTGGGTGATTTCCAAAAACATCGGAATTCCGATTTTAATCAAAAGAATATCATGTCTGAAGAATATTACTTGAAGGCACATAAGTACAACCGACCACCCACACACAAACATGCTGTCACACATGACACTTGCATTGTTAGTTGGCTTTATTATTTTTCTGTTATGATTTATGGAGCTTTTATGGTGCATGGCTATCTTTCTAAGCTCCTATAAAGCTTGGTGGCTAAAGTGCTACTTATCATTTGATGCTTCAAGAGTTATCTGCCTAGCTGAGGACCAGGAATGCATTTCATAAACCCAGAGTAAGAGAAAAAGAGACATAGCAGTTTTTGGATGGCTTGCAAGAGTTATCCTTGCAGAATCACAATATTACACTGTTTTAACAAAACCAACACATCTTTAAAAATCTGCTGTTGTATGCATAGAGTGATTACAACCATGGTGTATACACTTTACATTCATGAGGTTTGATCCCTAGCATTTCCACTTGGAAGATTCAACAAATCTACCTAAGATATTCAGAAGCCATGAGAAAGCAAAGTGTGTCACCTTGCGATAGGTTCCATTCATGTCATCATGTTGAGCAATATGCTATTTTGGGGGCTCCATATATTCTCTAAATCTAGGCATTATAATCTGTAAAGCATAGCAAACTATGCAATTCAGCCACTGTATCTATGGTTTTATTCACTCAATCCTTTTACTCAACAAAGAAACTATAGCTTAACGTGAGTTAGCTCCTCAGATGTTGCAAGGCAGAACATTCTTAATCATTCTCCATCATGTCTAGAAAAAATGGAAAATTAAGCCAGCAATGTCTAGAATCCAAAATTGGAAAAGACTAGAATAAAAAAAACATTGATCTGTATGGAAAATTTATCTGATTTGACAGAAATACAATATAGAATCAGGAAAATGTGCTTTCTAAATTCAAGAAAAGTGCTTCAGTTCAGTTCTGCAAACAAACACTGCTGGCTATCAGAACTGCATCAATTGGAAAAATAAAGAACATTCATCTGGAAATTGTGTCAGACACAGACCTTTGCATTTTTAAGCATTCACACTGAAAACTGAATGGGAGGCAGTTAAATATTCCACCTGAATTGTTGCATTAGCGAAGAAAGATTAATGAAAGTTCAAGATTAACAACAGAGGCAGCTGAAATCAGCCACAGCTACTCAAGTAGAGCTTATTCTTATGTGTGTACCTTTTTATTTTTATTTTGTAATAACTTTCAAGTTAAAATCCATCAAAATGTAGAAAGGAGAAGACCCGGGATGCAAACTTCTCCCACTGAGCTCTTTCAGTACCGATTATGAAGACAATCCTACCCTTGATAAACAAGGGGAGGAATGTTGCTTTCCTTATGCAGATAAAATCGCCCAACTCATTTCTCTCTCCATAATTTGGTTGAAAAGGCAATTTATTTTCCCATACCTGTTGTGTATGTACTATAGTTAATAAAATATGAGCTTGAGGTTAAGTGCAGGGTTCTGGCCCTGCACTTCTGATTGGCTGTTAGGCAGCCAGATCGGATTGGCTAGTTCTTAGGAATCCGATTGGCCCTTAACAGAGGATTATTATTGGTTTAAAGAGCTAGTGTTCATAGCTTGCTATTGGACAATTCTCACAAAGGTTGCCTATATAAGGCAGAGTTCACTGTTATTGTTTTGAGAAGTCACTATGCAATAAAGAGCTGAAAGTTCACATTCAAAGGCTGTCTCCATTTACTCCAAACCATGTCCAAGTACTTAACACTGGCGACGAAGGTGGGATGTGGAGACGTCTGAACCTAAGAAGCCAGGAAGCAATACCGAGCATGTGATAAGACGATGCCAACAACGGAACCATGTCCGGCGGCATTGTACCACCCGCTCCATTCGATCCAAACCAAGAGGATTGGGAATCCTACATGGATCGCTTCCAAATGTTTCTCGAGATGAATAATTTGAAGGACGCCACACCAGCAAAGAAGCAGGCACTGTTCCTGATGCACTGCGGCCCAGCTGTATTTAAGATGGCTAAAGCACTCGCCAAACCTCGAGAAGTGAAAGCCATGAGCTGGGATGACCTCGAACCCATCCTGAGAGACCATTACGCGCCAACCGTGCCTACACTCGTGAGATGCCATGAGTTTTATCAGAGAAACCAGTGAAAAGGAGAGAGCGTGGCCGATTTCATGGCGGACCTCCAGAATTTAGGGGGCCTCTGCGGGTTCGCCGATTTAGAAGAAGCACTAAGAGATCGAGTAATTCTGGGATTAGATGCACTAGGCGTGCAAAGCAAGCTGATGGCGAAAGGTGACATCAGCCTTGCTGACGCCATCACCGAAGCCACGGCTGCGGAGGCGACCAAAAAGTCAGCTGCACAATTACGGTGAAGCCGCACTCCGGAAACACAACCGACCGGCGAAATCTCACCCAACTCAGAAGGGCAGCTACTAACGACGCACCAAGAGGACCTCTCTTCATCGTCAGACAGCGATGAAGAAGGGGTCCATCGACTGCAGTCCGACTGGGACCCTCACCCTAAACCATTACACCCTTGCGCTGGCTGTGGAGCAAACCATGCCAGGGCCGAATGCAAATTCCGCAACGCACTCTGCCATGAGTGCAGGAAACGAGGCCACATCAGCCGGGTCTGCTGCAGCTTACCAGGACCCAGCCAGGCCTCAAAAGGGGCCAACTATCGCCAATCGACAGGAAACCGTCCTGTAAGGCGGGAGCCAGTAAACCACTCCTACAGAAATCGAGCTTTGTAAAAAGAAGAGGCTCATCATACTTTCACTATAGGTCACGCCTCAGTTTTGGACACTAAGAAAATTCGAGTCACGGTAGCCATTGAGAACCAGCCTTGCCACATGGAGGTCGACTCGGGATCGTCCCTCTCGATGGTGTCTTGGAAGACACTCAAGCAACTTATCCCCACAATCCAACACCAAGACCTCCAATTTCAACGCCTCATCCTCAAGGACTACCAAGGAAATCGAATCCCCGTGGTCGGGTCCTGCCGAGTCCAAGTCTCCTTCAAAAAGCATACAGCGTACTTACCTCTAACGATCATCGATAGAGATAGGCCTAGTCTATTAGGCCTCCAATGGTTCACGCCACTCAGCATCAAAGTGGCCGGCGTAAACCGAGTCGGTGGTTGTGAGTGGGAGGAAGACCTTATTTCTGAGTTCAGCGACGTCTTCGCGGACCGTTTAGGCGAGTATAAAGGGACCCCAATCTCATTTAGTCCAGATCCAAAAGTAGCCCCAATTCGCTTGAAGCCCCGTCGAGTTCCATTCGCTCTTAAAGCTAAGATCGACGAACAACTCGACAAACTAATTGCTCAAGGGGTGTTGAAGCCCATCGATCATTCTCCATGGGAAACCCCCATTGTAACACCCATTAAGCCAGACGGGTCAATCCGAATTTGTGGGGACTACCAGGCCACTTTAAACCCACGCCCTACAGCAGAATGCATATCCAGTTCCGGTGGTGCAGCACCTCCTCCATTCCTTGGGGGGGGGGGGCGGAAAGGATTTTGCTAAATTAGATTTAGCTCAAGCTTATCAACAACTACCAGTGGATGAAAAGACGGCCCAAGCCCAAACAATTGTAACGTACAGAGGTGCTTTTAAATGTACTCGATTGCAATTTGGGGTTAGTGTAGCCCCGGGGATATTCCAAAGCCTCATGGAAAGGTTGTTACAGGGAATCAAGAGCGTGGTTCCGTATTTTGATGATGTATTAATTGCAGCCCCTACCAAAAAAATCTTGCAGGATCGTTTGAAATGTGTTCTTAAAAAATTCCAAGAGGCAGGACTTAAGGTGAAAAAAAATAAATGTCACTTATATACTGACAGTGTTGAGTTTCTAGGGTATCAGATTGATAGCCAGGGCATTCACCCTACCGAAAGTAAATTAAAGGCGATAAAAAATGCTCCCAGGCCACGTAACAAGGCCGATCTCCAGGCATTCTTAGGCCTCATTAATTTCTATAATGTATTTTTACCGCACAAGGCGACTGTTGCTGAACCGTTACACCGGTTATTAGATAAAAAAGCATTGTGGGTATGGGGTTACCAGGAAGAACAAGTGTTCCGGAATGTTAAAAAATTGCTCACATCTGACTCTGTACTTATGCAGTATAACGAGACTTTACCATTAGTTATAACCTGCAATGCCTCGCCCTTCGGGGTGGGCACCATTTTGAGTCATGTACTGCCTAATGGGAACGAAGCCCCTGTTGCTTACTTTTCGAAGACTCTTTCACAAGCAGAGCGGAACTATGGACAAATTGATAAAGAAGCTCTCGCAATCGTTTCAGCTGTAAAGAAATTTCATGAATATGTGTATGGAAGGACATTTACCATTATAACTGACCACAAACCGTTGCTCGGGATAACAGCCGGGGACAAGCCAACCCCCTACATATTATCCCCTAGAATGATCCACACGTGACCGTCTGGAAAGGAAGGGTGTGTAGTGTTGGTGTTGTGTGTGCGATTTCTTAGCTCGTGGCACGAGGTCTCTTTTGGCCGGCCCCAATTTTTTTTTCAGAGGGGAATATCATGCCTGATTCTTGGTGACTTTGTGTTGACTCTTGATGACTACCTGAATAGGTTCCTGCAGTTTTCTTGGCAATGTTTTTCAGAAGTGGTATGCCCTTGCTTCCTTCCTAGGCTTCAGACAGATTGACTGGCCCAGAGTCACCCAACTGGTTTTGTGTGCCCAGTCATATTCTCCCAGTTTCCAGTCTGGTACTTTAATCACAACACCAAACACGGACATAGTCATCAATACTATGAAACTAAAAACCCTAATGAAGAACAGTAAGATTCAAATGCTGCAAGATCAGTCATCTTTCTAAAACCTGGCAAGACAGATGAGTGTCAGTAAGAAAGGCTGTTTATGTTACTGGATGCATTTAAGTGTTTTGCTTAAAGACCCTGCTCTAGCAAGCATTGCCAAGACAGGAGAGGGTTGTGTATAAATGGAGAAATAAGTCTTTGAAATCATAGAGCAGATTGCACGATATCTTCATGCAAGAAAATTGATCTGGTTCTTCTAAAAGATGTTGTACAACTAATAAATCAATGATCTCTTATATTTTCAAGATAACTTGGTGTTATTTTCATTTATGCCCAAACTTTCTATAGTGAGTGAAGCCAGAGCCATTCAAAGTCCATTCTCTTATAGTGATACTAACAAGCACAACATTGTGACAGTTCTGTGGTCTGCCTCAGCAGAGGGTGTGCCCTGCTACACTATTCTACCCATTGCCTAAAATTATCAAACTCCTCCAATGCTTACAATAAGAATACTCTTTATTGTTGCAAACTATACCTGTCACTTGTATCATGATTGAAGTATCCCAGAATTGCATCCTATTTATACAAACATTCATCCATGCCACATGAAGGACAGAAAATGATGCATGATGAGGCAGGGTCTCCGGTTTCAATGCTAAATGGAGAAGAAGTAAAACACACATCCCTTTATGTCCACTAAGGAACTGCTGGACTCTGAAGACCAAAATGATCAGTTTTCCTTTTAGTACCTGACTTTGTTTTTGTTGCTATAGAAATAATATTTTCCTCCATCAGCATTGAAATAAAATGAGCTTTCTTCCCAAGAATAAGATGTTTGAACAGACCTTTCAAGCTTTCCCTGAAGGAATAGATAGTTTGGCTGAAGGATGAAAAGGCATGCTCAGTAGGATCTTCCATGGTCTATAGCCAGGTTGCTGATTCTCCATCTTATGTTAAACTAATATGTAATCCTACTAGGAAGCACACAAAGAATATTTACAGTTATTTTAGCTGGTATGTCTTTCTACAAGGTTGAGCTATCAAGTTGTGATGTGCCCAGGGCTAATTCCACCTTGAAACCTTGAAAAGCAGCTTTTTAGCTCCAGAGAAGCATGTTACAGTTTCTATTTACATGCAAATTGATGCCATTCATGTGTGAATTGCAGCAAGGACTGACTTTGTCAAATGGAATAATTAGGTAATGGTCACATCCACTTCTGCTAAGGGTATCTATCCTGCTGATTATAATAGCTACAACCTATTATAATGGGAAAAAATGAAATTAAATGTTAAGTATGTTGGGACGGGAGGGATTCAATTAACAGGAATAACATGGAATCAACATGGTTGTGCACACAAATAGAAGTATACTAGAAGACTAGGATGCAGCCTCAGAGCAAATGTGTAAAGAACTTCCAGTTGTTGCCATATCTGAGTAACTTAGTTGCTCTTGGAAGCATTTTCTGCTCATAAGTACAGATGGAATACACTATACCTCCTAAAAAGAGGGCTATAGAATTGACCTGACTTAGCATCAAGATACACCAGATGAGTATGTAACAGCAGGACAGGGCAAAGAAGTAATCAGCAATGGGAAGGAGAGAAGAACAGCGGGTTATTGCAAACTGGTTATACATGTTACCCAAAACGGGTTTGTTGCAAGCTTCATGGTGGTGTCTGGCTTTATAATCACAGTTTTCTTTTGCATTTAAACTTGCATTGATTTGCTAATCCACTGTATAAGCCATATACAAAAACTGAATACAATCAGAAATGGATTCTACAGTTGAATAATATTTAGTCAGTTCTTGAGGCTTATTACCCAGCAGAAGCTAGTGAAATCTTTTTCTTATTGAAATTGTATGATGCCACAACAGGGAAATTAAATTGCAAAAGAAATTCATGCCCTTTCTTAGATTAATTGGGAGCCAGTGGGGCAGGTAGATAGCACTGAGGGAACCATCTAAGCATATGTTTGATAATTGGCTAACTGTCCTTAAAGGCAGGAGCAGCCCACATATAAACCAGGGGGCAATGAGACACTTAGAAACCACTGTTTCCACAGTGATGACTATAATATCACCTCTCTGCCTTGACTTTTATTGGTAGTGCTGGGTATTTCTTTCCCCCCCTTAATTGTGCCACTGTGGTGCCTGGTAGTTTCAATAAGCTTCACAAGCTGCCACTTGCATGAAATAACAATAAACTTAAATAACAAGTGATGCTTCAAATACCTTGACTGCACCCATTGCAACAAGCAAAATGAAAATATATAATGAGTCTCAGTGCATCAACCTGGGCATGGCAATGCATCTTTCTTTAGGGAGTAAAGGATGAGTCTCAGATGGATAAGTTGATTTTATTGCTAAAGAAACTCTTTAAAAGGGCTATAGCCCTAAGCTAGGGACGTGACTCTATTTATATGTTGCATCCAGCAGTTGGAATTCTGCCTCTCTTGTTCATCATTTTTCATGGCAGTAGACTTTCTGCCACTCATTTCTCTTAGATTGGATGTCAAGGAGAACAAGAGAACCCAATCAATTTGGTCTAATGATTAACATACCAGGCTAGGGAATGGGAGATCATGAGCTCAGGTTTTGCCTTAATTTGAGAGCCAACTGGGTGACTTTGGGCTTTCAGGCCAACTCACCTCACAGGGTTGTTGTGGAGAAAATGAGAGGGAGGATGGTATGTTTGATATGTTCACCAACTTGAGTTATTTGTAAAAATAATAAGGGTGGGTTATAAATAAATAAATAAGTACCTTTTGCACATGTGTGCAGTGACATCCATAGTTGCGCCCATCATTTGACAGTCCTGTTACAAGCATTACTGCTTTGATGTTGACACACCTGTCCAGTGCTTTGAAATGGCCTTGGCAGTTTTAGTTTTTCAGAATTGGTGTAAACAAATAGAAAAGTTTTTTCACTACAATGAATATTTTTTCAACTGTTTGTTTTTTGACTTTCTGTTGCTAGAAAGCTTACTTGTGATGATAGAGGTTGTATTTGCATTCCCATGCTACTCTAAATCCATCTTTATTAACTTACTAAGCTTACTGTAGGAATAAGATATTAACCACAGTTTGTAATAAAATTACAATTCTTATAATACATGTACAAATCTAATTAAAAATCAACAAAAACATCAAATGAATATCCATTAAACCTGATAAACTTCAAGTTGGTGTCAGCTCAGTGACTATATAGATTTTCTGTGTGATGATCTGTCTCTAACTTAATTCTTCAGATCTTGCCACAGTGCACTCATTGCCACTATAATTGAGTCCATCCATCTTGCTCTGGTTATGTTCTACTTCTCTTTCCTTTCGCCTTTCCCAAACTTAGCATCTTTTCCAAAGAATTGGGTCTTTGCATAACATGTCTGAAGTGATAATTTTTGACAACTATTTGTGCCTCAAATAACAACTCTAGATCAGTGTTGGCAAACCTTTTCAGCACTGAGTGCCAAAACGGGAGCGCGTGCATGCGGAAGGATGCCAGAAACCAAAAACAGCTTCTGGTTTCTGGTGCGGGCAAGCATGCCAATCACCTGGTCTTCCAGTTTCTGCCGTGCATGCACATGCAATGTCCAGCTGAATGGTGTGCATGCTTGCGCTGGAAACCAAAAGGTCATCCTGCGGGCATGCACATGCATGCCGGGAGCTGCTCTTCTGATTTTTGACACTCCTGTGTGCACAAAGACCAGTTAGCTGGCATGCATGAACATGGAAGAGCAATGGGTGATGGCTGGCATGTTCGGAGAGATGGCTCTGCATGCCACTTCTGGCACACATGCCATTAGGTTCACCATCATGGCTCTGGATTGATTTGTTTGATTGATTTGTTTGATAATTTCCTAGGAATGCATAATCTCAGGAGCCTTCTCCAACACCATCGTTTAAAAGCATTAATATTCTTTCTTTCCTGCTTTGCAAAAACCTAACTTTTGCAGTGTAACATGAATTACCCTTGCTTGCAACATTCTGATCTTTGTAGATGAAAACATATCTCAACATCTGAGTATCTTTTCCAAGGTCCTCGTTTGCTACTTTACAGAGTTCTAGTCTGAAGCTATCTATCATTTCAATATTTTCATTATCAATTCTAAGGCTGCTGCTTATATCTGTTATCATGAGTTGGGTATTTCTTATATTTAATTTTGATCTCATTTTTTTTCATTGCACTTATTGATTTTCATGAGTAGAGTTTCAAATTCCTTTTCGTTTTTAACTGTTTATTGTGCCATCAGCATAATGCAGGTTCTCGGTGTTTCTTTTAGTTTTAAAACCATGGTCATCTTCCAATCCAGTTTCCCTTAAAATATATCCATTAAAGTAGCCAAGTAAATGTGTTATACTTAAAAATTAAAATATAGATCCCTTTGTTTCCTTGAAGAATAAGTTATAATATTTTTCAGTTCAGGTATATCTTGATTCCAATCCAATAAATCATGGTAATATAGCCTCCAGTCCCATTTTATTTCCCCATTTGGAGTGGGTTGTATTGATCCCAGGTGTATCCCCCTGTTGGAATGCCACACTGAGAGAGCATTTGTAAATTCTCCAAATGTTTGCACATCTTTCCCCTAAATTGCCTTCTAAATTTAGCCTGTATACATGATGGTTAAAAATGTGGTGAAGAGTGATGCATGCACTCAAGCTTATTTTCTCCCCTCTCATTGTTATTTCCATTAAGCATGGATTTTTTTGGAGGCAGTTGATCAATGCTCCTTCTTGAGAAAAAGACCTTTGTTAAGCTACATGCTTAACTAAAGGTATATTCTACCTTCTATTCCTGAATACAGAAGGTCTTTGACAGCACATCTGGGGGCCCTGCGGATAGTTCGAATGCCCCTTTTAGTTTTTCTAAACTGTGCACAGATGGAATTGCTACACATGGATGGCAGAAATAAGAGTAGGAATTTAGGAATTAACAGGGCTGGGTCCAAGATACTTCAGCGCCCCAAGCAGAATAGAACAGAAAAACATTCCTCAAGGTCAGGTTGCAAAGCAGACTTTTCAAATTATTTTCAAAATAAATTGTAGGTGTCTTTCCTCTTCTGCCAGGAAAATTCAATTATTATAAATTTCTTAAGAAACCATTTACCAGCCTTTCATAGCTTCAAAAATATGTTATCTGGAGTGGCTACCCCACATCTACTGGTAGGTTCATTCTTAGGATTTAAAATCAGGTTTCTCTCACATAATTTTCAGAAAGAAGTCTCTCTTCAATAATTGCATTATGGTAGAAATTCATTAGCCTGAGTTTCAGGATTGTTTTTTAAACCCAGCTTGCCCAGGTACTAGTATATCCTGGTTGTAAGTCCACATACTAATTAAAGTTCCTTATTTAGCTCTGATTTTGAATAATTTACTCTCTTCCCTTCCTTTGTCTACCCTTCCCTTCCTATATCCTGGTATTCGGGCCTGTCTGTCTTTAAAAAATGTGAGACAATTGTTGCCTGAAAAATAGGATAAAATAGTTAAAGTAATACCTTCAGATGCAGCAATTTCCCTTCTCTTACCTTATGTCATTGGGATTATTTCCAATCGCTATCGTAAGGTAAGTGAGGATGCAAAAGATTTCTAAAGAATATCAGTATACACAGGGAAGGCTTTCGGTGGGGTTCTTTGAGATTTCATCTTGAAATTTTGCTTTTCACCAAACTTTGTGACAGGTTTGCAACAACAGCAGCAAAAAGACAGATTTTTTTTCTAGCACTAAGAAATCACAGTGGGAGCCTGTGGGTTTCATTTGTCAATACCGATTGCTAAATGGTCTACAGATAGGAAAACTTTACATTGCTGCTATTGACAATATGTCACTCTTTCTGAAATGTGAAAGTAACAGCTGGTTAGATAGATAACTATGAAAGACCTGGATGCTGGAATAATAATAATAAAAAAGAATATATAGTCCCTCTGTTTTCATGGTTGAGTTATGGTGCACATTAAAAGAAAGAAAAAAGACAATGTTCTGGAGTATCTATTCATTAATCTATCCATTTCCCTTAATAAATAATCTCCATTTGCTATATTACAGATTTTATTTATTAAAGTTCCCCCACCTGCTCATAAACAACATTTTATATCACTGTTCCTCTCTCCCTAGCATCAACTGAGAGGCTACATTCCTGTTGTGATTTTTTTTGTCATGCTGGCTTGTTTAAACTGTTTTGCTGGCACAAACTATACATCATAGGAAAGTTAGGGAGCAGGAAAAACAAGAGTTATTGTAGAAGAAGAGCACATAGAGCTGGGGGGAGGTGAAGTTAAGTGTGCCATCCGCCAAAAGTCATAGCAATAGCACTTAGATTTATATACCACTTTATAGTGCTTTCCAACCCTCTCTAAGTGGTTTGCAGAATCAGCATTATTGCCCCAACAATCTGGGTCGTCATTTTACCCACCTTGGAAGGATGGAAGGCTGAGTCAACCTGGAGCCTGGTGGGATTTGAACTGCCAAATTGTAGGCAGCTGGCTGCAGAAGTAGCTTTCAGTACTGCACTCTAACCACTGCACCACAGAGGCTCCTATATGTTTTGTTATGTTGCCACAACTGTCCAAGTCCACCTCCCTTGAATTTCATTTGCTCTTATCTGGCATCAATTCAGTACTGAACTTTAGTTGGCTAGATTCTTATATATAGGTTTGAGTACTAAAGCTTTGAATTACAATTTAAATCATAGTCCTGGTCATTTACTCCTGACAACTACCCCTTAAACATATTGCCACCACTCCCTTAAGAGAGAGAGTTGCTCAAATCCTCTCTCTCCATGCATAAAATGCAGCTTTGACTGGCTGCAGCTGGTATTATACCAATTCTGCTTTCTTTTGGGATGCATATGCACAGTTAAGAACCAATGCACATTACATTTTAGATAAAGAACATTAGCACTCTTCATTCAGAGTCTTGCAAACTACTGCAGAAGAGAGCTTCAAGGCCATGCCTTTAGACCCATCTCTGGTAAGCAGAGCAGAACCTTCTTGCCTCAAAAGTGATAGAAAATAGTCATAAGGTTGATGTTGAAGAAGACGGTTTTATGGACTGTGCTGACTGTGTAAGATTTCAAAAGCCTGAAAAGCCTGCTCACTTAGACCTCTCAGGGAGTGTTTTCATAGTTAAAGAGAAGCTTAGAGGCAAGATGGAGAGATGTTCACGCCTGAATATTGCCCCATAAAGTACATTCACTGCTTTGCAATAATAAGAGGTCTAATGTTGCCATTAGTTTATTGGAAGCAATGAACAAGAATACATTGAGATGAGCAACTGAAAACACGGTCAAACTGTGAAATGACTTCAATTGAAGCCATGCTTACATCTGCTTCGTTTCTTGGTTGTCATTCAAGGGGCGAGGGGGAGAGAGCATGGGGGAGGGACTTAGGGGTGTGGTGCCTCAGCTGGCTAGCCATAACATCTACTGACTGGCATGAGAACCAAAGTCATGTCAACGGACACCAGTCAAAGTTGAGCAGGAACCTACATCTGGACTGATTGGCCCATGTGACCTGATAGACATAGGGGGGTGGGGAGGTCTCATTCTTTTAACTAACCCTAAGTGTGGGAATAATTTAGAGCTAGCATCGGGTGGGATTCTACTGGTTTGGGCCAGTTTGGGCGAACCAGTAGCTTCGAGGATCAGCTGGAGTGAACCAGTTTGATTTGCTCTGACAATCAGCTGTTGGGCCCATTTGCCCGCCAAGGCTCTAGGCTGTGCTTTATATCCTATTTTTCAAGCTCAGCTGATTTACGTGGCACAGCAGATTGCCATGCACCAGCTGTTTGACATACAGGGATTGCTGGAGAAGGTCAGTAGCAAACGCTCTGCATGTGCACGAAGTGTGCATTTGGTGCACATGCGTACAAAGCATGCACTCACCAAATTGGTTGTTACACTGGTTGAATCACAACCCTGGCTAGTGTCACCTTTCTAAGTGTTGATATGATTTACTCAATAAAGGATTTCTTGAACCTGAACAAAGTGTCAGAGTCTCGACTTCCTGGAGTTCATTACTCAAAACGATGACAAACACCATGCATGTTTCAAGAATCAGATTTAGCTTTATATGACCTCACTCCCATCCTAGGAGTCACTTCCTTAAATATTTTGATGATTCAAAACTTTATTTCACTAAATTTCTGATCTACAAAGAATATCTAAGCACACAATGACAAAGGTTTTCCTATTCTGATCCTTCACACTTTTGTTTGTGCATATGGTGCTTCCTTCATCACCAGGGCACCTGCATTTTACTGATATGCCTGTCCTTACCATGTAGCAGGTCTAATTTCAAGGTAACCTGATATTTTGTGTGTATGTGTATGGTTTGCTGCTGTATTGTATGTGTCACAATACCTCAAAAATGTGAATTCTTTGCCTAAATGTAGAAAGAGCTCAGTTTAACTTGTTTTATTTCTTTAAAATGAATTTCTGGAAGGCTGTTTGTTTTTACCAAACTTTTGGTATTTATTCAATTTATCTGACACTGGACTTTTGGGAAGAAATGATGTTATTTCTTGTTTGTGTTTGTCCTCTCTCCCCATGTGCCATGTGAAATGTTAATCTCTTTTCATTCTCACTTTCTTTCTGCAATCTTGAATACATCTGACACTTTCCCCACAAATGCCTGCATGTCAGTAATTACATTAACATGTTGATGTGCATCTAGAGACATCATCTGCATTCCATCTGGTAAGTTTAATGGTAACAATAATAACACCAACACTGCCTCAGTGCTGGGACTATTTTGTTTACAAAATCCTCAAAGTTTACTTTTGTAAATTTGTCAACATGCAATAACACTGGACAGCACCATAGATAGTTGTCCTGGAATTGATAATAGCAGTTGCAGCCTTTTTACAGACCATTGTCCCCTATTAATTTGAAGGAAAGAGAAACATATCCCTTTAAGCCTGTTAAAGAAAGGCAGATCTTGAGTTTAGAGAGTAATTTCAATAAAACAAGCCAAAAAGAGTTTGCTGAGATTGATTTCAGCAGGACCCAAAATGACATGCATCAAACTTGTTTGTAGATGCTTATTCACCTGTCAGATGACACAAAGATGATGCCGTTTGTTGAAAGCAACAGTTTTTTTCCCCAGTAAAATGTGACCTAATTAACTTATTAAAAGATGATAAGCTTTTGTTGTCTCATGAACAATGAAAAGAGTATTTGCTTTCAGATAGCAATTGAATAAAATATCAGATGAACACCAAGTGAAAATATATGGAGCATTCAACACTGGGCAAAATATAGTATGTACAATGTATGTACATATGAATACACACATACACACATTAGATGGATGGATAGATGATAGATAGATAAAGAGGGAGACAGAGAAAGACAGAGACACACAAAAAGAGAAATATACACAGAGATTTCATATCCAAATATTGCCTTCACAAGATATCTCCCTCTCTCTATTATTTATTTCTAGCCTACGTTTCTAACAAAAGCAATATGAAGAATGTCCTAGCACACACAAAAACTTTAACATGTAAAGAATACAATCAAGTTGGGAAGATAATAAAACACCAATGAGTTTATCAATCATTTTAAAATAAGAAAAATAGGAGCAGTCAGACAGCCAGAATGGATAGTTAATATTAAGTTAATCAAAGAGAAAGAACCACTAGGGCAGGGGTGTCCAACCTTGGCAACTTTAAGCTTTGCTGGCTGAGGAATTCTGGGAGTTGAAGTCCACAAGTCTTAAAGTTGCCAAGGTTGGACACCCCTGCACTAGGGTAAAGGTACTGTCCTTGGTACTAAATCATTTCATGATTCAGAAAGTAGAGTTTGGTCATTGTATTACTAGGACTGTCTGGCATAAATTCAAATAGTCTTTCATGAATTAAAAAAAAAAATCTCTGTGTGTGTATGTGTGTGAAAAGAATGTTGTGGTAGACATTCTGGTACCAACTATTTCTCAGGTTTCCCATAACTTTAAGCGAAATATAACAATTCTTCTGAATTTGATCATACAGAACATAGAATCATAGAGCCGGAAGGAACCTTGAAGGTCTTCTAGTCCAAACTCCTGCTCAAGATCACCTCAATCAAATGTCTGTCCAGTCTACTTTTGTTCAGTCACAATGATTTTCACATGCTTGAAAATCTTGAGCAATCACGACTGGTTAATAATTTTACACATTTTTTTACAACTCTCCATGATATAAGATCTCAAGGCAATGGATCCTGGAAAATAAACATTTTAGAAGGCCTTTCTTCAATCTGAATATTCTCCAGATTTGTGAATGGGATTTTCTCCAGCAGCTGTGCTATTGTTAAGAATCTTGTAAGTGAGGATTAGGGGCAGATACCCACTGGATGCAAACTGGTTTAGAAGGATAATTCATATATTTGTATTCTTGGCACTTTGATCCTTAAACTGATTATTTCTAAGAAAAATGGGGAAAACAAAAAAAAAAAGTTTCAAGTTTTAATTGCATACAAATACGTGTATTTCATGACATGGTTATATTTAATTTCATTACTATGTTCATCTATTTTTATCATTTGATTTTCATTTGCACTAGGAAATTATTTGCTGTTTTCTCAACTTGACTTTTAAAATCGTTTACAACTGGTCGCTAGAAAAGCATGTGTGAGCTAAACTATCTTTTAATGTACATAAATTGCACCTTGTGCTACTGATGCTTCCAATTTACTTAGTAGAAATTTTATGACTTGTTAAAGTAGGATCACGTTTGAGAACAAAAAGGTAGCTCATTCTTTGTGTAAATAATAACAGTGATTGTGGATGTGGATGTGTCTTTATTTTGGGATAATTATTGTTCAATGGAAAAGGGTAGCAGTGGAGTCATTGATGATAATGATGAGGATGAGAATGAGGATGATGATGATGACGACGATGATGATAATATCCATTCAGTTGTGTCCGACTCTTAGCAAGTCTTTCCACATCTTCTGATCTTGAGTACTTGAGTTTTTCTATGCTTTGGCTGGTGTCAGCTTTGATGGCGTCCTGCCACTGCATTCTTTGGCAGCCTGGTTTGTTTTTATTCCTAACTTTTCCAAACATAAATGCTTTCTCCAGTAAATTCCCCCACATGACATGGCCAAAATAAATGAGAAGTGGTTATGTGACTTTTCCTTCCAGTGACATGTCTGGTGTTTACCTATACAAACAATTTACTAAACTGAAAAAAACAAAAGCAGAACAGGATGGCAAGAAACACATATACACAGAGAGACAGTCACACACACACATAGATAGAGACACACACACACACACACAGACAGACAGACAGACAGACAGACAGACAGACAGACACACACACACACACAGACAGAGATAGAGAGATAGAAATAAATTCTAGTTTGTATTTGATCTGAGAAGATCATCTAGGACTGGAAAGAACAAACCACCCTGGCTAGATTTAAGAGTGCTTCTGGTATGCTGCACAGTCCCGCAGTTTTTGTCCTCAAGCTAGATTAGTCCAGTCCTTTCTGTGAATAAGCTGTTAGCTTCAATAAAATAACTGGAGTGTCACATCGGCTTTGTCCCCGTGTATAAATATATTCATGCCATCTGTCTTACCGTCTCTAAAGGTAAAGAGAATTGCATCATGGGTGACTTCCAAAAGATCCCTAGTCATTCTGAACAGCTTGTGTTGTCTCACATCTTACTCAGTGGCTGCTGGAAGATACTGTTACCCCCCCCCCCCCGCCCCTGTTTCTGTTTTCTATTAAAATCATTTAAAATTCCCTCTAATGGCATATCAGAAGCAAAAGAAATAAAAATAATAAAAACAATCCCGGTTGCACATACTCCTTCCCACTCATATAATTTTTGGTTTATTCCTTTTAGAGAAATTTACTCTTTTTCCATATGTTCCATGTCCTGAGGTTTCAATGTCATCTTTAATTCGAAATAGAATGCCAACATTTGCTGGGGAAGGATTTGTGTTCTTTCTTTATGCCTTGATTTATATAAGAATGTGCTATTGTTACTGCTTTTCAGGCTCCCACTAGACAAATGCTTCTAGGAGTTGGTGTCAAAATAATGCTACAGTCGTATAACATCTAATGAATATGAAATACCCAATTAAAAGCCATTCCTTTTTTGAGGAGATTGGATGCGATGTTCTTGTGGATCGAAACTTTAATAGCATGAATATAAGCATGGCTAAGATACAGAATCAGTGGCTGTCACCAAATTCAGTGGAAAAATATCTGCAAAAAATAAGGTGTAATTAAGAAAAAAACGAATAACAGGCTGTTTAGTTTTATCCTTAGTTTAATTTGTCCTTAATGACACATTTTTATTTGTTTTTCCTACAGATGAATGCAGCGGTGGGATTCAACCGGTGTTACTAACGGTTCAGTACTTAGGTTTTGCGTGCACGTGCATGTAATGCAACAAAAGCTGTGCCTCCCAGACAGCTGATAAGCGGTGCGGTCAGTGTGCAGCATTTGAAAAAGGCCTTTTTTACTGTGCCATGCCAAGCAGCTGCGGTTGAAAAAGCAGGAAATAAAGGTCAGGTAAGAGCCCAGGCGGGCATGTGGGCCAAACAGCAGCAGACACAGAACTGGTTCTGTGTCTGCTGCTTTTCAGAGTTACCAGTTCTACAGAGCCGGGCAGAATCAGTAGCATCCCACCCCTGGATGCATGTTTCCTAAGTGGACCTTGGTTTGACTTAGAAGAATGGTTATTCCTGATTTAAAAAAAAAAAAAAAAAACATAAGGAAACTTCTGGATCAAACCAAAGTCCACTTGGTTGAGCTTCTGGATTTTCACAATTGCTAATTGATATAACATTTATACATTCAACTGCACCAATTTCCCTTGCTGTATTTTTCTTCCAGTAGCTATGTATCAGGAAAAAACAAACGATACATCAAGAAGTTTCAGTTGGTTCTCTTAGTTTTCGCCTGTTTGATAGACTAGTCCAACCCTAAAAAGAATATGAAGAATATGAAATGTAGAAGATGTTATACATAGGGACCATTCCAGCATCCTATGACAGTGATAGGCTCTTATTTAACAAGTTTTACGGTTAAACCACAAAGCCCCTATATGGCAATAGAAATTAAGTAGAAATCTTTGTAGAAATTCAGTTGAATGAGTTGGCTTGTGGAAAGATTATGCTTATCTTTTTGCCTAACTTACCAGGACAATTTAGCAACAAGAAGACAGTTTATTTTCAAAAGACTGCGTCTGTGTGTTGGCTTTATCCCTGTCAGGGGCCAGATATTGCCTGCATGCCACTCTGATGATTTGTGATCCAAATTCTTGCTTTTGGAGACTGTTGAATCTTATTGTTCTAACAGCCAGAAGGCTGTTTCCTTTACCTTGCTCTCACTGTACTTTTATTAGTCAGGAGTTTTATTTAAATCTTCCATCAAACATGTTAAGTTTGAACAGTCGGACTCATGTAAAAGATTTCTAGTGTGGTGCCAGAAGAAATCACTGCATTACTTACTTACTGAAGAGTAAGGATACTCTTTGAAAAGTAGATCAAACTAAACAAATGTGATGGTGTTTGATTGGTATAAAACTTGAGGAATGATTATTATGAGGTCCTTGATACTCTCCAAGATTGGTTGTTTTCTTGCAGATGTTTCACTACCCAACTAGGTAACTTAATCAGTTATATACTGGTAGTTTATATATAATACAATATATACTTGCCCTGTCAGTGTTGGCGAGAGTGTTCTTGGTAGTTCCTTGATTAGGGTGTTGTTTACTACTTGATTGTTTGTCTGAGTTGACAGTTGATTGATTGGGGCATTGTTTACTGCTTGATTGTTGGTCTAATATTAATCTCTGTTTATCTGGATGTTGACTGATGGCAACTAGGCATTTTGGTCTTTTGTTTCTTTTTCAGCTTCTTGGTTTTCTTTTTTGAATGGTATGTATGTATTGTTTATCTCTTTATGCCTGTTGATGGCTGGTTTGCTTGAATGTCAGGCAAAGTACTGAGTACAGTGTTTTAAGATGCCAAAGGAAAAGTGAAACACTTTGGGTAAGTAAGAAAAAAAGATAAATCTGCCTGATGATGCAGCCTAAAATTTGTCTAGCAAAACAAATCAATCTGTTTTAGTATTAGGGAAGATTTATTTCAAAGCATATTATTTTCCTCCCCGCGTTTTGATCATGGCAAAACTCAGTAAAGCAAGAGAGAATTTCTTTTTTAAGCCTTGTCCTGTGGTTTGCTCAACCACACTAATTCTGAAAGAATTTCACTCTTGATTTCAAATGAACCTGACTTGGCCTCTACCTTTCCCAAAGTGGATGCTTTCCTGGAAAGATTTTATCATTTCCTGGGATTGTCAGGCCTTTTCAAAGTTACAAATCTCTCAAGGGCTGAAATCCGGTGCAATTTTTTCCCTTTTATTTCCTTTGTCATCTTCTGCAGCTTCCTTCAATCACAAAGTGCTAGTTATCTAGAAAATTGCTATTGCCACCTCAAACTACTGTCTTTTTTTTCCCTGGGTTGTGGATGTAATGCCCTTAAAGTAATAACTTTGGGATAACAGCTGTTCTAGTCAGATAGTGACCTGAGTAAAATTATTGCATTATTGAGAATCAACAAAAGACACTTTGGTCTTTTGGTTTCAACCCAACTACATAAGACACAGAAGGCTTCCGCAAGACAAGAAAGAATAAAAAGGCATTAATGCAAAAGAGATGCATGCTATATCTTTGTTAAAGGCTTCTCGGGGAAAAAAAAAAACCAAGTAGTATCAAATCTCTGTTTTTGTGCAGAAAGGAAAACAACTGGCAAATAGATAACAAAATCAAGTCGTGACTCTCGTTGCATTAAGTTTGGTTAAGGAGCTCTCTACTTGAAATACTGCTGGAGGCTTCTTATATGAGTTGAACAAATTTTACAAGGATAAGACAATTCTGTATCTCATTTGATATCACCATTGCTTTTTAACTGCTGCTTTATTGTCCTAGGATTATTTGTGTAAAAGTGTCATAGCTTGTTAGAGGTAATGATGGGGATACGGTTAGGATTTTTTTATGAAGGGCTAGTAAATAAATCATTATTATTTAAAATAATAGGTATATAATGATTTGTTATTTATAATGATAATGCCAACAAAACCTATCCATGGTGATCCCAATGGTTATTGGCATGTTGGGTACCATATAAAAAAAAAAATCTGAAATGTGGAACTTCCGGTTTGCGTGGCTTCGGGGCAGCAGGAATTCGCGACAGCTCGCGATTCCTGCTGTGCTAGCCGTCGAGGTACCCCCGATCCAGATGGGTCAGGGGGATATGGCTGCCCTGTAGGGACAGCTGAAGATAGAGGGGAGTCGGAAAGGGAGGTGGGGGCATCGCAGACCCCCCCTTTCTCCGGGAAAACCCCTTTTTCCCAAGGCGGTGGAGCGGCGGTCAGCAATGGCCGCCACGAAGAAGCCAGCAACCGGGTAAGAACTGTGCTGGAGGAAGTGTGAAGAGTGAAAGTTCTGTCTGAGCCGGGTCAAGTAACACCTTTTAAATTGCCTGGAATTGAGCTGTTTGTTGCTGGAGGATACATTGTATCCCTAAGAAGAGCGAAAAGCGGCGGAGAAGCTGTTAAAGGGAATTTTTTTTTTTTTTTTTTTTTTTACTCTCCCACCCCACGGAAAAAGCAGAAATATTTGGATATATTAGACATTGAAAGTGGATTGTTTTGAAAGCTAAGATAAGAGACAAAGGGATTTTTGGACATTGAAAAATGTGAGAAATTGGAAAATCTCTGCTGGAGGTATGGATTTTTGATTATTAAAATTCTCATTGCAAGTGGGAAGGGAGAAAAAAAAAATTGGAGCAGAAGCTGAAAAAGGAGGAGATTGATTAGAACGTCTTTGTGGATCCCAAAAGAAGATATATGGTAATTGGACCTCTTTGGTTAAAAATTAATTCAGAAAGAGAAAGAGAAGAAGGAAGAAAAGTATTAACTTTTGGAACTTTTTTTCTTTTTTTAATTGCTTTTTGTCTTTGATTAAAAATTCTTGTGGTTGTTTTGGAAAAAATTTCCCTTTTCATAATGGCATCGTCTGTGGATGAACTAGAGATTGAATATCAAAAATATAAAAAAGAAGATACTTTGGGCGCTTTGTTTCAATTCTTAGAAATGGCGTTATGTTCCTTTGAAAAGTTGATTACGCAGCAGAAGGACTGGGACAAGGAAGAAGAGGAAGAAGAAGCCATCTTTGATGAACAATGGGTCCCTTCTGGAGAGGAGGACAAAAAGGATAAGAAAAAGGGGATTTTAAGAATTATAAAAACAACCAAAAGAGAGAAAAATGAGCGAAAAGATGGAGGCAAGGTTAGAAAGCAAAGGAAAAGGAGCAAGAAAAGCGAAGAGAAAAAACAAAGGGGTAGAAAGGGCAAGGAGAAGAATAAGCAAGAGAGAAAGGGGGGGAGGAGAAGCCTTAATGTGGGGAAGCAAGACCTAAGGAAAAAAAGTTTATTTAGAGATAATGGGTGAATTTAATTTAGATTAAAAGAGGGATTCTGGAGGGTATATAAGAGTGTGTTTTTATATGTATATTTAGAATATAAAATTTATTATGTAATTTTAGAATTTTTTTTAAACAGAATCCCAAGAAAGATTGCTATATGTAGTATTTCTAAGTTAGGGTAATGAGTTATAGATGTTACTCCAATTGGTGTACAGGAGAAGTATAGTAAAAGAAAAAAAAGATGAATGGATAATTGGAAATAGAACAGACAAAGAATGTTATTGAAAATGGTAATAAGATATGGAAGGATATATATGCTTTTTTTTTTTTGGATTTTGTGTATTGATAAAAGGCAATAAAATTTTAATTAATAAATAATTTGGATGGAAAAGAGAAGTAGGGACAAGATATGAAGTTAATATTATATGAAATATTGATATTATAATCTGGAAATGTTATGCTTTATTGGTCTATTATTATTATTTTTTCTTAGAAAAGAATTTATAAGCTGCTATGCCTTGATTTTTTGTGCATTGTTTTTATAAAACTGATAAAAATGGTTTTTATATATATATATAAAAAAGAAAATGATAATAAGATTTGGAAGGAGATATGGGTTGAATATGATGTTTGAATTTGTGTCTGTGTAAAGAGTTTTAACCCGGGAACAGACAACCTTCAGAAAAGATCTTTTAGTTTTGTTTATGTTTTGTGTTTGTATGTTTGTGTATTGTGCTTATGGTAAAACTAACAAAATTTGTTTTTTATTAAAAAAAAAAAAAGGAAAGAATCAATAAAACCTTGGAGGAATGCTAGACGAGAATAATTTATACAAGCCAGAAAGAAAAGAATATGATGACTATAAAATGGATAAATATGGAAGAGAAATGAAATTGAATAGGAGTAAAGAGAAAAAATGAGAAACTTGCTGAAAGATGTTTGTGTGTCCATATGGAGATGGGATAAATTGGAATTATGCTGTATAAAAATAATGTTTTGTTTGACTTGTAAGGATTTACAATGTTAAGAGGTTTTATGTGTTTATGTATTTAATGGTTAATGATGTGTTGTTTTATCTTTAAAATTAATAAAAATTTGTTTCAAAAAAAAAAAAATCTGAAATGTATCTTGGCCATATGTGCTGATTACAGAGATGGGTGAAAGGTGTTTCATCTTATTACCCCACCCATAATACCAATGTCTACAAGCCTGTAATGTGGGATGAGCCTATTAAGCTGGCATTGAATGTAAGAGGATGTTTATATTTGGATTTAATACCAATCTTACATATGTTTTTATTAGTAAACTTTCCTAAAACATAGATCTCAGGAAGTAGGGTCAAATTTTCATAGCAATCGCACAAATGTATAATTCTCTATGGATAGGGAGAAAAGAATGAGGACATACAATAGGTTCACTGTGCTCCATTACTTGTCCTTTTCAATTTTTATGTCTTTATCGCTTTTCTTGTTGCAACCCCAAGCAATTTCAATCTGCAATTAAAACTATAATTGATTAATCAGGGTAACTAATAAATTAAAACCTGCCATTCTAATTTGAATGCATGGGCTAAAGTTGCTGCAAAAGTTGATTGTACATACTCTTCATACAGCCATGCCAACAGAATAATCAGGAAGCTTTGTATCAATTTTGAACTTCCAGGTGTTACTGAAGAATTTCAAATAAAAAACAAGCCGAGTTGCAGATTCTTATTATGGTTTTGAGTGGTGACATCCATGTGTCTTGTTGTTTGAGAATTGCTCCAATAAGATGGAATTGGTTCTGTTCATCTTTGTCATCCTAAAGAAGCAGCTCATGGATGTTTATGGTATACTGGTGGAAGTAGCAAGAAAAAATACTTCAGAGTTACTGCTCCTTTCTCCAATAACAGGACCAGGATAATAGTTCCCTTTGCATTACTTTGCATTACTTTTTGCAGAGAAAAAATGGGCACAAGATCCTAATTCCTAAAGCGATTCCTAATTCCTTTCAGTTTGGTGGCCTCACTACAACCTGCTCAATACAACCCACAATATCTCTGTAAGGAAAGGGTGCACTGGTAAAATATTTCTTTCAAAACACCGGTGAGGATTCCAGAAATGATCAGTGTTGAATTTTTCAGGAGGAAAAAGGATGCTATCCATCTACTCAGGGGTCTTCAAACTTGACAGCTTTAAGACTTGTGAACTTCAACTCCCAGAATTCCTCCTCCTGTCATGTTAGCTGAGGGATTATGGGAGTTGAAGTCCACAAGTCTTAAACTTGCCAAGTTTGAAGACGCTTGATCTACACACACCATTTTTGTAACATCCAGGGGTGGGATTCTACCAGTTCTATCTGGCTCTACAGAACCAGTAGCTCTGAAGAGCAGCAGACACAGAAACGGTTCTGTGTCTGCTGCTGTTTTGGACCACCCGCCCACCCAGGGTCTTACCTGTCCTTTATTTCCTGCTTTTTCAACCGCAGCTGCTTTGAGCAGCACAACTGTGGTTGAAAAAGCAGGAGAAAAGGGCTTTTCCAACCACTGCGCACCCGCATGCAGCGCTCCTCAGCTGTCCAGGCAGCTCAGCAGGTCATAAATTGCACTCGTGTGACTCACAGCAATAGAACCAGTAGTTATACTGGTTGGATCCCATCCCTGCCAACATCTCAATTAAGGTTTCCAGGGGCTAAAATAACATTTCAGCTCTCTTTGTCTAGGGAACAGTTCCTGCATATTTCTGTAAAAGTCATCTGCTTTACTTTCTACAGTGAATATAAGTTCTCAACTATTAGTAGAAGTCTAGGATAGAGGCAGTGAGCTTGTCTATACTATGAACAATAACTGGGGATGACAAATGTGACTATCTAGTCAACAGCCTTCTTAACCTATCCAGCATAGTGCCTTCTTTTCTATTTAAAACTAAGGTGGAAATTGAAAAAATGCCAAGTGTTTTTGCCACACTTCTAAATAAGACGTAATAGGCAAGAAGCCTTAAGTTTCTGATATAGAAGTTAGAATGAGGTGTGCATTGAGAAGAAACAAGAAAATCAAGGTATATTTAATGTCAGAAAGAAAAGGGTCTAGCTATAGTTTCAAAAGTGTTAAAAGGTGTCATACATCTCTATCAACTGCTATGTAGACCTCTCTGCCAATAATCTCCAATAATGCACTCAAGCACGATTGTCTAGTTATGGCAGGATGGCTTTATGTGGACAGTTGGCCACTTTCTCTGGGTGAAATCCAAAAATATTTCATTCCATGTGTTTTTCTTTTATCTTAATTGTAATCTAACCTCCCCAGTAGGCTTGGCTTTACATAGATTGCTCTGAAATAACATTGCTAACAATAAAAAATGTCCTATCTAAAAACTGGGCTGTGGTGCAATAAATTCCAAATTGTTCAAATACACAGATTACATCAGTATTCTGCATGCCCTAAATAATTCAAAGCTTAAATGTCACATAGTTGATGAGATCATTATGTTGAGGTCAAACTACTTCCCATGGCTTCTAATCAATCTTTCTTTCCAAATTAGTTTCAACCTTACTCTTAAATCAGCTCTGAGATGATTCTTGGTTAAGGCTGGCTGCTGCAAAACTTTCTTACAGCTATTGTTAATGCAGGACCATAATCCAATAAATAGCTAGGTAACATGTGTATGTGGCATACTAATACATAGGATTATTTCATTTAGTCAATCTATTCTTTTCTTCGCTGAAATAAGAATATTTTCCATAGAGTACTTCTCCTTCAGTGAAGCATTCCCAGAAGATAAAGTGGAGATCAGGAACTCATTAGCCCAAACTTAAGGAAGAAAGGTCATGAAGACTGTTTTGTAGAAACTCAGAGGAGGGGAGAGAGATTGACATCTGACTCTAACTTAGAAAATGAGATTGCACTTAGCCTGCAGGAGTGTAGATCTCTAAGGATACACAATTACAGATCTGGCACACAAAGAAGTACTAGATTGCAAGTTGGAATTCCTTGAGAATAGCAGTCTGAAAAAGACAGCAGTTAAATCAATGACCCGGAGCATGAAATCTTTAGTTGGTGGCTGGAATACTAGCTCTATTACACGGATCGTTTAGGCTAGGTGTATGATGCTCTATGTTGATTTAGGCTTAGAGTTAGCTGTTTTTCTTCACTAGATGCTTGGACATTGGTGTTAAAACTCTGTCTGGTTAGGTGACTAAGATCAGCAGAGAAGAGCTGAAGAAAAGGTGACCTCTAGATGGCAGGAACAATAATAATTTACTTTTGGCTTCCATCTAAACCAGGGGTCTCCAACCTTGGCTCCTGGAAGCCTGGCGGACTTCAACTCCCAGAATTCCACAGCCAGCTGGCTGTGGAACTCTGGGAGTTGAAGTCCGCCAGGCTTCCAGGAGCCAAGGTTGGAGACCCCTGATCTAAACCATCAACATAAGGTTTGCACCTAGGATTTGTAGCCACATGCTTTAGGCCATCAAAAATAAATAAATAAATAAATCCTCCTTGCAGCAAGACATAATTTTTCTCTCTCATGTACTATGGTGGATAGTCTTTATACAGAATGTGTTTTGTCCAAACCCATGGGAACTTTTTTTTATCGCTTTATCCCACACTAGTGGCATGCTGTGCACAGTTCTGGTCACCAAGACACAAAAAATATCTTGGGACCTTAGGTAATGTGCAGAGAAAAGAAACAAAGGGGTCTTTGTTTCTTATAAGAGGCCTGAAAGCTAAACCATATGATAAATGATCAAGGGAGTTATATATGCCTAGCCTGTCAAAGAGAAAGTTTAGAAGGAGGACTGTCTTTCACTTCTTGAGGGGCTGTCACAGAGAAGAATAGAATAGAGTTTGGAGAACCCATTCTCCAAATCACCTCAGGGCAGGACAAGAAGTAATGGATGGAAGCTTCTTAATAAGAGATCCAATGTACAAATAAGAAGAAATTTTCTGACAAGTGACAATCAGTGGAAGAGCTTGCCACCTGGAGTTGTGGATGTTCCATCACTGAAAGTTTGGAAAACCATTTGACCAGGATAGTATAAGGTCCCCTGCCTTGTATAGTAGATTGAACTTGTTCTTTCCCTAATTAGCATTCTTGAGATCCCCGCGCTTTGATTGGCCAAAGCGCGGGGCACTCTGATTGGTCAGGCGAGCCGCACCGATTGGCTCGCTAAGAATCTCCCGCGATTGGTCCATTCGAATCGCGGGAGATTCAAAGCAGTGCCATTGGCCGCGGCCGCCGCGGCTGAAAGAATAAAAGCCGCGAACCTTTTGCGAAGAGCCAGTTCGGTTCCTACTTTAATAAAAGAGCATGATTTGAAGTCACCGACTCCTGGCATCATTTCGTGGACACAACACTGGCGACGAAGGTGGGATTCAGACCCTGAACTGAACCACGTGTCCGACGGAAGCCAGACGAACCACCACGATGGCGAAAATCGCACCCCCCGCACCCTTCAACCCCGCCACCGAGGATTGGGAATCGTACTCCGACCGATTCCGCATGTTCCTCGAATGCAGCGACCTGAAGGACGCCACCGGCCCCATGAAGCGCGCCGTTTTCCTGACCCACTGCGGGACTGAGGTATTCAAGATGGCCAAGGCGCTTGCCAAACCTGCCGATGCGACCGCGATGGACTGGGACGTCCTCGAGCCAATACTTCGGCGGCACTACGCTCCAGAGGTACCCATCCTGATCCGTCGAAACGAATTTTACCATCGGGACCAACGGTTGGGTGAGAGTTTCAGCGACTTCGTCGCCGAGCTACGGTGCCTAGGGGGGCTCTGCGAATTTGACAACCTGAACGACGCCCTGCGAGACAGAATCGTGCTTGGTTTGTGGGACCCCGTCCTCCAGAGCCGGCTGATGGCCAAGGGCAACATCAGCATAGCAGACACCCTCACCGCAGCCGCAGCCGCCGAAGCAACCCGAACCTCCGCCGACCGCATGCGCAGACCGAACGCTGGGGACCGCAGCGGAAACAACAACCCTGTGAGGTCGGCCGAGGCCCAACCCGAGATGACCACCCACCAGGGCGACTTCCACTCGGCATCGGGCACTTCCGATGATGAGGAGGACATCCATCGCCTCCAGACAGGCCGCGACCCACGGAACCGGCGGGGTCGTAAGTCGAGGACCAACTGTGCCGGTTGCAGCGGCGACCACCCCAGGTCGGAATGCCGGTTTTTCGAATCGATCTGCCGGCATTGCGACAAGAAGGGACACATCGCCCGTGTCTGCCGCCTAAAAAAGAACCGCAGCCCGGCACAATGGGACCAGAGCGACCGGAGGAGAGAGAGCACACCACCCCGGACCAGAGATCGCCCCTCGGACAACAGATGGGACCGGAACAGACGATCCCTGCGAGGCGGCAATAACCGGTGAAGAGAGGAGACCCATCAGACGGTCACCATCGGCCACGCCATAACCAATGACGCCCGGAAGGTCCACGTGGAGGTAGGCATCGAGGGCGAGCCATGCAAAATGGAGGTGGACTCCGGGTCCTACCTCTCCATGATAGCATGGCATGAAATAAAGCGCTTGGTGCCTACCATCCAAAGGAGGAACCTAGACAGCCAGAGACTCATCGTAAAGGACTACCAGGGAAACCGCATCCCGGTAGTCGGAACCAAACACTTCAACATCACATATAAAGGGCACACTGAAAGGCTTCCCCTGACAATCGTCGACCGCGACCGCCCAAGCCTACTGGGACTGCAATGGTTCACCCCGCTTGGCATCGCAGTCACGGGAGTCGACCATGTCACCGACGACAGCTGGGAGCAGCAACTGGCCCGGGAATTCCAAGAGGTCTTCGACGGAAACCTAGGCAAGTACCGAGGGCCCCTTATATCATTCAGCCTAGACCCAAACGTCCCCCCAAAATGCCTGAAACCAAGGCAGGTGCCATTCGCACTTAAACCCAAGATAGACGAGCAAATTGACAAGCTCATCAAGCAAGGGGTCCTACAGCCCATAGACCACGCCCGGTGGGAGACCCCCATAGTCACCCCGATCAAGCCCGATGGGTCGGTGAGGATCTGTGGGGACTATAAGGCCACCCTAAATGGCGCCCTACAACAAAGCGCCTACCCCGTCCCAGTAGTGCAACACCTACTGCACTCACTGGGAGGGGGCAAGGTTTTCGCCAAGCTCGACCTCGCCCAGGCATACCAACAGTTGCCAGTCGATGAGCAAACGGCAGAAGCGCAAACCATAGTCACCCACCGGGGAGCATTTAAATGCAACCGACTCCAATTCGGAGTCAGCGTGGCACTGGGAATATTCCAAAGCCTAATGGAAAGACTATTGCAAGGCATCAAGGGGGTGGTACCTTACTTCGACGACGTCCTAGTATCGGCAACCAACCAAGCCGAACTAGAGGGTCGCCTAAGGGAGGTCCTAACCAAATTCAAAGTAAAGAGGGAGAAATGCCAATTATACACGGAACGGGTAGAATTCCTAGGATACCTCCTGGACCGTCACGGCATTCACCCCACAAACCAAAAAATCAAGGCCATCAAAGAAGCCCCCACACCCAAGTCGAAGACGGAACTACAGGCATTCCTGGGGCTACTTAACTTTTACAATGTTTTCCTGCCCCAAAAGGCGACGGTGGCGGAGCCCTTGCATAGGCTCCTGGACAAGGCGGTGACCTGGACTTGGGGGAAATGCGAGCAAGCCACCTTCCAAAGAACAAAGGACCTCATCACTTCGGACGCCGTCCTTATACAGTATAACGAGACCCTACCTCTGGCCATCACATGCGACGCATCACCTTTCGGCGTCGACGCTGTCCTCAGCCATACCCTCCCCGACGGAAAAGAAGCGCCCATCGCGTTCTTTTCAAGGACCCTCACAAAACTGGAGTGGAACTATAACCAGCTGGACAAAGAGGCTCTGGCTATCATTGCCGCCGTAAAAAGATTCCACGAGTATCTCTACGGCCGGACATTCACCATCATAACTGACCACAAGCCGCTGCTGGGAATCCTTGCAGGAAACCGGGCCACCCCGAACATTCTGTCTCCCCGAATGACAAGGTGGTCCGAGTTCCTGGCAGCCTACAACTACAGACTCATACACAAACCGGGTAAGACGATCTCCCATGCAGACGCCTTAAGCCGCTCGCTGCTACCGGAACCTGACACCGACCCAGCACCCACGACGACCACCCTCAGCATAGAGACTCTACCCAACCTGCCCATAACCGCGTCAGACATTGCCCGAGAGACTAATAAAGACAAACGTCTGGCGTGGGTGTTGCATTGGGTAGAGAAAGGGTGGCCGGAAAGGGACAACAACGAGTCCGTCAAAACATTCCGAAACCGCCAAACGGAACTCTCGTTATTAAAAGGGTGCATACTATGGGGGGATAGGGTGGTCATTCCAGAAAAGCTACAAGGGAAGGTTCTGGAACTGCTACACGAGGGGCACCCTGGCATCGTTAGGACTAAAGCCCTGGCCAGAAGTTACGCTTGGTGGCCAGGGATGGACAAACAAATTGAGACCTGGGTAGCAAGGTGCCAACGATGCCAGGAAACCAGGCCAAACCCACCCACAGCACCCATCCTAGAGTGGGAAACCCCAAGGGGACCTTGGTCTAGGATTCACATAGACTTCGCCGGGCCCACAAAAGGACACACCTTCCTTATAACAGTAGACGCTTACTCCAACTGGCTGGAGGCAAGCAACATAAAGACAACAACCACGGAGGCCGTGATCAAGGAACTCTGCAAACTCTTTGCAACGTACGGCCTCCCAGACGTCGTCGTTTCCGACAACGGGCCCCAATTCACCTTGCTGGAATTCAAAAAATTCCTCGTGGAAAGGGGCATCTGCCACGCGCTGACAGCACCGGCGCACCCTGCGGCAAATGGTAGGGCGGAACGGATGGTGCAATTCACTAAGAAAACCATCCGGAAAATAGACCACGGGGAGATCCAGGAGAAAATAAACAAACTACTCTTCACCCAACACATAACCCCAAATACCACAACGAATAAGAGCCCAGCTGAACTATTAATGGGGAGGAAATTAAGGTCCCCACTCGACAGGTTACACCCCACGTATAACCCGGAGAAGCCCCCAGATTCAAACAGCAAGCACCGAACTTTCGCACCAGGCGACCCCGTATACGCAAGAAACCTGACGGGAGACCCACTATGGATACCGGCCGTCATCACACAAACAGGCCCACACTCGTACCGGCTACAAACAGCAGACGGACGAGCGTTGAAACGCCACATCGACCAATTAAGGTCGAGGACTGCCAACCAAGAGACCACCGACACACAAACAGGCGAAACCAACCCCCACAACACAAACCAAGGGGGGAGGGAATACCCAGGGGACCAAAACCAAAGAAGAATAAACCAGCCATACTTACCGGAAAGCAGCCATCACGACCCCTTGCCAGGAAGAGACAGCCAGGCCAGCTCGACCAGCCCGGAAAGACCGAGCGGGAGCGGCGAAACCCGCAGCTCAACCAACCCGGGAGGCCCAGGAGGGAGCTACGGAGAGCGGCCCGGCCCGACCGACCAGCCGGTTCCCACGATGGCATCAGGAGCAACAGAGATCCCGACCGAACCGGCCGGGATCCAACCTATGACTGAGCTGCGCAGGTCCAGTAGGCTCAGACGGAGCCCCGCCTACCTGCGTGACTACGCAACGTAAGGACTGAACCAAGAGGGGAGGGGTGTTCTGTCCCTAATTAGCATTCTTGAGATCCCCGTGCTTTGATTGGCCAAAGCGCGGGGCACTCTGATTGGTCAGGCGAGCCGCGCCGATTGGCTCGCTAAGAATCTCCCGCGATTGGTCCATTCAAATCGCAGGAGATTCAAAGCGGTGCCATTGGCCGCGGCCGCCGCAGCTGAAAGAATAAAAGCCACGAACCTTTTGCGAAGAGCCAGTTTGGTTCCTACTTTAATAAAAGAGCATGATTTGAAGTCACCGACTCCTGGCATCATTTCGCGGACACAACAGAACTGGAAGACCTCTGAGGTCCCTTCACGTTCTATAATTTTATGTTCTATGTTTTACCTACTGAAAAGGTTCTGTACCACAGAACCCATAGCAATGGGTTAGGACCTAATGCAGTTAGGTCACAATGCAAGCAAAAAGTGAAAACAGCCCCATCTATCTCTTGGACAGGGGTGAAAAGATGCCTTTCTAGAAATCATTCTAGCACAGTGAAAAATTCCCTCTAGATCAATAGAAAATTTCAGGGAAGTATATAATACTTGAATACTTCAGCTTCAACTACAACAATACAAGAGCACACAATAGATACAAACTCAAGGTAAACCACACCAAACTTGATTTCAGGAAATACGACTTCAGCAACAGAGTGGTCAATGTCTGGAATACTCTACCTGACTCTGTGGTTTCTTCCCCAAACCCCCAAAACTTTAACCTTACACTGTCTACTATTGACCCTTTCCTAAGAGTTCTGTAGGGGTGTGCGCATAAGCGTACCAATGTGCCTACCGTCCCTGTCCTAATGTTTATTTTTATTCAAATCCATTTCATGTATTCATCACCATGTTTATACTTGTACCTGTTATCTAATACTTGCTTGACAAATAAATAAATAAAAATATAATAAACTTTTATACAGTCCAGCATCCAACCCCAAACCCCCCCCCCCCGAAATGTAAGGCCATGTAGTGATAATCTAGACAGCATTTTTTTCTGTGAAATAGTCCATGACTAAAGTAACTCTCTGTTTGGCAATGCAGGTGCAATGGATTAATGGTACCTGTCTATTTATCTTCTCACACTGAAGTACTTTATTCTGGATTCAAGCTGAGTTAAACAAGTATCTTGGTCCTTATAGGTTCATCAAATGGAGTGTAATAATCTTTCTAGACCGGTTGCATAAACAGTGCACAACTAATTTTGAAATCACCATTTGGGTGAACTACAGCTACATGTGAATATCATAAGAGTTATCAAAACTGAAATGTAAATATTCAGTTAATTAATAGATAATAGTCCAGAAACATAGAAAGCTCTGGTCCTTTGCTATTTAGAATTGATCATCCCAGTATACAAGTCTCAGCTTGCATAGTATCTGTCTATTTATAATTATTCATTAAATCTTCTCTTAAAAGTAGGCAACATTATACAAAAAGTAGGAAGAGAATAACATATATTAAGTGAAAGAAATTAGAGACATGAAATAAGAAACTAGCAAAATCTGTTTTTACTGGTAATATTCATTGTTTCCTTCTTGACAAACCATTGCTTTTTGTTATTTAAAGCTTCTTGGGAACTCCATTCAATCGTGGTTTTTTTTTTTTTTAACTTTAACTTTCCTTTTGATACATTTACTTTTCCTTCATGTACTTCCTTCTGAAATTTGATCTTCATTTGTTTTAAATAAACCATCACAATGTATAGTTTCATGGATAATCACACTTTTGTAATTAGTCCAAATTCATGTAGAACAGATTCATCTGGCCCATGTCCCAGTGGTGGTGGGATTCAATTTTTTTTACTACTGGTTCTGTGGCTTGGTGGGCGTGGCAGGGGAAGGATACTGTAAAATCCCCATTTCTTCCCCACTCTTGGGGGAAGGTTACTGCAAAATCCCATTCCCTCCCCACCCCACTAATCTGCTTTCCAGCTCTGTTCTCCTGTGCAGAGCCACAAAAGAAGATCTAGCCGATCAGCTGGGACTTGGGAGGAGGCAGAGAATAGATGGGGACAGGGTCAGTCAGATGTCATGTTTGCCAGTTCTCCAAACTACTCAAAATTTCTGCTACTGGTTCTCCAGAATTGTCCAGAACCTGCTGAATACCACGTGTGCCATGTCCCCATCTCTTCTTTTTTTGCATATAGACTTTTTAAGTACCTCATATGAATAGAAGTATATCTATATTATAGAGCTCAGGTTTACTTTCTGAGACTGCATCAAGGTACTTGAGAATAGAGAGGCCATCTTGAAAACCTTCATTTAGGGGAAAGGTTGAACTGTAAAGGAATGAAAGAACTTGACTTCAAATAAAAGATGCATCTTCTGTCAGGATCCATGTTTGAAATGCCAAAAGAGTATTCTTACTTTGTTTTCTTTGCAAATGCTTTAATGGAACTAAAAGTGCTTTGCAGACAAAATCCATATTACCAAAACCAATTGAATTTACAATTTGTTTTTATTACCACTAAAGGAGCACTAATTCAAGCTTGATATGCAATATAATGGCATACAATAACAATAATCCTGCTTTTATGTCTTTAAGCATGTTGAAAGCAAGGGCTTTGTTGCAAAATATAGTATCCAGATGTCATTATAACCTGAAACTATGGCTGACAGTCACAATGTTTCTTTTGGTTGATGATCTTCTGCTGTTTCTTAACCCAAAGTTCTCTTCCTTCCTTCTCCCCCTGTTATCGCAAACCTAGAAGGCATTTTCTATGACAGCGTTCCATCATTTCCTAAAATATGTTTGAGATATTAGGATATTAAGGACCACTATTTTTATGGAAGAGGGTTGGTCCAAGACAATTTGTCTCATGCAGAAAAATACATTCATATAACTGGTTATCAGTTCTCATTTAATTTGAGGAAAGAGGATTAGTTTTTGGAATTTCTTTCAGAAGCGAATACCAAGGAATTCTTCATAGGTGGAATGTGGTTTGTTGCACTTCCCTAGATACAAAATAGCTGAGTAATGTGTGTGCAAATATTGAATTGCTAACTAGAGCATCCAAAACTTTTGCTAGACCAATACTCAAATACAACTCTTCAGTCTGGAATCCACGTTTTATATCAGACATTAATACAACTAAGCAAGTCCAGTCACGAGAAGAGTACTATACTCCTCTGCTCACAACAGAATACCCTATATCACCAGGCTTGAGATTTTGGGTTGGACAACCTTGAATTATGCTGCCTGTGGTTAGACTTAAGCGTAGCACACAAAATTATCTGCTACAATGTCCTACTAGTCAATGACTACTTCAGCTTCAATCACAACAATACAAGAGCACACAACAGATACAAACTCAATTTAAACCACTTCAAACTTGATTGCAGAAAGTACGACTTCAGCAACAGAGTGGTCAATGCCTGGAATGCACTACCTGACTCTGTTGATACATCCTCAAACCCCCACTCTTTAATCTCAAACTATCCACTATTGACCTCACCCCATTCCTAAGAAATCTGTAAGGGCTGTGCATAAGTGCACAATCATGACTACTATCCCTGTCCTATTGTCCCCAATTATTATTTCCTATTTCTTGTATTCTTACTCATGTTTATACTTATACCTATTATCTTGTAAGTGATTGACAAATAAATAAAAATAATACATATTCTCTTTTGTACAGCCGTATCTGCAATGATATACCATCTGCCTCAGCTCCCAAGATATAATTAAATCCCAACTGAAGACCTCAGGAAAGAACTTCTCTCTTGGATTTTTCAGATTGGGAAAAGAAATAATGAATTAATATACAGTATCAATGGTTGCAGAGAAATTGTAATGAATGTAGCAGAAAACCTCTACAGTAGCAACTTAATCATGTTCAACTCTAAATTCCTAGACCTGTAACTGCATCTAGCCCCAAACAGCCATTTTTGTTCCCTTTGAATTCTCAAATTACATTGCTGAAATTCAGTGCAGATTGGTAAATCAAACCAGTATAATTTCAAAGGATGTTTAGCAGTAAAGGAACTTAACTGAAATTGGAATGGGCCAACTTGCTGTGCCCAACTTGCCACAAGAAATCTTGCCTCAGCCAACTCACCATGGGACAACTTGCCATGTGATAATTCTGTGCAGAATAACTCAATGTGATAAAAGTGATCCGCCATAATTTCTTTAATTTTATTACCATTGAATGCAAACAATGTCAAAGAAACAGTGAACATTTACTGTGTTATCCTGCATGGAATTGGCCATGGTGAGTTGTCCCACAGCAAGTTGGTTGTAACAAGTTATCCCATGGAGAATTGGCCATGGTGAGATGACGGTGGAGAGTTAGCCATGATGAAAAGGAGAGCTAGTCATGAGGAGATTGCCATGGGAAGATGCCCCTGACAAGTTGGTCACAATGAATTGTCCTAGACCTAGCTGAAATAGACCTTCATATACAGCAACCATGCGAAGTGGCTTAGATTTACCTCCATAAAGAGTTGCAGATCATAACCTCCTTGTCATTTCACATTTCAATCACATGCATAAGCTGAATGAAATCTGGTAGAATTTGGGAGAGATTGTGGAGGAGTTCTATCAAACCTATCATTTTTGAGTTCCTAGCTCTCTATGTTTTGGCAGTCCCTGAATTAATCCATGCAGTAAAGAAAAACTTCCATGCATTCAAAAATTAACAAAGCATGCTTGTTGTCCGGTGTGGAAACAATTCTCATTGTTTCTACAGTGAATACTGAACAATGTGGTGTGAAATACCACAATCTTGAGAGACATTTAGATGCAGAAAATTTTGGAAGCATTTCCAGGCATTCTTATGTGAGAGCTGTAGGAAAGGACTGCACATTGATTCATTCTTTCTCTTTTTAACTGCAGTTGAGGCATGTTTCCAAGAGACAGTGGAAAAATGCCATGATTGAGAAATGGCTTTAGTCACAGTACTGTCACTTTCAACCTGATTGATTCTTTGTGTGCAGAAAAAATAAATCTGTACAATCTTGAGAAGCTGGTCCTTCCCTTCCCTCTTCATCCATTTACTCTCCTCCTCTTCCTTCTTCATCTCTTCCCTTCAGAATTATTTACATGTTTTTCCTCAGTTGAAAATTAACATATCCATCAGCACAGGAAACCCAGTGGAAATATAATTTCCCACCTTGAAGGCAGAGACTCCATAAAATCACATATGCTTATCGTTCAGAACCAGAAAAAAAAATATAGTTGCTTCAATGGTATTAATAAAAATTGACATGGAGAATGTTTCCCCATGTGGCAAAGTAGGATATTTTTTATATATAACCTTTTTTAAATTTTTTTTCTTTTTTTTCTTTTTTTTCTTTTTTCCCAAAGAGAGTATTAACATAACGAATGCTTGGCTTGTACCAGATTTGCAAACAGGTCATAAATAGGCTATTGAATGTTAATAAGTTGGATACATTCAGGAAAGACCCAGAATTAGTCTTCCTCAGTGAAACCTATTATCCCAGGAACAAATTGTCATATACTGAATGTTTGGAACTTGCAGCTTTTATAAAATAACATTGAAGCAAAGATCACAGTGGATTTGCAAAATAACTGGGTAGAAAAAATGTCAATCAAAGTGGATGAGAAGTGGATGCAATTTATAATCCCTCCCCCCACTGGAGTTAAGGGGTCTTTTATTTATTATGTTAACCTATTCTATTTCCACATTTCAAGGTCTTAGGGTTATTTTATCAAAGTTGTAGAACGTTTAGGCAAGGCAATGCTGTAAAATCTGACTATGCATATGCATGCAAGTATGCATTTATTTATTAATGGGATTAAAATGATATTCTCCAGGTACTTTTGGTTTTTTGGCATTGCTTCTGTATTGACTACTGATAACTACCTGGACAGGCCCCTGCCATTTTTATTGGCAAAGTTTTTCAGAAGTGGTTCACTATTGCCATCTTCTTCTTATAGGGTGGACAACACTGACTGCCTCCAAATCACTTTGCTGGCTTTGTGCATAAGACAGGACTAGAACTCACTTCCTCCCTGTTTCTAGACTGGTAACTTAACCATGACGCTGAACTGGCTCTATTTCTAGTTATTATAATGTCAAAACTGTAGCATAAGGATGAAGTTTGTGTGTATGTCAGATTCTTCTCGAGTATATTTAGAAATATTCATGGAAACTTTAACATTATGGTTTCTCCCACTAGGAGTTTATGTGTATTTATACATACAATTAGATAACTGATAACATCCACACCCCAAACAGTGGCTTTAGTTGCTAAGACAACTTTCTGTATTTGAAAGGGTATATTTCCTTATAGATATAATTTCTGGAAGCATACATGTGGCAGGATTAGGGCTCTATCTTTCTCTTGTCCCTTCTCTATATATTTCACTACTACTCATATTCATGTTCTATTTTTCTTTCTTCAAAATCTCAGAAAACACACGAGACTCAAAGACTAATTGCAAACTGTAGCCCTTAATGCCCCCCCACCCAAAAAACCCTAAATAGCTTACATGTACATCTCTTTGCAAGTCTTCAGTTTGTATTTTTTCTAGTAGTTGGGAAAAAGAACTTTACTGGATACAGATATTGTAACATGCTGATTTTATAAAATATTGAAAAAATGCAATTGCACTAATTTGAAAGTGTTGTATACAACAGATCCAAGAGTGGTTTTAAGATGAAAAGGAAAGGAGATTAAAAATGTTACAAATCTCTCATTTAGAATTATCAGATGGACCAGATTAGACATGCATATTAGTGCTCATATTAATTCGCACTAAATGAGAAATGTTTAAAATGTAATGTTTATTTATACCAAAAATGAGAATGCTAATTTTACATTAAATGGTGTCCTCATATTTCCTTCTTTCCCTTTCTATGATTTTCTCATTTCTTATGATGCATATGTAGTTATTTAAGTTTCAATTGCTGGAAGAATAAAAATAGCTGGCAGACATGCAAGAGTATGCAAGATTTCAAGAGACCCTGTGGCTTACAATTAATAAATTGCTTTTCCAAAGTTTATTAAACCACTTTAACCACAACAATTGGTGACCAATCAACAGGCTCATGCATTTTTCTGTCTTCTCATTCACCTCATGGCAGTTGCTACAAGAAGGTGAGGATAACCTTTGGGATGGCAGTAAATGTTACTATGGATACAATCCATTTGGTATATGCAGATTACCCTTCTATATAAATGCCCCCATATTAGTGGAAATGACAGTGAACTAGTGAATTGCAACCAATTCATTCTCAACCATTTTTTTTTTAAACCACCATGTAGATTTTATTTGAAGCATTTGAATTGTTAAAGATAATTCAATTGAATTTTTTTAAAAAAATGTACCTTGCACAAATGATTCGATAGTTAACTTGATTTGGATCTCCCGGCGATCCAATTTGGGTTGATCACCAGGACCAGAGGTTTTGTCTTCTAAGCTTTAGGAATTGTGCTGGAACCCAACTTCAGGGAACTTCTTTCTAGCAAATTATGTGCTGTTCTGTGTGTGATATTTAGAAGATGGGCTCCAGCATGAGCTGAAAGCTCGGAAGACAAAACCTTTGGTTCCAGTGACTGACCCAGATTGGATCCTGCAACAATATCCAAGGACACCTATATATTTGATCTAATCCTTGGATGGATCCATTCAAAATGGATTTGAATGTACAAATAGATGAATTTATTAGCATATCCAGTTGAAGCACCCCCAGACTTAATCTCTTTGTATCTATGCATTTATTACATATTTATTTGCAATAGAACCCAATTAGATGCTTGTGTAATTCCAAGTAGCTTTAAGTGAAAATTGTAATACAAACTAGGAAGCATTGTATCAGAGATGTACAACTCAATGCATCTTTTTAATTTATCCATAAAACTAACCCAGTTCAATTCCATGATGTCTGAGTCAATTCAGTTCAATTTTTCAAATTGTATCTGATTCTTTCTGAGTTATTATATTACATGTGTGTATGTTGAGAAAGCTTCTGATTCAGTCTGAATAAATTAGAAGAACTCAGTGTAGTTCAGTGAATCAAATGGATCTGTCTATTTAATTGATATTATCGTATAATTCTATCTGAATTCATGTGGAATGTTAGACACTCATACAGATTTCATGTTTAGAATGATTTATTTTCTTAAACTTTTTACCCCATGAAACTGTATATTTGCAGGCATATATCAAGTACAATATGTTTTCTTGGATTGCATCTAATATGTCAACCAAAGTCTAAAGTTAAATGAAATGCTGACATGCTGAGTTTTTGCATTTTTATTTGAAAAAACTATATTACTACCCTATTTTCCCTCTTTTACTTTTATTTTTAAATGCAAGTTTTGAGCTAACCCTTGCTTTCTGAAAATCTGTTAGAATTAAGATTTGTACATCAGATCAGAACACCTGCTTAAAAGATAAATATATTTAAATATCAACCTTTCCCTTTTGATTGGTTTTTATAGAAGAAAACTACATTACTGATTAGAAATTGCCATTTAGGTTCCATGACCTTCCAAACAACAACTAGAGTATCGGTAATATTCTGTAACACTTGTTTCCAGCCCCAGCTCATTTAGCTCAAAGCGCACTTTCAAGTGTACTGCTATAGTTTATTTTTTTCTTCCATTTGCATCATTCCACAATTTCTGGAGTATCATAGGAAGAAGAAAACAAAGTTTCTGGGTCATAGAAACCCAGAAAGTTAGATCACTGGGATTGTTTGTTGTATTGAGTTGCACTTCTCCATTGTGTCAAGATGAAAAGTTTCTCATTAATTGCAATCTGACCTTTCAAACAATAGAAATGAAAACACAGTGGACTAATCCTATCCCCCAAGATTTATCTGAATTCCAACTTCCATCTGCTAGATGATGATTGATGGTGCTGTTGACTGCAACAGTATTGAACAGTAACACATCACCCACGTTATTTTTGTGTGCTGTCCAGAGTCCAGAGTTGGGCAGCCAATAAATGTAAATTAATAATAATAATAATAATAATAATAATAATAATAATAATAATAATAATAATAATAATAATAATACAGCAACAACAACTGGAATAATTTTAGTGCATATATCAATGGAATATGGCCTACAGAAATGTGCTGTAATAGCAATGAATCAGATTAATCAGGTAAAATCAGATTAACATGTGAAATGGCTAAACTATCAGGAGGCATCAGGATGAAGCCTAGCATTTGACATTTGCAGTTGGATAACAACAAGCATGGAGAAGTTAATAGTATAGCATATATCCAAAGAGTGAAAAAAAATTCTAAAGTCAAAATTAGTGTAAACACTATCAAAGCCATCAATATCTGGGCCACACTTGTGATATGATACACAACTGGAATTACTGTATTAAATAGAGGCTGAAATGGGAAGTTTGGATCAGAAAGAAACAAGAACGCTAGTGACTACCCACAATGCATTACATCCCCAAAGTGATATTGATAGCTTATATTTTTTCCCTGAAGAAATAGAGGCAGAAATTTATTTTAACTCTGTTCAAAGAATAAAAGTGTGCATTGGCTGATAGAAAAGACAGCAAAAACCAAGCATTGATACAAGTTAAACATTGGAATTTACTGAATGTACAGGAAACAATACATGGATAGTGACATAAAATAATCAAGACAAGAAGAGAAACTGGCAAGGAAAAATGTTACATGGTCAATTTCTACAAAAAATCGAGGGGGAAAGTAGATAAAAAATAAAACCTGGCAATGGCTTACAATTGGAACATTAAAAAATGAACTGGAAGTCTTGATTTTGGCAATTCAAGAGCAAGTTATTCAAACATGTGCAATCAAGGCCAGAACTGGAAAAAAAAAATCACCAAATGATTCAGAGTGCAGATTGTGCAAAGAGTAGATTGTATGCTCACCTCATGCAACAAAATTGCACACATTGATTATAAACAATAACATAACATAGCCACCAAAATGATTCACTGGAACATCTGTAAAAATAGTCATGTGTCTGTAATGAAAAATTGGTGAGAACATAGAGTTGAAAAAGTAGTCGAAAATGAACAATATTTCTGAATACAAACTGATTAAAGTCTTGGCTCACAATACACCAGATTAACTTGATTGACAAGGAGTAAGTGTGTATAATTGATGTGGCAATACCAGTAGTTAGTAGAAGAGAAGACAAAGAATTAGAGACCATAAAATAGCAAGATCAGAAAACTGAAGTTGAGGAATTATGGCATAAACCATCCATGGTAGTCCCAGTGATTATCAACACACTGGGTGCCATAGTTACAAATCTTTGAAAACTCTTAGAAAATCTGCAGATTTTCAATTACAAAATTTTCAATTACAAAAGATCAACACTGCTTAGATCTGCACATACTGTATATTATGCTGATACATTACAATACCCTAGGTTCTTGGGAAGAACTCAGTGTGAATGAAAGTAAAAACCAGCTAAAGAATTGGTGGTTGTGATTTCACAATGTTGTGCATATAATACAAATAGAAATAAAATAACTATGGCAAAAGGAAGCAAAGTTAGTGACAATAGTCATAGGTGCCTTGGGCACAATCCCAAAAGAACTGGAGTACCACCTGAAGGCCATTGACAAATTCACCATCAGTCATTTGCAAAAGGCTGCTTTCCATGGAACAGCTGACAATAATATCTCTAACATGACAAAATATCAACTTCTGCCTATCCTGTGTCCTTGGGAAGGACTTGGTAGATGAATAAAAATGCCAGATCTAATCTAAACATATGGCTGACTATAGAACCAACCATAATAATTATTGTGCCAATGTGGTGGCTCCTCTAGTTGAGGCAAGATATAATAAGATATATAAGTCATAGGTCTCATGACAATGAATGCATAAATTGTTACTATTGAGCTTGCAAAATATTTGAGGCATGAAAGAAGGAATTGTTGAAAGTGGCACTTGGATTATACATATCCACAGAATTTTTTTGAGATTTCATTATCTTCAAATAGAACCCCATCTATTGCCTTGCAGCACCCCAAGTCACTTTTGGTGAGAGGAAATAAATAAAATTCCAATGGCTTTCCACTGCAATAAACACGTTTCCATCAATTAAAAATAAGCTGTCATGTATACTGTAGGAAATAGTGCAAAGTACTTATCTGAAATCTTTATCCAGTTTTAGTTTGGCAGATTATTATGCCTAGTTCCAGAAAGCTTTGCCTCAATTTTTCAGGATTATTTTGGTTTCAAAATGTTTTAAAAGTTGTGATGTGAAACAAAAATTAACACACAAAAAGGTCATACACCAAATTCACTTTCCATGGATTTAGATTTGTAGCTCTAATCATGTCAGAGGAGATTATCAAGAGATTAGTGCAATTAAAACAAATGAATAAGGGTTTAAATGTTTATGAAAAAGCTGTTATATTGTGGAATCAGACTTTTTAATGGACTGCAGGCATTAAACAGACCTTGTATTAAACTTTGAAATTAATGGGTCACTGTATAGTGTTCCAGTCTTCAGTACTTGATAAGATTAATTCTTGCTTATATAGCAAAGTCAATGGCTCATTTAATTTCATATAAATGTTTAACATTAAATTGCTTTTGGATTAAGTCTAAACTCATTATTCATTTTAATGTTTGAAGGGAGTTTCATTTTTCTTTTTTTCCTCCCTAAATTACAAGTTTTACCATTAATTGAATCCCTGCCTCTGTATAGCTGAAAAATACAAGTTTTATAAATTTAATAAGAGGAAGAATAAAGATCTGTGTGGTAACATTTGTTTGAGGCTTGCATGCATTTATGAGTTAGGAAAAAGCAAAACACAGGAAAAAAGAGACAACTTTCATATAGAGTAATAAATCTTTAGTTATCCAATGGCTACTATCCTTTCCAAGTGTCTGACAGTCTTCTTCTTCTTCTTCTTCTTCTTCTTCTTCTTCTTCTTCTTCTTCTTCTTCTTCTTCTTCTTCTTCTTCTTCTTCTTCTTCTTCTTCTTCTTCTTCTTCTTCTTCTTCTTCTTCTTCTTTCTTCTTTCTTCTTTCTTCTTTCTTCTTTCTTCTTTCTTCTTTCTTCTTTCTTCTTTCTTCTTTCTTCTTCTTTCTTTTTCATATTTTCCAACCTCAAGTAGTATATGTGTCAGGTCCAACGAACCAGGTCCAGATTTAGATTCAAATTTATTTATTTATTGCTTAAGCCTATGCACTGGAATTTTTTCAACTAACAGTTTGCATCTGGGTAAAATTATATAAGTTTCAAGGGAGAGGATTAGACTTTGTCCTCCTGAGACTGCATAGAAATTCTAAACCGTTTGCCTCTTCCTCCTGGGTCTGCCAGTCTCTCTCTCTCTAACAACATGTGACTGACAAGTTCTGTTGATTTCAGATTGAACTTGACCATAAAAGATATGTCAACTAATGTTTGATAACCTAGTAGTGAAAGGGATATAAATCCAAGCAGAGGAAGAGGGAAAGGAAAGATAGAACGACGTTGGAAGGAATCTATGGAAATAGCATACTAAACAGTCAAACTCAGTGGTCTCCTGAGATTAAGGAAAACCCCTACAATTTATAGGGTTAAGAAGAGGTTTTTTTGTTTTAATTTATAGTACTCATGATTGGACTGCCATGGATAGGAACTCTTCCTTCTCAAAGAGTTTAAATCAGGCAATCTTGTTGAATTGATGGGTACGGTTCCACTTCTTTTGAACATGTTATTGCTATTCTCATAAAATGGTAGCTATGGGAGCTTTGCCTGCACACAGAAGAGATACCTTATTAGACATAGCTTGTCAACAGCAACGAAAATCAATTTACCAGAAAGATATAGACATGGAGAAGCTCTTGTATGGCATCATAATGTAATCTCAGTGTTATTATACTCCCTAACATTCTTAATAAGACTTTTCCCCTCCCATACCGCTTTGTTTTTGCTCAGTAGCTATTTTGAGGAAAATAATCTGAATTAAAGTGAAAAGTTATTTAGAGGTAATGAGTGGGGGGCTAAAGGTAAATGAGACAATATATCTCTAGCAATTTTGTGCTTCAGATTAGATGCCTAATGGAGCAAGAAAACTAAAAGATAACTACTTCATTAAAATGAGAAGTGAGTGTGATCTGTCTGAAAAAGGATCAATAGCATATGAAGTTACTATTCATTCTGATATATTAAATAAGACATAATAAACAAATAATCATGTTCTATTCAAAGTGACATATTTGCTACTTACTGAATGAAAAGTATAACTATGTTAAGTGTCTTCAAATCATGAAATATACATCTAATGACCAATTTAAAGTATGCACTTATTTTCAGCGCAGAAGTATAACAGAACTATATGTTTGACTTCCAAGTGATGTCATGTGAAAACAATTCAATTGGAACATTTAGCATTCTAATGGCAAAATATACACAGCCTTTCTTTCTTCCTAATTGATCTCTCATCTTTTGCCTGAGTCCCCAAATTTAAATAAAAAAGAGATACTTATGTCGTTCTTTGTGAATTTGTAAACTGCTTCCCAGTGCAGTTTTTGTGATTTTTCACTCACCTGGTGAGAAATTGCAATTCCTTTGCGAAGCTACATCTACAAAACGGCAAGGGAGAAGCCTTATCAAAGAAGAGATATCAAGCTGTCAATCACACTGCTGACACATTCCAGTGATGATGGGAAAACAATTCCTTTAATATAGTTTGATATTTGATAAGAATATGACAAAACCAAGTTGCTTTTCTTCCCCCTTTCATCAGATACATTATGCCTTAGGGAGTTTCAATTTTGATCTAACATTTGTGTGCATTAGAGAACAGATATGCACCAAAAATCGTATTCAAGGGGTAAAGTAGATGGAATTTGTTAAATATCATTAAAGTATAAACCTTTTATCTTCAAAATAGTAGCAATATCTTGATGTACATTTTTTCCTATCCTTTAAACATTAAGAGTTGATGTTTGACCTATATTGAGGTGATTAAAATTACATGCATCTCTACACATACCGCATAATATAGTATGTGTATTATGCCATGTGGGAAACAAAATCTGCATTCTTTCTGCATATTTCCATTCTCTTTGAAATGGATAACTTGTATTAAAATTCTATCTCAACAGAGAAAATAATTTTAATAAAAATTTGTAGATGGAATGCAGATTCTTACACTTATTAATCATAGGACAATAATTAATAATTTAATAAATGTGTATGATACCCCATTCCAAATTACCCTGGGCAATTCACAACAATCAAATAAATCACAATAGAATCCATAAAAATTAAGGGGATAGTCAATGGGTGTTCAGGAATGTGCTTTTTAGTGTCCGATAACGTCTTGAATAATCTGTAGTTCCTTGGATTTTCTAATTCCTACTTCATTTAAAACCTAAGAAAAGTAATATTCATATTTCCCTCCAACCAGTTTAGGAGGTTTTGGATGCCATGGAGACTTTAAAGTAAATAAAATAAACATAATAGAAAACAACAATACCAACAGTACCATATCAAAGTAAGCTCCTGAAAAGCCACCCTGAGTTAATTAGAAATAAATTCTCAAGCATTTGGAGCATTAGCTATCAAAACTGAAAACTCTGTTACAGTGGAAGAATGCTATGTTTTGGCATAGCACTAATACATAAAGAAAGGGAAAATATTGATGTTTGGACCCCTTACATTGAAGCTAGCTTACACAGCTCTACTGTAAGCACTTGATCCTAAAAGAAGATAAATATATAAATCCCTTATGGATCAAGGTGTCCAGTTTTTGTTAGAAGGTGAGAAATGAGTGTAAAATGAAGTTGGAACCTCAAAAGCATCCATTTCAGAAAAAGAAATTCACCTTTAGAAAGAATAGATAAGATGACAGCAATGTTATGTATTGTGTGGGTAATATACCCTCATTATAAAACAGCAGAAAATTCTTATTCATCCAATGCAAATGGATTAATAAGCTTAGACAAAATACCCTCTGTTGTTTCCATTTTATCCACTGACATGGGGCACATCCAGAAAATTTCTTTTCTGTTCCTCCAAAATTGGATTTTCACAAGTTAGGGTTTGAAATGACTGTATTGTTTTAGGATTTCAGGATGCACTGAAAATGAAAATATTTATGTTTGTGACCCTGCAAATATAGGATGTCCACAGTCTACTAGAATCTGTCCTTCTTCTTTAACAAATGAGCTTGGAGATGTGTCAAGAAATCAGCACTATTCAGATTCTTAATAATTCCTCAAATCCCTTTTCCTTTTTATAAAAAAAGGAAGATGCTCATGATAGTACCAAGGGGCTTACTTGGGGAGCTGTTCTTTATTCTGTTTAATCATCATGTTGGGAAATGATGGATTCCTTCAAATGCTACACAGAATTTCTGGTTCAACATTTATAACAGAATTCAGAACTCCTGCAGGAAAGTTTGCTGCTTACAAATGGCCGTTGCCTTCCATGTAACAAAAATATTCTGCTGAAAACTGACCTATTCCTGGATGGTAAGTCCTCACATTCTGTATGTCACAATGACTGGGAGCAGATGTGGTATTCAGCAGGTTCTGACCAGTTCTGGAGAACCAGTAGCAGAAATTTTGGAGAACCAGCCAATACCACCTCTCACTGGCCCCACTGCCCCCATCTATTCCCTGCCTCCCAAGTCCCAGCTGATCATCTGGGTCTTCTTTTGTTGACCTGCACAGGAGAACGGAGCTGGAAAACAGGTTAGTGGGGTGGGGAAGGAATGGGGATTTTGCAGTATCCTTTCCCTACCACATCCACCAAGCCATGCCCACCAAGCCATCCCCGTAGAACCAGTAGTAAAAAATTTTAAATCCCACCACTGCCTGGGAGCATTACCTGGCATAACTAATGATGAGACCTGCTGGGAATTGCAACTTGCTATCATTTGAAGAAATACTGTTGTTTCTGGCTTCAGTGCATTGAAGACTTTGGTTTTCATAGAGAGATAGAGTAACAATATATCTGGCAAAAGGACAACATGTCTTTCTTGATGTCTCCATATCCTTCCCGGCCAGGCATAGACTTATATCAGAGATTGTCCAGGTTTCTGAGTATCAATAGCAATAGCACTTAGACTTACATACTGCTTCACAGTGCTTTTATAGCCCTCTCTAAGCGGTTTACAGAGTTACCTGTCAAGGTTCCAAGTATTAGATCCATTGATTGGGCCATGTGACTTCAATATATTGCCCCCAACAATCTGGATCCTCATTTTACCTCCCTCAGAAGGATGGAAAGCTGAGTCAACCTTGAGCCTGGTGAGATTCAAACTGCCAAATTGCAGTCAGCCAGCAATCAGCAGAAGTAGCCTGCTATTGCACTCTAACCACTGCACCACCAAACAAGCTTTCTCTTCCTGGGCAGTATTTCTCTGTGTTCAGAGCTTCTCTGATAATGCTACTGCCTGAGATTGACAAGACCTTAATTAATTAGTTACATCCTGAATACTGCTAGCACATTCCTGCCATTGAAAATCCAGTCTATCTGATGCTGGAAAAATTCATATACATGTAGTCCTAAATACATTTTTGCAGGTTTTTACTTTAAATTTTGTCATGGATTCCAAGAAAATTAAACAGTATGCTTTTCTTTCATTTGTCCTTTCTAATTGTCTGCAGCCTCCTTTGCCAATTCAGATATCTGGTAACCCTAAAAGGGAAGTGCAACTGTTGACATAGCAAAAATGGTTGTATGTATTGGCCTTGGTCTACTTCAAGTCATAAATTCAGTTCAGATAATTAAGTCAGAAGTTAGACCTCTTCATTTTAAATCATCTTTTTTTTTTTTTAACAAGGGCTTGTGACATTAGAGCATTCAATTCTGGAAAATCTATCACAATTGATGAAGCTTCTTGGATGAGAAGTGAAACATTTTCTTCTTCTTCCTCAAGGAAGAAATAGTCCAGCTACCTTTTGAAAAAGCACCTTTGAGACAATTATGACCTGGATGACTGAGGATCTCCACAGACATTTGGAAAAATCCAGTGAAACAAAATACCAAAAATAGCATCACTGGGTTTATGACTTTGCTCCATATGTCCAAGATTTTTAATTTTTCAGCTCAGGGACAGATTGAGAACTCTTCTGGTCCTCAACTTCCATATCTATCTTTCAAAAGCAGGAATTAGTTGTAAAATATGTCTAAGTTTTATTTTTGTCTTGTCCCTTTCCCTACCTTTTCCTTTGTTTTTTTTGCATTCCAGTGTCTTGCTAGGCTGCAAACTGCGTGAGACAGAAGTTCCTTGGGGAATCTCTCAGGATTTGAAATTCACATCACTTCGCCCCCACCCACCCCCAGTACAGCTGTCAGTTGATAAGATAGCTGAGAAACTGGTAATAACTCAGACTCTGGTGAAATATGTTTTTGGTACATAATTACCTTTGTATTTAGTTCCCCTTATCCCTGATTGTCAGCATTTTAATTAAAAGGAGAAGGTGAGAACCTGGGAAATGTAATTGTTTGTGGAGTAGAAAGACAAGGAGGGGAGAAAATCTTGACTTCTGTTAGAAACCTGCCTAAGTTTGAAAAATGTATCAGTTCAATCTGCCATCTTTGTTTTACTTTGAGGCCTATCTTTCTCAACTTTTTTTTGCACCATAGTCAAGCTGATATTAATTCAAGGTACAAGAAATACAAATTATTGGAAGTGCTTTAAGTAAGACATATGAGGGAGCTGGTCTTCATTATACCTACCTTCGAGCTAAGGTAGTTTCATTACTGAAGTGGTTGCTTTGGGATTTCTCCCTTTTGTTTCTTCATTTCTCTGCAAAGCCAACGTAGTTTTGAACATCTGCATGATTGGCAGCAATTCAACAGGGGCAGCTTCTACCAGCAAGAACATGGAATAATGGGGAAATGTATTTAATGGCATTTCTGGCTGCTGTTCCATTGTAAAAAAGTATAGCCTGTCAGGGAAACAAGTCATTTATCTTGGGGAACTGTTTGTTTTCTTTATAAGGCTAATGTGACTGGATGCTTCAAGTGTAAAGCAGGAAGCAATTCTGAAGCCAAGTCACCTGTCCCCTTCCTTCTTTCTCTCTTTGTTTCATTATAATTTGCAATAGCCTGGGGTTATTAAGAATTGAAGGGGGGGGGGAATAGAGAGTAAAATATAAAGAATGTTTGGAGAAGGACATAATTCCAAGCAGATGTTTGTTTGCTGGTTTAAAACTAAGTGGGTGTATTGGCAATTCCAGAAGATAACCACAGCAATTCTCTCTCTCTCTCTCTCTCTCTCCCTCCTCCCTCCTCCCTCCCCCTCCCTCCCTCTCTTTCTTTCTCTCTCCATTCTCTCTTTCTTACTTGGAACAATAGCATTGGAAGAATGAAATTTACATTATATGAGTCACATGGTTGTGTTCCTATGGCAACTATACACTCTGCAAAACCAACATGGATAAGTATCAGTCCTCCCCAACCCCACCCCAAAAAAGACACATACAGTTACTTCTAAGCACTTTCCTTTATTGCTTCTCACATATGGACAGAAATCTCGCCAAAAAATAGCAACTAGTTGTATTGTTAAAGGTAGACTCTAATAATTTCTAGTGAGGAGCTATCTTACTTCTCTTTGTCTCAACCACTATCTATGCTTTGCTCTCTCTTGGTCTTCTGGAATGCAATCCCTTTCTCCTTGGAATCCAGACTACATTCCACTACAATAAGCAAAACAGGCCCAAATCACTTCAAGGTATGCAATTATTAAATAAGGAAGTTGGAAAGAACCAAGGACCTGACAGATAGTCACCACAAGGAAAGAAAATATAGACAGTTCACTTTGGGAGGGAAGATAGTTCTAAGAATGGTTGTAGGCCTGAGGCCATTTCTGGATCCTGATATCTGACTACTTTTTTAAATGGGAATGGTATTGATTTTTTTTATTGATGAACATATTCACTTTCACTGGAAAGCCTCTCCAGCTATTTTTTTTTTTTAGTTAGTAAGCCTATTCAAAGTAGTTTAAAACTTAAAAGATTTTACTTCTTCCACCAAGGAGTGAAAGCTATTCAGAAGATCAAAGGGGGGAAAAAGTGCTTGTGAGGAAAAAGTTTTCTGAAAATATTTAACTGGTATTGTCCAGTTACAATTCTACAATTTCTTCACAAAATACTTTGACTTAATCAGAGTGCTGGAGTATGGTGTCGTTTTAAAGGTTGTTTTTTTTCACAATGCACACCTAAGGATGTAATATCAGAAACAGAAAATGACTTAATAAAGAAAGCAGGTGGATTCTTTATGTCTGGTCAATGATGGCAGCCAGCTTCTTTTTAATTGTAAATCACCTAAAGAACTTTCTGGAATGACACCATGTACAAACAGGGTAAATAAATGAAGAGGAGGAAAGCTTTAGCAAGGCTGGGTACAATTTTAATCAAATACTGGGCAACAACTTTTCCTTCAAGGCTGAGAAGGGGCAACACAAAATCCCTTACCATAAAAGGACAAGAGAAAGAGATACAGAATTTAAATCCTTGGGCTGACATATAGATGTGGCTAGATTCCTACAATTGCAAAAGCTGATTTTTTGGAGTTGTGACTTTGTGAAGAGTTGTAGAAATCAAATTATTTGCTTGGTTTTGTTTTATTAGCTTATTCCTCTAGATACTTCAGTTCTGTTCCATCTTTGATTATAATGTTCCATTTTAAACCAAGATATTTTCATAGTCTTGTCTCTCCACTTTACTGGAGATCATCCAAGTGGGTTGATCAATCCAGGAAAATAGAAACCACAAGAAAAAGAACAGCTCAACCTTGATCTTATTGTCCTTCACAAAAGTGAAAGCTTTGGACAGACTTTCAAGAGTCTATTAATAGACCCAAAAACAACAAACAGCATTCTGGGAATCCATGCATTCTTCTTCTGGCCAACATCTTTGTTTTGTGGAGAGTTTCTTTCATGCCCTCAGAAAAAGCAACCCATGTAGCTGAACCTCACTCTTGAATCTTCCAGAGTAAAACATGTTTGCCATTATAAAAGGAGATTTATAGCCGTGCCCAGGGCAAAGCTCTGTGAGCTAAGACTGAGCTAAGAAGCTAAAGGAGAAAAACACGTCTACATCCCTGGCATATGATGTATTTGGCTGCTAGACTTGAGTTCCGATATTTTATTTTATTTCTATTTTCACAGCTAACAAAGATTTTATGAGAACTGAAACTACATTTTCATGGCCAAGACAATATTAACAATGTATCAAGAGAGGGAAAGGTATATGATTATAAAGTGCTTAGATTAGATTAGAGAGGTACTTTTTTCATTGGAGATGAGTCGCGAAGCAACCCTGGCAGTCTAGTGTGTGAAAAGCAGGGTGATAGAATGATTCAACGGGAAGTAAGATGCAATGAAAAGAAATAAAACAATATGATGAAGATGGGAGTTGATAAAGTTTAAAGGCAATGAGAGGAAACTGAAGAAGTAATAACAGAAAACACAATAGGATGGGATGATGGGTCAGCAAGAAATTAATGTAATATGGTTTATTATCAGCCTCTAAGGAAAAAGAAAATAATATGAAGGAAAGGGAGCTATTCTCCTCTGGAGGTACATACTTTCAGGGGATACCCATCACACGCATATGTAGCTATAAAATGTAGCCTATTTTTTCTGGATGCAAAATATGACTTGAGTTGTGATATGTGAAGGCTGTAAATTGTATGAGAGTAAATTAACTTGGTCAGTACTGCCATGGTTTTCATGTTAAGAACCTAAGAACATGCTCTACTGGATAGCATCACTGGCCCATTTAGTCCAGCAACCTGTTCTCACAGTAGCCAGACATCTGTACGAGGAAATCTATGGGTCATCCAGAAGTTGGGAGGAGCAAGTACATTAACATCAAGGCTAATAGTGTGGTTTTAATGTTTTAATTATTTTTAACCTGTTTTATATTTTGAAAACTGCCCAGAGTCACTTTATAGGGGAAGTTGGAGTAATAAAATTTTAATAAATAAGAACAAATAGTAGTGATTGATCCCCAGGAGTTCCATGAATTGGTCCAATACTTTTTTGAAGCCAAGCAACTGAATAGCCATCACCAATCTGATGATAGTAAATTCTGAAGTGTTAAATATCTATATCATCTATAGCTCTCCCACTCTCTCCCCTCTCTCATCTGTTCAACATGCTTATTATCTTAAATCACTCAAAACAAATTAAAAAGTCAAAGAAACTTTAAAATATTTTATGATAAAAATCTACTTATACCATCCAGATTCACAAACTATATCACAAGGTATAGTTTATATTAATATAAACTCACAATTCAGATATAACTTATGATATAAAAATAATCATCTTAGAATATCCAAATGTCTTAACTTTTATAGAAATATACAGTTTCTGAAGGGCTGCCTCATCCAAATCTCATTTAAAGAATATTGTTTAATGCTATTAATATTGTTTAATGCTATTCAGCAATTAATATCTGAATAACAGAATTATTTTGTCCCAACTTCCATTTAAATCACATAATTATTTTAAACTCTGTATCTATACATATACATATAAGTTATTGTTTTCAAATATTATACAAATTTATGCTCTCTTTTGTCCTTTTTAAAAATCCTTTTGGTATCTTTGTCATACCTTTTCAATTTTGTGTCTGGATAGAAGATTAATAGATAATAGATAATCAGAGTTGGAAGGGAATTTATAGGTCATCTAGTCCAACCCCATGCCCAAGCAGGAGACCCTACACCATTTCTGACAAATGGTACTCCAATCTCTTCTTGAAAGTCTCAAGTGATTCCTATGCACCCCATCAAAATATGATAATGTAGAACAGAAACCTGTCAAAGAAGTCTAATCGTATTTGTATCTTTGCCATCATGCAAATAATAAAATGATCTATTTCAGTGCCTTGAATCAAAACCTTGAAGGAGGTCAACTTGATTCAATTGTCACTTCCTACTAATGATTCACTTCAGTAGGGTAGTTGGATCAAAGGTATGTAGCAGGGGTCTCCAACCTTGGCCCCTGGAAGCCTGGCGGACTTCAACTCCCAGAATTCCACAGCCAGCTTTGCTGGCTGTGGAACTCTGGGAGTTGAAGTCCGCCAGGCTTCCAGGAGCCAAGGTTGGAGACCCCTGGTATGTAGGATTAAATCATCCCATCAGCATATGGTTGGTATAGTTGTAGTATTATATATATTTCAAATTGTTTGTGTTATTTCAGTTGGACTTAATAAAAAATATTCCTGTGCTAGGGATTTGAGCTTTTCCCAAAAGACCAAAGCAGTGATGGTCATATCACATATCATATTAAAGTGATCTAGTAACTTTCACTTCCAAGGCATTTTTTTATGCAATCTAAAGATGATCTGCATGTTTGAGAATCTCTTAGATAATTTTACATAATTTCGCTGACTTTAGTACATCTTCCAAAACACTTCCCTGGCCTAAATTGTTGACTAGGGCATGAAATAATCTAGGAATATTGTCTTTGTGTGTTTAGAGGTGTGAGATGCAATCATTCCTTGTTTCTCTTAGTGTTTATGTGAGTGTTTATGTGTAATATCTTGCCTGATGAAGGTATCTGAAACTCTTGAAAGCGTGCATGGTCTTTTTGGTGATTTTGCTTGGCCCTCGTAAAGATATCCATTTGAGTCTTTTCTTTAATCCTACAGATTATGATCCCATGTAAAATATGTATATATAAAAATATAATTAGTAAGAAAATAATATTCAGCCAAAGTCATGTTTTGGGTTAAATTTCACACAGTTTGTTTTTAGGAAATTAGTAATTTTAGAAAAAAAGCTCTGTACTGCAGATACTTTTTAAATAAAGAAGGGGAATTTACAGATTATTTACAGATCCCAGGTTTTTATTCTTACAATATTTTTATTCTATTTTTTTCTGAAATATGTTTCTTATTATAGTAAGTCATATTATATGCAATGCTCCTTATTGTTCTATCTTTTGCTCACCAAGACCAAATTAAGAGTCTTGAGGTTCCTGCTGCTAGAGGCTGCTCTCCATTTCTCACTGTTGAAATTCAATCTGATTTCTATCTTTTCACTAAAAAGCTGTCAACAGAAAATAAGCAATTCCCATCAAAGAGTTATATTAGCTTCTAGGGTATATAAATTCAGCTGCTGATGGGAAAAGAAATATCCAAGTAATTTAAATGGCTTTCTGCCTTAATTTGTTTCTGAGAAAAACGTGACCATGACAATACCCCCTCATACTCTTTCTCTCTCACACACATGCACACATATTTTCTGTATCCCAAACAATTACAGTTCAATGAAGGAGTGCCAATTTACAATGATATTCCAAATAGAGATAAAAGACAACTGCAATTCAGTTTTCTAAAGCAATTTCTCTTGGAATCGGAAATTTAACTCATTTTTAATTGTACCATACATAGAGGCATGCCCAAACCCTCAGGGGCAATTTACCTTGGCTGATTAAAAGATGGAGATGGGAAATCACCAGGGAATCCAGGGCTGAAGGCTAGATTGAAAAAAGAATCCCAGGAAAAGGAGAAGTGATATTTGTTGGTTCTCCGAACTACTCAAAATTTTTGCTACCAGTTCTGCAGAACTGGTCAGAACTTGCTGAATACCACATCTGCTTTTGAAAGAAAGCACCTTTGGAAGAGACAGTGTTAGGTGATTGGAAAAGTGTATCATTTATTTATTAGATTTGTATCCTGCTTGTTCATCTAAGAAGGCAGCATATCTAATATATCTTTCTCCATTTTTCCATAACTGTCTCTCCAAATCTTACAACAATAAGGTGAGATGGACGGGGTGGAAAAAAATGACTGTCCCAAAATCTTCCTTGAGACTAGAACCCCTGGGTGTCCTCACTACTATTTCAAGTCAATAGGCAAGTGATGAACGGTTTTGGTAGGGCATCTTTGCATTTGTACTAATTGAATATAACAAAGACTGATTGCAGGGCACATATGAAGATTTAAACACCTATTTTATTTTTAAGAATATGTGTTAAAATATATGTGTAAAATCTGAGTTTATCCATCCTTGATTTACTGCAACAAAGGGATTGCCCAAAATTGGCAGTGCATTTTGAAGCAGAAAAACAGACAGACAAAAACAATACAATGGACTAGATTAAGATAAAACAATCCACCCTGAAACTCTCCCAACTCTTATCTCCAGATTCCTGGACAGCCCACTTGTAATCACTGACCTCCTTGAAAAAGAAAAGGTCACTGTAACTTCTAATAACTTAATAAAGCTTTTGTTTTTGATGCCTTATTCCTATTCAACACTATGCAAATTTTGCCAATCAATGAAATATGTAAAATTCTCTTAAATGATGAATAATTTTTGAATCCTGCTTGAATAATTTATAATCCTTTCAGAAAAGATGATAAAAACATATTAAATATAAGCAATTGTAATCAAAATGATGTGGTATTATTTGATTTAGCCCATTTATTTGGGGTTTAATAAATGGTGTTAATTTTAGGCAAATTTACTGGGGGGAAATGATATGGAAACAACAAGATTTTGCTTTTGAACTCATGAGAATATGGTGCTTCAAAGCAATCTTTCTGGACTTTCTGTTTCAAGAACAGAAGCATCCTTGGTATAGCTTTTAGCCTTGTCTTTTACTTTCAAAAATTATATCTCTGATAAATGGGAGGTTGGCTTTTTTTCCATCTAAAACTACATCTCTTCCTCCTTCTTCTGCCCTTTTCTTCTTTTTTCTTCTCTTCCATTCTTCTTCTCCTTTTCTTTCCCTTCCTCCCCCTCCCTTCTCCTCCTCAAATGCTTTTTTCCCCCCTTGAGGAAACAACTGAGTTCAGGGCATATCTTTAAAGTACTTTTCAACTGATGGGGCAATGGTAGAAAAAAGACTTTCAAATCTAGCTGGTTGCCCTTAAGGTGTACTTAAGATGTCTATTTGAGAGTCTCTACTTCTTACAAAGACTGTAACAACTGGGTTACAATCTGTGTTGTATCTTTTGATATTGATGTAGAAGTTGGAGTCACCCAACGATAGAGCTCTGTGACAGTTGTGCAAAAATTCATTTGCACTGCAACCACACTGTGATATAAAGAGAGAAATTCCACACTCTGACAACAATGCTATTCATTGGCATAATAGAAAACTGAAATATAATATGACTATTGTACATAAACAATACAGAAGAATATGTTTCCATGCCTAAACCGCCATACTTTCATGCAAAACTGCAACTCAGTGTAAGTTATTTCTGCTGCAGTCCAGGAAATTAAAATGGTCCTTATCCTGTTAGCCTTTCACAAGATGTACCCAGATCTGTAGCTTGGAAAGTGTTAACGACCCTGTTTCTTGCTTTTACTTTTAGTTGCTTAATTATCTCAGCTCCTGTTTGTTTTATTTGGTTTTTCTGGATGGTTTTTTCTACTGTTTTTTATTGTTTTGATTGTTTTATAAATTTAAAATTATAAACTGCCTAGAGTCTTGACTTGGTCAGTTATAGAAATTCAATGAATGAATGAATGAATGAATGACTGAAAAATTGTGAACCAGTTTAATGTAGACTATAAATAGTTAAATAGATGAGTGGTTTGATTCTGGGTTGACTCTAGCTGGGAATGGCAAGCTACAGTGTCATAAAATCATTTATTTTATTTTATTTGGTTTGTCAATCGCTTACAAGATAATAGGTATAAGTAAAAACATAGTTAGGAATACATGGATACATATAAGAAAAATAAAAGAAACAATAGAACAGGGATGGTAGGCATGTTGGTGCGCTTATGCACGTCCCCTACAGACCTCTTAGGAAAGGGGTGAGGTCAATAGAAAGTCTAAGGTTAAAGTTTTGGGGGTTTGGGGAAAAAACCACAGTCAGAGTATTCCAGACATTGACCATTCTGTTGCTGAAGTCATATTTCCTGCAATCAAGTTTGGTGCGGTTAATCTTGAGTTTGTATCTATTGTTTGCTCTTGCATTGTTATGATTGAAGCTGAAGTATTCATTGACAGGTAAGTCATTGCAATATATGATTTTATATACTATACTTAGATCGGACTGAAGGCGGTGTAGTTCTAGGTTTTCTAGGTCTAGAATTTCAAGTCTGGTGGCATAAGGTATTCTGCAATGAGTAGAGGAGTGGATAACTCTTTTTGTTTTGTTTTAGGTTAGCATGTTGTCAGAACAGGTCCTTTGTAGCTTATTCAGTCAATCTTGATTTAATAAACTCTGCAAACCTTACTTACTGTAGGCCATTTTTTCTTGCTTGCTTATTTGGGTGATTTTTTAAATCCCATTTTTCCTCCAGAAACTCAAGGAAGCTTTCACAGTGCTCCTATCTCCCATTGTTCCTCAAAACAACTTTGGGAGATAGTTGGGCTGAGAGAAGAACTGATCCAAATTCACTCAGGCTACTGCTCTGACTGAGAGATGAATCTGGGTCTCCCCAGTCCTAATTTAACACTTTGATCCCTATGCTACCCTGATATTTTATTATTTTATTTCCTTGTCCCTGTGAACCCTACCAAATTAGGACTAAAATGTTGCTGAGATCCAAAAGAAAGCAACTGAAACTATCTCTTGATGAAATAAGGGCAGAGCCCTACATATCCCATCATTTCAAAGGCACAACCCATAAATAAGATCTGCAAGAAGCCCCTGACAAATGCATCAGTGGTGGGATTCAAATTTTTTACTACCAGTTCTGTGGGCATGGCTTGGTGAGCATGGCGTGGCTTTGTGGGTGTGGCTTGGTAGGCATGGCAGGGGAAGGATACTGTAAAATCTCCATTATCCTGCAGCAGGAAGCTAAATAACAGGCTCTTCCTTCTACTTCATGCAAGTAATCTTAGTTACCAATTGCTCATTCCACAACTGTTCAAACTGGTGGTGCTTTAAAAATTAGATGTATGACCAGTCCTTGAACTTGCTGTGACTACAGATTGTGATCATGTGATCACAATTTGAGGGTTTGACAACAAGTGCATATGTACAACAGTTATAAATCCCTCAGTCAAATGATTGTATTTGTGACCTTTCCTAGGCACTGGAGCAAAGTCACTGGAGCAAAGTCACTGGAGAAGCCAGCAGGAAGTGACTTGTCATGGCTCTTTGACATTGTGTTTAACGACCAAAGATGATTTGCTTAACAATTGCAATCAAAACTGATGTCAGGCATAGTCAGGTGACATTTCTCTTTATGACCACATTGTTTAGGGATAATGTTGCTAGTCCCAATTACCGTTGATAAGAGCAGACAACCTGTAAGACAGTATAATGCTTTATTTTTATCTATCTATCTATCTATCTATCTATCTATCTATCTATCTATCTATCTATCTATCTATCTATCTATTTTGTCAAGCGATTGTTGGATGACAGGTATAAATATAAACATGGTTATGAATACATGAAATGGATATGAATAAGAAAAAAAAGGAACAATAGGACAGGGATGATAGGCACGTTGGTGTGCTTATGCACGCCCCCTAATGTGTATAGCTTTTGTTCAGTTTGAACAGTCTGGCTTCCAAATCTAAGCAAATCTAAGCAGAATTTGTACCTTAATCATTATCTAAACTCTAATATGCCAGTACAAAAAGAATTTCCTTGCAAACTAAACTGATGTCCTATGCTTCCCAGGATAGCAAGCCAAGTGCCCCTTACATTTATTATGCATTAACAGGTCTCCCTTGGAAGAGAATAATGTAATGTTTCAGAGCGATAACAGTGAGCTCAGCCCCCAAATCATCTCGGATTCTTTTACAAAGAAGGATAAGCCAGCTCAGGTCTCTGGAAGCTGCCAATCTGTAGACTCAAATTGCCTGCCTGGAATTTCTCCCCGTCTCTGCGCCCCCACTCCGCTCCTTTCTGTGCAGCGCTAAGGAGCTCATCAAGACCCCTGCATGCCTTAGCAATTGTGGCAGTTATATCTGGCAGATGTTGGTTTCTTTTCTGAATCCCCAGGTTGGTTGAGATTATTGCTACTCCAGGAAAGCAAGGTCAAAAGGAGGCAGCTTTACATTTTGTTTGGAAAGCAATGAGATTTGTGGTCACTCTCATCCCTTCTGGGAGCAAAACTGCAGAGTTCCCCTTCAATGTGCTAAAGAGTTTGGCAAAGAGGAAAGCAATATGTTTAGATGAATAAGAAGCATCATACAGAGAAAGCATATATATATATATGGCATTCAGCTTTGTTTTTTTAAAGCACTTTAAAAGCAGCTTTAAAAACACCACTACTATGACATGGGAAAATACCCGAACAAAGCTGAATGCCATACATGTAAGTACCCGCGAAAACTTAAGAAAACACACACACACACACACACACACACACACACACACACACATATATATATATATATATATATATGTCTGGCATTCAGCTTTGTTCGGGTATTTTCCCACGTGGTGCTTTTAAAGTTGTAGCAACGTTTCAGCAGAATCTCATCTGCCATCATCAGACTTCTGTATAGTGTTCATCTGTGAGTCAGACTTTTACAGTGGTTTCAGATTTAAATTTGGGGCGGCCTATTGCTATATATATATATGTTTTCTGTTGTGAATGCATAATACTAATAAAGTTATCATTGAGCTTGAAGTCAAGTGCAGCGTTCTGGCCCTGCACTTCTGATTGACTGTTAATGGCAGGATCGGATTGGCCGTTCAGGAGCATCCGATTGGCCATTAACAGGCCATTCCCATTGGTTAACGGAGGTAGCGCTCCAGGTTCACTATTGGTTAAGTAGTTAATGAGTTGCCTATATAAGTAAGGCTAGAGCAGCCCTTGAGCTGAACTATCACAATATGTAAATAAAGAGTTTGAAGTTCACTGTTTCTACCGGCTCATCTCCATCATTCGCACCCATGCTCCAAACCTAACACTGGTGACGAAGGTGGGATTGGATGACATCAGAGCCAACTAAGCACGTGACAGAAGCACACAACGATGAAACCATGTCCGGCGGCGCAATACCACCCACTCCATTCGATCCAGCTCAAGAGGACTGGGAGTCTTACATGGATTGTTTCCAAATGTTTTTAGAAACAAATAATCTGAGGGATGCAACGGCTGGGAAGAAACGGGCGGTATTCCTGACGCACTGCGGGCCAACGGTATTCAAAATGGCCAAGGCATTAGCGAAACCAGCTGAAGTAAAGGCCATGGACTGGGACGTCCTCGAACTGCTGCTAAGGGCCCACTACGCACCCACTGTTCCAATGCTCGTAAGACGACACGAGTTCTATCAACGGAACCAGCGGAAAGGAGAAAGCGTCGCCGATTTCGTTGCAGACCTCCGGAACTTGGGAGGCCTTTGCGATTTCGCCAACCTGGAAGAGGCTTTGAGAGACAGAGTAGTCCTCGGGCTAGACGCTCTAAACATACAGAGCAAAATAATGGCAAAGGGCGACATCACCCTTAAAGACGCCATAGCTGAAGCTACAGCAGTGGAGGCGACCAAGAAGTCAGCTGCTCAACTACACCGAATTCGCAATCCAACCCATCAACCAGACGGCGACATTTCACCTAATGCAGAACGGCGACGTTCCACGGCCCATCATGAGGATCTCTCTTCGTCGTTAGACAGCGACGAAGAAGAGGTCCATCGCCTGCGGTCCGATCGGGAACGATGACTGAAGTCCCAGCAGCCATGCGCAGGCTGTGGAGCCAACCATTACCACTCCATTTGCAAATTCCACGACGTACTCTGCCACAAGTGCGGGAAACGAGGCCACATCGGTCGGGTCAGCAGAAGCCTCCTCGGACCCAGCCAGACCTCGAAAGAAACCAATCTCTGCCAATCAACCGGGAATTGCCCTGTAAGGCGAAAACCAGTAAACCACTCCTACGGAAACCGACCCGTGAACCGTCTAGTGAGATGAGAAGAGGCTCACCAAACACTCACTATTGGCCATGCCTCTTCATTAGATGCTCAGAAAATTTGGGTCAATGTGAACATTGAAAATCGGCCCTGTCAGATGGAAGTAAACTCGGGATCGTCTCTTTCAATGGTCTCATGGAAGACCTTCAAGCAACTCATCCCCACTATCCGGCGCCAAGACCTTCAATTCCAACGGCTCGTGCTAAAAGACTACCAGGGGAACCGAATCCCAGTTGCAGGATCCAGTCGAGTCCGGGTTACATTCAAGAATTGCATGGCGTACTTACCCCTGACAGTGATCGATAAGGACTGGCCTAGCCTGTTGGGCCTACAGTGGTTCGCACCACTCGGCATTGAAGTGGCAGGCATTAACCGAATCGGCGGCAGTGACTGGGAGGAAGACCTTGCCCATGAATTCAAGGGCGTCTTCGAGGAAAAGCTAGGCGAGTACAAGGGGACCCCGATATCCTTTAGCCTTAATCCGAAGATAGCTCCCATCCTCCTTAAGCCTCGTCGAGTTCCGTTCGCTCTAAAACTGAAAATCGATGAGCAGCTTGATAAGTTGATTGCCCAGGGAGTTTTAAAGCCAACGGATCACTCCCCTTGGGAAACGCCGATTGTGACACCCATTAAGCTGGACGGCTCCATTAGAATTTGCGGGGACTACCGAGCCACCCTAAACCACGCCCTGCAACAGAACCCATATCCGGTGCTGGTGGTACAGCACCTGCTCCATTCCCTGGGGGACGGAAAAGTCTTCACTAAACTAGACTTAGCTCAGGCTTATCAGCAATTGCCGGTTGACAAAACAACGGCACAGGCACAGACTATCATAACACACCGAGGTGCCTTTAAGTGTACGCGGCTTCAATTCAGAGTCAGTGTAGCCCCAGGGATCTTTCAGAGCCTAATGAGACTATTGCAGGGGATCAAGGGCGTTGTCCCCTATTTCGACGATGTGCTTATTGCTGCCCCCACTCAAAAAATCTTGCAGGAGCGTTTAAGATTAGTATTACAAAAACTTCAGGAAGCAGGCCTGAAAGTCAAAAAAAATAAATGCAAAATGTGTACCGATCGTGTTGAATTCTTATGATACCTAATTGACAGTCTGGGTATTCACCCTACTGATAGTAAATTAAGAGCAATAAAGAATGCTCCCAGACCCCAGAACAAGACCGACCTCCAGGCATTCTTAGGCCTCATCAACTTCTATAATGTTTTCATGCCACACAAGGTGACTGTCGCTGAACCGTTACATTGTCTTTTAGATAAAAAAGCAAGCTGGGTATGGGGTCACAAAGAAGAGCAGGCGTTCCGTAATGTAAAAAAACTACTGACTTCGGATGCCGTGCTGATGCAGTACAATGAGACTTTGCCAATAAACGTAACTTGTGATGCATCGCCTTTTGGAGTGGGCGCCATTTTGAGCCATGTGTTACCTAACAGTAACAAAGCCCCTGTTGCTTACTTCTCAAAGACGCTCTCGAAAACCAAGCGAAATTTCAGTCAAATCGATAAGGAAGCCCTGGCGATTGTATCAGCAGTTAAAAGGTTTCATGAGTACGTGTACGGCCGGGTTTTCACCATTGTAACTGACCACAAACCATTACTGGGGATCATCGCTGGGGACAAGCCAACTCCCTACATACTTTCTCCCAGAATGACCCGCTGGTCAGAATTCTTGGCTGCCTACAATTATCGGCAACAATATCGTCCCGGTAAAGCCATTCCCCACACCAACGCGCTGAGCCGTACACCGCTCCCTGAAACTATCAACGATCCTGCACCAACGATGACAGTGTTGTAGATCAAGATACTCCACACGCTGCCATTGACCGCCCGTGACATCGTGAGAGAAACAAAACGCGACCCCATCTTAGCACGAGTCCTCACGTGGGTGGAACGCGGATGGCCATTGGACCAAGTACCAGACGACTTCGCACCATTCAAAAGTCATCAAACAGAGTTGTTCTCGCAGAAGGGCTGTGTCATCTGGGGCGATAGAGTCATTATCCCAGAATGGCTCCAACAGACGCTGCTAAGAACCTTGCACGATGGCCACCCTAGCATCGTGCGCATGAAGGGCCTCGCACGAAGCTACGCATGGTGGCCAGGCATCGATAGACAAATCGAATTATGGGTTAAAACTTGCAAGAGGTGCCAAGAAGTAAGCAACGCTCTACCAAAGGCAACCCCAACCGAATGGGAGATGCCGCGGGGACCCTGGTCCCGCATCCATCTGGACTTTGCTGGGCTGACCAAAGGCCACATGTTTCTGCTAACCGTCGACGCCTACTCGAATTGGCTCAAGATTCACCGAATGAGCAGCACAACCACTGACGCAGTCATCAAAAGACTGGAAAGACTTTTTGCAACCCACGGATTACCAGACGTTCTGGTGTCCGACAACGGGCCCCAATTTACCACGCTACCTTTTGAGCAGTACTTGGCTGACTGTGGTATTCGACATGCGCACACTTCGCCTGCGCACCCTGCTGCCAACGGTAGGGCTGAGCGCATGGTTCGATTCGTCAAAAAGACTCTCCAAAAGATCGATTACGACAACATCGACGAAAAAATCAACCGGATCCTTTTCCTGCAGCACATGACACCTCACAGCGTCACCAACAAAACTCCCACCAAACTGCTATTGGGATGAAAGCTCCGCTCCCACCTCGATCAGTTACACCCACCCTACGAACCTGAAAAGCCACTTGGATTCAGTAGCCAATGCCGTACCTTCCAGGAAGGCGATCTAGTATTCGCTAAAAACTTATCGGGTGATCCGCTGTGGGTAGAGGCGACTGTAATCCGTGTAACCGGCCCAAGATGTTACCTCGTTCAGTTCCCTGACAATAGACTTTGGAAGTGCCACATAGATCAGCTACGATCGCGGCTACCACCTCGCAATTCCGAACTCCCTTTTGACCAAACTGAGGGGGGGGGGAGATACAGAGGAAAGCGAATTACAATTAGAAGGAAACCTTTTCGAAGAGACTGATAATGGAACGGAAACTCAGGAACAGGAACCAGGGACCGGAGTGAATGCACCTCAGGAAATGGCCAGTGATATTGATGACAACGAGAACGCGAACTCAGAACCAGAGGCACCTTTACCGCTAAATAACGATCTACCTCAGCAAGAGTGCAGCCAACCGCCAGGCACCTTGCGAAAACAACCGTCCTACCTTAAGGACTATGTAACCGCGCCCCGTGGGCAGAAGCCGGGGGAAAGGGGTGTTGTGAATGCATAATACCAATAAATTTATCATTGAGCTTGAAGTCTAGTGCAGGGTTCTGGCCCTGCACTTCTGATTGACTGTTAATGGCAGGATCGGATTGGTCGTTCAGGAGCATCCGATTGGCCATTAACAGGCCATTCCCATTGGTTAACGGAGGTAGTGCTCCAGGTTCGCTATTGGTTAAGTAGTTAATGAGTTGCCTATATAAGTAAGGCTAGAGCAGCTCTTGAGCTGAGCGATCACAATATGTAAATAAAGAGTTTGAAGTTCACTGTTTCTACCGGCTCATCTCCATCATTCACACCCATGCTCCAAACTTAACATTTTCTGTTTTCTGAGGTTTTCACGGGTATTTGTATGTGGATCTTTGGTTATTCAGGTTTTCTTCTGTGTAAAATTGGAATTATCTTGGCAACGTTTCAACGAAATCTCATTCGTCATCTTCAGGCTTGTGTCTTTGGCTTTATGCTTCTTGGAGTAATATATATATCTTTCATAGATTTGGATACGTATTTTTCTCTTACAGGGTTGACATTATCCAGCCTGTTGCCTGCCCTGACACTGCTTCAATGCAAACCTTTTGAGGAAGTAGTGATTTTCAGGCCCATTAAACACCACACAGCAAATAGCCTCACTGCATTACAAGCACAAAATAAAACATCTGAGTCAAACTGTATGCATTTCAGAGGTGATATTCAGCAAGTTCTGACCAGTTCTGGAGAACCGGAAGCGGAAATTTTGAGTAGTTTGGAGAACTGGCAAATACCACCTCTGACTGGCTGCAGCTCCATCTCTTCTCTGCCTCCCATTGAATCCCAGCTCATTGACTGGGTCTTCTTTTGTTGCCCTGCACAGGAGAACAGAGCTGGAAAGATGATTAGTGGAGTGGGGAGGGAATGGGCTAGCGAAGAACTATGTGTCTGGGCAATGAATATCTGATAGATATAAGCCAGCTTTTCAAAATAAAATAAATAATAATCAAAACTCTCTTATTCCTGATTTTCTTAACCTTTCCCCTTTTAACTTTTTCTTCCAGGATGAGATTAGTCTTAAAATACCATGGAGATGGGTCCTTTTTTCTGTCTTTTCTTAAGGCAAGAATTGTCACTTTAAAAATGTTTAAAGTCAAAACTCCACTGTCTGTTCTCCTCAGACAGATTAAGTTTATATTCCTCTCTCTCTCTCTGTTTCCCCAAGAGACTCTTCACTTTTCTACTTTCTTGACTGCCACCCACTGACTTCCCGAGTATTTTCTAACTGCTATCAGTCAAAGGGATTAGCCCTGTCTTGTCTGCAGTCGCCTAAGTGAATTCCCACATTCATTACAATAAAATTCCTGACTTATTCCTGAGATTCTCTAAATCCTTTTTGCAGTGGAAAAAATCTCTTTTGGATTTTGGATTATTATTATTATTATTTTAAAAAAAGCTCTTGTGAGAGACTCTTCTCTTGAATAAGATCTGAAGCTCTCACGATAGGTTGAATCCCAACGTCTCCAAATCAGTGATGGTATGCTATCGGTTCGGCCCAGTTCTACCAAGCCGGTAGTGGCAATGAGCAGCGGAGACTGAACCAGTTCTCTCTGCTGCTCTGCTGTTGGGCCCACCTGCCAGCCCTGGCTCCTATACTCACCTTTATCCTCTGCTTTTGAAGCACAGCTGCTTTGCGTGGGACAGAAGCAACCGGGAGTGTGCAGGCTTACAGGAAGCATGGCTGCCAACTCTCACGCAATCAGCGTGAGACTCACGCAATTCAACCAATTTTGATGTCTCACTCTGATAAACGAAATCTCACGCTAAATCCCCAAAATGGAATGTACAAAAATAAATATATCTCTACATTCTCTGATATTCCGAATATGCCCAAGCCCAAAGTTTTGAGAAGTGAAGCCTCCGATCCTGGGCGGCTTCAGAGGGCGAACAGAGCATGTGCGAGAGGACGTTGCCCGCATTGATTTCTGTACTGGGGTGAGGAGAGAATTCCACGCTGCAGGAAGCGGTTGCTCCTTTCCGCTCTAGGATGTCACAACTCTCTGGGCTTAACCCTTGAGCTGCACTCTGCTCTGGCAGGCGGAGATGAGAGAGACGAACTCTCTATCCCCCATGAAGTACGACTACAGGGCATCCCTGGGCCTTTCTCGAGAGCTGAGCTCCCATCATCCCCTCCCCGCACCCGTCTGGGATTGGGGCGCAAAGGCGCATCCCTCTCCGGCCTCCCTCTCGCAAGGGGAGCTGCCGTGGCTGGCCTCTTGCGCGCCTCGGCTTCTCTCGCTCCCCAGCCTGATGGGAAGTCCCTGGAGAGGGAGGGGGAAGAGGGGGGGAGGGCTCCTTCCCGGGTACATTGTGTCCCTCCCCCCGTCCTTTGCACCTAGATATGCGCCCCCCCCAGCCTCCCCTGGGTCCAAGAGGCTGCAAGAGGGTCTGGCAGGGAGGAGCCTCTCCAGGAAGGGGGTCCCGCCAGAGGGCAGGCTGGAGCGGGGCGGGGGGTCTCGCAAGGAGGGGGGGTTCCTGTCCTCTCCGAGCCCCAATCGCAGCCGGTGCAGGAGTTTCTCTCTTTTTAGGCTTCTTTCCCCACTTGATGCCAGGAACGTTTGGGTGCTCTTTGGGAGCCCTTGGGAAGGAATCTCGCCTTGAGGGGTCTCCCCACAAATGCCAAGCAAAGGGGGGGGGAGTGGCCACTGTCCTCTCCTCTCCTCCCCCAGACAATCCAGGACTTCCCTGCAGGGGAGCAGCTGATGGCAGCATTGCTGGGGGTCCCATGCACAGACTGGGAGGGGGGCGTTTGGGGAGTGAAGGACACCAGCCTCCCCCCCCATTCTGTGTGTGTGTGTGTGTGTGTGTCCATCTGCCTGCCTGGCCCTTTCCGACCCTTCAGCTGGACTGTGAGGCTGGTGGGTCCAAGACTCAGCCTGGATCCCCCTTCCCTCCGCAGGTGGGAGGCCCAGAGGGTGGGAGAGGGCTGGGAAGGGCCGTTTCTGCCCAGCTCCAAGGCCGGGAACCCTGGCAAGGCCCCCTCCACCCCCGGGGCCATGTGAGGGAGGCTTCTGTGGCCCTGAAGAGGCAGCCTGGAGGGGCCGGATCCCAGGCACTTGGGACGCCCCTCTCAGCCAGGGACCCTGGAGGAGGAGGAGAGCCGGAGCAGCCCAAAGGGACGGAGCAGATGGGCAGAGGCCCAAGAATGTGGACCCTTTCCGGCCAAGATGGTCAGTGAACTGCATTATTAATATCTTACAAATCCGGTTCAAGTACATTGGTGCTGCTTGCATTTATGTATGTATGTATATGTCCAAATCATGACTAAAGTATGCATCAGATTGCACCATTTAAAATGTAAAATTGTCAAAGCTCCCTACCGTGGAAGGGGGGACACCCCCCTTCCACACCATCCCCCCCTCGGTCGCTCCGCTCCCTCGCAGTGTCTCACTCCGAACTATCACTCAAGGTTGGCAGCCCTGAGGAAGTGAGTTGAAATGCCTCTGCACCTGTGCAAAGTGGGGGTTTGGCATGCGTGTGCATGCAAAGTCTGTGCACATGTGCAAATCACACCCACCAAGCCATGCCCACCAAACCAATGGTAAAAGTTTTTGAATCCCACCACTGCTCCAAATAGACATTTTTTGGATTCACTTCCATGAGCTGCAGAAAACTCTTCCTTGTCAGCACAGAAGCCATCAGGGCCAGAAGCAGAAACAAGACAAAACCATTATCAAAACACCACACAGGTGACTTTCATTATCCAAGGCTGAGGGATGAGTGGCAAAAAGCCCAGTTAACCTTGAGGGATGGAGAAGGGTTATACCTTGGGGGAGATAAACACATTTGGGCAAATTTACTTCATGACTGATCCTTGCCAATGCATGAACTCCCTGCTACCACATCTGCAATAAAGACAATTATCTTCCTAATGTTATCTGAATGCACATGTTCTATTTCTTCATTTTCCTGGTTTCTTGAAAGTGTAGGCTGTGCAAAATTGTTTGGAGTCAGGAGCCCTCTAAACATGGATTGAATGAATGATTCAATGAATGGATGAATACATATTCTGGAGTCATCCCATACTCATCTTGTGAAAGTGATCCTTCAAAGGATTATGGCCATGCCCAGGATGGAGTTGTGATACCTCCTGCTCCATTTAAAGATGGAACAAAAAGTCTACTAATTCCTAGGATATACTCAGGGACCCAAGCAAGTGAAGACGACTACTCTGATATGGCTTTAAGTGGACTTCAAGTGGCTTACAAGCTATAACAATTATCATTATCATTAAAAGTATAACGGTCAGGTTCATGCAACCAGATCCAACATGTAGAATTCAATCTCCCCCGATTGCTTACTTCTCTTGGTAACAGATCGATAAAGCTCCATGGAACTGGATGTATGTGTGTGTTTGTGTATGTGTGTATGTCAGTCAGTCAGTCCTGGGTCTCTTGTGGCTGTGCAATGATTCAAGCCTAATTCACTGCTTGAGTCCTAATCTCTGCTTGCTGGGCGTTTTCCAACAAAAACCATAATAAACAAAACAGCCTTGATTAAAAACAAACATTAAAATTAAGCATAACAACCTCATGTCCTTGTCCAACATATTACCTCCCCAGGCATGGGGCCAAAGCCAAGTTTTAAGGCTTTTCAGAATTCTAGGAGAGAGGACACTGTCTGCATCTCTGGAGAGGTGGCATTCCAGAGGGTGGGGCAGAAATATAAAAGGCACAATTTCCAAGTCTTATTTAGTAGAAGGGGCCCGGAGCACATCCCCTCTGTTCAAAATTTCCAGTGGACAGACACAATGGATGGTCCCTCAGATAGCGTTCCTTCTCAATGAGGATCATGTTGAGTGGCTTTCAATTTGGCTTATGAAACACACTTCCCTACATATCAAACAATTGAGTTGTAGGGAGTTTACGTTCCTCACTGCAAACTCTTAACTCTTATTTCTTAAGCTTTAAGATGTGGAAGGAAGATATTTCAGCTGTCATGTCCCCGCCAATTTCAGGCTCGTCCATTCTTCACAATACACTGTTAAATTTCACCCCAAATGATAATGGATGCAAATATTTATGCCATCAGTTTAACACTTGGCTGCTTCCATTGAGCTCTTCATCTGTGGTGCTCAAGCAAATTTGCCTTCATTTCTCTTTCTGTCAACTCTTTCATCTCGCTACAACATTTATTATGCTTCAGAGAACTGTTTTACTTATGCAAATAAAAGAACTCTGGGGTTTGTGGCAAATTAAACAGTAATTGTAGCTGGCTAGATTTTTGTGATTAGGTTAGAAACAGTGCTGTTGATCGCAAACAAATGGAAAACATAATCTGGTGTTCTGCACACTAGAAGCCAAACTGTGAAACAGTGACTTATTAAGCCAGCATATAATACTGCACCAAACATTACACACACCATTTAAAACAGCTAATCACATTTTTTCTTTTCTTTTCTTTTCTTTTCTTTTCTTTTCTTTTCTTTTCTTTTCTTTTCTTTTCTTTTCTTTTCTTTTCTTTTCAGAACCCTCCAATGAAATTTCTCAAAGAATAATAGAGCTGTGATCCATAAAGCACAGACTTTTAAACACTTGCCTGCTCAAATTGATAATTGTTGACTATTTGTTGGCTGCCATTGTATTGAAGCACCAAGAGAAAGGAAACTGTTTCAATTTTATTCATGTTTACATGGAAGGAAGCCCAATTGATTATTGTGGTCTCTGGGATAATATCATTTTGCCAGACACATGCTATGCTACATTTGGTGGGGTGAGATGACATAATTGGAAGCTTTTCTAGCAACCTGTATCCTAATCAGAGGTTCCACAAAAAAAGATCTCTTCAATACACAGTTGCATAATAAATTGAATTAGGACAGAAACAAGAAGAAAACTCCTAAAGATTTCTATTAAATGTGATGAAAACCAGGGTGGTCTAGCAGTTAAAGTGTTGGTAAATTCTCAACCAGACAAGGAGGAGGGATCAAGCAGGGAGATAGCATTGAATCTTTATGCATCTACAAGAGATTTAGTTCCCTGAGTCCCATGGAACCTTATCTGTTTGTTCCCAAGGGAAGGTAAACAGACTGAGAAGATTCAGTCTTCTGAATTTTCTCAGTCAATAAAGTAGTAGTTTGAACCTTTCATTTTGGATGTGGTTGCTTATGGCTGATATAAGGTGTTAGGTTAGCACTGCGGAGACTCCGGTTCCTATATTCTATCATCCATGAATGTTCAATGAATCCCAGAATTATTGATACAGGAAAATTTAGAGGAAGGAATTTTGTACATCCTGAGCTCTATATAAATAAGTTGTCAACCCTTCATTGTACTAAGGAAAAATGATTGTCATTCCTTTGAACTAAGCAAGGTCAGGAAAAGGAAGTATATCTTTTTCTTATCTTTAATTTTGCCTATAATTTATTTAGATGATTATGTCCTACAGTGCTTATCTTGAAAGGGAATTACATAAAGTGTGTGTTGTCTGTGTGTTTATGAGAATGAATTTTCATCTGTTTGTCTCAGTAGGACAATTTTAACAGATTAAGAGTCGGAAGGGACCTTGTAGGTCATCTAGTGCAACCCCCTGCCGAAACAGGAGACCCCACACCATTTCTGACAGATGGCAGTCCAATCTCTTCTTGAAAGCCTCCAGTGATGAAACTCCCATAAATTCCGAGGGCAAGGTATTCCACTGGGTGATTGTTCTTACTGTCAGAAAGTTTTTCCTTATTTCTAGGTTGATTCTCTCCTTGATCAGTTTCCATCCATTATTCCTTGTCTGTCCTTTGTTGACCCCCTCCTCTCTGTGGCAGTCCCTCAAATATTGGAAGACTGCTATCGTGTCTCCTCTGGTCCTTCTGTTCACTAGACTAGCCATGCCCAGTTCCTGCAGCCGTTTTATTGTATGTTTTAGCCTCCAGTCCTCTAATCATCTTAGTTGCTCTTTTTTGCACTCTTTCTAGAGTCTCAACATCTTTTTAATATTTAAATTATATTTATATATTTTATAATTTTTTTAATTAACCCAGTCATTTATTCACCAATGAAATATTTCAGCAAGTTTTTTTTTTAAAGTATGGTTATGCTAGTCAATACCCATAAAGACACACGCGCACACAAATACACACACCTATTTTGTTGGACATTTTGCAGCTCCCAAAATACAGGAAGCAAATTGTCTTATTTTGGTCTTATCAGTATGTGAACTTTGCTAAAAAGGTACAGATATGTAATTAACATTTATCAAAATAACCTGTGGCAAATCAAAATATTAATTGTTCAAATAGTGACATTTAATAAGCATGTTCAATGATTACCTACTCATAGGTCATTTTGCTGCTAAGTACTGCTAAATTCATGCTGCTGAAAGCATGATACAGAAAATAGTACTTAAGTCCTGATACATTGAAAGGATCTCAATAGAGTACTACTGAAATGAATAATTGTGAAAACTTCCTTGTACGTGAGAATGTATGGCTAGTCCATACAAATACAGGTGCAAAATATATTACTTTTGACCTTGTTGTGAGGAAGGTTTAAGTATAGATAACTTCAATCAAAAAGTCATAAAGAAAACAAAATGACCAAAACACCCCCTTACTACCAATTAATACCCAGATGAGCATAGATTAACACTAAGATTAATACTAGACCAACAATCAAGAAATAAAGAATGTCTCCATTAAGGAACTACCAACTCAGAAAAGCAAACAAACAGTATACAACAGCCTAATTAAGATTAGAGAGATTCTCACATACTGTATGTAATAGGCTTCTTAAACTTATCATCAAGGTGGCTTAGGGTGCAAGTCTTATCTTTTTTTATATTCGTGGTGGTGTTACTGTAATTGCTAAAGGAGAGTTCTGTTCTTAAGAAATTATTGGAAAATTTCCATAGAAAAATCCCCAACTCAACTTCTTGGCATTCAGATTGGGCAGAGAATTTTGAAAGCACATTTCTGTTCAGCTCCAGGAGGTATAATAAGCACCTTAGTCTAAACCTTAGTTTCACAATTCATGCCTCATATTCTACCTTAACAAAAGAGATGAAAATGGATAAATGTGTAACTGCCTCTTTTTCCCTGCAGAGCTACAATTTCATTAAGCCTGAACTTTTAGAAATCATATTCTCATAACAAAAGGAAAGAAATATTATCAGGAACTTTTGAAAGGAAATTTGTTTTCTTAACTTTGAATAAGAGTACTACACTGTTAGAAAAACCATTGCACCTGGAATCTAATTTTTTTCCTTCTTCTTTTTGATTGCTTATATTGTTTTGTTCTGAAAAACAAAGGATTTTAAAATAATAACAATAACAACAATAATAAAGAATAATAATAATAATCAAGGAATAGAATGGAATAGAAGCAAGCCACACTAACAGAGCAGGCAGGTGAAAGTTTTCAGTGACATGAGTTTAATCTTAATATTAAAAAGTAACACATGTATGCAATTTTCTTTATTTCATTATCCCCAATGTGTAATGCTTTGTGGGTGATGATGGAAGGTTGCTATTTGAGTTCTTTCTTGACTTTGCATTATAACCAACCCATATGCCATATTTGTCAAGAGGTGGATGGAAGTTTTCCCAACAACATCTACAATTACTAATACTTTGCATATTAAAAACAGCCATTCTTTTTTGTATCCCTGGCACAGAGCCAAATTTACATAAATCATGGCTTGCTTATTTAATCTGAAGAGTGTGCACATGTATTAGTGTTGGAAACAAACTGATGAATTTGCATTTTTAAGGTTCTAGAAATTACAGATGTCTAAAACCTCCTTTAAAAGTTACATTAGTAAGCAAATCAAGTAAATGCAGCTCAATTTTGCAGACTAATTCCATGCTTGGTCACACAGTCAATCTTGGAAATCTGAATATATGCAAATATTAGTTTATGAAAGAAGAGATATTCTGTTGCCTTTAGGATAAGTGCTAAGAGATTTCATTCAGGCTAACGTTTACCTATAATCTATATATCACTATATGAAGATATCCTGATAAATCACTCATATTAACTCCTATCAAAATTTAAATCCATAAATTTGAAGTTGAAGATTGTAGATTAACCATTATGAATACATCAGTTTCAGATGGAAACTATAACAGAAAAGTGACTATAGCACAGCAGTGGAGTGCAGGTTTTCTGTGATTGAGCCATTGATCAAATAAGTATTTCTCATTCTGATTCATGGTTGAATCTGGTTTCAATAATGATCTACAATAATAATGATCTACAGATCTTGAGTAGAACCCCAAAGAGTTCAGTAGGATAGAGACATGTTTAGGACAGTCCTGAAAGTGAAAATCAGCAAAAATCTTATCTATGTTACTATCTATATTAGCAGGACATCATTCTATGTCATTTGAGTAATTTATGATTTCAGAAAATCTACTTTAAAAAAAATCCGTAAGTCCTTTTGTTTAAAACTTTTCTTAACACAGAAAATTCTTGTATCAAACTTCCTCTGCAGTATACATTATCAAGTTCAATTTCACCTGATACCTTTATATCACTTGTATTTTATGTTCCTAATCCCTGTTGCAATATTTTAAAATATTAATTCCATGTGCAACTTCCTTTTTAAAAACTTTTTATAACTTGTCCTTTCAATGAGCATCTTTTCCATTTTTTCCCTTAGACACAACTTTCTTGCTCAGATGTGGGTTTTTTTTGTAATTCTTTGACAGAAAGGCAGGAATTGTAGGTATTACCTGATACTTGAATCCGGATCATGAATCTGGATCTATTTCAGTGGAGATCACAAATATGCTCTCTATGAGACCCACCCTGGTTTTTTTTACATCCTTACCTGCAGACTGAAATCCTAAAGGTAAGACTGAGCTACATAAATCAATATTCCACCCCCCCACAAAACAGTTTTACAGTGTATTTCCCCCCTGTGAGCTTGCAAACAAGATTTATTTATTGCATCTTAATTAAAATCGGGATAAAAATACAGTGCTGTGGTATGCAGGCAATGTTTGAATTTTCTTTTTCAAAAGAGTAAACAAGATATATGTATAAAGATGTTATATTTTAACTGGATATGCTAAAAGTATGTTTATTGCAAAAGCTTTTATGCCACTTCAATCATTTTAAACTCTAAGCAGCTCTCACAAGCTGAAGAAATACCAGAATACTACAAGAGTAATATAATAAAAAATAGAAGCATGCATCAATTCATTATTCAGTCTCATTTAAAAACAGGGCAATGTCACTCCACATCTGGATAAAACAACACAAACAAAGCAAGAATCATGGAGACTATCCAAGTTGCATCTCTAAGTTTTGAAACCTAGCCCTAAATGAAATGTTTAATTCTTCTTAACCATGTGACATCATCCATCACCATTTTAGTCAGACATATAATAATGTATAATCTCAGCTTGCTGTCCGCTTGTAAAAATGAGAAGAGACTCGGTGAAATAAGCAATTTCCCCACAGAAAATTGGAAATTCTGCCAACCAATTCCAGGTGACTCGCCATCAATCAGTGTTAGATTCTCTCGAGCTGAAACCAAAGGCTGTAAGTGCAGGGCTTCACCTGATGGCTAATGGCATATAACAAATACATTCACGAACTATAGAATCCGAAAGAGAATCTGTAATTGTCAGTTAACTTTCAGCAAAGGCCTTCTGAAGAATTTGGTGTAAAATAGGATTTTATTTCACCTCCCCTTCCCTCCCTGGCCTGTCCACTCATGTATTTAGAGGCCTTATTCTTATTATAACATGCTGTGAGGGAGAGAAATTGTTACAAGCCTCTGTATTAACATGTCACATCTCAATGAAGGACCTTCATTATCCAGAGGCTTAATGTGTGATTACATATGTCTTGGTCATGGCATGGATATTTTTATTCCTGCAATTGTTCTGCATCTAAGCTCAAATAAGTTCTAGCTTGCTATCAAACTTTTTTAACGACTTCTGATTAACACTGGGAGGGCAGTTTCCAAGATAATTTCTTTAAAAAGAAATTCACTGCAAGTGTATGTAAAATTTATTAACTCTTTTGACTGTGCACGTCCCCATGTACAGGAGCCAGACTAAGTGGGAATTTACTTTAGAGATAGAAAAAAAAAAGTGTTTGGCAGATAAGAAATCTCGATGGAGCTGAACTACCATCAGCAGGAGAAATTATGATAGATTTATGATAGCAAACTGGCAACATAGGAAAATAGATTTGTCAAAAAATGAAACCCGTTAGGATGTGAAGCTCTGACATAAAAATACACAAACCAAATCTTCTAGCTGAGCTTTTAGGGGAAAGGGGGAAAAGCAGAAGAAAAGATTGAAAACCTGGAAGTCTAAATCCTACAATCAGAACTCTTTTGAAAGATCTGTTGTGTTATTCTCATCATTTACCTAAATATATCACCTCCAATTTCATATCCTATATGCTGGGCAAGAAGTAATCAGCTTTTTAAAAATCATGTTTTCCTTAAAGAGGACAAAGAAATGTTGATTTGGAGGAATTTCAGCCTGCATGTTCTTGTAAATATGATAGCCTCTAAAAAAAAAAGTGGTTTTAGTTACCCCAAAGGTGCATTTTTGAAGAGGCAACTGGACTTTCTGCTTTTTTCTTTGAAGACATTTTGCTTTTCACCCAAGAAGCTTCTTCACCTCTGACTGGATGATGGGAAATGAAAGGATTTATACTCCTTGCAGACAGCTGTTCATTTGCATTCATATATATATATATATATATATATATATATATATATATATATATATATATATATATATATATATATATATATATTACAACTTTAAAAGCACCACTATTATGACGTGGGAAAATACCCGAACAAAGCTGAATGCCAGACATGTAAGTACCCGCGAAAACTTAAGAAAACATATATATATATATATATAACAACAACAAAAACAATCAAATAGAATCTTCTTTCTGTTCATCAGTGTGTCAGTTGGGTTCACATTTCTTTGTGCACATAATAACATTATCATACATATTTTACTTATCTATGTTTACAATCATTCTAATCAGTATTTTATATCACATATATCACTTATTATATTAGCCTTAACATTATATTTATTGACTTTCAATAATATATTTCACATTCATTTTCTTCATTTGCATTCTTTTAGTGGGTTGTTAAGGCCACCTGGAGGTTTATCTGTGTCATCAGGGTCATCTGAGTGGTGGCAATTGGTGTGGAGCCCTCTGGAAACTGTTGAACTGTTGTAGATTGCAGTTCCAAGAAGGCTCCACACTTATTTGCACCACTCAGGGGGACCCTGATGACACAGATAAACCTCCATGTGACCTCAACTCTAATACTTACCTTCTACTGCACCCCCGGTGACTAAAACAATTGAGGCCTGGCAAACCGCTCTACCGTGTGATATGGCAAAACAACAACAACAACAAAACAAAAAAAAACACACCAGGAAATAAAGCACAGGAAAGAGCAGTGTGTGTGTGGGTGAGGCCAAATGCCCCCGGGAACTACCGGTTCACTTGATCTGTTCCAAAACAGTAGAATTCCACCACTATCTTAAACCCTCTTCCTACATTAATACCCACTGTGCATTTGAATGAAAAGTCACCCGTATGTATTTATCATAGAAAATGTCGTCCGCAATATGTATAATTCCCAGTTCACTTAAATAATAATAATAATACAGAAAGGAAGAAAAACAGAAAGAAAAGACCCTGCTATATATGTTCCTCAATCATTCTCATTCATTGTTAAAAGCTGAATTTCTCTAGCAGTAGCTACCATACCTGGGCTAAAGAAATACGTAGAACGGGACACAACAAGCCCTTTGTTACCACCATTTGGTTACCGTTAGATTTTTGCAGCCCAGACACTATAGCAGGGGTCTCCAACCTTGGCTCCTGGAAGCCTGGCGGACTTCAACTCCCAGAGTTCCACAGCCAGCAAAGCTGGCTGTGGAATTCTGGGAGTTGAAGTCCGCCAGGCTTCCAGGAGCCAAGGTTGGAGACCCCTGCACTATAGCCTTATTCTGTCTTTTCTGAGGCCAATAGAGATTTGTTGAGTTGATTGAATTATGCCTTTTGGATCTGCTGTCTTGTTTTTTTTTAATTGCTTTCAATTACTGGATTAAGATGAATGAGTAAAAATCTTTAGAAACTGTCAACAAACGAGTCCCTGGACATCATGCACATTGGGAATGTCACAACAACCCAAAACCCACTACTTTCTCTCCCCCTCCGCATTTTCTCCAGTTTACATGCAAACCTAATAATGACATGTGCCTGTTTTTTTCTTCTTCACAAGAGTCTGTCCTGGATCCATGGATGGTATTCTAATTTAAGATCTGAAAAAGGCTGCTGCTTATAATGAAGCAGTGATAGTGAGATATCGTAATCTTGCAGCTCTGAAAATGTCTTTCTTTCATTAAAATTGTCCTGTTAGCAATCACATGCTGAGCAATTATTCTTGAACTGAAAATTTCAAAGTTTTAGTGAATTAAATGGGCTATGTTCTTAAAGGAAAACTTTCCAGAGAATATCTTTATTTTCATGAAATTGTAGACTATTCCCTTGCCTTGGTGTACATCTAACTTCAAGTTGTGTTAATGAGAGGTGACACATCTACTAAAACAGTAAAGTAAGATGGAGGTTAGCTTCAAAGCTATCAGAAGGGGAATTCTAGAATTCAGAAGTCAACACACTCAGATTTTTTTTTTTTTGCAAAGGTTTATTATATGGTGGCTCCAAACATTCACCTGGCTTTTATTCACTTTTGCAAAGAAGTATTCAATGAAATTCTTCTAAGCTGAATGCAAGCTTTGCATTTACTCTATGGAGCATTTACTCCATGGTATGCAACTATCGTTTTATGTAATTTACCTGACCAAAGGTCTTCTGGTTCACTGCTTTCTCCACATCACAATTGAATCCTTAAATGTAGAAAGAGAGAATTGAAAGGATGTAGACTGGGGAATTCTGGGAGTTGAAGTCCACACATGCTGAGAATGAGAAACATTTCTGTAAAGTTGTAGGAAATGTTTAATAAGTGAAAATGGATAATATCAATGGAATTGTCCTCCATACAAGAAACCATTACTGTCAGACTGTCAAAGTCTACATAATGGTAGACTTTGTCGTATTGCCCCTTTTTGTTTGCAGATGAAGACAAATGGGTAAAAGGGATGCCATATGCTTTCTCAGTGTGTGTGTGTGTTTGTGTGTGTGAGAGAGAAACCAAGACTTTCCATCTGCTGATCTTAAGATCAGATGATCTCGCTTGTTCTTATTGGAGAGAAGCTGATCTGAATTCATCTGTTTGGCACATGGGGCTGTAACAATCTTATTTCATAGGCATCTATAGCAGTGGATGGGGGGACATGATTCAAATCTGAATTGTAATTGCAACACAACACACCGCAGCACAAATAGGAAAGCACAGAGCTTGCACCGTTATAATACGATCCACGTGTTGTCACTGTGCTTCAGAGTGAATTGTAATAAAATAAAATAACAATGGCCGGTGGGTGAAAAGGGAAAAAAAACAACCGTCCCTTCTCTTTGCCTTCCAACTCCCAAGTTTGAAAAAGCTTTGGTAGCCAGGGTGAACTGTAAAATGAAAACCAAAATTTAATAACTGTCAGATACATTATTTCATTTGGTTGCATCCCAGATCTTAAGAGACTGTCGCTGAACTCCAATTTAGCCAAAGATTAAATAAAATCTGATCAAAGATTTATAGAATTCTGGACTGAAACTAAGCAGGCCATGCCATGCCTGGAAAGGTTTTACTCTCAAAAGACCCAGCTTTAAGTAGTGCATTTTCAATAGCACCTGTACCAAAGGAGGAAAATACTGCACCAGCATCTGAGGAATAAAACTGTAAATTACCTGGAACTTATCAATGGCCATAAAATGAATGGACCTATCATTGTGGAGTCATGCTTTATGGTGATGATGGGTGAGAATGGGTTTTCAATTAAAAATATTTCAATCTTAGCTTTCAAGGTCTAATGGCTTCTTCTAAGATCTAAATTTGGCTCATGCAGTCTGCTGAGTGGACAGTTATTTTTAAAGCTGGTAAAGACTCAAAAAAGGAAAGGACTTGATTCTGCTGGGACAAAAGTATCTACAACAATATTCTTTTTGTAACACCAGGTTATGGAACATACAAAAGTGAGCTGCAATGCCCATGCAGAATGGCTTTAACATGTTTGTATGTTTTTGTTGTATATTTGTTCATTTTGTCATGTCACAAATGAACTTTAGAATTATTGAAAACAGATGAATTAATGGAAAGTAGTTATTTACTCTTTTGGCAATATATTCTTGTGTGACTTGAAGTGTCACATACACAAAGAGATGTGTTGATTTTGTTTCCTCTTTCAATCATAAATTCAACGCGAGCGTTTTATGTAGGGATTGTTGAATTATAGTATGTCTGAATGAAAATGTGCAGCTTTGACATATGATTACTTCTCACTTCCTGCCCAAAGTCTCCAGTCTATTTTTTTTATTTATACCACTGTCATATCAAAGGACTCCTGGCAGTCTAAACAAATGAAAAGCATCCGAGTAAACATACAGTAAATATCCATGGTGAAATTAACAATAATACAAGGCAGCAGATGGCATCATCTCAAATTATGCCCTAAACATTCTTCAAAAGAAGTTTTAACAAACTTCTGGAATGCTAAAAGACAGGGGATAACAATTCCGTGAGGTCGACTATTCTATAAATTGGGGGTTGTTCTTGGGAAACATCCATGAGACTCATTAGACTCTGTCTGATGAAAGTTGCAACACAAGGAACAACTAAAAAGCATGCATTTGGGAAAGAGATTATGACTGGAAAACATATTTTTAAAGGAATTGAGAAGGTATAGGTTAAAATCAGAAATTACGGGACATCATAATGTAAAATCATCACTTTGAGTTGTGCCTGGAAATCCACTGAAAAGCAGTACAGAGCTTTTAATGTAAAATCTTTGGGCAGCACATACATTCCAGCAAACGGACCACTTAATTTTGTATCAGTTTTAGTTTTTGATTAGTCCTCGAGGGCAGTCCCACATGGAGTGCACACAGCAGTCCAAATGACAGTGATGGGTATGGTTTCTGAGACATCATCAAAAGGGAGAATGCTTGTTTAGGCAAGACTAATGGCAGGTTGCAATATTTATCTGACCTTGGTGAAAATGTAACCTGGATCTGACCTGTTTGGTATGAGATGGAAAATCATCAGCCTTAGATTAGATTGTGTATATCCCAGCACTGGTTATATTATCCTAAAAGCCAAAAATGAAAAGGATTTTCAAGCAGTAATGTTCTTTGTAGCTCTGGCAATAAAAGTAAAAAAGGGACTAAAGTTACATAGCAATAGCACTTAGATTTATATACCACTCCATAGTGCTTTATAGCACTTTCTGAATGGTTTACAAATGTCAGCGTTTTGCACCCAACGATCTGGGTCTTCATTTTAGCAACCTTGGAAGGATGGAAGGCTCAGTGAGGATCAAACTCCTGGCTGTGGGCAGAATCAGCCTTCAATGCTGCATTCTAATCCCTGGCTCCTTACAGATAACAAAGATCAAACTATTGGTAAAATAAACCAATGAAGGTTGCAAAAGAATGGATAGTGTCTGATTTTTAAGATCAACCAATCACTTTCAAGTGTTATCTCTGGACTTAAAACAAGTTTGTCTAATCAGTGGTTTTTGCATATATCTCTATCTTGCTTATTCTCTGCACCATGGTCCCACCTGTTAGAATGTCTAGCAAAGAGTCCTGCAAACCCATTATTTCAAGATGTTGCATTCTGCCTGCCTTTTCCCATGAATCAGGCTACCCTTCCTCCCTCACTGAATCTCCTTTCTGGGAATTATTAGAGGCAAAATTGTTTTAGATAGTCTTCCCCTCAGCCATCCGATATCTGATGTCATCTTCTCATTCCTCCCCCCGCCTTTTACCGCTTTATTTTTGTTGTGCTTTGTTTGGCTGATTGTTGTTTCTAGCCATTGCTATTTGTTTTGTTTTTGTTTGTTTGTTTGTTTGCTTTCTATGTAACTGAAGATTTTATTTTGTTCTGTTTGTACTTTTTGTCAACCACGGATAGTCATTTTGATTACAGCAGAGTAGAAATGGGTTTAATAAAAGAAAGGAATGAGATCAGTTCTGAATGCTGCTTTTGCATTGTTTAAACAATGCTCAGGAGCACATATATACAAATATAAAACTCTGCAGAAACAACACCTTGCCTCTAATTCTATATATGGCCATATCAATATTATTTTAATGCATTTATATGTTCTTTTCTTTGCACCAGGTAAACGTTTGCAGCACAGACAGCTGTAAAAAGTGGATATGGACTAACCTCTGTGTAATAGTCAAATAAATCATTCGTAAACATAATTAGAGATTTGTAATTTATCGGGTGCCCTGTAGGAAAAAGAAGCATACAAAACATATACAGAATTCTGATTACACTACTCTACTGGAAGTTTCCCTAACTGTTCTTCCTTTGTTGTATGATAAATTGCTTTCATAAAATATCTTCCTAACACATTTACTAATTTTGTTATTATCTAATGTTATTCATTATCTGAACAAAGTAGACCAAATAACTGAATGAAACAAACCTATATTTGTGCGTGCCATTGAGTTATTGTGTTGCAGGTTGTTCTGCCACACATCTTCAGCACTGGGTTGCAATGAAACAAACAAAGCTAAGTTTTCAAGCAGACAGAATACAAATCCAAGGATTTGTCATGAGGTTTAAAAATATATTGCTAACAAACACAAGGAAATCTCTCATAGTGTCAGCTGTATCTATAGCAAATATTATCTGTGAACTGAAGAGTGAGTCAGATTTGTTTATTTATAGATAGAAAGAAAGAAAGAAAGAAAGAGAGAGAGAGAGAGAGAGAAATAGAGATAAATAGATATATATACATACATACATACATACATACATACATACATATATACATACATATAAATATAAATCTGACTCACTCTTACACACACACACACACACACACACACACACACACTGCTCAAGTAATGATTGCTTGAAGTTATGACAGACCTCCTCAGAGCTATTTAGGACCTTATTTCTAAGTTCCACAGTCCCTCCTCATGTTTACATGATTGCATTTTGTGCAACTAGCTCACATTTACAGCCATTTGCAGCATCCTGCATTCATGTGTCTGTGATTTAAGATACTTTTTACCAGAACCTGGAATTTACTTCTAGTTTCCAGAAAGAAAAAATTCCATTGAGTACAATGGATTCACTTAATGACTACTGTGTTCAGTTAACAACTGCTGCAGTCAAAATTGGGTGCAGTGGTAACTTGCTGAACAACTAGCATGACTTATGACCATAGTTCTGGGATCAATTACAGTCATAAGTTGAGGGCTACCATAAAGGCTCATGTAAGAACTGACTTACCTACAGAGTCCTACATATAGAGAAGTATCAAATCACAGAGAAGTATTCATAAAAATGAAGTGCATAAATGGCCTTGAAAATTATGATAATTTGCATTCATAGTCTCTCTCACACAAATATACACTCTTGTTAAATAGCCACACACCTTTTGTTCCTTCCCATATTTTAGCATATTTCACTTTAGTTTTCCCCTTGTAACAGAGATTTGAATTATAAATATTCTTAATATCATGCATACTGCACACTCCCTGATGTTTTATAAAGGAAAACAGGTGCACACAGATACAACATTGATCACATCAAAGCAACTGCACACAGTATTGCTGTCATTGTAATTCAAATAGAACAAAAATTTCCTTCAAAAAGGAAGAAATTGGCACTTTTGAGGATCCTTCCTGGGTCAGAATTTTATGGTTTATTATATTCTTGTTATTCATAATTTACATTCTTCTATCAAGCTAGAAAAATATTTTTAAAATGCTAGAACTAGAGCAATTTATGTACATTAATTTTCATGCATACTTCAAAAAAAATAATGGCAAACTGTTTTTATACAACCACATAAAATTATGATGATTTTTCTATTCCATATTCCTTTAATTAAACATAAGTATATAGGAATGTAGTATATAGGTATATCGGAAGCTGGCATCCTGTAAAACAAGGTATCCAGCATCAAAATAGTGGGTGATGGTAATCTATTCCTTTTTTTTGGGGGGGGGATATGGGCTCCTCTAACTGGCAAAAATGATAATAAAGCATATGGTAATAGAAATCTTTTAAAAATATGGTGGGGGAAGCAATTTATTTTCAAGAAGGTTTATGACAAGATGGGAGTTATCTTGCGAATAAGCAAACCCTGCAATAATAGCAAATATCTGTGGCTCAGGTGTAGGATGAGGGTGGATGTCCATTCTCCAAGCTTGTGAGTTGATTTCCAAACATTTCATTACCAGGGTAAGTAACATCTTAAGTGAAATTTAGGGAATTTCAGTGTTAGTGTTCCTTTGCTTATCAGGGCATTGTGTGGTCTGTCAGTGTATAAGACTTCATTAATTGGAATCGACATGGTAACAGGTCAGCCAATGGGGACTGTTTGGTGACCCAGATGGCTTGGAGCCTGGGCATGACTTAGCTTGACTGATTTGTATATAAGAGTTGCTTTGTCCTTGCAATATAGCCTCTGTATTATATTGCTTCTGTGCTTATATAGCTTCTGTGTTTCTGTGCTTCAGTGCTAGTGGTTCTGATTGCTTCTGCTTCTTGTTACTGTACTTGCTGCCACATTGAAAGAGCTGCATGGGTATTGTATACATGCATCGTGTTTTATATTATTGTATATAAACAAGGTTCTTCTATAAATGAATCCTGATGAATTATTTACTTGTGTGCTGGTTGGATTGCTGCAAACTCTGACATGGTCAGTAGGTCTTGTGATGGGAGGATCATGTCAAGTGTGGATGACATCAGGTAAGGATGTCTCAAAGGTGCTTTTTCAGGAGGCAACTGAACTCCACCCCCCTTTTGCAGATGTTTTGTTCCTCATCTGAGAAGCTTCTTCAGCTCTAACAGGATAGTGTGGAATGGCCCAGTTACCTCCTGAAAAAGCACCTTTGGCACAATCATGACCTAGATGACTGAGAATCTCTATAGACTGTCAGGTGTCTTGTGATGGATCTCCTGATGGGGAAGTCAAACAGAGCCTTTCATGGTAACCATATGCTTCAGAAGGATGACATATTCTTAATATTCCAAATCTACCACAGTTTCCCCAAATTGCTTACTCATAAATATACTACTTATGAGTAATAATATATATTCACTTACAAGTTCCGTTGGATTCAGTGGATATTTTTCTGAGTTGGCAGGGATTGACCTGCCGAATGGCTCAGGAAACAGCTATTTATTTTGGTTGCTTCCAGCTCAATTTGATTGATCTAAAGAAGCTAACCAGAATTGGATCTAGTAAGTACCAGTACTCAGGTTATAAGTAAAAAACATCCCAGGGCTAGAAAAAAGCATTTGTGAAACAAGAGAGTTTGGCAAATCTGAAGCCTCCAAAATGGCCTCAGCCAGGTTCACTTCAGGGTGCATTATTTGGAATGCTGACACAGTGATTTAAAAACAAAAACTTTACCTGAATATGTGTAAAGAAGAGCAGGAAAAGCTGGGGATAGAATTAAATGTGTCATCGGCTTAGAAAACTTATGTTGCCACAAACATTCCAAATCCAACCCCTCTTGAGAGTCATTGACTCTTATCTGCCACCAATTTAGTACTGAATTTTTGTTGACTAGATTCTTATGTATAGGGTTGAATAAATCTATGCTGAAATCTAACCAATGGTTTTGATTCTTTGTGCCTGGCAATGTGGCCATGAAGTCACCAGGAGTTGAACTTAATTCAAAAGAGACTATATTTGTGGGATATAGGATGGGTGATATTTCATAAGAACCTACCTGTCATTCTTCAGCTGTGGTACAACTAGAAATGTCAACTAGTATTGTCTTGCTTTAGGATTCTAGAGAATGTCAGCTAGGCCAAATATGACTTATGGAACTTTACAGCAATCTGAGTTCAAGGGGATTTAGAGCAGAGGTGGTATTCAGCAGATTCTGACCAGTTCTAGAGAACTGGTAGTGGAAATTTTGAGTAGTTCGGAGAACTTACTGGCGATTTTACAGTATTCTTCCCCTGCCACGCCCACCAAGACACGCCCACAGAACCAGTAGTGAAAAAATTGAATCCCACCACTGATTTAGAGTGTGCATTTATATGCAAATGTAGGCCTTTTTCTTGGCTTATGTGGTGGGAAATCATCCTTAAGACTGAGGTGTCAACAAGTGCTTTGTGTGCACATCATATTTTCTCCTTCAAATCCAAAACACTGAATGATCCATGTAGTTGATAACATATGAGTTTACTCTTTTCCGCTTAACTTTGTCTCACTCATTTGCAATTCTTGAAGATTATGTTTTTTTAGTGCACTAGGGTATTCACCCAATGTAAAGTCATCAGATTAGCATAAAAACCAAAGAAACAGAAGTAAAATCTCACAGTATGTGACCCATGTTTCTATAAGGGATTACATTTCTTTACTCCTTCCCCTTCAAGAAGGCATCACTTATGTTCACATTTCTATGAAATGTAAATAAGTATATTGTTGAAAATATTTTAATTTTCCAACTGTTGGTGTCTTCAAGTTCACTGCCTTGACTTTACCAGTGAGATTTGTGCCTCAAAAGAAAAGCTTCCTCTAAATTTGCAAAATATATTTCTTTTCCATGACATTTTCTTGCTTTAGAACACCTCCAAAGGAAGCTGCCCAGGAAACAATGAAATTAAGGGGGGAGAAGAGCCCATGAAACTGGCACTTTCCAAAATACCATCACAGAAAATCATCTTGGTTAAAAGTCCTCTCCCCCCTCAACAAAAGGCTATTAGCAAAAAGGGGTGGGAAGTGAAACAGGTGACATACAGGTGATGGGTATTTAAAATTTAAAATTACAAACTCTGGAAAGACTCTGGGTCTATAAGTAAATGCATGAATACAGTAGACCAGGAATAAGGGCAAATAAAATTGCCTTATAATAAAGCAGATCATTTAGCTCATCAGATCATTTATCTAGATTGACTCATAACAGCTGTCTAGACTCTCAGCATAGTCTCCCAAGTATCCTTTAATGAGGAGCTTCTTCATAATCAAGACTGATAGCAGAAAGAGGAAGACCGGGAGCCAACTTTTTCTCCAGAAGGGGAGACCATTGGAGATGAAGACTAGAAAATCAATCTTCTCCTCTTCCTCCTTCTTCCTACTAAAAAGTGGTGAAGTGGTGTTATAAGAAAGATACAGTAGGCAGCTGACATCAGGAACAGGAATGACCCAGTTATTAATCAGATTCTGGGGTAGGATACCTCTTTAGATTCAGCCATTGCTTGAAGAACTATGACATGGCTACTGACACTAATGCTTAATAAATTGCTCTCTTCTCGATGCCTATTGCCTTTTTGGCTGTTCTTAGTGCCAAACTAACATCTTCCCTGCCAGATGAATTTATTGCTGTTACAGTGATTAAAACAGTGCAAAAAAGACTTTAGCAGCCTTACACAGGACTCCCTTGTCTATAAAACAAATACTCTACTACTGAACAATGGCCCTAAGGAGGTGTTAGAATTTGTGCCTTCTTTGGCGACAATACATCAACTAAATTTACCACCTTGAGCTTTCTGAGTATAAGAATGAATGTAAATATAATATCTAAACATGGACAAATTCACCAGCAATCAATGGCAAAAGGCAACTTTACTTGGAACAGCTTATATTCTGCGACTATACCTCTAACACTATCAAATATTGACATCTGTCTATCCCAGATCCTTGATAGATGGACATAAATGCCAAATGCAACCTGGCTGGCTCTGTGATGGGTAATTCTTCCAACTATAGCAATATTATTGACATAATTCAGGAGAAGGAACCCCATTATCTGGATCTGGAAGAACTTCAGTTTAAAGACTGTATTGAAAGGTTCTTCTTTTTGATAGACAGCGGTTGCAAGTTAGACTGCAAGAGAAATAATGTACCCTAAGGGATGGGGTAAGATAATGTATGTAACTTGCAAATATTGTTCTCCCACCACCAACTGGAAATAAAGCCAGTGCTTAACTTTATATTTCTTCAAAGTATTATCTCAGATTGCAATGAGTAGAAAGAGCAAAATAGTTAAAAGGGAAAGCACTGAGCAGTCTTTACTCTGGCATGATGGCATCCTTCTCCTCAACTGTCTATCAAGGCCAATACAGGAAGATTTCTTACCCAGAGAGGCAACGCCCCTGTGACTGGTGAAACCTAAATGTTACAGCATGTGCTTCTCCAGTGCCTATACTGCAGCGCCTTTGGTCTAATCTCACTATTAAATACCTAAATCAAAGAGGCTAATTCTGTACCTCTTTGTTGTTTCCAGATACTAACTCTAGGATGCATTGTTACCAACATTGCTCAACATTTGTGGGATGGTAGCTCATACCTACTTTGCCATATTAGAGTGCTATGTCATTTGAAAGATATAGTTTTCCACATACTAACCTCTATGCTACCCTACTGAAAGAGAATTCATCAACACAGAAAAAGTGCAGAGAAGAGCAACCAGGATGATTAGGGAACAGGAGACTAAAACATATGAAGAATTATTTCAGGAACTGGGCATGGCAGTTTAGTGAAGAGAAGGACCAGGGGAGACATGATAGCAGTGTTCCAATATTTGTGGGGCTGCCACAGAGAGAAAGGGGTCAAGTTATTTTCCAAGACACCTGAAGGACAGACAAAGAATAATGGATGGAACCTGATCAAGGAGAGATTCAACCTAGAAATAAGGAGAAATTTTCTGACAGTGAGAGCAATCAACCAATGAAACAGCTTGCTTTCGGAAGTTGTGGGAGCTTCATCACTGGAGACTTTCAAGAGGAGATTGGACTGCTATTTGTCAGAAATGGGGAAGACTCTTCTGCTTGGGTAGAAGGTTGGACAAGATGACCTACAAAATCCCTTCCAACTCTAATAATCTGTTAAACACTGGAAGATTTTAAGAAGAGATTGAACAATCATTTGTCTGAAATGATATATGGCTTCCTGCCTGAGCAGGGGTTGGACTAGATACCTCCAAGGTCCCTTCCAACTCTGTTATTCTGTTACCCCCTCCTTTTAGATTTTTTTTTAGATTCTTGTTTTTTATATATTTCTCTGTTTCAATACATATATTTTTAATATCTCCCAGCTTTTCCTAATTTTTGTTGTTGTTAGATTCTCATGTTTTTATTGACCTTTCTCATGCTAGTCTATGACCATAATCAAGATTTCATTGATTAGCAGAGGTTATTCCAGTCTGCACCATGCAGTTTTTGGAGATAGCATACAGCCCCGGATCCTCCAATTATCCAGACTAATATATCCAAAGACCCAGGGAATCCCCAGGTTGCCTCTTATCCCATCTGAAATAAATGCATTCATTGTTACAAAGCAAAGCATCAGCCTAAAGGGTCATCTCAACTTTAAGAAATCCTCTGTGCCCAATGTAGAAATCTTCAGTAAATAAATAAAAAGAAAGTTCAAAGGCTGAAGACGAGTGCTCTGGTTAAAAATATGGACTTAAAAAAAATACAGCATAAGCTGGTAAAAAGCATCCTAAAAGGTAAATATAGTAGTGAGTTACATCATTAATTTTCTTTCTTTTAAAAAAACAATATTTATACTACTCACAGTGATGGGATTTATCAGATTTAACATATTAACAGACTTAGAAGGGACCAGAGTTGGAAGGTTATCTTGTCCAACACTCCCAAGCAGAAAGACCCTACATCATTTATGACAGATGTCAGTCCAATCTTTTCTTGAAAGCCTCCAGTGGTGAAGCTCCCACAACTTCTGAAGGCAAACTGTTTCACTGATTGATTGCTGTCACTGTCAGAAAATTTATCCTTATTTCTAGGTTGACTCTCTTCTTGTTCAGTTTCCATCCATTGTTCCTTGTCTGGCCTTCAGGTGCTTTGTAAAATAGCTTAATCCACCCACCCCTTCTCTGTGGTGGTCCCTCAAATATTGGAAGACTGCTATCATGTCTCCCCTGATCTTTCTCGTCACTAGACAAGCCGTGCCCAGTTCCTGTAACCGTTCTTCATATTTTGGGGGGATTTCTGGAATAGCACCCTTAGTATATTCTCAAAATGTTAAACATGCCCATTACCATTTGCAGAGTGTTCTGATCTTCTCTGATTAAGTACTAAGGTGATCTTGTTGGATTAGGACTGGGAAGAGCCTGGTCGAAGCCTGTTCTTAGTTTTAGAAAGTCACTGAATAATTTGGAGATCAAACTAAAACCAAAATATTCATTTGAATGATAAAAGAATTTGTGTATGTTCTCACTTTTCTACAGTGCGAAAAACGTGTTCACTTAATGCCCTAAATATTGTCTGCCATTAGGGCAATTATGCTACTCCCTTAATGCTTTGGAAAATTTCCCATGATAATGACCAAAAGTGATGCCCAAGCTTTTGACGTGGTTGACATTATTATCTTAACAGAAAAATAACTTCCAGTACAATCATTATTAATCACAAACTTTGTCTATTCTTCCTTATACCAGGAAGAAAAATAGAGACATTTTTTTCTACTTACTGTGGGAAGTTTTATATCAAAATATATTTATATATTTTATTCTTTATAGCATTTACATCTTCCCTTAAAGCATTAATAGAATCCACAATGGACTGACAATCAGAATCTCCACTAGATAATTGACAGTCAGGCTGAAACTAAGCTAATTGTCATGGCCCAGTCAGAGTCTGAATCCGAGGAGGAAGACGAACATCTGACAGGGAGTGGGGGTGTGGCTACATTGGCTGTGGAGGAAACTGGGGAAGGGCAAAGTCTGGCTGGGCAAAGCAGAAGAGAGGTAGAACAAGGGAGAGGGAGTTCAGAGGAAGACCCAGGCCCACTCCCTCTTCATCCTAGGGCATGCAGGGAGGAATGGAGAAGAGAGCAATGAGGGTTGTGTGGCTTACGAGGGAGGAAAGGGCCCTGATTCCCTTCATTAGCCACACCTGGGAATGAACGTTTAAAAGAACTGAATGCTGACTGTGGCAGCTGCTGGGAACAGATGTGAGTTTATCTTGTTAACTTTGGCTATCTGTGTTCCTGGCATCCTCCCAAACATGTTGAATTACTATCATTCCTTCACGTCTGGAATTCCTGATCTTGCCCTGCAGGACTAATTACCTCATCTTGCCTTGATTGGACTTATAGTTACAATTTTTGTTGACCACATTTTGGACTTGATTCTCTGCAGCCCAAGGCTGTTCCTGGGAGAGTTTTTCTCCAGCCCAGAAGGTAACCAGGACATTGGGGGCAACGTTGGAACTAATGAAGGGACTCCTACTGATTATCTGACTGTCTTACCTTTGTGCCATGCCCTGGGTCATCACACTAATCTAATAAAAATAGCAAATGGGGAAAAATAGTTTACTCAGGCTTTCTCAAATAAGTTACCCAGACCTAATCCACATATCAAAGGATAAGGTCTGTAATCATAAATAAAATTCATTAAATTGGTCTCCCAGAGGAACTGCATGTTCACAAGAATAAACATCATAGCTGACACATACCTACAAGTGTCATCCTAGAATCAGCATGTAAACACTTCCACAACCAGGACAAGCTCCCCTATAAAACTATGTCACCGTACCCCATTTTTCTGCAGCTATCCCTAAGGCAAACCCCTTTGCTTTTGGCAATAAATATTTCTCCTTTCCTCACAGCAGTCTGGATTTCATTTTTATTTATTTTTTTGCTCTCAACCTCACCTTGTTTCTTAATATAAAATATAAAATAGCCACATAGAAACTTTTAACATTTGAAAACTGACATTTACCTTGACTCTAAAGAATTATTTTCTGCATTATTTCAGAAAAGGGTCTCATAAGTAAACAACCTAAATTAAATAGTTAATGTCATTCATTTGCATCTCCTTCCTCTTCCAGAAGGATTAGTCATAAAATTACTTTGAAAAAAAAAAAAAAAAGCAAGGTAGAGGGGGAGTATTCATATGTGTATAATTATTCCTTGCTTGTTGATCATCGTTATTTTAAATTTATGGTTGTTAATCAGCCGTTGTGAAGCAAAAGAAATACAACTGTCATAAATATTATCTGTCTGGTAAATGAATGAGCAAGAAATAATTTTAAAGGTTTATGCAAACACATGAAGTTATAATAAAAATCTGTGCAATGATTATCTCCACTTTACCTTAAAAAAATCCTCCTGATAGATGTCAAAGTGACAGAAATTTAAAATATAGAGACAGGAAGAAAATTGCATGTTTGAATTACACATTGGAATCAATTATGGCATGATCATAAAGGTGATAAATAAAAGACAAAATTGCCAGATGTGTAATACGTTTCTTTCCATTCCCACCCTCTCTCATTTGATATACATTTGTGTTGGCTGCTTCTAGAAGGGCAAAATAAGGACCTTGTATTAATCAGTGGATTGCACAGATTCATGTAACAATAAAGAAGCAGAGCCATAGTTGCTATTTTTAACAGGACAGTTTCAGATCATTCAGGAATGTATCATATTATGCTGCAGTCAAGTTTACTTGTTCATTCAAAGTAAATTCATTGTATCTACATACGAATAATTTTCAGAACCTCTCTTAGCTTAGAGCAACATCCAATGAATACATCAGTAAGTCTACAACCACAACCACAATTTCCACTGTTAAGCAAGGGCATCATGAAGTGAATCATGCCCAATTTTATTGCTTTTTTTGTCATGTTTCTTAAGCAAATCATTGCAGCTATTAAATGAATCAGGCAACTGTTAAGCAACTCTGGCTTCTCTGATTTGACTTTGTTACCGGGAGCCAACTGGGAAGGTTGCCAACAGTGATCACACAACCCCAGGATGCTGCAACCATCATAAACACATGCTGGTTGCCAAGTACCTCAATTCTGACCATATGACCATGAGGTTAAGGACTGGCTGGAGTCATTTTTTAAAAAAATTCCATTGTAACTTTGAATGATCCCTAAACAAACAGTAGCAAGTTGAAGAATATCTGTAAGGAAATAATGTGGCCATGAATTCTGGGTTGAACTGAAATGTTCGAGAAAATTTTTTTTACAACAACACTCTCAAGGATGAATTTCAACAGTCAGAGATTCTTTCTGATGTCTAAATTTTTGGTACAGATGAAATGTAATCTCCAGCTCTTAGCAGCCTCTTGCAACTAGACAAGACTTATTGAAAGGAAAAGAGAATTAAATCACAGAAATAGTAGCCACTCGATATATAGTTTATTCCCCAATTTATCACTTGTCTTTTTAACAGTGAGACTTTTTAAAATATCCTTACTGGCCATGTGTTGATGGACTGCAGCCCTACTTACCCATTTTCCTAGCAAAGGAAGAATGCAAATATTCTCTGCTTGTAATATTTTACAAGCAGCCATTCTTTTTCCCAGGCTCTAAGCAGGCATCATTATCCCAATATATTGTGTTCATTGGAGCAAGCAACCAGAAAGTTTCTCTCCTCTGAAATTTGCATTCAAGATTAAAGCCTTCATCTACAGTCCAACTGAGGGGCTTAATTGTCTCCCTTTTTCCTCTGAGGCAACCAAATGGATGGTTGCCAGTGAAGATCATTACAGCAGCTTTTTTTCTTCACTCCCAGAGACAAAGTCATGCAATCAGTAAAACTGACTTGAGTACAAGTGAACTGGAATCTCTATTAAAAGTCAATGCCTGCAGCCTTTTGATATTCTCTACCAAAGTTTTGAACGGAGGAACTGTGGAGATGGTTTCACCAGGAAGAAAAAATTCAACCATTCTTCCAACCCTAATATCATTATGCCTTGTAACTGGATTGAATAAGTAGCTATGGAGGCTGCCAACTGTTGAACAGATAATTGTTCAATTAGAAAAATTCAATTTACATCTACAAAGGTGGCCACCCTATTGCCAAAGTACAAAGACACCATACTCTGCCCATGACCTCAGATCCTTTACTCTTTTAAAGTAATTTACACATGTAGCTCTCTTCCACTAAAGTGACAGAATGCCTATAGTGGATGAAAGAATAGTGTCTGTACCCAGCACTAATTTAAATACATATCTATGATTGTAATTGTAATTCTCTTTCCAACTAACCTTGTAGGTTTGTTTAGAGTCAACTGCATTATTTGCCAAATGGAGTCTTAGAAGTACAATAAATCAAGCTGGTAAAGAAAAAAAAGATGTTGATTGGATTCATTGTCTTCATTAATTCATTGTTTCAACCATTATTACAAGTAATTTTGTTTATACATAATGTTAAGCCAGAGGTTATGAAGCATAATGGTGAGGACCTTCTCCCCTACTCTGTAGACCAGGGGTCTCCAACCTTGGCAACGTTGGCTGAGGAATTCTGGGAACTGAAGTCCACAAATCTTAAAGTTGCTATGGTTGGAGACCCCTGCTGTAGACCTTGTTTTAACCATTATTAGTTGAATACAAAAATGTGGTTTGTACAATACATTGAATACCAGTTCCTGGTTTAAACAGTCCAGTAATGAAAAACCAATGAAACCACATTACGATTTAGCACAATATATGAATCCATCCATATTAAATTGTAAGTTCATATTGCAATGGAGCTACAAATGTGACAAATTCATTTGCCTAAATAGATTCCTTAAATGTTTTTGTTAGTAATGTGTTCTTTGTCTGCTGAAATGTTAAAATTGTAATTCGGTTGGCTCTGTCTAATTATTACTTACTTGCATTGTTGGAAGCTGGTTGATGCTTGCCATATCACCCTGAGAGCAACCAGCATGGTGTGCTTTATCAATATAAGACATTTAATATTCATTCTGAGGCTATCAGTGCTATTATCCCTTGTGTCAAAAGGAAAGTTATAAAAAGCATTTTTATGTTATTTGATTTAAAAAAGCTAAAAGGAAAGTGTCAGCCTTTCCCAACTATCTTATGATTTTGACTTACAAACATCACATGCTTATGATCTTTAATAAAATGTATCCTAAAGTACCTGGCGGACAAAGTGTGGTTTTTTTTTTTTTTACTTGCAATGTCAGACTAATAAATCCACTTGCATAAAGATTGTCTTCCACCCCCATATCTTCAAAAACAAAGCTGAAATAAATGATTTGAATATCTCACTCAAATCATTTTTTTTTTCCAAATCTTTACCTTTGAATAAAATATGGTGGTCCCACTGAACCTTCCTCTATGAGGTTTCCTGTAAAAAGATAACAACTATGTTAGAAACTGTTCAGCTAAACAGTTGAATTGATTCATGGGATTTATACTTTTCTGCTGTCTCTAGAGAATAGTGCAAGGCAGGAGAGTTGAAACTTCACAACCCATTCTCCATCACTCATTATAAAGACTTCAAAAAGAAATTTCTATGAAAAAGTTATTGGCATAATTGAAACAAAACTTTTGGAAGAACCCTCTGAAGATTAAGAAATCCTGTATGAAAAGTTGCCTATATTTAAGTGTTACAGTGCTTTACTGAATTTGGAATTATTATATTGCTCTAATAGCCCATCTTCATTATTGTGGTAGCATGCAGCAATATGCCCCATATATTGTTTCATGAACTCGAGGTTAACTATAATTGCAGCTTATCTGTGAAATACAAGATGAACCTTAGCAAATCAGGAATTTAGAATACTAGGGTTTTTTTTTTTATTCCTGGACTGCAGAATAACAAAGTAGGAGCCCATATACAGTAAGTCATGCAAGTTTGTGCTCATGTCAGAGTAAATTAAGAAATAACTTCAACACTAGCTGTATCTTTACAACCAATAAACTTCATTAAACTTTGACTATAGATCAGTAATTGCCAGTAGTGTATAGTAACAGCTCAGTAGAGGTTCAGCTGTCAAGATCTGGAGAACTTTTGCATATAATGGGTATGGTTTATAATGCAAGGAACTGATATGGAACATGGCAATTACTCCAGTCAAGATCCAATTCAAGACTAGGCCTGTGGGCAAAATATTCCAGGTTCCTGATATCTGAAAGGACTTCAAGGACTGAATTTATGGTGAAAGGATTTGCTAGCCTTCTCCTTTCCCTATCCAATCCCACCCTTACAGAAACGGAGGCTACACATATCAAATGAAACTGAGCCACTATTCATTCCTTCTTGGCATCATTGTTCTGTTTTGCTCTTTCTGTGACATTTGAGTAATGCTGACAGTTTCCCCCTCCCTTGTTGCAAAAGGAATTGTTGAGTAGGAGCATCTGGTTGCTTGGCAGATGCCATTGTGATGGCAGCTTGAAAGCTGCTCTTTAGGTCTGTCACAAGCTTTTGTTACCAAGAGAGTGAGCTGGCTTTTGTGTCCTTTGGGTTGCCATTTTCTATTCAAGGCTGTCTAATTCACAAGGATTTTGTATATTGGGCTAAAGCTTTAATTCCAGAAATAGGAATGGTCCCGTCTCATTTTTCAACCAGAAAGGTTTTGTCTTCAATATCTTCAACAATTGATAATAACTTCTGCAAGACAACTACTACTCCTAAAACTAAAATCTTACGGTATCTCTGGACAACTGCATAACTGGATAGAAGTATTCCTGTCAAACAGACAACAAATGGTCAAAATTGGGAGCATCCTATCAAATTCTGTACCTGTCAATAGTGGTATCTCCCAAGGCAGTGTTTTAGGACCAACTCTCTTCATACTCTACATAAATGACCTCTTGATCATATTAAGAGCAACTGCGTTCTCTTCGCTGATGATGTAAAGCTATTCAACACCACAGACAATACTGCTACCCTTCAAAAAGACCTTGACTATGTATCAGAATGGTCAAACAAATGGCAACTTCAAATCTCAACAAATAAATGCTCTGTCTTACACATTGGCAAAAAAAAAAATCAGAAAATAAAATACAAGCTGAATAGTCAAGACCTTGTTGACGATCCAAATTCTGTCAAGGATCTTGGAGTACTCATCTCTTATGATCTAAGTGCTAGAGTCTCCTGTAACTACATAGCCAAAAAGGCATTAAGAGTTGTTAACATAATCTTACATAGCTTTTTCTCTGGTAACATCACACTACTAACTAGAGCATACAAAACATTTGCTAGACCAATACTCAAATACAGCTCATCAGTCTGGAACCCACATTATGTATCTGATATTAACACAGTTGAGAAAGTCCAGAAATATTTCACAAGAAGAGTTCTCCACTCCTCTACTTGTTGTAGAATACCTTATGCCACCAGACTTGAAATTCTAGACCTAGAAAATTTTGAATTAAGACGTCTTTGGTCTGATCTAAGTATGGTATATAAAATCATACATTGCAATGACTTACCTGTCAATGAATACTTCAGCTTCAACCATAACAACACAAGAGCACACAATAGATACAAACTCAAGGTTAACCGCACCAAACTTGATTGCAGGAAATACGACTTCAGCAACAGAGTGGTCAATGTCTGGAATACTCTACCTGACTCTGTGGTTTCTTCCCCAAACCCCCAAAACTTTAACCTTAGACTGTCTACTGTTGACCTCACCCCATTCCTAAGAGGTCTGTAGGGGGCATGCATAAGTGCACCAATGTGCCTACCGTCCCTGTCCTATTGTTTCTTTTATTTTTCTTATATGTACCAATTTCATGTATTCATAACTATGTATATAGTTATACCTATTATCTTGTAAGTAATTGACAAATCAAAATAAATAAAAAACTGTTATTAGTGGAAATAATAAAGGTCAGGAAGGGAGGCTGGGGTTACAAATAATTGCACTGACAAATGATTCTAGCATCTTTTAATGTAAAAGCACAGACAAATTCATTTAGTTTGGTTTAATGGGTTAGCAATTCACTTTTTTCACTCAAGAAGAGGCAACTTAAAAGGTACAAAATGCATCATCAGAACATGAAAAGCAATATTCAATAAATAATTCATAAAAAAAGAAAAAATATATTAAATGAAAGAACAGAGGAAAAATATCACAGACCAGGACAAACTAAATTTAATAAACTTATATTTTTATGGAAGGCTAGCAAACACAATGGGGTGTGTGCAGCCTTGAAAATTGCAAATACATGGAGCTATCACAGAAAAATTGTGTCCCTAATATTTATCAGTCTCTTAGCTCTTATTGGTGATCCAGTGAGCAGAGGCTCAAAAATCTATCTTAAAACTAATAAAAGCTAGTTCCAATAATTTACTTTGGTCTAAGAAAGAAATAGTCAGCTAATAAAAAAAGAACAGAAAAAAATGATCTAAGTAGCTCTTATAAACACACGGCTGTTGAATTTTTCATTAGCTATAGTTTGGATCATCTTTAATGGCTGGCCACACAATCAGGCTCGAACTGTACAGATTAACCAATAGCCATTTCTCACTTTCTCCCAACTAGAGCTATAGTTAAAGGATATTCAGAATTTTTCACTGGAGTATAATGACAATTGCACTGGATTTCTCAATGTGAAAAAATTGAGTTCCATTCTTCATTAGCATTTAGCACATCTTTTCGTTGCTTTTTATTAGTTTGAGCCTAATGTTGCTGGTGTCAAACCATGTTGGACTCTTCTTCAGAAAAGAAATTGAGATCTCTTCAGTTGGAAGATAACAGAATTGAAATATACTTTTAAATCCTATAACTGATTAGGGTATATCCATGTCTTCAGGATAAATATATTATCTTTGGATCAATTTTGTCTAAATGAAGATGTCTCTCTCTCTCTCTCCCCCTCCCTCCCTGGTGCACTTTAAAAAAACTTAAGAAATACAGGACTTTTTCATTTGAACCATGTGGTCATTGTTCAGTTGACCTACTGCTGGTCAACTAATCCACAGGAAAAAAAACTGAAAAATAAAAACATGGGATCAAGAGAGACACAATTAGGGGAAAAGAAAAGAAACAGAAGGAAAGGTGGTAAATCTGATGAACAGAGACTATGGAACCTATCTCACCTATAGAGTTGAAATTCATTACTGTTCCCTTATATTTAGAGAAGCTCTATGCAAACTTATACATTTGGACTCATTTTCTTTGGATCACATTGTCTGATCACTGATACATTAAAACACATTCCAACATCTAATCTGAGATAGGAACTTGTAGCTGTCTAGATGTCAAACCACAGTTTCTAACAGTATCAGTTGGAGTTAAAGTTCATCAACATAGGGATGTCCACCTTTTGTCTAGACTCTAGACAAACCTAAGTCCTCCTTGGCCATACATAGTTCCTAAAAGCCTTATAGATGAGCTTCACACAAAAGAACCCAAAACTTACTCCAACATTATAATTTTATACGTGATGGGAAAGAAAAGAATTTAACTAGATAGCTAATGTTAATTAACTGTACATGGAAAATTATTAAATCTACTTTTTATTCTGAACTCACTCATTGCCAGTCTTTAGCATATCATTCTTCAGTTAACCACAGCATCAATCGTTTGATTTCTATTTCTCAAAAATAATTGTGATTCTAATAGCGATTAAAGATTGGTGCTTAAACAATTTTCAGCAGAAATGTGATGTAGAAATCTTTTGTCTTTCAAGTTTATAGAATGCATTTATTTTCTTTAAAGACATGTTTTTGTAGGCACTTTTCATTTCTGTTAAACTTTATCTTTCTATTCTGCTGCTTATGCTTCTATAAATCTACAGCAAAGTGTTGCTGCTAATATTTCCCATGTGAAAACTTCTCAAAATTGTTTGCATTATTCTGGCAGCATGTACTCACTGTGTGTGTATAAATGAAATATAATGAAATAATAGGAAAAATATATGACAGACAGTTTGACTTTTATTATTTTTCTTGTTTCAAATTATCTCTCTTTCAACATATCAAACCGCAATTTGTTTTCTTAAGAAGGTTGAACATTTTCCCCAAAGTAAATCTTAATTCCTTTTACACTTTTGGAAAAGGCCATAATCAAACTCAACTTCTTGAAAAAATGTCAAAAGTTCTTTCTTGTTCAAGAAACTGTTTAAGGAATAGATAGATAGATAGATAGATAGATAGATAGATAGATAGATAGATAGATAAATGTGTGTGTGTGGTGTGTGTATATAGTAATACACACACACACACATACTGTACACACACACAAGTTCATTTCGGTGGCAGAAATTATTTTCATACAATTTATTCAATTGCAGGTCCCTATAGCTGTATTATTCACATTCACTCACATGTATTATCATATTATTATTATTATATGAACATTATCATTATCAATTTATTCATATGCATTATCTTATACCATAGCTGTATCATAGATAATGTGCTTATGAAATAACAATCTTATTCTTTATTGGACAGATGTGATTGGATACACGAGGAATTTGTTTCCAGTACATAAGCTCTCAGTGTATATACAGTGTACAAAGTAATATAATTATGATACCAATTATAGAAAGTAATAGGAAAGATGAGAAATATAGTAGTAATATAGCCCTCCTACCATGGGTAAATGAAACAGTGCTGTGGGAATTGTGTATTTAATAGAGTGATGGCATGGGGGAAAAAACTGTCTATGTGTCTAGTTGTTTTGATATGTAATGGCCTGTAGAGTCATCCAGATGGGAGGAGTTGAAACAGTTTGTGTATAGGATGTGAGGAGTCCATATATATTTTCTCAGTCCTCCTTCTGACTGGCGCAGTATACAGATCCTTAATGGAAGACAATTTCCTGATCAGTGGTGGGATTCAAATATTTTTGTCATGGGTTCAGTGGGCGTGGCTTTGTGCACATGCACACATTTTGCCTGTGCATGGATGCCAGACTCACACTTTGCACAGGCGCAGATGTGTTCTAACTCACCTCCTGCACTCTCCCGGTTGCTTCAACAACTGCTGTTCAGTGCTCTGCTGTGCCATGCAAAGCAGCTGTGCTTCAAAATCAAAGGATGAAAGTGAGTATGGGAGCCTGAGCAGGTGGGTGGGCCCAACAGAAGAGTGGTGAAGAGAACTACTGCTCATTGCCACTACTGGGTTGGCCAAATCGGGCCGAACCAGTAGAATAACACCACTGCTACTGGTATTTTAGCTGCTAAAAATAAGTGAAGGAATGTCATACCATTTTTGGTACATTATAAATACATGCCACTCAGAGGTGATATTCAGCAGATTCTGACCAGTTCTGGAGAACCAGTCATGGAAATTGTGAGTAGTTTGGAGAACTGGCAAATACCACCTCTGGTTGGCCCCGCCCCATCTATTATCTGCCTCCTGAGTCCCAGCTGATTGGCTGGGTCTTTTTTCATTGCCCTGCACAAGAGAATGGAGCTGGAAAGCAGGTTAGTGGGGTCAGGAGGGTTTTGTAGTATCCTTCCCCTGGAGTGGGGTGGGAACGGAGATTTTACAGTTTCCTTCCCCTGCCACGCCCACCAAACCATGAAACACCCACAGAATGGGTAGTAAAAAAAAAAAATCAATCCTACCACTGATTTTACTTCCCAACTGTCCAAATTACAATCACATGGCCACAGGGATGCTGCAACGGATGTGTGAGGACTCATTATAAACCACTTTTTTTAATGCCATCATAAATTTAAACAATCACTGAATGAATGGTCTTAAGGGGCCCTTGGTGGTCTCTAAGCTTGGTTATTTTCTTGCAGATGCTTCATTACCCAGACTAAGTAAAGTAAGGAATGAGGTGGAAAGTCCCTTACTAGCACTAATGATGTTACCAACTCTGGATCCCTCATTTCAACCTTCACAAATATTCTCCTTTATAAATGAATGGTCCTAAGTTTAGGACTATCTGTAATTTTCCAAAGACTTGGGATGCAATCTGTTTTGTCCGATTCTCTTCTTAATTGAATAGAAGCCTTTATTGAATATAATCTCATTTGGAACTAATTATAGCGGGAAAGGTCAGTTATAAGATTTTCTGCATAAATGTCAGAAGAATATTGGCAGTATCTTGTATAATTGCAGTTCCTTTAAAGCACATTAGTAACTAGATTTTTTAAAAGGGAGAAAACTGGCAAGGAAGACTATACTTTTATGAGCAGGGATAGAAAAAAAATAACCTGTTGAACATTTTATACCTGAGATGGTTTGTGATCATTGATACAAAAAAACCATATCTAAGGTGAAAGCTAAACTGACGTCTTGTAAGAACAGGTGACAGAATTTAAGACAACTGATGGAAGATACAGTATCAGATAATGCAATGTTTGCTTTTTATATAGAAAATTGCAACTCCTTTCAATCCAGCCAAAACACACAACCTTCTTGCCTTTAGTAGTATCTAATTTTCATTGTTCAAAGGCAAAGAAGCTGTTATCACACAATATATCTGTCCTACATTGGCTGTATGCGCTATGAATTGTAAACCATGACTGAAGTTTATATCTGTTGGGCAAAATGGCCAGTGGTGGTACGTACTTGAGTCCCCATTTTCCAGAGCCCCTTGAAACCTCTTATCACATCATATGGCTAAAATAGTTTAGTTTATTGTCATTGTGCCTCATTCAATGGAATTAAATGCCATCTTCAGTGTACGTTACATAAACATTGGATTAAAATAAATAATAAACTAAAATAAATAAATATTAGATTAAAATAAGGAAATGGCTAGAGGAAATTATAAAACAAAAAACTGAGTTGAAACTGAAATTATTCTTACTAGGTATAATAAAAGGAAACTTCAATAAGAAAAATCAGTATATTATACTCCACATAACAACTGCATCTAGAATTGTCTGCAATTGGAAACAGGACAACACAATTTTAGAATTGTCTAAAATTGGAAACAGGACAACACTCCCTCAGAGGGTATGGTGATAAAAAGGTGCTTGGTTGTGCAGAGATGGATAGATTGACTACAGAACTAAAAGATAAAAGAGAAACGGAATATTACATGATCTGAGACACATGGTACAAATGGTTAGAAAATAGATGTAAAGATTCTACATAAAGGTTACTTAAGGTTACTACATAAAGGTTACTTAAGAGGGAAATATATGTATTTGTATTTGTGAAAAGGTAAATATATATGTAAGAATATTGATATAAAACAGCAATGTATGTTAAGTGGAAAGGAAGAAAAATGAAAATACTACTGTGTAATTTTGAGTGATACCAATACTGAAGCACTGTAAAGATTGGAAATGTGGTGTAAATGATGAAATATGCTTCATAAAAATATTTGCAAAGAAAAAGAAAGAAAATAAACTCAAACATACATCCTTCGCGTTCTATACATTGAATTGAAAACCCCTGATATTGCATTAATATTGCACTCTCCAGTATAATTCAGTACAGTTACTGCCCTGGAATAGAAGCTGTTTTTCAGCCTATTTGTCCTTGTTTTTATTATCTGTTCCTAATAATCCTTTTGAAAAATGGCCAGAAAAATTTCAGTCCTACTCCTTTCATCAGAATCAGTTCATCAACATTATAGCCTTTTGGATCATTGAAGAACAAGAAGTATTATAAAAAAAAATATATCCCAGCTTTTTAAAAAATGGTCACCTGCAGTAAATCATGGTTAAAAAAAGAGTTGTTAGTGTGACAAGTGATTTAGGTAAACTAAACTTAAAGACATATACATTTGTTAGAGTATAACCTTTCATGGATATCTGCTTCAGGAAGTATACATAGCATGGTACTGAAAGAAATGGCATAGAACCGGGTAGGAAGAATTAAACAGATGATATGATTATGCCTTGATCCATGTTTATCTCCTTTTGGAAATAATATGTGAATAAGTAGACTATTTCCTATCATTTTAATGCAGGATGTGCTGGCATGGCCACCAACTTTCATGGCTCTTTGCTAAATACGCACTGTCTCCAGTGATAATGGTGTGAATTCATCCTAAAACGCTGACAAAATGTTGAACTATATTAAAATGGCTATGTAGAAGTAATTAATTAAGGATGTCTGCTTATTTATCATCACTGAAGTCATTTCTGCACTTTTCTTTCCCCTGTTCGCTCTCACATTGATATAATAGCTTGATGGGCATCCAGATTTCTTGTAAGAGCCATTCCTGTTGGCAATGCCACTGTGTAATTGGCAGAAAGACACCACTATTTTGTGTTTTTATTCATCATTCTCACCCAGGGCCAAAACTGAGAGCTAGGTAAGGACATGAAGTGATTGTCAGAAGGAATGGAGATTAGAATGAATTAGAGCTGAAATTACTGGGAAGCCTTTTTCTGCCCTGACATAATTTCAAAATTTGTTGGGTTCTTTCCTTCAATTCTCTAGAAAAAAAATCAGATATTTTTTTTTCTAAATATGTATGAGAATCAATATTCCTCTCTCTCTCTCTCTCTCTCTCTCTCTCTCTCTCTCTCTCTCTCTCTCTCTCTCTCTCTCTCTCTCTCTCTCTCTCTCTCTCTCTCTCTCTCTCTCTATGCGTGCATGCACAGTGCCATAACATAATGTTGGTTGGAAGCAGTGAGAAGAATAGAAAATAATAGCGGAACTGCTGTTCACAAAATGCCTAAAGCCATAAACCTGGGCTAACAAAATCCAATCACTATGTTCAATATAATATGCAAATTTTATAATGGCTTAATGGCCTGCTACACACCATACCACTGCAGTCCTACAATATCACCTAATCTCATTTTAGCTTTGTTTAGCATATGCTGTGAACCAGACAATGAGTTCAATTAGCCATACTGGCTAGGATGTGACATTGCATTCAGACATAGGATGGATGGTTTATTTGCATTTGGTAAACTATAAACCATGATTTATAGATATGTGTAAAGGATAATGTTGTCATTGATTCCCATAGTATACCAAGCCACAGTTCACTTAGCCAACAATTTGCTGGGTATTCTAATAATGAAGTGCAAAACTTGGTTCACAAGCCATACTGGCTGGATCCATTGAACTTCTGAACTATGGAGAAACATAGGGTATTATATGAATTGATGTATTAACCCACAGCTGGGCTTTAAATCATATATTCATAATCCATGATTTACATTATCTAATGGCTAGGTTTACAAAGCAAACCATGTTATGGCTTTGTGTCATGTGAACTGGGGAGACAAGTGACAGAAAATAAAGCAACCTGGAAAAGAAGAAGAAGAGGAAGAGGAATTTACAGAATAATAGAGTTGGAAGGGACCTTAGAGGCCTTCTAATCCAGCTCTCTGCCCAAATAGGAAACCCTATACCATTGCAGACAAATGGTTGTCCAATCTCTTCTTAAAAACCTCCAGTGTTGGAGTACCCACAACTTCTGGAGGCAAATCATTCCATTGATTAATTGTTAACACTATCAGGAAATTTCTTCTTAATTCTAGGTTGGTTCTCTTCCTGATTAGCTTCCATCCGTTGCTTCTTATCCTGCCTTGGAAAATAGCTTGACTCCCTCTTCTTTATGGCAGCCCGTTGGATATTGGAACACTGCTGTTATGTCACCCCTAATCCTTTTTTTCACCAGACTAGATAAATCCAATTCCTGCTATAGTTCTTCATATATTTTAGCTTTAGCTTCATCCCCTAATCACCTTTAGCTTCACCCCCTTGATCTTCTCTGTATTTTCGAAGTGTCAACATTTAGACTTGTCTGCAACTGAACGTAGAAATTGATGCATACCTGTGCTGCAGAGGGATTTATGGGTAAACATAGGTTGCAGATGATTGAAGACAGGCCTATACATACACCTCCCCAATCTCAACTTGGCATTGTATGGAAATGGGTGTCCTACATATTGACTGGTTGATCCAACTTTTTGTTGGGAGGCAGGTGGAAGGCAAGGCACATTCAGACGACAAAATGGAGCAGTTAGAAGATTTAAAAGTATAAAAGCAACAGCTATGCAACCATGTCTGAATCACAGGTGCATAAGTGCATAAGTTCCTTGCTATGCCTGGACACTGAACTCTGCTCTTAAGGCAGCAGAAGGATGATTCTCTTCATCCCTCATCAGCAACTCCTCTGAAATGAAGGATCTGATCCGGGAAGGAATTCTGTTAAAAAATTGAACCGAAGTTTTTGTACTAAATATAATTTATTCTCTCGTTAATGTGTCAGCTTTTCCATGGAAAAACTGTAATCAAAATTTCCCAAAATATTTGGGATGACAAATGATTTGCATAAGTACTTCTGGCTATGTATATTACACACCTACCATTTTAAGATTTAAACTGGTAATTTGGGGTTTAATTCATATCCACACATGCAAATCTTAAAAACCACATAAGTACTCCCCCCCCACTTCATTTATTAAATGCTTGGCAAAAATGTGCCTCAAATTGGTGACAAAATGCCCAGAACTTTAGTATGTGGTTAATTTAGCAAACTTCTTTCTCATTACAGGAGCTATTAGAAGAAAGAGATTTTAATTAACTTACTGGGGTTTTGGTCATACTTCATAGAGATAATCTATCATTTTTATAGGCCATCGAGAAGTGAGTTTTTAAGAAATAAATAAATATTTGATACTGGACCTCCCCTTGCAAATTATTTCTAATAATTGCTTGTTCATGGTTCAAATGTTAGGCACCACACCATGAAGTTTAATTACAGTTCTGTTATAATATTAGACTGGGAAAAACAAATAGTTCATATGGAGTCCATTACTCCATGTTTAAAATCTTCTCAAGTCATTTGACTTACAACAATAGTGCTTTTATAAATGGATTATTAATGATCATTGAAGAATACGTGAAATAAATTCATTAGATTGAAGAGCTGTGCAAACATTTGAAAGGATGCTGCAGAAGCAGTTTTGTGAAATTATGTGGCTCTCATGTCTAAAGAGTGGCATGGCCACCTTTGCATTACTTTATTAGAGTAAATGAGATTTTCTGCTTGCTTAATACTCAAGCTGGCTGGAGTTGAGAAAAATGCCAAGCTGTGAATGAGCTGTGGTGTTAAGGCAGCATATTGACCATCTAGAGCCATGATGGCGAACCTATGGCACACATACTACAGGGGGCATGGAGAGCCAGTTGTGCTGGCATGTGAGCTGCAGGCCAACTTACCTGTATGCACGTGCCTCCCAGCTGATTTTCAGCCTGTTTGAGGCCTTTTTCAGCCTCCTAGAGGCTTGAAGAAAGTCTCTGCAAGCTTTTCAGGATGAATAATAGGCCCATTCCATCACTTCCTGTATTTCTGGAAATACCGGAAGTGATTAAAAGGGCCTATTTTTGGCCTGGGAGGTCAAAAAAGACCTCAAACAGGCCGAAAATCAGCTGGGAGGTGCAGTGCAGGTAAGCGGGTGTGTGTGGGGGAGGGAATTTGCATGTGCATGCACAGCGGGCATGGGGGGCATGCACATTGCCTTCTGGGTGCTGGCACATGAACGTGTGGATGAGCACATGCACAATTTTTGGCACAGGAGCTCAAAATGGATAGCCACCTAGAGCTATGGAGAGTGGCACTAGAACGGTCAGAGTGCAAAATTGCAGGCTAATTCTGCTGACTGCCAGCAGTTTGATCCTGCAAAGCTCATGGTTGATTCAGATTTCCATCCTTCTGAGGCCAGTAAAATGAGGACCCATTTTGTTGGGGGATATGCTGATTCTGGAAAACTTAGGGCTGTAAATCTCTATGAAGCAGTATATAAGTCTAAGTGCTATTGCTAAGTGCTATCTACCTCAATGACATGGGGTGAATAACCATTAAGGCATCTTTATACAGATTTTTCAACTAGGCCAGTATGTGTGAGAAGAACAATGTCAACTATTTGGCAAGTGCTTACAGTAAAAGTGTTCTTTTCCAGTCATAATTGTTTATTATTAAAATTTATTGACATAGATGGAGCGGGAATGCAAAAAGACTTTGGCAACTGAACTAATTTCAGTTTAGAATTGAAATAAATCCATGGGTGGCTTTTCAACCAATTTTTGGGGGGAGGAACTCAATTCTGACAATTCGATGAGGATTGGTCAAGTGCCTGCTAATGTCTTCATATTCGTGATAGCTTCCTAAAATCGGAATAAAAGTCACACTAATTTATGGCACTAAAAAGTATTCTACCTGACTCAAAATATGTTTGGAAGGTGGAGGACAAGAAGGATCAACTGCAGAGAAACTGTTTCTTATTCTCGGACACCGATTGGAATATCTAATTAAATTATCTGATTCAAAAATCAACATTTTGGGAATAGGATCTCCAAAATATGTCACGTGAGCTTTTGCAGCAGAATTGTACTGGCAAAACATCATGACATCATGAGTCCTTCTTTTTGACCAAACAAGAAGTAAGTGGTGGCTTTGTTTCTGCAAGTAATCATTATTTGAGAAGCATGTTCAATGTTATTGGGTCTTCAAGAGAATTCTGTTATAGGAAGTCTAGTTTTTTCATCCACTTTCTCTTTCCAAAACTTTTTCTTGAAAGACTGGATATGCAGGGTTGATTAATGTAATGGTTTTGTGTGTTTCCAAAACACAACATCCTGGATGAAATTATTAGAGATGGGTTTGAGTATCTTTCAAGGAGCTAATTGACTGCACAAGGTACCTTCACTTTTGATGTTGTCATAGTGCATTAACTCCTTCGTAGATCTAGTTTGTTTGAACAGGAACTCAAAGAGTTGAAGAAGTACCAACAGATCTGAGCAATAGTAATACCACCTGAATCAATATCTTTGACATCTCACCACAGGAGGTTGCAAGTTGAATCTCAATAAAAGGACTTTTTTAAAAAAAAGAAAAGAGAAAAGAATCAGCCCATGGTCAACAAAGGGGATAATAAGGCTTGTTGTTGTTGCAAAGTCATGTCCAATCCATTGCAACCCCATGGACAACATTTCTCCAGACCTTCCTGTCCTCTACCATCTTCTGGAGTCCATTTAAGCTCATGCCTACTGCTTCAGTGACTCCATCCAGCCCCATCATGCTCTGCTGTCTCCTTGTTTTGCCCTCGATCATTCCCAGCCTTAGGCTCTTCTCCAGTGAGTCCTTCCTTCTCATTAGGTGGCCAAAGTGTTTGAGTTTCATCTTCAGGATTTGGCCTTCTAAAGAGCAATTGGGGTTGATCTCCTCTAGCACTGACCTGTTTCATCACCTTGCAGTCCAAGGGACTTGCAGGAGTCTTCAGTAGGCTTCGAAGGCTTCAATTCTTTGGTGCTCAGCCTTCCTTATGGTCCAACTTTCACAGCCATACATTGCCACTGAGAAAACCATAGCCTTGACTATACACACTTTTGTTGGCAGGGTGATGTCTCTGCTTTTTAGTATGCCATTTAGAAGACTCGTAGATCCAAAAGATCCTTAAATCCCCACTCCCATTTGGTTACTGCTGCTATACTGCACTTAAAAATCCTCTTATTACTAATGTGTGTTAGAAACTGTTGAAGTAACATTGGAAGTCCATGAATGATGGCTCAATGAAAATGGGGATTTCACATAAAGGACCTGACCACGCCACATACCCAAGGAAGCCCAGGAGGAGCACACTTTTTCCATGTGAATATCTCCAAAACTGTCTTCTCCTTTAAGAGAAAAAAAAAATGAAAGAAAATTTATTTTCATTGAATTGAATGAAAGTTGGTGTCAGGGCTCCAACAAATCCACCCTCATTCAAATCAAAAGTCTCTAGCCACATCTCAGAGAAAAGAAAATTGATTTATTAGAGGTTGCCATGCTGGCACCCCTTGACCCTGGTCTTCCTCCCAACCCATCAAATTGACTTCTCCAATGGGACACATCCATCTCCAAAGGCATCCATCATGCTTTCCAATAACCTTCTTATGCTCTGACAAATAGCTTATTAAAAAAATGGGAGAACATTTACTTGGATGATATTAATTGAAATGTAATGACTAACATGGGATGGGACTATCCTTTTGTTCCTGGGAAATTGTCTCAGTACATCTAGATGATATGAGACAGAAAATTATTTTAAAGCACATTTGAATATGGTTTGTGAATACATCCACCCCCATCATTAAAAGGTAAGTAAATCTTGTAGCATATTGGTAGCTTCTGTTAGATGGATTGAAAAGCAATGACAGCTCTATGCATGCTTGCCTGAGTTGCCTCCCATATGGCTGCTCTGTAGATTTATAAATAGTGCATAAAAAAAAAAATAGAAGAACAGGGGGGTGCAGAAAATCCATTGTACATTTCTAATTATTTCTCTCCGACTGACTCTGACTTTCTATTGCTTTAGAAAGATGGCAGCATTAAACAATATTGTAATCTTGTCTGGCTTTTAAAATCCAAGATATAATAAAACAGGCAAGTTCCTGAAAAAAAAAAGATCAAAATACAGCTGGAATACAGAATGAGAACAGGTGATTGATCTTGGAGTGGGCATCCAACAGAGCAGCGAAATCTTCAAGTAAGATTGCTTTTTTTTTTTTTTCCCCTTCTGAAAGAGTCTTGATTCAAAAGGATTTGAGGAAAAGCTAAATGGTGCAGTTGGCAGAATGTATCTGCTTTTTTCAGAGGATTGTGCTGTGAAAGATGTCAAATTTGGCAGAAACAAAGGCAAGCTTTGTGACATTGTTGTTTCTCACCAATTGTTGCCAAATAGATGTTGTATTTAGTGCTGGCAGGACATAGAGTAACAATATAGTTTTGCCCAGTCTCCTGTGAACAAGGCCAAGCTTTAATCAACTACAACCCATTGGAAATAGAGACCACCTGCTTGGAGAGTGGAAATGTAATTTTGCCTTCAAAGCAACCCAGAGATCCTTCCAATATGGGAGGATAAAAGTTCACATCCATGTGAAAACTTTCTAAATCTCCCAATACAGAAAAAAAAAAAAATCAGATTTTTTTTTTTCTATTTAGAAAGTAGAACGCTGGTATTGGGGACAGGTGATCTTTAGCTTTCAGTAGCCAATCAAATAATGAACACAAAATTATAAAAGTCCAAGTTATGGTTTGAAGAGAAATTTTTAAAATCCTGTCTTTCAAGTGCATATGTGTTTTAGGCTATCATTCTTTCATAATGAATTTTCTACAAACAATAAACATAATTAAAGGTATAAATAAAAATATTTTAAACAGCTGAAATAATTTCTAAAAACATAAATTTTGCTTTCATTTCTAACGATAAAAAGAGTAGAAGCTAAGTGGAAATAGCTAAGGATTGTATTACCTAATTTATCGACAATTTTATGTTATCACAGTGATGAAAGTAACTTTAGCACCAATCCTTGCATTTATGACCTTTGCAAGTCATTCTGTAAAGCAAAATAAAGGTAAATAAGACTGTAAGCACAATTATAGTTTCAGTTAAGTCCAGCTTTGTTTAATGACCAAGTTGCCACTAGAATTCCAAAGCTTGAGAGTTACAAGGAAACAAGAACTTTTATGACTGACCAATGAACTTTTTTCTGAAAGCTTTAACTTGAAGATCGTAGTACCCATGAAGATTCCTACTTGGAGAAGTAATTTCTGAAATAGTTGAATTCCAAGACATTTTGGATTTTAAACACTAATGTCTTAAATTATGTTTAGAAAAGGAATGGCAACCAGGAGAAGAATTTTCAGTGCATGCATTATACAGTTCTGAATCTTGTACGAATTAGCAACCTTGTTTTTGGTTAATTGCAATTTTTAAACTGGAGGGCCCCATAAGAGCACATAGCAACCAACAAGATCTGATGTGACTTATGTCAAACCAGGATGGACCAGAAATGATTATACGTGGCACATTTATAATATTTTGACAATTTGTCCCATCTTCATAGCTGACATCTGGGAATTCCATTTTTGAGATGCCAGCTAAAAATGCAGGAATCTTGAGAAGCATCACTGACTTGCATTTTGCTAAGGTTCTGTTGTGGTTAGCTGGCAGCAGGTGCAGATGGCTGAGGAGAGCAAGGACTCTGATGAGGGGCCAGGAGTGGACTGCTGCCTTCAGAGATTGGGGGGGGGGGCTGGCAGCAGTGATGAAGAGGTTCCCGAGGAGCCTGTGCCAAGTGCACATGCACAAAGGATTACTTGGAGGAAAGAACAATTACAGAACACAGGTGACTCGGGAGTAAGGCTGCAAGGTAATGGCCCCTCCCTCAAGAGGATAAAAGCCAGGTTTGGAAAAGCATTCTTTGCAGACAACAAAGAAGCTCTGAAACTCAACTGGTGGACATCTTAGTTCGTGTTTGGAGAATTTTGTAAATTAGTTCTTATCTCTGGCTTTTTGGTAGCGTTGACAAACAACTTGGCAAGGCTCTTTCTTGTTGGAACTAATTAGTTGGAAGCAAAGTTCTTTGGAAACCCAGTTGGGTCTGAACAGGTTCTCTTGTTCTTGTGTTCTAAAACCTCTAGAGTTGTAACATTTCAGCATCATAAAGTCCTGGTCTATCAAACTTAAAATAAATCCTACTTGGCTATTGGTCTATTAAGTGTTTAGCATAGCTTTACCTAGCTATGAGGAACAATACATGAGACTGAGATTCTAAATTTGGAGTGGGGGGGCTCTGGAAATATGAACACCCCATAAAATTGGGGTGAACTGTGGGGTGGGGTGAAAAGTGGGGTGACTGACTCCCCTCTTTCCATTGTTCCCACTGCTAATTCACTCACTTCTTCTATGATGCTCATTTTTACCACCTTCATGAGAGATTGTGAAGAAAATAGGGAAGGACTAAGGGTCAGAAAACTTCTCCTTCTTGCTTTTCATTTTGTGGCAGCTTGGAGAAAAATGGTAAAAGGCAGAAATAATAAAACAAGAGAAGAAGCAGGGCCAGGAAGCCCTAGAGAATGCCAGTAAAGGTTCTAGGGTGATAGCCTTGTCAGTTACTCAACAATGGCTACTCCTGAGAATAATGGAAGATCCGTAATGCCTGTGTTACTGCTCATAAGAGCTAAAGTGAAACTGTAAGATTCAGGAGAAAATGTGGATAGGATGAAATTTTGAAGCCTGTCTGTATCAGGGTGGTATTGGTCCTTATTAGAAAATTATTTGATGATAGACAAATGAATTGCTTGTTAGTGATTGTGAATGCTCTAAAATCTTCTGTGAAGATGAGAGAAATGTTTGTGAGAATCAAGAGGTTAAGTCAGTCAAAAATTGCAAAACTGAAATGAAGACTCATCTAAATCCACAGTACAAGTCCATCTTGCTATTGATTGTGAACTAGCAGAAAAGTTTTTTAAAGGTGTTGGTTACAGGATTGTGTCTGATGATTGCATTTTATTGTTTAGATCTGTGATGGCGAGCCTATGGCACATGTGCCACAGGTGGCACGCAGAGCCATTTGTGCCAGCACACGAGCTGCAGGCAAACTTACCACACTGTGCATGCACACGCCTCACAGCTGATTTTCATTACTTCCTGTTTTTCTGGAAATACCGGAAGTGAGGGCCTAGTTTTCATCCTGAAAAGCCTGCAGAAGCCTTCCTCAAGCCTCTGGGAGGCCGAAAAAGGCCTCAAACTGGCCGAAAATCAGCTGTGAGGTGCAGTGCAGGTAAGGGGGCAACGGATGGGTGGGGATTGTACATGCATGCATAGAGGGCGTGTGGGGTGCTGGCATGTGAGCATGCAAGTGTGTGCACAATTTTTGGCATAGGAGCCCAAAAAGGTTAGCCACTACTGGTGTAGATGTTGGAGAACTGTGTCTTCTTGATTACTAATAATGGGCTTCATTAAGCCCATTGAGGTCCATAGAAATATAAGTATAGACTGTCTTGGAGTTTATCTGCTACAATGTCCTACCAGTCAATGACTACTTCAGCTTCAACCGCAACAGTACATGAGCACACAATAGATACAGACTCAATGTTCACTGCTCCAAACTTGATTGCAGAAAGTATGACTTCAGCAACAGAGTGGTCAATGCCTGGAATGCACTACCTGACTCTGTAGTTACATCCTCAAACCCCCACTCCTTTAACCTCAAACTATCCACTACTGACCTCACCCCATTCCTAAGAGGTCTGTAAGGGGCATGCACAAATGCACCATCATGCTTCCCATCCCTGTCTATTGTCCCCATTTAATTGTACCTATTTTCTGTATTCTTACTCATGTTTATACTTGTACCTATTATTTTGTAATGATTGACAAATCAAATAAATAAATAAAATAAAATATGCTGACATTGTAAACAACTCAAAGAGCTCTGTAAAGCATTTTGGAGCAGTATTTAAGTCTAAAGTTATTGCTATAATAAAATAACAGGAGACAATAATTGGAGAAGGAAAAAAAAAAAACCAGAAGAATAGAGATGAAATAAAGGGCTTGGTTGGACCTTGATATTGTGAAGGGACAGCAGAAAATTTAACCAGAAAGGCATATAGAAAAAGGGGTTGGTGAACTTTTTAATAACTTCCTTTGACAATTTCATCAGAACTAATAAGGATGCCTATTAGACTGTTTTTATGTTGCCTGAACTTCTCTTGGCTTCATAAGTGGGGTTCACTATTTAATCCAGATGAGATGGATTAGACATCCAGCACTGTCATGGAAAACAAGATTATCTGCTAATGTTATGTTGGTTGCTGAGGCAATTGAGCTGATGCTGAGTAAAGTTTAGGCTTCAAGTGCCAGATACAGTGTGGTTCAATCTCTGAGTTACCATGGATTCAACTTGACAGTTATTTTCTAAGACTCCAAGTGGATTCAGGGATCATGATACAGCACTGACATGCTGTGGCTAAAGAAAGAAGATAAGAGGTTAGGCTAACCAACATCCGCTTAATATTTAGCTATAAAACACTGGGTCGGATTCAGGAAAGAAATAAAAGATCCAGGTAGTCAGTTAGTCTCATTGTAAATCTTAACAATATGATAGAGTTGGTGTCTAGGAAATAATAAAAAAAGGAAATATCAAATCCTTATATGCAGCCCATTTTCTATTTTGGTCTTTGCACAACTTTTATTGTTGCTATTGTCATGGTGGGTGGGAGGGAGGGAAGAGTGTCATTCAGCCTTTCAAAGTGCTCTGGAGAAAAAGAAAAAAGCCCAGGGAGTCTTGGAAAATGCAAAATGATGGAGAGTCTGACATTTATTGAAAAAGACATTGTCACCTCAGTTGTAATTAAATATACTTAGTACAAATTAAATCTATAGTACTGCAGACCTTTCCATTTACATTGCAAACTGGCACCTTCAAACATTGGAAGGATAGTTTATAATCATGTTAAAAGAACTCTCTCTCTCTCTCTCTCTCCCCCCCCTCCTTTATCCATATATATAAAAAATGATTTTTGCCTGTGAAAATAAGACAGTAGAACATTCACAGTGTTAAAATGAACCTTGTAGATATCCATGCCACACTGTTTGTTGGTGCTGTTTATGGCAAACAAATTTCCATCCAAAATGCATTTGCTCTATAATAGCTAATTTATAATCTTTTCAGGTGGGTCTCCCTAAAGATTTTGTCCCTTGTCTAAGCCTTTATCTACACAAGCCAGAAAATGAACATTTGTCTTGGATGTTTGTTTCCAGTTTTAGATTTACTACTGTTCACATTTTCACATATGCCCATATTTTCACACACACTATAATGCACCATAAAGAATCATTTAAGATGTACTCTTTATTGGTTGGCTAGAGCACCAAGTAGAAATAAATTCTCAATGCTAAAACTGAATGTTAATTCAGTTTTATATAAATTCTCAATGCTTTAATTTTTAAATAAATTCTCAATGCTAAAACTGAATGTTAATTTTTTTTTAAAGAAGCAGAATGTAGGGCAAGTTTGTGACAGCTCATTTGCTCTTATCGTTTTCCTGTTAACCTTCAGAGATCCTGCTTTTATTTTTCTTCTTCTCATTAGAGTGTAAAGTTTAATAGCAATCATTAAAAATCAAGAAGGGAGAAGGAATGCAAAATGAAAGGAATTTGGCATGTACATACTTTATCTGTCAGTGGCTTTGAATGTTGGAGGATTTATGAGAATTCATAAGAATTTACAAGGGAAATGGAACATTTCATTGGAATAGCACAATTAGCATCCTTTGTTGCTTTCCAAGGTACTGGATAAAGAAATGAAATTTCCATTGACATGTGAGCATCAAATATTACATTTCATTGGTCTACAGCTCAATATATCTTTGCTGAACTAGGATGCAGTTATTTTCTTGAATTATACATTGTCTTGAAATGAGTTATTTCAATTCAAAACCTGTATCTCCCCCATCCCCCTCCAAAATTCCTTATTTGGAAACGGTGCTTACAAAGCAAGTGAATTTTTGAACATAAATATGTTTTTATTAAAAAAAATTTTTTTTGCAGTCTGCCTGCATAGTTGTGGCTTGGTATCACTGCCCACTCCAAAACATAACTTTTTGAAAATTATTTTAGGAAAAACTTACTAGTTAGCCTTCAATGTGCTCCAAGGAAGTTTTAGTTTGCTTACGGCTATATTTTATTCTTGAATCAGATAGATCTGTACATTGGCTCTAAGGCATAGCTTCAGGGGATCACCTATGGCACTCCTATAGCATAGCTATGGGGAAGAAATTTTGGTAGATTAGCTACTTTGCAGATACAAAACATTTCAGATTTAATACAAAATGTAACTAGAAATTTTTTCCCGCTCTAACATCCCAAAAAGATGCAGTTGGTCAATATCAGCAATGTTGAGATTCAAGGACCAAGGATAGGACCATTTAAGGTACTTCCAGTGTTTTAAATTCCTTTTGACTTACTGATTTATTGACTGAACCAAAATGGAGCAAAGCATTGCTTAAAATGTGTAACCTTCAGACACCATGATGACAACCATTCAAGGCAGATCAGACTAGAAATCCAATGGATCAATGCAACTTTTATGGTAAAACTATAGTAACATATTTTTTTTTTTTAAAAAATCTGAATGCATGTGCCTCTGTCCCTTTATCTTGTGAGAACTAGGGAAGGTCTTTTTTGACACATTGCCAGGTACAAAAGATCAAGTCCATACATGAAGTTCCAATTAAACTTATTTACTACTCATGGCTAGCATAGAGATTTTCTCTGGATAATAGCACTGCACCTGCTTGGAATTAGATAAGGCTCAACAGAATTCAAGGGAAGTTTGACTAAGTTCACTTATATCTACATAGGAATTCCTAGGCTGCTTCCTCTTTTAAACTCCACTCCCAGGTTCTGCCACTCCTTCTGCTACAGACATTTACTCACTGTCCCAGATTCAGTCTTCTTTTACCGGACCATTGCCTTGGTAGTACCATTTCCCTGTCCTCTACATATTCAACCAGCCCCATCTTATTTATTTAACCTGATTATAAATAATTCAATTAAAAAGGAAAACCCAGAACTGAAGAAAAAGTCTTATTTTCTTTTGAAGAAGGACATTTTTCATTGGCATTCCTCTTTTATTTTCCCCAATTCTGCTTAGAAAAAAAGGGCATTTTAAATAGTGTTCTTCAGTTTTGTATTCTGTTAATTTTCTCAGTGCCCTATGATGAGATTAGAGAAAATAGTTTAATCTGGCATAGTGTGAGGTATAAACCCAACCTTCATGATCTAGAAACCATGGTCTATTGCTTTATGAATTCAGCCAATACTGGCTTACCAAGTAAAATGGGAATGAGTGAAATGTCTTATCCCTCTGAGAAGAAACAGGCTAGGGCACTTTTTCAGCTTTCCTTATCATTTGAGTTAAAATACCCAATGACTAGTTCCTGGCTAAGGTCATTATTGTTGCTAATTTTGTCATCCCCTTTGACTCCTTTCATCTCAATATCCTGAAGCAGCTCAGCACACTGGGGGGGGGGGGTGTTATCTTTTCTTCTCCTGCACATTCTTAGATACTAATAAGATACACATTAAAAAAAGATCAACCATAAGACCCTGGGCTATAACTTATAAGCACACTTTAAAAGCTGTTTTGGGTATAATATTTTTGCTTACTTCCTATGTTTTCCAAGAAAAGGCAAAGCTCTACCTTCTCTACAAGGTTTTGATTATCCTCAATAATGTAGGGTATAAGGTATTTTCTTTCAGAATTGGGATAAATAGGCTATTTCTACAGGAAGAAAAAAAAGTTACAAAGAAGTAAGGGCTAACTTGGGGGGCAGGGAGGGGCTGCATAAAATAATCTCTTCTTTGTGATATTGGAGTAATAGAGCAGGTAAATATTTCCTTTCCAAATACTGCTGGAACTTGGTATGTCTTGTATTTCTAGTTCGATGAAAAGAAGGACTAGGGGTGACATGGTAGCAGTGTTCCAAAATCTCAGGGGGCTGCCACAAAGAAGAGGGAGACAACTTATTCTCCAAAGCACATGAGGGCAGGACAAGAAACAATGGATGGAAACTAATCAAGGACAGAAGCATCTTAGAACTAAGGAGAACTTTCCTGACAGTTAGAACAATTACTCAGTGGAACAACTTGCCTCCAGAAATAGTAAATGCTCCAACACTGGAAGTTTTTAAGAAGACATTGGATAACAATTTGCCTGAAATGGTATAGGGTTTCCTGCCTAAGCAGGGGATTGGACTAGAAGACCCCAAAGATCCCTTCCAACTCTTTCCATTCTAAATACAGTTAATCAACATTATTTCTCCCAGTTGTTGCTATGGCATTTTCTCTGGATTATCCTGATACCTCCTGTCTGGATTGGTTGCATCAGTGATTCCAGCCAGTTAGGGATCACATAGAAACAGATGATCTTGAAGTGCAAAATAGTCAAAATCCATACATTTAGAGCCATGATGGAACACTGTGGTGAGTAGAATGATAAGTATGACATAAGATAGGGAGGGGAAAAGAAATTATCCTTTGTTATGATAGGAGGGGAGAAAGATGTTCTCAGTAATATGGGGCAACACTTAACAAGTTGTTGCATCAGACTAGGAATATATTAGGATTACAGAAAAGTGTTTATTGCTATCTCTGTTGGACTCTCACAGTTGATATAGTAGTCCATCAGTTTCAAGTGCTTCCTTCAAAGATCAGAATAATACAATCTGTTGTGGATGGTACACAGATTTCTTTCCAAAGTATGACATATTTCACATGACAAGTAAATCAAACCTGTACACAAACCCTAGAAAAGCTTGGTTTTACATTATGCTTTCTACATATATTATCATTTTTTGCTAGTGTTGTTGACCATAATGCCTACATATCTAGTGCATACATAATGGTTCTATTCTGTGTTTTATACTTGCAGATGGAAAATGATTGTTGAGTTGCAAATAATTGTCTTGACCTTTTGCTTTATTTCTCTGTGCTGCTTGCACAGAGAAAAGAATATTACCTTCTGTAATAATGCCATGGATATTTCAAAGGTCATTTCATAAAGCACACTTGTATAATAGATGGTCATCATATTTCTAATAAGGGCAACACATGGTCAGTTTTCAGCATAAATAGAACTGTCTTCTGAACTTTAGATAGATCTTCCCTTGGATTTATTAACAAAAATGTATTTGGATATGCAAATATATTTTGAGGAAGCCTGTTGTTTTCCTTTTATGAACTTCCATGTGAAACATATTTCTTCCTCATTAAACAGGCCAAAAAGCAAATCACACAATTGTATTATCAAAGCAGTACTTAGCTTCTTCCTCAGTTTGCTCCTGGGACAATGTAAAAGAATTAGAATATTGTTGGTAGAAATCCATGCATCTATCAGAGGATTGCAATCAAGGGCTTCAGTCACTCTGGAACCATTGGGATAACCATTTTTATTTAGGACATAAAGGTAATAGTGCTTTGGATCTTGGAGGTAAATGAGTTTTTAAAAAAAAAAAAATTCAAAAAAGGTAAATATAAGAGATCTGGGCTCTGCATGCATTTTAAAAATGGGACAATGGTGTAGTTGAATATCAGAAAATTAGTTGCATGAGCTGTTTATCAAATATATGTAACATTTTATGGCCTTTCTTCTTTGAATTCTGGATGATTAAATTGACTTGTCTTGACTATAAATTCTTCAGCCACACAAGAGAGAGCTGAGGTTGATCTAATGTTCGTACTGTGTTTTTAAATGCAACAGCAGGCATCTAAATAGTAGATCTGACACTTCATTATAATTTGTGTTCAGGACCGACCATGAATCTATTCCATATAGTGGTATTGTGTTGTGAAATCTCCAGGATTTTAGTGTCTGTATCATGGAGGTGAGTTTCACATAACAATCAGAATTCAGCTGGTGAATAAAACTTAACATTGTCCCTGCCAAAGGTGGGATTCAGCAGGTTCTGACCAGTTCTGGAGAACCGGTAGCAGAAAATTTAAGAAGTTTGGAGAACCAGCAAACACCACCTCTGACTGGAGATTTTACAGTATCCTTCCCCTGCCATGCCTACCAAGCCATGCCCACAGAACCAGTAGTAAAAATTTTTGAATCCCACCACTGGTCCAGGCTAAGGCCATGAGAAGCTCTGGTTAAATGAATTTGAAAAATCAAGCTGAGTAATCAGAATCACTTGTCACTGAATTGGGTTGAATTATTTGAATAGTTTTGTGCATGAACAAACAAGGGTTTTCAAAGCAATTTGGAAATGATAATCATATTTTCCCAAAACAGTCATTCAGTTCAGTTCTCTAGATGAGATCAGACTGATTTGGTCAAATTGAGTTGGCTCAATTTTTCAAATCAAATTGATGTCCTGAATTGGATTGGAGCTGATTTGCACACCCTTGCCTGACAATGTCTTATCCACAGTAATAGAAATATTTTCTTTAGACTGACTAAATTAGGAGGGAGGGGGCATTTCAGTATTCAATTTGTTCCCCACCCCTTGTTAGAGAAGACATAGACCCATATCAATTAATATCTAGCTTTAAATGTTTAGAAAGGTATGCCATGCTTCTACTATTCCTAACAGAATGATAAAGTAAAGGTTCTCCTCACACATATGTGCTAGTTATTTCCAACTCTAGGGGGTTCCAGGTTGGATCTCTTTTAATGGTCTTACACCAATTACTTCTTGTCCTGCTCTCAGGTGCTTTGGAGGGGGGAGTCACCCCCTTCTCTATTAAGGTTAAGGTTCCCCTCACACATACGTGCTAGTCATTTCCAGCTCTAGGGGGTGGTGCTCATCTCCATTACAAAGCTGAAAAGCCAGCGCTGTCCGAAGACGTCTCCATGGTCATGTGGCAGCATGACTAAACGCCGAAGGCGCACGGGATGCTGTTCCCTTCCCACCAAAGTGGTCCCTATTTTTCTACTTGCATTTTTACATGCTTTCAAACTGCTAGATTGGCAGAAGCTGGGACAAGTAATGGGAGCTCACTCTGTTACGTGGTGCTAGGATTCGAACCACCTGATTGACAAGCTCAGCATCTTCAAATAGGTATTTCAGATGGCTGTTTTTTGCATTAATAAAAGCTGAGACTCTGAACATCAGTAATGATGAGAAGATAACTGGATCTATAGTAGATAAGTCTAAGTTATCAGAACTAGTGATATGTTGAAATTCTGCATCAATTGTAAACAGGGGAAATTACTGTGCTCTTCACTATAACTCTTTGTCCCTACTAGGTTTTCTGAAGAACTTAGATGAAACACTTTGTTTAGATCAGGAATGTCAAACCCAAGGTCCGTGGGCCATATCTTGCCCACGAGGTGCTTAAATCTGGCCCATGGAGACACCCTGACAGCAGCGAAAAACCATCCCATGGTGCTTCTGCCAGTGAAAACCATGCGTGGCCCTCTCAGGCTCCATTTTCAGCTGCAATGGCCTCCTGCAACCCTCTGCCAGGAAAAATGGAACTCAGGGAGACTGTTGAGCTGGCCACACCCCCTGGCCACGCCCCCACTCAAGTTAAACACAACCCTGATGTGGCCCTCAATGAAATCGAGTTTGACACCCCTGGTTTAGATGATTAGGAAGACTCCGGATGAATAATAATACTAGTTATAATAAATAATAAACTAGTTAATAATAAACTAGTTAATTTTAAAGCATTTTCTGGAAAGGTTCTCTCTGCCATTAGAACATTAGTATAGAGCTGTCCAGCAGAATTGTTTAATGCTGTAATGCAAGTGCTACATCCCACATTAGGAATTGATTGATTACAAGCCATCAAGTCGTTGTCGACTCTTAGATAGATTTTTTTTTTCCAGGAGGATCTCTCCCTCCCCAGTCCTTAAGCTCTTTCAATGATGCACTCATTACTATTCACTTTGAGACTGGTTATTCTCTTCTCTTTTTTTCCACTTTTCTCAACATCCAAGCCTTCTCCAGGAATGGTTTCCACTGGTTAAAAATAACATATATATATTTATATATATATATTTTCCCAAGGGCAACTTTACATATGTATTATTTATTTATTTTTTATTTATTTGTCAAAAGCTTACAATACAACAGAAACAAGAATAAACATAAGTTTAAATACAAGAAATAGGAACTAATAATTGGGGGCAATAGGACAGGATAGTAGGCATGATTGTGCACATATGCACGCCCCTTACAGACCTCTTAGAATGGGGTGAAGTCAATAGAGGTTAGTTTGAGGGAGTGCGGGGTTTGAACAGGTGACAACAGAATCAGGTAGTGAGTTCCAGACATTGACCACTCTGTTGCTGAAATCTTAATTCCTGCAATTGAGTTTGGAGTGATTTACATTTAGTTTATATCTGTTGTGTGCTCTTGTGTTGTTGTTGTTAAAGCTGAAATATTCATTAACTGGTAAGATGCTGTAACATATGATTTTATGTACTATGCTTAAATCCAATCTTAGTTGGCATAGTTCAAAGTTGTCTAAGCCTAGAATCTCAAGTCTGATGCTGTAGGATATCCCGTTGCGAACAGAGGAATGTAGTACTCTTCTGGTAAAATACTTCTGGACTCGCTCAATTGTATTTATGTCTGATATACAGTGCAGATTCCAGATAGCAGAGCTGAATTCAAGTATTGGTCTAGCAAAGGTTTTGAATGCTCTAGTTTGCAAATCAGTATTATCTATGACTTTTTCAAAGACTTTTTTCAAATGTTCACAGGCCCAAAGAGTATATATACAAGTATATGTATGATTTGCAAATAGAATGAGGATAGGGGAAGGGGGAATTGTTCGTATTTGTACAATTCCCCCTTTTCCTATCCTCATGTTATTTGCAAATAATTTTGTTTAAAATATGCATTTTTTTTCCTTTCCTAGGCAAACTTTTCTTTTAAACTACTAATTTATACATTATGGTATGGGTATTTATTTTAATTGGGAATCTCCAATTCAACATTTGAATAAAGTGTTTGTAAACCCAAAGACAATTGCATACGAGCTTGGTTGTTTTCTTGCAGATATTTTGTTACTATGCTAGGCAATATCACCAGTGCACATGAGAGTGGTGTCTGCTGGTTGTTTAAATATTGTAGTTAGCCCTGCCATTCTTGGAAATGATTAGTTTATCTCCTTGAATGTTCCTCGGTTAGATATTTTTTTCTTCTCTGATTGTTCACCTCCTCCTATTTCTGGTTTATCTATGTGTTAACAGCTGGAGAGTTGAGTGTACTGGGTTGTTTGTTTCATTCTTATGTCTTTGACTGGAACGTTTAAATGGTCCACAGATGGATGTGTTTATTGATATCTTATTTATCAGAATATCAAGCTAAAGGAATTCTCTAACATTTTGGGATTTGGCTCAGAAAATACCAAGAACCCAATTATTCTATCCTCGACTACATATATTCTCTACTAATGGGACAATTATCCCCCTTAGGACCTTCTTGGAAAGCTGTTAGGATGAAACCATGAAGTAACTGGTTGACAAATCACTTCCACTATGGTATGGGCTTCATGTTAAGAAAAGGCTTGGGTTTGTGATTGGTGCCCTCAATTTTTTTGATGGAAGAATCTTACAACTGTTACTACTGTTGTTCAAACTGAGGGTACAGATAAGTTGTTGAAAGATGTCTAGTCAAACATTTGTAAGTTGGATTCTTATCCAATCTGGTTGGTGGAAAGATTGCTATAGGAGGATGGGAAATGTTGGAGTTAGTAAATGCGTTCTTTTCATCTTTGCATGTTTTTAGAGTAACATTTCTTAACTTATTTTAACTTATGCTTTATTATGACTGATTTGGTTTGTTGTATTGCATTGAATTTGTGGCTGTTTTGCATATTCATTATAAATCATCCTGGGGGCTGTTGGACCAAAGGTCATTAAGCAACTTACTAAGCAAAGCAAAATTTACACACTGAGCTGAGGTTTGCCTACTGCTATGATTCAATATTTGCAGATTATCCTTCTATAGCAGTGTTTTTGGTTGTTGTTTTTTTGCTTTTCTCAAGGCTTAATTTACCAGTTTGATTTGTAATGGAGTAAATTTATATTTCCATCCTGGATAAAATAACCCAGGATTTTTGTTTTCATCTTATTTTATTTCATCATTTCATTTCATTTCATTGAAAGGTCCAGAAACTTTTAATAAGATCAGCTAATTTTTTCAAGGCAGTTTCAGGGATTTCATAGTGTGCACCAAATGCAGTGTTTTACTCTTAATTATTTCAGACAACATCCAAATACTTTAAGTCCCCCAATATACATACAGACACACATAGTTTGGCAGTTCAATTCCCACCAGGCTCAAGGTTGACTCAGCCTTCCATCTTTCTGTGGTCAGTAAAATGAGGACCCAGGTTGTTGGGGGCAATGTGCTGAATCTGTAAACCACTTAGAGTGGGCTGTAAAGCACTGTGAAGCGGTATGTAAGTCTAAATGCTATTGCTATATGGATACCATATATAGTTGTTGCTGAATTGTAATTCAGCAGTAGCTGGATGTCTAGCATCTGAGAGACATCTATACTTATCTTCCTACCTACCTATATTTAAATGTACTCATCTCTGTGGTTGGTTTGAGCTCTGAGTTTGGTTGCAAACATTTAGTCCTCATTCAAGGAGACATTTTCAGTGCACTTTGGATTATGCTTGTCTGGGGGAGCATTGGCCTTTACTCATCTCTTTTCAGTAGAGGAAGTTGTCAATCTTCTATTTCTCTACTTTATTAAATTTGTGGGCCCCATTTCAGGAATGGTAAAGATTCTTGTCTTGCCTCTGGATAGCATATTTATTCCAGAGAGAGTGAGATTAATTACAAATGAGGAATTTATGTCAGGAGCTGATAATTGGTCACCATCTTGGATGGCCCAAACCTCCTTCTGAGACTTGTAACAACCATGCACATAATCATTGTGAAATATCATCAACAGTGTTACCCAGGACTCTAAAGTTCCAGAGAAGAAAATTTTCTTCTTGTCAGGCTTGCTTTTGCATCACCTTTTCCCCCCAACTCTTTCTTTCTTCTACTTGACTTTCTGCCATATTTTGGGTTGTGTTTGGTGCAATTGATCTTTAGCATGTGCCTCTTATGTCAGGTCTCTTCTGACGAGGAAAGTTAATTGAGGTAGCTGGATTTGCTTAACCACCAGATAATTCACTTAACAATGGCAGTATTTTTATTTAAAGGCTGTGGCAAAAAAAAAAAAAAAGGTCATCAAATCAGATGCGGCTGGCTTAACAACCACCTTGCTTAGTAACTGAAATTCTAGTCTCAATGGTGTTGTAAGTTGAGAACTATCTATATAGTTGTATCGGTTATAATTTCTTTAGGAAATCCCTCAGAAGCAATTGAAAAACCTGCATCCTTCAATGTCTACCCAGAGATTTTCCTCTTCAGAGCAACATTGAATTAAAAACAAAAATAATGAGCTCATAAACTCTGACTTGACAAGTACCACACTACACAGAACTGAATGAAGTCTCAAGATTATTGGTTATTGGTAAGAAATCTAAAATGATTTTCTTGAATTGTTATTTACAAAGTTTCTGAAGCATGCATATATAGCTAGTCTGTGATGTTCAACAGTTTGTTTAATGACTTTTTGAAGTCACAACAGCACGAATGGACTTATAACTATTTTTCACACTTACAACCTTTCCAGAATCTCCATGAACATCTGCTCAAAATCCAGATGTTTGGCAACTGCTGTTGCCGTGACCTAAGTTCATATGATCACCTTTTGTGACTTTCTAACAAGCAAATTCAATGGAAAAGCTAGATTCACTTAATAACTGGGTTATCAACTGCAGTGATTCACTTAAGAACTGAGGCAAGAAAGGTCATAAAATGAGGCAAAACTCACTTAACAAATATCTCACTTAACAACATAATTTTTTGGCTCAATTGTGATCATAAGTTGAGAACTACCTGTATTGGATATGCAAACATCTGGTAGCCTCATCTAAAATTACAGTTTTTTTTAAAAAAAGAAAAATGACCATTTGTGAATTCATAAGATGTTTACCCCCTTAATAGCTTCCTCTCCTTCATATGATTATATTTCTTTTCTTTTTGCTTTTAAATATCTTGTCCATTTACCATGAGTTCTCTGTGGCAATTATGCAATCAAAAGACTTTGTGAAAGTATTTGTTACTGCAATTAATCATCTTTTTGGCATAATACTGCTGGGATTTCTCTGAACTAAATAGTTAGATATAATGAGATTTTGAAAATAAAACATCCATTTGTTTTTTTAAAAAAAATTAGAACCAGCTGCCAGAATGGCTAATAATTGACAGATCAATCCTTTCACTCCAGCATGGCAACAGGTGATCTAATAGGAAGATGGAATGTGAAATCTACCACACTGCTATAAAACAGCCAGCATAATAGATAAGTGCTTCTGTGAGCTTATTTTAAACACTTAGCACTCCCAGCTCCCTTCATTGTCTGGCTCCTTTCATCCTAATAGGATTCCCAGTAGGGTAAAGTTGTATTTTTTATCACTAGCCTGCTTTAAGGAGAAATGGAAAGTCATTGTTTATAAGTAAGAGCTGCCGTATCTTTCAATTTTAAGTGCAGTGGATAGAATTGATAAATATCAAATGAAAATAAGGGCTTCCATCACTTTTCAGCTAAAGGCGTAGAGGAGATTTCAGGATGAAGTCAACAAATTTCAAATATTTTTTTGCCTTCCCACAATTCCTATCACCTATCCCAAGGTTAAATGTTTTGCCTGAAGCCATCTGCTTAGAATGATAAAGGTGCACTCTTGGAGAGTGGTCTCTTTGTAATGTTAATAAAAGTAGATTTTGATATTGGAAGAAACCTAGGGAAAACCTGCCAGTTTTCAATTTTAAAAACTGTTAGCTTGTTTAGTGGAAGTTGAAAGGGGAAGGGGGAGGAAAATGGGAAGGAATTAGTTTGGGAGAAAGACAGGACCAGACTGAACGGCATGTTAAAGAGATGCAGAGTTTTTGTGGCATTTCTTTTGTCATCTTATTTGTGTCTGAAAAGGAAAAAAAGAAATGGTGTGATTATTTAATTAAGTGTCATATTAATGTGCACAATGACATGTTCTATCATAGAGTCATCTTAATGTATGAATAACTTTCTGATAGTTTGGGAGAAAATAAAAAACATTGCACTCTACTGCAGTGTGATCTGAAACTATTTGCTTTCTTCAAAATTATATTCCCTTCTACTTTATGGATTGTAATCTGCCCTAGTGAAAGAATCAAAGCAATTTACAATTAGTCCATCCAAATGACGAATTTTACAATTAGTCCATCCAAATGAATTATTTTGTTGACTACCACACGCTGCATGTTGAGTTGTCTTCTCCTTTATGTGAAGCTGCTCAGATGGTCGGTCCAGAAGCTGCAGCTGGTGCTCAAGGAGAATGAAACAGAATGAAGTAGACAGGTTACTGCTGTGCACATGTTGATTGAACTGAACCTTGGCGACCAGTTAAGTACCATGCAAGCTGCAAAGCTTTTCTTATGATGCACAAAGTCTCAGATAACCTCAATTTGGGATTTTGAAATCTTTTTTATTATAATAAATATGGCCAAACACTGAGATCATTGGTGGAGGTCCTTATGCATTTGTCACCTAATGGCCCATTTGTGCATTGGTTTCCAATGTGTTTCTGGGCACAATGAAAAGTCTTGGAGAAGATGTTAAAGATTTGTTTTAAGATCCAGGCTATTTTGGGATTATACTTTTCCAGACTAGTCCACATATACCCCATAGAAAGATGGATATGACATTTTCAATATTTTCTACACAACAGTAGTAGAATGTGATTACTAGGACAAGAGCTACTGAAGACTATTATTCTACCTCTTCTACCAGAAATTACAGTTGGCAGGCTCTCTGGTTACCTTTTGCCAATTAGTTAAGATCATATATAAGTTGTCTTTCATTCTACTGGCATCTGATGATCTACATTAACTACATTATATGTCTGCTTCTATTGCATTTTTTCCTAAAACTTTTCAATTTTCTTCTGAATAACTTTAATTTTGCATTGGGGTTAGATGTTGGCAACTTCCCTGATTAGAATCACACACTAGAATGGTGAGTTATACATTGTAATATAAAAACTAAATGAATAACAAGCAAGTAACTTAGCACTAGCTCTCCCTGTGCCAGAATGGCAGTCTCTGTTGTAATGAGCTGTATAATTTTAAGAATACATGAGTAATACTGTAATTCCATGCTCTCCATGAAACAACAGAACTATTTTGCAATGCTGAATATTCCAGAACTTCTTGTATTTGTAATTGTAACCTGTATAATTAACAGTTTCCTAAAATATGCACAGAAATTTATTATTGAAAAATGGCAATTGCATATTAGCTCCATGGTCTCAAATATTATTTTTTCATGCAATATAATATATTGTTTCAAAATCAGCAATATGTTCCATATCTAGAATCAACATTAGTGGAATGATTGTGTTCTGGATTTTTTTTATTCTTGTTGGAACCATTTTCATGGAGAACTTAGAAATGTATCCAATATTCCAAGCAAAATATAAGTTTGGAAAGTTGTACGTCTATGAAGATTCTCAATCATTTAGGACCTTTGGGATGTACATAATATAGCTTGCCACTGAAAAGTAATATCATAGGATAATTTGGCTTTCTTCCCCATAATATGTTTCATAATATATAGTGTACTATAATAATACTGCATAGTATGGTTCATTTCTCATACATCAGCAGCTAATGATCTAGTGACAGATGTAGGAACTCCTTATTTTGCTTTTTAAATAAGGAGATTAGTCATACTTTTCTATTAACCCAAACATAACTTGCCTCTTACAGCAAAACCATAATTTCTTCCCTCTTGGAGAATTGGGGATATTTTTATTAAAACAAATGGCTATATTAGCTGGAGATTATGGGAACAATTGTTCCACATATTTGAAGAAAGCTAGATTGGGAAAAATAAACCTTGACCAAAGCACTAACATGAAGTATATATGTGGACTCTATCTTTAGATGCCGATCAAAGCAAGCATTTAAATATGAGAATTGAAATAGGGAATCAGTGAAATAAGAGGAAAAATAATGTTATTGTATGACCTTTGGTTGTTGCACATGTAGAATAGGGCACATGTAACTAAAATAATGTTCTACAGAGTATGGAGCTCCATTCCATTAATTTAAACAAAAAATCTTCATTTTTTAAAAACCAGGGCAAGATTTTTACCAACTGTCCCTCCTTGGATAGATCTTCAATCATGATTTCATGATTGTAGTTTTACTGATAGATAAGTGAAATTCTAAACCAGGGGTCCTCAAACTTGACAGAATTCCTCCTCCAATCATATTAGCTCAGGAATTCTGGGAGTTGAAGTCCACAAATCTTAAACTTGCCAAGTTTGAAGACCCTTATTCTAAACAAGGGTATCTAGAGAGTGAAGTCTATGCTGTGAGAACTGAAAGTAGCTTGTAAAAAAAACCTCCACAATCTGGAATTTAGAGAGTGCTTTCTACTTTGCATATAAACATTTTTTAATTTCCCTATTAATCTGCCAAAACAACATCAAGAATTGAGGATCCTTAATCAAAGAGGGTAGGGAGTTACAATTATCATGCCTATCATTCTCTTTCTGAAAGATTATTATCTGGTACATTAATAGAAAATGTTTCTCAGTAGGAAAAGTATTTTTTTTTAACAAAACACGCTTTAGAAGCATGGCTACAACTTTAATGCCAAATTCTTCTAGTGTTGCATGACTATTGTATCAAACTAAATCTATTAGAAAGTTCTAAAGTGTTTTTACTTTTAAAAAGTTTGCACTGCACAACAGAAACTCAATATCAATCACTTTAAATGCCCAAAGTCCTTTTATATCCATAGGTTGCATTGATTTATTCTCATATCTTTTGACAATGGTGGATAATCTTCAAACCCAGATGCATTTTTAGTTTTTGTTACACATTAGTAATAAGCATGGATTAGAAAGACAATGGGATATTTACAACTAATGTGCAAATATTGTATGGTTATTTTCATCTTCTGGTATATAATACAGCAATTTATCCATAAATTTTTACTGTATACATTGTAAATACTCACCTGATATAGCCATTTTTATATGTAATTTTTGAGTAGAGAATTTCTTTACAAAGTTTGGAAAAGTATTAAATTGAAAAACTCAAGTTTTTCCCATACATATAAATCAGAAGTGCATAAAACTATGCAAACAGATGAACTGCCATGCCATCTACCGGTATATTGCTTTTTCACTAAAACTTTTCTGCCAGAATTTTATCCAGTGATTCAGCATTCATAAATAAATAGAGAAATGTGGCTAATGATCCAACTTGAAATATATTTCCTAAAGGAAGTTTTCCTCAAAATTTCTCTTGACAACTGTCCAAGAATTCCTCAGTGATGACAATAGTATGTTATTAATGGAAACCGGTGAAATTAGAAAGATTTCTAATATTTTTTCTTTACAGAACAGCTTGGGACTATGGGGACAAAAGGAAAGAAAGAAAGAAAGAAAGAAAGAAAGAAAGAAAGAAAGAAAGAAAGAAAGAAAGAAAGAAAGAAAGAAAGAAAGAAAGAAAGAAAGAAAGAAAGAAAGAAAGAGCTTAGATTTCATACACATTATTCTTTGCAACACACTGCAACAGCTTTATTCCAAATTCTTGACACTATTTTTTCCCTTTGGTTATGACTATATTATTTCTAACAGTTTAGGATTAAGGAAAATGCAATTTTGTAAAAAGGAAGATGTGAACAAATACAGTCCAAAGTTATACATGTTAAATCTCCTCCTCCCTTGTTTTTTGGGAGATACAAAATAAAGAAAAAAAATGTAAGCTAGATTTAGTAAGCTGGTTACCATACATCCAGTCTGGAGTTGAGTACATATGAAATTTCAAACTTATTGACCAAATTTTGGGACCAACATGTTCAGCAGATATTTTTTATACATTAATTTGAGGGGAAGGAGACAATTTCTCAAAAGTAAGAGAATTATGGCTGAAAAACCTCCACAAGGGAAAAATTTTCTCCTGAAGTTTTTCCTCGGGATTGAATACCCAGTCATTCATTATAATGTGGTCTCAGATCAGTATAAGAAACATGTCCTCAAGTGAATTGTAAGCACCTATAAATCCAGCTTAAAATAAACCTAGTAAATAAAAAAATACATATTTAAAATAGCATGATTGAGACCAGTGAGTAAAATCTAAAAGAAAGCAATCTATGTCTATTAGATGATATAAAATGCAGTGCTATCTAAACTACATCAGTGTATCAGGACCTTGAGCTATCATCTAGAAAAATGTACATGGTATTGTGCAATGCTCAGCCACATGTGCCAAATGGCAGCTTATGTATAAATAGCATCAGCATAGAATCTGAGCAATCAGGAAATCTGGTTCAACTGTCTCTATCGAAAAGCAATGAAGAAGAATATGTGCTGGAGTTTCCACTTCTCCAGAATCAAAAGGGTACAACCTCCCCTCTTTTTTTAAAAAAAATATTTGGTATCCAGAACTGTAAAGCTGAGAGCAGGACATTGGATGATGGAAGAAAAATGGAAGTTTGAAAAGTCAAATTACTGTAGAGAGGATCATGAAGGTGGTGATGATGATTTAAATTTATATGGTGCCCAATTCCCAATGATTCTGGGTGGTAATGGGTAACAACATTAAAAACAAGATATGAGAAAAAAGCAGGAAGATAGGAAGGAAGGTACGAAGATGAAGTGATATTAGTAAAAAGAAAAAGTAAGTAGTTTCTCTATAGGACAATTTCTGTCAGAATTTCATTTGTTTTGTACTTTTGTGCTGTGAATTTGCTTTGCGATCAAGCTTAAATCAAATTAAAATTTAATAGTTCATCTGGTCTAAAGACCTGCCCTATATTTGCAAAAACCCCATAATTTCCCCATTACTATTACTTCAAACTCATCCGAAGAATTTGGTGAGAATAGGAAGTCAGTAAGAGGCTGGGCTTCCTTATCTGTGTCATGAAAAGTGTAACGTAGCTTGGAAGAATTTAATGAAGTCTTTTTTACATACATTCCAGAAAATTTGCACCTTCTACATTCAAACAGCTGTCTGTCACAAATCAACATTGGCTTTGTTTCAATTCTCCACTGAAAGCCAACTACCTTGACTGTCTTTCAGTTCATATTTTAATCACAGCACTAATTACAGTGGGAAATTGCAGACACGTTAGGTATCTCTGGCAGCAGCTGGCTTTAAGGAGAGTATTTTCTGAGCAGGTAAATGACTGTGGGAAGTTCAATCATAGGTGTCCTCTATTTAATTCCACAGATTTAATTCACAGAAGTCAGAGGTCCTTCTGCTTAGCACTCACCACCTGTTCAGCAATGCTTTTTGCATTGCCATCTTTGCTGGTGGTATATGTTGGGTCAGTCAAAGACCCATATACATTTTTTTCTCCAATGAGAAGCAAAGTATTGCAGCTAACCTTTGCCACCTTATCAAGGTATCTTATTACCATGTTTGGTATGAGAACAGATTAAAATTGAGGTCTCCATGCACACATGCCAAATTTCCTATCTTGACAGTCACGCTCAATAATAGCTCACATTTTTTTCCTTCTCAAGAAATAAGTGGAAAAAGGTTCAAAGACAGCATTATTCCAGATCCCCTTTTATAAGAGCAGAAATTCTCCAGTTTCTTTGTGTCTTTCATTATTTATTTATTTGATTTTGGTGCTATCTGATTCTGGAGTAACTTTATTAGCATTGTAAGTATCAAATATCTTTCCTTCCTTCCTTCCTTCCTTCCTTCCTTCCTTCCTTCCTTCCTTCCTTCCTTCCTTCCTTCCTTCCTTCCTTCCTCCCTCCCTCCCTCCCTCCCTCCCTCCCTCCCTCCTTCCCTCCCTCCCTTCATTTTAGCTCAATGTAGTCTGGCTAAATTACTTATTTTATTACCTTTATAAGTTTCCCACATTCATTTCAACTCTGGGAAGCATACAACATGGTAACCAGGAAAAAAAATATTCATACAATCATTGGAGGCTCATTGAAAAACATCATTATAGAATTAATTACAAAACAATATTCATTGATTCCAACACTTCCTGGTAAATTTGAGTTTCAAAAGGGATTTTGGGGAGATGTGGAAAGTGCATACACTTTCCATTGCATACACAGGCAATCACTCAAACAGGCAGTTTGATATATTGCAGGTAGCAAATGCATATCAAGCAAACTCAAGCAAGGAGAGTAGCAATATGGAATTAAAGAGAAATTTCCATGCAGTGAGAACAATTAACCAGTGGGTGCTCCATCACTGGAGGTTTTGAAGAAAAGATTGGACAGCCATTTGTCTGAAATGATATAGTGTCTCACGCTTGAACAGGAAGCTGGACTACAAGACATCCAAAATCCCTTCCAATTCTGTCATTGGTATGGAGACATTTGATACAGCAAGACTCATTTGGATAATTGAGGTGGTGAAGCCAAAATAATGAAATATTCCGGAAGGGTTGGGTTGAAGCAGAAAAACAGAATTTTTGGAAAGAGGAATTTTGCTGAATCAAGAAGCTTTGAGTTTTGAATGGGTTAAATTTATTTTATTTATAACATATATAGATAGTTATAAATCTCATTCCAGTAAAATCTCCTCAAAATTATTTCTCCCAAAATTTATACTGTTCCCTTTAATGCATGATGTTGGGAAGAAGGATATCTGTTCCTTTCAGTTTTTCTTGATTTCCCAACTTCTTACTTGATTTCACATTAAAATTATTTCACCTAGATATAAATTATACTTCCAAAAAACTGAAAATGAAAACTTTCATTGCATGAAAATTGGTGCCCACTTTTGTGTACCTTTAATGCACAATTCATTGCATATGCTGCATTTCTTGTGTACACACACCATCACAAATTTGTATGCAATGAATTGTACATAGTTACATTATCTTCTTGCATGTTTTCTCCAACACATATATTTTCTATACAGTATATTTCATGTTAAAAGTGAAAATCATACCACAGAATTCAGAGAAAGTCAGTTTTTGAAAACTTCCCAAATTCAGTTGCGATTTTGGTTTGATAATAGAAAACTAGGCCTTAAAATGCAATGCAATGCAACTGAATATCTATTCTCACTGTCTACCATTTTAAAAGCTGAATATCCAAATATTGCTGTCAGTTTTAATCAAATCCCTGAAGTCAACTTGAACAAGAAGAGATTGTGACATTTCCAAAAGATGTTCAAATTTTGGTGATTCTCCAAAGGGAGAGATAATTGCATCATCAGACATAGAAATCAGCCCCAGCATTTCTTGCTAATGCAAAAATGCCTTATGGTCAGAGATGTCTCAGTGTGGATCCAATATAATTCAATCCCAGCTTTTGGAATATATTTATAATTTGCTTTGGCTCAGTTGTCCAGTTCAGCTGTCAATTGCCATCTGTTTGGCTGTGTTAACTTCATTTAATTTCATCCAGTTGTCAGCAGGGTTCAAGATTTCAGCTCAAAATGTTCATCGCACCTGTGTCCATACATGGGGGTGGGGGAGGGAGAAACAATATTTCAATGAAGCTTATGCTTCTGGAGTCCTAACAATTTTTAGAAAGGGCAGCTCTCCAGGCTGCTTTTCTATTATCAAAAGATTTCAAACCAAATTCAAGTGTACTTGTTTCCCTAAGCAAGTTGAAGTGGGCTTCTTGGCAAGGCAGCTGGAGAAGAATAACTATTTCTGATATTCAGGATGGGTGATTGCCTTCAAACACTGGGGAAGATGATCATGGCTTCAGAAGCTTTGGAGGAATTAAAGGATTCCAAAAGTAGGCCAGATCTTAAAACACGTTTCCTCTATCCAAAGAAGATATTCAGGGGTAACTATATGATCAGCCCAACGTGGGGAGCAAGTCTATGAAAACTCATTGGGTTTTCACTAAACACAATGGTAATTACTTCTAGATATACATGCCTAAGATTGTCTTACTTTTATTTATTGTCTATTAAAACTCTACTAAATTTGACACTATATCATTTCAGACAAATGGCTGTCCAATCTTTTCTTCAAAACCTCCAGTGATGGAGCACCCACTGGTTAATTGTTCTCACTGCATGGAAATTTAATTCATTCCATTGTTTACAGGACATGGTTTTCGAAATGTTGTTTCCTATCTTTGTCATTATCATGGTTTTCTTCTTTTATCCTTTTTCTCACTCAGTCTTTGGTCAATATTCTACTTCTAGATCTCCTCCTCCTCCTCTTCCTCCTCTTCCTCACCTGGCAGTTCAAAAGTGTGCAAATGCAAATAGATAAATAGATACTACTTTGATGGGCTCATTAATAGGGACATGTAAGGAGCTCCCATCTGGGTATCCCCAGGGCAACGGTAATGTCAGTGGCTGATCCTTTCACCTCGGAAGTGCCTCATAACAACAGCCTGATTCCAGATTGCTTTGAAGTTCATGGGACCATTTATCTATTTCTTTAAGATCTATGATTTGGGTCTATTTTTGTTAGTTTACTGTTAAGTGTCATTGAGAATTTGGCCTTAACCCATATGGCAAACAGACAAAACAAGTAACAGTTTAACAGTTTCCACACATAACACAGCTGTTAGCTTTTCCTTTCAACCCTCCCTCCTTCCCCTTCTAAAGAGAAAGATCAATTCTGGCAAGAGAACATAAGCCACGACCAAGCAGTCATTATGCATATCTTTTAGTGCAGCAATGGAAACATCATTTTGCCTATCACTTGCTTTTGGTCTCCTTTCTGGCAGGTCATCCTCACTGATGAGGAAATTGCATCCCAAACTGTATGAATTGGACTTTTCTCACTCTTGATCTTTTGACTCAGAGCTAAAGCACATCAGCTCTATGGGGGAAGAGGGCAAAACTTTGCATCACATGTAGAAGGACATGAATTGGCTGTTGGGAAAATATATGACAAATGTTTACTTGAACGTCTGGATATTAGCGCACTGAAAAGGAATTCAGATTAGTTTCCTTGTTATGTTGGCTGATATCCTTCTCTTTTAATTTTATGTTAGATTAGGCATGTACAATGGTATTTGAACCAAAGGTTGGAGTTAGGGTTGGAATCATTTGATAAGTCTATGCTCCGAGGGCAAAGGATGAAGATATGAGCCACAGTGGCAGTACTATAGACTACTTATGCTGACTGCCAGCGGACTGCAATTTGGCAGTTCAAATCTCACCAGGTAGTTCAAATCTTATCAGGCTCAAGGTTGACTTAACCAAGGTCAGTAAAATGAGGAACCAGATTGCTGGGGGCAATATGCTGACTCTGTAAACTGCTTAGAGAGGGCTGTAAAGTACGGTGAAGCAGTATATAAGTAAATACTATTGCTACATGGTTGGGAGTGGTAGATTCAATTTATATGGAATTTACCTCATGCAATAAAACACAAGGCAGGGTTGGGAATCCATTAATCCAAAGTCCTCTCCTTATTCTGTGATCCATCATTTGTCTACAGTAATAGCTGATGTGAGGGAAAGACAAAAGGAGTTCCTATTGATCAAGGCCAAAGCCTGTATTAGACCCTGCATGTATTCATCTCTGTTTAAAATAATCCAAGCAGTAGCCATTATCACATACTCTAATAATCAATTCCGCAGGTTCATTGCAATCTCTTTCTTCAGTTTCATTGGATGATGCCTGGTTTTAGAGTTTGGTAGGAGAGGAAAATTCTTCTGCCCTTTCACTTTTTCTGTGGCATGCCTGCATCTGTACTCCTCAATTGCAGCTTTTTTTTGTAAAGCTGAATTGATTTAGCTTTTTATCCTAGAAAAGCTGCTTGAACCAAATAATTTGTTTGCAAGTTTGAAATAGTGGTAAAAAGAACTGGCTTAGAAATCCACAGATTGTGAACTGTAGTCCTGCCTTAGGCATGAAAGCCAACTCAATGACTATGGGCTAGTCCTCTCTCAGTCCAACTTACCTCACTGGGTTGTTGTTGTGGGGAAAATAAGAGAAGGAAGAAGTATTAAAAGTAAAAGGTTCCCCTTGTACGTATGTGGTAGTCATTTCTGGCTCTGGGAGTGGTGCTCATCTCCGTTACAAAGCTGAAGAGCCAGTACTGTCCGAAGACATCTCTGTGGTCATGTGGCCGGCATGACTAAACACCAGAGGTGCACGGAACACTGTACCCTTCCCACCAAAATGGCCCCTATTTTTCTACTTGCATTTTTACATGCTTTCAAACTGCTAGGTTGGCAGAAGCTGAGACAAGTAACGGGAGCTCACTCCATTATGTGGTGCTAGGGATTCGAACTGCCAAACTGCCGACCTTTCTGATCGACAAGTTCAGTGTCTTAGCCACTGAACCATCACATCTTTTATTATATAGTATTAGGAATGTTCAATACCTTGAGATACTTATAATATAATGAAGGCAGGGTAATAATCTAATAAACAGACAAGCAAACATATATTATCCTGGTTTTTCTTTTCTGCTGGTTTGCCCTGCCTTTGTCAAACATCAGGCTTGTTTGACAAGCCAATTGGTCAATTCTTGTCATAATAATGGATCAATACTCTGTTGATCTGAAAAAAAGCAGACCCTATATTTGCAGGAAAATGGTATGAAGAACACACACACACACACACACACACTATATCTAATCTCCCTCTCTATCTCCCTCTCTATCTTTTTATGTCTATCTACCCTACACATCTATTGTCTGCCAGTCTATTTATTTTCTTTTCAAGGGTGGTGACCAAAAATTCTTTTGTCTGTAGAAACAAAGATAGTTGAACCTTCTTTTTAGAATTCCCACTTTTTTGAGTTAAGATTTAAAAATCCATCAAAAAATTCCCACAAGAAACCACAAAAACAGAGTTTATACAGTAGGAACTATGTCATATACCATGGATTATTCATATGGTAAGCGAAATCCATAATACTTTTTGAATCCAGAGCGATTTGAGAAAAAGCATTTTTCTTCACAAGAGAATAGAGAATATCTGAATTAAAGCATTACTTTACAATAAGCCTTCATGTTAACTGTTTCAAGAAAAAAAATAACAAGATGCAGAGTGTGAAAAGAAATAATATCCAATGATTCTTTTTTGAAGGGAGAAGGAGGAACGATCCAACAAAAAAAGAACAATTTTGGGAAAAGAAAAATAGCTTTAAACTGAACACAGTAACACAGTTTAATTGTTGGATATTGTCATCTTTGGCTGAGACATATTTTTTTACATTGAAGTTTGCAATTTATATATTGAGCTATTGATCTACCTTATATATTGAGCTATTGATCTTCCTTGTTTGGAAGTTTGAGCATTGAAACCCAGCTGTCATCTTACCTTGATTAAAGATATGTACACCTGTTCTTTTGAAATGGTCTTTATCCTTTATCAGGCACGCAATTTTTGAAAGAATGCCTATGGAGTGGTGAATGAGGGAGGGAATATCCATGTAGCCAGACAGATCACATCTGGCTGTGAAGTCTGATGAAGTCTCATTGACCACCAGCATTAATTTCACTGACCTGGAATTTACCAAACTTTGCACAAGGGCTTACAACAGCTGTAGTCTCATGCAAGAACTTCCAAACAAGCTGAAGGTCAATCTATACCTTAATGTAACATCTGTTTGTCTAACTGTCTGTCTCTATCCATCCATCTGAAGTTTACATAGAGGAAATACAACATGACTAAAAAGTCCTGTAATTTTTAATTGGGTATTGGGGTTACCATTGCAGCTGTAGTGTTGACTTTGGGCCAATGACTTTCTATTAAAGACCCTGGGGAAGAAAACAATGTCAAACAACTTCTGAAATCTTGCCAGGAAAATGGCAGGGACGTGGTCAGGCAATTTCCAGGAGTCATAAACTGACTTGAAGGCACCCCTCCCCGTGGTGGGATTCACTTTTTTTTTTAGCACTGGTTCTGTGGGTGTGACTTGGTAGGTGTGGCTTGGCTTGGTGGGTGTGGCTTGGTGGGCATGACAGGGGAAGGATACAGTAAACCTCCATTCCCTCCCTACTCCTTGGAGAAGGTTACTGTAAAATCCCCATTACCTCACCAACCCCCTAACCTGCTTTCCAGCTCCATTCTCTTATGCAGGCAACAAAAGAAGACCCAGCTGATCAGCTGGGACTTGGGAGGCAGAGAATAGATGGGAGCAGGGCAAGTCAGAGACAATATTTACTGGTTCTCCAAACTACTCAAAATTTCCACTACCGGTTCTCCAGAACTGGTAAGAATCTGCTGAATACCACCTCTGGCTCTCCCCCTCCCCAAAGGGTTATGGACTGTTAATGGATCTTTCTCTGAATTCCCTTCCAATGTTAGTAGGATTTCTGTGTTCATAAAACAATAAAATATTTAACTTGTATTACATTAATTTTATGCTGCATTGAACCAATTACTTAGATGTCAAAAATCACTGCTCCATCACTTTGATAATTCTTAAAATTGGTATTTTATTATTACCACTTAATTAACTTTTGAAGTGAGATCATCAGGTAATGCTTTGACAAAGTTTCTGTGTATATGTGGGTGTGCTGTAGTAATAACTGAAGAGGAACTCAAACTACATACTCAGTTTTGCATTTCATTATGTGATAAGAATTAGATGATGTTGCCTATTAAAGTTTAGTAACAAACTCAGACCTCTGGTGCTGCAAAAAAAAATATGCTTCTGTTCTTTTTTTTTTTTTTTTCACTCTTATTTACATCCAATATTTATATGTTTCCTCAAATATATTGGGCTTTGGGTGAGTTAATGAGAAGATAAAACTTACAAAGTAAAAATAAAGCAAGAAATAAAATCCATAATTACAAAGTGTTCCAAAGTGTGAAAGAAGAACCAAGGGCCAAAAGCATACTTGAACATAATGGATCATCTCTATTCCTGGAGGAAGGATGAAGGAAGCTATTCCAAATAATTTCCTTTGAGGCATAATCATAATTTTTCAGCAAGGGCACAAAAGCTTTGTGGTTCAAAGTTCTTAATCCAAGCCATTTCCAAAATACAGTAGTGAAAGTTTTCCATGAAAATCATAACAAGCGTTCTGTTAGTCAGATGAGAGAGTTACCTTATCCGACTTAATCCCAAAATGCTGTTAAAATTCACTCCCAAAGTGTTTGACTTGCCTTTTTTACACAGTTTTTAGTTGGATTGGGTCACAGGATGTAAAAGACGCCTATGAAATATTTATACTGTTGAGAATTTTGGATACTTGCTGTACAAATCCCCCAATGCTTTGAACATGGAAGATTGTATTCCTTTAGTGAAATTGCTTCAGATTGCCCTTATTTTCAGACTATTTTCCCAGGTAATGCTTGTAGCTGAATATCTGAACAATTCCTTTATCTAGTTGACAGAAAGAGCATTAGCAAGCTTGTTAGGGTTTTTTTTTTTTTCCAAGTTTCTTTAAAGTTTATCTATGCTTCTTTTGTTCATTCCTTTGTGGTTCCTCCTCCTTCTTTCCCACTTTTTACCCAGTGGTAGGATTCAAATTTTTTTACTACCATTTATGTGGGCGTGGCATGGGAAGGATACTATAAACTCGCCCATCGGAGGTGGTATTTGCCGGCTCTCCAAACTACTCAAAATTTCTGCTACCGGTTATTCAGAACTGGTCAGAAGTTGCTGAATACCACCTCTGTTTTTACCTGAAACTTGGTTCAGCATTGTGAAGATAAAACTGAAGAAGGCAAACCTTCACTCATCTAAGGAATAAATGCTCATTTACAAAGGCAGGCTGTTAACGTAAGAGATTCATGAGCAATCAAGTAGAATGCAAAGATTTTGCCTCTCTCCTTGGCCAAAAATAAATAAAAAATAAAAATCTACCTTTTGATGCCTCTCTCTTACCTCCCACCCCATTTCATGGATTACATTTCAAACTTGCATTTCCTCCAGACACTGAAAGCGATGCGAGTCACATATTCTAGGACTATGTAAAGATAATCTGATCAAAGCTCCAGATCTAAATGTCTGAACTATGACAGTTTATCAAATTGTGTACCAGTCATACCAACTAAGTAATTCTTTAGGATTTGATTTGGACCAGGATTATATATGTTACATGATCCTTTCATTGTATGTGATGAAATCTGAAGGAAAGTTTAGGTTTAATTTACTTACTTACTTACTTACTTACTTACTTACTTATTTGTTTATTTGTTTGTTTATTTTGTCAAGCATGTATTTGATACTATATATAAGTATAAACATGATTATTAATACATGAAATAGACACGAATAAAAGGGAACATTAAAACAGGGACTGTAGGCACATTGGTGCACTTATGCACACCCCCTACAGACCTCTTAGGAATGGGGTGAGGTCAACAGTAAACAATCTGAGGTTAAAGTGTTTGGGGTTTGGGGAAGAAACCACAGAGTCAGGTAGACTATTCCAGGCATTGACCACTCTGTTGCTGAAGTTGTATTTCCTGCAATCAAGCTTTGTGCAGTTGATCCTGAGTTTGTGTCTATTGTGTGCTCATGTATTGTTGAGATTGAAGCTGAAGTAGTCATTGATAGGTAGGATAATTTAATGGATGTAATTTAATTTAATTGTAATGGATAATTTTATGTACTACGCTTAGGTCAGACTGAAGGTGGCATAGTTCTAAGTTATCTAAGCCTAAAATTTCAAGTCTGGAGGCATAGTGTATTCTGTTGCGAGTAGAGGAGTGGAGGACTCTTCTCATGAAATATTTCTGGACTCTCTCAATTGTATTAATGTCCGATATGAATGAATTCTCCAAATCACCAGTAAACTTGCCATGTGAGTCTCATCAATCTTAAACTTATTTTATCCAAACACTTATTTTACAGAATAAATGGCTTTACCACATTTAAAAATAATTATAAGAATTTAGGAAATCAAACATGTGGCAGGGTTATTCTAAGACTTAATACTTTAAAGATCAATATTTATTTTGTTTTGGCTTAGTAAGATGCATGAATTCTATTATTATATTTAGAACCCATTTGTTTGCTGTCATGTAAATTGTTATTTCTGTATTTCTTGATATTGTGAGCTGCTCAGAGACATTCTGGAATCAGGTGGTATTTAAAATTAGCACATAAATAAATACCTATACATTTTGACAAAGGTGTAATCAAAATGAGATCTCCAGAATTCTTCTGTATTCAAAAGTCTTTGAGTGAAATCTTTGAAGGCTTCAAAAACCATTACAAAATTATAATTCTAAGAGTGATAGATAAGGAAAGCAATTAATTGTCTGACTATGAGTAATTATATGTGTTATACAATGCAAACCAGATGAAAATGTAAATGAAATCAATTCTGAAATCATGTGTTTTTTGACCTGGTGCCACCCCAATGCACTTAATTTTAGGTGCAAAAATTATTTTGAATTCTTGGCAATGATGTTGTCTGATGGGATAAACAAGCTAAGTTTCAGTGAATGTGAACATAGCTGTTGGTGATCACATTTCCTTCATAGGTTGTCTCTTATTGTCCCTTCCTATTCCTTTTTCCTATCATTCTTCTAACAATCGCCCCACTCTTCTATCCCATTCTCCTCTGCCCAATTCAACAACACTGTGTTCCTTTACAACGGTTTTGTAAATATTTAAGCACAATCTTACAAAGGAAAGGTAACCTTCACCCCTTAAAGTTCTCCGGCGTTAAAAATGTGGAGAAGGACCACATTTTTATCTTGTGGTAAACCTTATGCATTACACATTCTTCTTTAGAGTGTGACAAAAGGATTCTGGCATGGAGTATCAAATGAAGGCTACATCTCACTGCTGACATTCAGAATGCCCCAGTTTTCCAAATTTTGTGTGTATGTATACATTTGCAAATTTACAGTGCTAAATGAGCCTGCAAATTTTATATACATATGCATATACATATATATATACATACATATATGCATACATACATACATGTGTGTGTATGTGTGTGTTTATTTTCATACATACTTACATACATACATACATACATACATAGGGTCCTCTGTGAGGGGGATGGATTATTTTTAAAATTTGATAAATAAAACAAAATAAATATACAAAATATAGAGAGGATTACAAGGAAATGTAGTTCTACATATTTACATTTTGCTATATTTATATTATTTCTCTAGACTTTTCTCTCTCCCCCCTCCTCCTCTTTTTCCCCACCTTCAAAGTCTGGCAAATGAAAGGTTTTATTGCTTTGGTAAAATGCAGCAAAGAAACTATGTCACAGAAAGCTTAGATCCAAAATCAAACAGGAAAATAATTTAAGGAGCATCTTTGACTCTCTCAAGGCTGAGTCGGTCTCCTTACCTACTTAATTCTCAAAATCAGTCTGCCCCAAGATAGCTTACTTATTTCAGTGAAAACGTGTACAATTGGAAGACTTTGAAGCTGTTGCAGGGAGACCCTGAAGAGCAATGCTCTAATGTAGGCATCATTTCAGCTTCTGGAACTTCAAAGATACCTCAGAGCAAATTTTCCAATTTCTAGGTAGGATGAAATCTCTTTTTAATCTTCTTTGATGGCAGTCAAAGGCAATACCTTCATTCTGCCTTTATAGAATCCTGGTTTGTCCTGGCTGTGAGTAACAAGGTCATGTAAGAGCTCCAAAGGATGCAAAGGTTTTGCCTTCCTTTCTCAAAATGGATTATTTGGGGGAGAAGCTACACTGCAGAAGTGACCTTTCTCTAGAGGATCTCTAGTTTTTGGGTCCTGCATTTCAGAAGTCTCAGACTTAAAAAAACAACAACACACAATTCCTTCTGGATGTTAGTGCATCATTATCAGTGAGCACAGAGTCTGACTGTGTGCTTTTCTCTGGACATGTTTGTATGGTTACAGCTAGTGATGGGATTCAAATTTTTTTACTATGGGTTCTGTGGGCATGGCTTAGTGGACATGGCAGGGGAAGGATACTGTAAAATCTCAATTCCTTCCCCACCCACTAAGCTGCTCTCCATTCTTCTGTGCAGGACAACCAAAGAAGACCCAGCCAATCAGCTGGGACTCGGGAGACAGAGAATAGATGGGGGTGGGGCCAGTCAGAGGTGTTATTGGCTGGTTCTTCAAATGACTCAAAATTTCCACTACTGTTTCTCCAGAACTGGTCAGAACTAGCTGAATACCACCTCTAGTTACAGCAGCAAGATTCCCCCCCCCCATCTCAATTCATGGGTATTTATTATTTTGTTAATCCACCCAATGACTCAATGTTCTTCTGGGGTGTTCGCCTAGCTGTTGTAAGCAGTGTTTCTCAACCTTTCTTCAATCTGTGATTGCCTTCCAATTTTGGTTTCCTCCTGTGGCTTCCCCATCCAGGTCTCATTGACCTGGAACAGGAACCAGTGGGTTATCTGCCACCAACAAGGTAGTATTTGGAATATAAGACACTTTTCTTTTCTGTGGCCACCTTAGCAATGACCTCTTTGTTACAAGTTTTTCATCCTGGCTTCCTTAAAATATCCCATTCACTGCTTGAAAGCAGCATCAACCACACAGTATCAAAACATTCACCATCCTGGTGCAGTGCAAACATGTTTAATTGTATGGAACATGCTGAAATACACATGGATTGATCACATGTGATAGCCAGATATCTGTGCTCATGGTTGAGTCCGAGCATCAGAAGTATCCTAGCTGTTCTTATCTCTCCAGAACTCAACTTCATAGAATGAGAGAGTCATATGTTGTGTGGCCATGAAACTATCATGGTCCAAAAAAAGAAGTAATCAGTATTGATCAGGTATGGTGCAAATGTATAAGACAATCACCTGTTGTATAATGACAGGTTGACATCTTATCCTTCATCAGGCAGCAGAATGCTTTAACCTATACCTTGTGATCTCGTTGAAAACAATGGCCATGGGATTATTATTATCATTTTTTGCAAGATTGAGACAGATCCCAGAGCAAAGAAGAACTTACCTAGGTGAACATGAATGTTTTAATGTCACATGTTCAGCTTTTTAAAGATGGAATACTGCCATATTTATGACAGTGGTTAAACTAGCATTTACTTGGGAGGCCCTCCCTCCTTCCCTCCCTCCCTTTCTTCCTTCAACAATAAAAAATACCCCAGCAAAATCCTGCCCTAATAAAAAGACAATCAGAAGCTGAGATTTTTTTTCAAAAAAAAAAAAAAATCAACACACATATAATACAAATATTTAAACAAAAACAAATTCAAAGAATCCAACAATAAACTTGTGGAAATACAATCAGGTCTTCAGGACTTTCCAAAAGGTATAGTTTTGGTTTTAGACTTTCATTAGATCTTGGTAACTGTACAATAAAGAGTTTTTTTTTAGCTTCTGTAGACAGTTGTTAGCAAATGATTTGATCAAAGAGACAAAAATAATTCGACAGCCTTATTTGGTTTATTTGACAGTTTTGAAAAAAGAAATCTGTTGTCTTCTATTAATTAGCTTTCCTAATGGGTAAAAATCTTTAGAAGATATCTTATTTACTTTCCACATTCTTACCTATTTGGAAGTCTGCATAACCAAGAAACATTTGCCAGTGTTTGTGCTGTAGACCACCTGTACAATCTTAGGTTTGGATAACTTATTATAATTAATCAATTTAGTCTGCATCATCTTCTCTGCTACTGCAATGACTTGAATTTGGGAGGCTTAAAACAAATGAATGATTTTTCATTTGAGTGTGGAAAAAGGCACATTCCAAAACATTCTTTTGATTTCCTTTTAAGAGAGGTGAGTAGATCTACATATTTCAATCTTTTCTTGCAGAGGGGCAATCTTTTTATGGCTAGTTTTCAGTTGATCTGTATCTATCTCAGTTTCTTAAATTATCTGGGGGTTTAATTATAATATAACAGAATGAACATAGATTCCTTCCTTATTTCTCTCTTTCCTTTTGTTCCACATCATTTCAGTGGCATGAGTTTGGTGTTTCCAGCAGTCATAAAAAGAGCTGATGGAATATGGATTGCTTACTTGGTTCTATTGTCATTCTGTCCTGTGTTCTTTTCCTCATTTCCGATTTAATTAGGAAAATATCAAACATTCAGTTCTTTCATTTATTTTGCCTCCTTTGTGAAAGGTTGTGGGAGGCTGTTTCATTTCGTATAAAGGGTCTCAGATTTAATTTCTACATTGGAAGAGGAAAGTTGCTGATAGTAATTTTCCAACTTCTGTCAGGACTGCATTTTAACAGTGGGGCTGGCCAAGACTTAAGGCAGAATGAAATGTGTAACTTCAGTTTGGATTTAAGGCACCCATATTGTCCCTGTCAAACAATCTCTCAGAAAAGGTAGAGTAGAAAGCCAAAATATTTTGCTCTGCCCACTGTTGTGAGGTGGTTTGAGAGCAGAAAAAAGGTATACAAGAAGGCCATATATTGGATCTCCTAAAATAAACTATACAGTTCCATGGTCAAAGTTTGATACTGTATTTTTTCCATTCAATATTGTATACTTAAATTATTGTAATATAAGATATCATATATGTTTCAGATTGTCAACTGACCAGTATAAAGCAGTGTAGAGAAAAATGGTCCAGAGAAATAAGAAGCGATTAAACATTACTTCTGAAATCTTCCAAATTTTCAAGCCGCACACATTATCTTGAGTTTGGTGGAATATTTACTCTATAATAATTTCTTCTCTGTCAGTTTTATAATGTTTATGTTCTCTCGTTGATAGTTGTATATATATTGTATAAGCACCTTTGAGGAATTAAAAAGGAAGCCCTATGATGTAATTGCATTTGAAGGAAAAGAATTAAGTGGTTCATAAACTACTCTCTGTATTAACCTTATTCAACTCTTTTGAGGTTCTAATTCCTAAAGATGATATCAAGGCAACTGGAATCCCTCACGGGGAATTATTCATTCCTATTAATTGCTGTAGTGCAACAAATGGTACAATCAACCCTGGATGCCATTTTTTATATATATTTGAAAATGCACTTCTTAGCACACCATGGAGGACACCAGTGGGACTTATTTGACTCTGACTTTCACATTAATTTTGCTATGCTTGTGAACAACATGGGTAGTAATAGGAAATCAATATCCATCAGTGATTGTTCTGGGTAAAAGATTTGGGAATCATGAATTCTAATGGCAGTGAATATCATTAAGATTCAAAAAGATGGCAAATATTAAATATAAAGTTTATATAAAGGGTTGAGACACACACATATACAATATGTATGTGTGTGTGTGTATGTATGTATGTGTATATATATGTGTGTGTATGTGCGTGCGTGCGTGCGTGCGCACACACACACACACCTACCTGTTTGATTTAGGCAGACTTAAGCAGCTACCTTTTTTGAACTACTACCATCTGAGAGGACAATGAAGACAAGGCTGGAAAATAGCTTCTATCCCAGAGCAGTAACTATATTGAATTCTATTGTATAGTGCAGTATAAATGCAATATCAGAGGTTTTCAATTGAATTGTACAGAATGTGAAGGATGTGTGTTTTTGTTTCATTTTTATAGTTTTCTTATGTATAATGTACACTGAAGATGGCATTTAATTTCATTGTATGAGGTGCAATGACAATAAAGTACTACTACTACTATTACTACTACTACTACTATTACTACTACTACTACTACTAAAAGGTCCAATGAATTATCATAATAATCCTCAGAGTTGAAAGGGACCTCGGAGAGCTTCTAGTCCTTATCACTGCTTAAGCAGCAGATTCTATAATATTATTATAGATAAAATCCAGTCTCTTCTTAAAAGTCTCCAGTGATAAGAGTATCCACAGCTTCTGAAGGCAAGCCATTCTACTGGTTAAGTGGAATAGCTTGCCTTTCACATGACCAATGGAACTTTGTGGAGTCAAGTGGAATTTCATGGAATTAAGGAATGCCTTTCTGAGACATTTTCCCACTACACCCTTAAAAAAGATGTTGCATTTTTCAACTAACGACCTGAAGCTGTTCAGAGAATAAGGTAGATCCTATGCTTTGGTGAGCACATTCAGGTCTCTCTGTGTTTCTATGTCTACTTCTACTTATTTATGATATGAATATTCCTATTTTTCCTCTTTGAAGGGTTGAGAAAAATTTGAATTTGAATGTTCTACAGTACGTTGTTACTTAATTGGAAATCATTCCCATTGTGTTTAAGGAACTTACTCCCTGGGAAGTCCATTTAGGAATGTAGTTTCAATTAATTAAAAGATCTCTTGTTTGGAGCAGCAGAAAATTTACCACTGCCAATTTATTTTCACCATTTGTGTTATTTTACCAGACTGCTGCTAATATGGACTGCTGTTTGTACAGCTAGCCAATCTCCAACTATTGACGATTTAGGGTTTATCAATAATGGGCAAAAGCATTATCAGCCGATATCAAAAAGTCATTTTACAAATGGATTCTGTCTGCATTAGCATATTTCTGACATTTCATTTCACTTTCAGTATGTTGAACTAATTCTTTTAACTTGGATGGCCAGAGTTCTAGCAAAGCTGAAATCAGTTTTCCAGTTCGGTTGAACAGTTTTGTTTTATTTCCATTACTGTTACCCATCTAGATCATGTTCCTTCTCTTCTGTTCATACTTTCCATAGGTTTATAATGCTTGGTTGATTTGCCTGAGTGTGTATGTGGGTTTTCCAAATGAGGAAACCCTCCCTCTTTCCATCCTGCTGAAATTAATCATCATCATCCAAGGTACTTGTCATTTACCAGAAACACAGCTCACAGGGCCTTTTCAAGGTTTTATTATTATTTATGAACCATCTACTACTGTCTGCTTTACAATTAGGACTGTGGAATTTAACGTGTTTTTCCTCCCTAATCTCAGGTCCTAGAGGGCACTTTTATTGGATTTAATTTTACCAAATGCCCCTTATTATTTCAAAAAGTATTTCAATATAAATGCAGGAAATCTTGTTTGGGGCTTTGATAGATTACTCAGTGCTAACAAGACAAACTTTGATATTAGAATGCTAATATGATTTTTACAGATATTGCTAGTATTTGAAATAGACCTAAATAATTACATAGGGACTTTGAATAGAAAACTTTTTTTTTTTTTTAAAGGAAATTGATTGGCACATTTATATTGTAATGAATGGGAATGGGAGATTCACCTTATTCTGTTTCTGTTTCATTCTGTCTTTTTCTCCACCTTTGTGAATTTTAGTTTAGTTGAAGACATACAGCTTTAGTTCCAGAATGAGCAGGTTCCTTTTTTCCTAACCATTTTGTTAGAGAAGCACACATGTGTACTTAAACATTTTAATATTAACTTTCATATAATGGGCAATTTATTGCATTATTATTGTATTATTTTGCATAGTGTAATAAGGATAGAAGCAATAGAAATTTAAAAAAACCCTCTAAATTCATAAACGAACACTCTCTCATACAGCATGCTGGAAAATTTCTAAAGCATTATTTCCATTCTGTTTTGAAAGAAAAGGCATATTTCATTTTGGACTTTTATGTGGAGACCAGAGGTGGTATTCAGCAGGTTCTGACCAGTTCTGGAGAACTGGTAGCAGAAATTTTGAGTAGTTTGGAGAACCAGCAAATATTGTCTCTGACTGGAGATTTTACAGTATCCTTCCCCTGCCACGCCCACAGAACCAATAATACAAAAATTTGAATTCCACTACTGGTGGAGACATTTGTAACTATCCTTGTTTGGAACAGTCAAAATAGTAATCAGTGGTACAATTATATCACTCTAGTGCAAGCATTTCTGAATCTGCATCTTCCTTGCTATGTTCAAGCTATGCTAACTCAGCTATATGGAAAAGAAATAGACAAACCCAGCACCAAAATAATTCCTTATTTATATTCCTGAAATGAAAGAACTAGACATGTATTGAAAGTTTTAAAATAGGCATATCTAGCCTATGTGACAGTCATGTTTTTGTCTCAAGAGCCTTCCTTAGTTAAGGAGGACTAGGAAATGGCATCTAAAGAGCCCGATGGAGAATCTAGCAATTATGTCAAGTTACCAATATTATCACCCCTGTCTTGGAACCGGCTGACTAAGCCAGGAGCTATCCATATCCAGCAAAAAGTAAAAGAAATGGAACTGGGTATAATTGCTGAATTATATCAGAAAATAAGTGAATTAGGAAGAGTTCCTTAGGACTGAATTGATGAGGGGAAAAAACAATCTTTGATCAGGGTCAATGTGTTATTGGGTCAGAGATTTCTGGTATAAGGAAAGAGATCTGGGCTTGATGAAATTGGTGGAAGAGTATAGAATTGTGAAGGTTTCAGGCAACAGACTCCATCCTCATATTTCAATTCCTTTCATTTGGTTTTGGCTTGTCTCTTGTTTTCTACATTTGATTATACCTTTGTGTTAAGTTTGTCTTTGTATTCTGAAGTTGGACTGGATTTATATCTAGAGATTAGTTTGATGGATTTGGAGGTGTTTGTGGTAATAGATCAGATAACAAGCTGCCATTCATGAGATCAAGACAATGAATTTTCTGAAAGGGTTGAATGTGGCCTTTCTTGCCCCCTTTACAGTTGCTGTGGAATTGTAATACTGAATGTGATATAAAAGGAAAATGATTAAATATCATTCATTTATTTGTGGTTAGAAGGTTATCTCCTAATGTGCTAGTCAAATACTATGTGCCCTTTGTTTTTATAAACATGCAACTTTGGGGACTAGTTTTTCAAGAAGAAATGAAACTCTCTTCTCACATTCTCCTGAGTAAGTTGGCAATGAGAGATACTAATGTGGATACTATTCACCTTCCATGTACTGTAGTATGCTGAGCAGTATAGTTTTATCCTTGCTTTCCATTTTGCCTGGGCAAACATGTATTTTATTGAATCTGTATCAGAACATGGCAAACCCTTCAATACCTAATATTTATATGTATGTATGTATGTATGTATGTATGTATGTATGTATGTATGTACGTATGTATGTATGTATGTATGTATGTATGGTATTCAGCTTTGTTCGGGTATTTTCCCACGTCATTGTCGTTGTGCTTTTAAAGTTGTAGCAACGTTTCGGCAGAATCTCATCTGCCATCATCAGGCTTCTGTATTGTGTCCGTCTGTGAGTCAGTACCCAAACAAAGCTGAATACCATCCATGTAAATACCCATGAAAACTTAAGAACACACACACACACACACACACACATATTCTTAAGTTTTCGCGAGTACTTACATGGATGGTATTCAGCTTTGTTCGGGTATTTTCCCACATCATTACAGTTGTGCTTTTAAAGTTGTAGCAATGTTTCGGCAGAATCTCATCTGCCATCATCAGGCTTCTGTATAGTGTTGTATAGAAGCCTGATGATGGCAGATGAGATTCTGCCGAAACATTGCCACAACTTTAAAAGCACAACTATAATGACGTGGGAAAATACCCGAACAAAGCTGAATATCATATATATAAATACCTGCGAAAACTTAAGAAAACATATCTATATCTATATCTATATATCTGTATCTATATCTATCTATCTATATCTATTCAATCAATTTCTATTGTATGTGGGACCCACCACTACATGTCAAATGTCAGATGTCAGAAAGCACTTACTGATAAGAAAATATGTCTTTCAATAAAGATGCAGTCAAGAATAACCCCATATATTTAGATGTTCTTGTAGTCAGATGAGGCACAATGAGCTTGAGTAAGTTCTTTTTTGGAGTAGTCTCATGAGTTATTTTTTTTTGCTATTCACATCTCATCTGGTTTTATGGAGCACTGCCAATTGAGTTGGGATTGACATGAGACTGATTGATTTTTTTTCTGACTGAGTAGTGCTCTTAAGAATTAGGTCATCAGCTGTATAACTATGCTTCTATCTGTCCCAATTTTTAACCTCACCTAGTGTTCTTAATGAATAAAAGAAAAGCAGACATGCTACAGAGCAAACCACTAGTCCCTAACCATTTTATTTCTTTCTAAGGATACCTCTGTGACTGTGAATCCTATAGGCATTTTTAGAACATGAAAAGGATAAATAAAATGAAGTAACGGTAGCCAAAGCATTATTTGCCTGGTCTTGGAAAAAAAAAGGGGAGAACTAGATTGATGGCAGCATATTTTATAATAATGCCTCAGTGTGATGTTTGAATGTAATAGAATGGAAAGGTAGAACTTCAGGGATGATAGACATCCAGTGGTAATAAGTAGAACACATTCAATATGGACAATTAGAGTTCTTAATAAACAGTTTTAATTTATATTAATCCTGTTTATGAGCTATTTATCATGTTTTTGAACCAGCCATCTTCCTCAGAGAGGGATTCTGGGTGGCATGCAACGAAGTAATGTACTACTTAAGTGGTTAGAAGTACACTTGCAAGACTACTTGCTCACTCTAGCATCCTTTTTAACATCTAAGAACACTTTGCTTTTAATTGAGAAAGGTGTTTGCATGAAAGAAAAACAGTTGTGTTAAATTATTGACCTATTGTAGAACTTGCATATGTTTCAGGAAAAAGACAGAAATGTAAACGTTCTTCTGAGTTTGGAACTTTTCCATTGACATTCTGTGCTCACAGCTTGAATCTCAGCTTGCCTACACTTGGAGACCTGCCACCTGATGTACTCTTGGAGTACTTGTAGAGAACCACTGGTTTCATTTCTCAAATTCTTGGTACCAGTTTCAGGTCATGGAGCTACCCTCTTCTTGTGTATGTTTTGTTTCCTCATGGAACACAGTAGATCACACTTCATCCAGCTGGCCAATTGGAGTGAATAACAATCTGTATGTACGCAATAGCCCCTTTTATTTTTCCCTTGCTGCATGTGCTTTTCTTAACAAGAAAAAGGAATACCAGCTGGCTACTTGGCAAGTTGAAAAGATGAGGTAACTTCTTAGAATGACTAGACACATAGTGGCAAGATGCTTTGAAAGTTGGAACTTCATACAAACATCTCAAAAACCAGGAGATGGGATGAGGTAAAGTTACCACCGCTGGGAAGTTGTCCATTATGTTGCTCTAGAGCAAATTATCTGCTCAGCATGTTCCTTAGAGGAAGAACTGAACAGAAACTTAATTGACTCATATTTCTTTTTTAATTATCTGAAAATAATAAAGAAAATCAATAAAGAAAATAATGTGGAAAATCAGAGAAGAAAAAAAAAGTTAATCTCCCCAATCATGCCAACATATATTTACTAGACATATAGATATAAATAAAATGAAGCTGTGATATCTGTGATTGATCTATATTAATAAATTCTGTTAATACATATAGCTGTATCTTTATGTTTTGGATGCTAAACCATCTTTTGATTGTAAGACCATTTTCTTTATCTAGAGATCAATTCCCACATGACTGAAATAGTATATAAACATTTGAAAATATTAAATCTCAAGGTTGAATTAATATATGTAATTGCTTCCTATCTAAATGACACACACACACACAAATAAAATGCTAATTTCACTGCATTTAATTGGCTCATCTTTCCATGTTTTGTGGTACCCTAGTGATACATGGAAGGCAGGGTTGATCTCAGGCACAGATTTTGCATTTGAAAGAGGCTATATATGGTTTTCAAGAACTGAGTTGTGATAGAATGTACAATAAATCTAGCCTTGGGAATGGGAATAAAAGAATGAATTGCTGAGGGAGGAGGAGGATTAATCAAGCCTGGGAAGAAAAGAAGCATGAGAAAGAAACTCAAAATAACCTAACCTTGATTTTGTTTAGTGTAAGATATAGTAGAAAGAAAGTCTAAATGGCTTTCACAATTCTCTTATTATACTTAAAGCACATTTACAACCCCCTATTATCCTGTTTCCTAATCTTAGTTATCAGGAATGACTTGATGTCTATTTTAACCCCAAATCCCTAAAAAATGTATTAATAATTGGGTTTAGCAGTCTCATAATGTCGGGTTTCCTTTTTAAATTACTTAATACTGGAAGTTCCAGATTGTGCCATTTAAAAAAAAAATAAAAAAAATTGTTCTGCTCTTTTAGTATTTCTTGTTATTAAATTTACAAACTTTTCCCCCAATTGTAGTGTGGGATACTTATATTTATGATAAAAAGATATATGTGAATGTCCTGTCACTTATGCAGTCATGTCTCCAGTGGTCTGTAGCCTCCCTGTCTCCCTATACTTACATTTTATCTAAAGGAAAGAAATAATGACAGAATATGGGTAAACAGCAGAGCTGCAAAATGCCATCATTAGGGGTAGCATCTCAAAGGCTTAAAGACTTCCTCAAGATAGACTCCTTTCTTAGTGACTTGACATATCCATGTAGTTTTCTTAGCAAGAACATGGGGTATGATATTGTGGGTCTTCAAGTGTGTGAAACTTTTATTTAAAAGTTTAAACTTTACAGTCTGGGAACTACAGTCTTGCTGATATGCACCCAAGTAATAACCAGGATCAATAATTCTTGTTTGTTTTTCAAAACTAGCTAGGTGCTACACATATTTTCATCCCATAATAAAAGAAACTTACACATATTACCAGTATACATTTCAAAGACTTTCTCAATCACCGTAAGATTAAGATAGAGAAACTGAAAATTTGTTAGTCTGGGGAAGATTTTTTTCTCCCCAAGAAATTGTTAGGCAGCTTTTGGAATACCATTATTGTCAAGATGATTGGAGATGTATTCATTAAGAGAAAAGTGACTTAGTTCATGATGTGAGACAGTCACTTTGCCCCTTGTTCACTTAGTCTTTTAGAAACTGTAATATCTTGATACAGTATATGAAGTCACTCCTATAACTGTGAGTGACTAATCTTGCCTTCCTGTCACTGAAACTACACCAATCAGTACAAGGAAGGTGACTTTCATTACAAGCCAAGTACAGTACAGAAGCACCAAATTATGTAGAAGATGAATTTCGGTAGAAAGGGTTCCTTGGCATGTTATTAATTATGGGTTCATTCAAGGTTCCTAAGCTATGTGATTATATTAATTTGTCAAAGTCTCTGTACTCCATAATTAAAGCATAAACATGAAATGGGCATAAGTCAGTTCAAAAAACAAATGACCATGTCTTTTATAGTTAAACTTTTGCTTATTATTATAATCACTTGTGCAAGTACAAAAGCAGACATTTTAGGCCAAGCCTAAATGCCTAAAGGTGCTATTCGACTTACGGATAAATTCATGTACTGAAATATTATCCTTAAAAGAAAGAAAAATAGGTCAGCTGAAAGGAAAAGATATCAGATGCTGTGATTAAAATAATTTAGTCTGCATGTGGTGTATTATCTGGAATAAGAGCCTATAATGTCTGTATTACTGATCATTATTATTTAAATGTATGATCCTGCAACAATCTATTTCCTTCCTGGTTTCCTCTTTGTGCATGTATTAATTTCACATGGATGAACCCATATGAAAGAATACAGTAAGGAGTAGAAGGAAACCATACTCTTTGAATAGACACATAGCTATATGTTTATAATAAAACCTTGTGCTGTAGCTCTGGAATTGTCTAAAATGTAATGTTGAGAGTGCCATAAAAGCCAGGTAAGAAGATGCAGCATTTCAGAACAAACCGACACAAGAAGAGGGTATCTCACTTGTATCTAATGATAATGTTCTTACCTTAGCATTGTATCTGACCTATTCTCCAGCTTTAGACTTATCTTTGGAAGATACAAGATGCAAAAAAAAAAAAAAAAGAAAGAAAAAGATATATTGACATGGAAGGATGCTGTCCCATCCTAGTCAGGCTGAGAGTGTGAAACCAGAAATCTGTGGAGCATGTAGTATGACTCCTGCCATCAAAACTGATCAAAACAAGTATGGCTGGTTTGTTCCTTGCTCTTCAGCTTCATAGGTTATTCAACAAAACCTGAAAAGAAAAAGTTAGCTTGTCTGAAAATTAAAATGATAGAGATATATGTTCACTCCCATTTGAGATTAGAGGGTTGTCATCTTGTAATTTATCATTTACAACAATTGATTGTTATTTACTTGTATGCATTTTAACACGTATTTTGTGAGTTGCTTGGAGTCAAGTGGCATTGAATGAATGAATGGATGGATGGATGGATTTAGACTGCCAAAATATGCTCATTTTACATTGCTACATTTTTCAAACATTTTCAAACTGCAGCAATTTGCAGACTAAGGTGCAGATATTTCATCTGGATTTGGTCAAGTGGGACTAAATCAGATTAGCTTAACTGGCAGAAGTTGCAGAGCTACACCAAGCATTCTTTTATAATGTTTTTAACCTAATCATCCCACATCAAATTATATCACATTGTCTTAATTCAGGATTCCCCAGAATGGTCAATGTGACCATCCATTGTTATTTATATTACTGCTATGTGTAATCCTTAGAATTAAAGTAGTATTTATTAAATTATTTTCATAATACAAACATTTGGAAATCTATGAACAACCTGAAACTTCATGAAGGGGTTGATGAACTGAAAAGTTTGGTGAATCTTGTCTTAAATTTTGCTTTTCAACATTGCTGATCATGGAATGGAATGCAGGTCAGAATAGATTTTACTTCTAATTCTGGCTAAGTTTCTGATTTCCTATCAACTAACACAATTTCTGCTTGATATTTTTAATGTCTGTACTTGCTATCTCACAATCCACTGCATTGACCTGGCATCAGTTCAACAGCTTCTTCCATTGATAAAGCATAGAAATTACTTATTACTTTTCCTTCAAATAGTGAGCAATCTTGATTCTGTTCTAAACTCTGGGGAACAGAGATCTGGCAAAAGCCACAGTTAATAATCGCAGTCCAAACAGTGAATGCTGGTAGAGAAGCAAATACCAACAATAACTGCTTGTTGCATGCTGGATTAAATTGTCTCAAATCTTGCTCCTGAAAGATAGGAAAGGATCAGGGGTGTCTTTTCAGCTCAGTGAGCTGCTGCTGCTGTCAGTCTCTCTCCCTTATCCCCAACCCCAGGGCACAATTCTCCTTCAAAGCAAAACCTTAATCTCAGGTTCAGCAGGGTATCATCATGTGTAAGCTCTTTGCATATTTAAGTGGAGCCTGAGTGAAAATTCACACTGAATAATTTCAGACAAACTCAGTTTTTCCCCATTATCTCCTTCCTTCCTTCCTTCCTTCCTTCCTTCCTTCCTTCCTTCCTTCCTTCCTTCCTTCCTTCCTTCCTTCCTTTCTTCCTCCCTCCCTCCCTCCCTCCCTCCCTCCCTCCCTCCATCTTTCCCCTGATTTTATAACTTGTATTCCAATGTTATCTTTGCGACTAATATTTTAACTCAGGGAATTAGCAATTAAAGGAGGGTCCCAAGAGTTTTACTTATTTGTTAGGAATACAATATATATTCCTAACAAATAAGGACTATAATTAGGAATGTAAGGTGTGCATGAGGTGCACGATATGAAGTGTGCATAAGTGCACAATCGTGCCTACTGTCCCCATCCTATTGTCCCCATTTATTCATACTTATTTCCTGTATTCATACTCATATTTATTCTTATATCTATTATCTTGTAAGCGATTGACAAATCAAATCAAATCAATCAATCAATAAATAAAAATACATTACTAATCATCTTGTCTTATAAAACAGTAACCATAAAGACCAAGTTAGCCAGAGATACCTTGCTCAAACTTACAAACTTTACTTTGTTTTACATATTTATTGTACTAAAATTGGCAGGCTGAAAACAAAGAGCCTCCTTATTTGAATATCTAAAAATGCTTCAGGGCCAATCTTAATAAACATCCTTAGAATTTTTTAAAATGAATTAATGTCACCTAAAAATTAATACATATTAATACTGGAATTTGTCTATTTTTTTGTTCCTCTATAGCAGATTTTTCAGTACAACCAGATACACTGAGAATTCCAACATACTTGCTAAATTTGATGGTGCTTTTTCTGCAAAAAATAACTATTACTGCAAATGCTATGCTTATTGTATGTGTTATATATTAAGTTAAATCATTTGCTGCATCATTAATTATCAAGATTAATTTATTATATGAAGCCATATTTTACAGTAGAAACCACAATGACTGGGTCAGTAAGAAATCAACCAAGTACCAGGAATCTGTCACAGAGTTTATGCCTTAAATTCATACCATGTTCAAGATGTATTCATATATACGCCACACAACTTCAAATTTGTGTAAGTGTTAGATAGCCTTCCCTGAAGGAACTGCATCTTGTAGGAATTAAGGTTTGTAAATCTTCAGATGTTTCATTCTCATCTGAAAGATATTTTCATTTTGTTATTCTAAAGGTGATTAAGAATTTCTTGTCACATTTCTAGTGGTTATATCTTTATTTAGTTATTTGTCAAATCTATAGAACTTCCCATCTCACAAAATGCAAATAATATTTAATATAAAACAATCTTGCCAAAAAGAGATAAATAAGCATAAGGCACAAGAGAAAATAAAATTTAGAGCTTAGCTTATGGTTGGAAGGGTTTGATGGTAGCTTTTGTCAATTAATTTGTAAAAATCCTCTAGGGGGAGTTTTTTCATAATTTCTTTACTTGGAATTGAAGTTTTAGAAGTTAGGAGTCTGTAGAATGGGGGAGAAAGAATTGTACAGTTGAATAAAGGACATTCAGCTTACATACCATTTGTCTCATCTCTGAGTGAGAAAGCCTCACCCCTCTGTGAGTGATTCAAGTCCAGGACCCAACCAGACATATTCCAGCATACAAGCTCATTTTCAGAATTTCTTTGTAACACAGATGAGGAGTTTAGCTTCATTTTCAGCCATGCAAAATTAATTACAGAGCAATCAGCTCGTATAGAGAAGCAAACAGATCCTCCTTCTCAACTCAGTTTGGGCTATAAAAGGATTTGGCATGCAATAAAAACAGTAAATTATTTTATGATGTTAATTGTTCTATATTCAGAGATTAACTCATGAGACTTCTGCCTGTTGTGCCAGACTGTCTAACTTACATTATAATGCCTGTAAGTATTTAAAAATCTCCCTCCTGCCTTAGGGTTAATTACGGGCTTTATTTATGCTTAATTGGTAACTGCTTATGTTTAGTAGACCATTAGTCTTCTGATTCTTCTTTGTTTGGCCATTTGTAGAGAGGCACTGTCACAAGCTGTTTCTTCCAATGTGTTCAATGATCTTTCTCCTCACCTTAAAATTTTCTGTTGGTTTTCAGAATAGCAAGGCATTACTTTTCAAAGCAGAAAATGAAGATGTCACCGAAAAATCTCAGTTCAAAACTTGGATTTTCGTGCTTTGTTTCATTCAGAGAAAAGCAACAGAGATGATTAGGGGAATGATGGAGAAATCATAGATGAACATTTGTGGGAAATGGGAATGTCTAGCCTAATGAAGAGAAGGCGTAGGAATAGCCATCTTTGAGTACCTGAAGACTAGTTGGCATAATCTGAGGTAATGGATGGAAGCTTCTCAAAAGAGATCCAAATCTAGAATTAAGGAGAAATTTTCTGTCAGTGAGAACAATCACTGATATTAAGAAGTTGTGGAGGGTCCATCTCTGGAGGTTGTTAAGAAGAGATTGGGCAATTTCAGCAGGGGGTTGATTAGAAGACTTTCAAGGTCACTTCCAACTCTGTTATTTTGTATTATGCATTCGGGTGTTTCTGTACTAGATGTCAAAGTGGCAAATGACAAAAGTGGTGATACAATTATTATGCAAGCTCCTTATAAGACAAGTGCAGTTTGCAGGATATTCCAATATTTTTACTCTTAAGCAGTATCTAATAAGATCTGGGATATACTCCAAGTTTGCAAATTTGTGATATATGCTTCTCAGGAGAAAGAGGAACCACTAAAAGTTCAGAAATTAACATTTCCCCCTCAGTTTGGCTAGATGGAGAATCCATGTACATTCCTGTAAAAACTAAGTTCAGGAACAGGTATAATCTATTCGTTCCCACCTTCCATTCCAACTTGATTGCCGTCTTTTTACCTATAAGAGGCATTATCCTTTCTTAGAGAGACATTTATCTTTGCTGGCAGATATTGGTTGGTGGCATGAAGCATAGTAGGAATGCTGAAGGAGAACCATGGTAGTTTATGGCAGCAAAAAAAATCAAAGAGCACCAAATCTGTTAATTGGAAAAAGTGCTACCAGATACTTTCTGAGATCTATCTGTAATAAAAGAAGTGCAAAAAGAAGAAGCAAAAAGGAAGATTCTAGCTGTTATGTGTCTCTTTGTATACATATCTACATTGCCTACATATACTCTTTAAAAAAAAAAATCCTACCTTACTCATACATGGAAACTATGGTTAGTTTGCCTGAGATTTCATAAATGCAATAGCCTTAGGAAAGAAGGATTTATGTCTCAAAGACATAAGGATGTAAAATAATTTTATAGCATCTGAAGTTTTCTTTCCCATTTTATGCATTGCAATATTTTATGCAGAGAGCACCCAGTTTAATTAAAACACCTTTCTTAACTTTATGCACAAATGGTGTTTGTAGTCTGTTGGAAGAAGCATTTAGTCAATTAACAATTTTATTAGCTGATTGATTTTCTCCCACCTTTGCGGTTTGCAGATTTCCCCCCCCTCACTTTCTTGTACCTGATAGGAATAGTTATGAAAGCTAAATAATATTACTTCCTTTATCTCTTGAAGGCAACACTATATAACGACGGACTTTTTAATCTGAACAAGGTTTCAGTGGGAAGGCTAAACACACATAAACAAATTCTTGCCCTGTATAATGGAATGTAAAATACTCACTGCTTGGAGCAGCAGACGTTTTCAATAAATCACATTGTCACACTGACCTTTATTGATAGACTTTGCCTCAACTGAAAGCTTTGGTCCTGCTGTTTTAAAAGATCTTTCTGTTATGAAAGACCTGCAGACTCATCAGGTAGCAAGATAATGATTTTCTATTTGTAAGGTTCCCTGAATCAATGTTTTAAGAAGAAGTGTGAGAAGGAAAGAAAAGGGATTCTGATATTTAAAGTTGTTGGCATCCCACAGACTTGTACGTTTTTCAGAATAATGTCTTATTCATATTTCCACAAAGTTGGAAAAAGATCTATTTTTATTTGTCCTCACCTTGCCATGCAGTTTCTTTATGTTCTATTTCTTCATGACAGATTGACGACTTTTTTTTTTTGGAAAATGTATCTTCAGAAATATTAACATATGAAATATATACTTATTAATAAATTTTATGTTTCAAAACGTAAGAAATATATTTAGTCATCCCAAAGTTTGAGCATATGAATCATTCTTGTACAGATTCTAATTTGGGAATGAATTCAGAAAATTGACTTAATTCTGATTTGCAGTGATACTTTAGTTCTACTATCCCGCCCACTTCTCTCTCTAACCACCGGTCCCAAGGGCCTGCGGTGGCTCATGTGGTAAGACACTAGGCTTGTGCACTGCTGAGGTCAGCAACTCAGTGGTTCGATTCCCATGAGTGAATAAACCATGCAGGGACAAGAAAAGAGCCTCCCCAAAATGCCTACCAGCATTTAGCACCCTGCAGATGAAGATAACACCCCCTGAAAAAAAATTCACAGAGGAGCAAGCCATCTCGATGATCTCTAGCTACCATGTTCCATATGCTAAATAAATACATAAACTGGTCCCAAAAGAGTTGTATTCTTAGAGCTAATCATCCTATGTGCAAAACTATTGTATTTCAGTACCTGCTATTTTTCCAGGTCAAGCTTATCAGGTATAAATACAGCTTGTGTTTTTCTGAGATCATGTTACAGGATGACAGAAAGTTCTTAGTGTATAATGCTGTGCAAACGTCATTGGTCCATCTAAATTATCAGCATCTTTCCAGGAATTCAAGTATCTCTCTCTGTGTATCCTATTCTCCTATGAAGTGTCTGCATAAAAATTGGTCTTCCCCTGTTAAGATTTATTTAACAAATTTATATAGCTGGCCAAGGAAGTCTGGGCAGTAAAGAGAAATAAAACCAAACCAACTGTTTGATGGGCAATGGCTGAAATAAACCAATTGATTGACTGAGATAAACCAACCATACAAATCCATTCAAAAGAACCTAGGTTGGGCTCTTAAAAATCAAACACCATGTATCCACATTCTCATCAGAGCTTCATTAACATCCCAGTTCCTTGTGTTTGAAGGAAAAGCCACATCTTCACAGCTTTCTAGAGAAGATTGACAGGATTGGGGCTATCTGTATCTCAGGAGAAACAAAACAATTCTCAGTTGTAGAGAAATCACATTTCTAATTCACTGCTGGGATCTGAAGCATGCCATTCTGTCAAATCTAGATTACGATTATGCTCCTTTATGTATGAGAGATTTGTTCAGATACATGAATACATGATGTAGCCAAATCTACTTCCCTGTATGAGCTGTAATGCCTGAGTGTTTTAATAGCTTTCCTTGTGTCTTCTCATGATAATTTTTGTTATGAACTAATAAAAACGCTTAAATAAAGTTTTAACAAACCTTAAGAAAAAGCAGGGTTCTAATCCTGCACTTCTGATTGGCCGATAATAGCGATATCGGATTGGTCCATTCAGGGAATCTGATTGGCTGTTAACGAGTCACTCTCATTGGTTCAAGGGTTTAACACTTCCATGTTTCTCATTGGCTACTAGGTCAGCAGCCTACCCTATAAAAGGGCTGCTGCTGCCCTTGGGTTTTTGCTCTGTTCAGAATGATTAATAAAGAGTTGAAGTTCACTGTTCACTGCCTTGTCTCCGTTCCTTGTGCCCATGCGCAAAATATAACACTGGCGACGAGGGTGGGATGCGGAGACATCAGAGCTGACTGAACACTACAGAGCACCAAACAGAGCACGTGGCTGAAGGCACATCGACAACGGAAACCATGTCCGGCAGTGCCATACCACCCACTCCATTTGACCTGGCACAAGAAGACTGGGACTCGTACATAGACCGGTTCCAGATGTTTCTGGAGACCAACAACTTGAAGGATGCCACTAAGGGAAAAAAGCGAGCAGTATTCCTGACCCATTGCGGGCCTGCCGTCTTTAAGATGGCCAAGGCACTAGCGAAACCGGCTGAGGTGAAAACCATGGACTGGGACATCCTCGCGCCCTTCCTATGGGCCCACTATGCACCTGCTGTACCAACGCTTGATCGAAGACATGAATTTTACCAGAGGGACCAGCGGAAAGGAGGGAGCGTTGCAGATTTCATCACGGATCTCCGGAACCTGGGAGGCCTCTGTGGGTTCGCAGACCTCGAAGAAGCTCTGAGAGACCGAATAGTTCTGGGATTAGATGAACCAACGGTGCAGAACAAGATCATGGCAAAAGGGGACATCAACCTTGCTGATGTCATCAAAGACACTACTGCAGCAGAAGCAACCAGGAAGTCGGCTGCCCAAATGCACCGCACCAACGCACCACTCTGTCAACTTGCCAATGATACCTCACCTCGCCAAGAGAGGCACACAATGGCAACCCACCACAAGGACCTTGAATCGCCATCAGAAAGTGGTGAGGAGGAGGTCAACCGGCTCCGGTCTGAACATGACCAGCGCCACCAGCAGAATCAAAGACTACCACACCAATGCGCGGGTTGTGGGGCAAACCACCTGCGATCAGACTGCAAATTCCTCGACGCGCTCTGCCATTTCTGTGGGAAAAGAGGCCATATCGGAAAGGTCTGCAGAAGCAAGCAAGGATCCAGCCCACTTTAGAGGGGAAACAACTACCGCCAGACCACAGGGAATCGTCTTGTGAGTCGGGAACATTTGAACTACCAATGGAACAACCACTCCTACAGAAATAAAACACTGGCCATTTCAACGAGACGAGAAGAGGCACACCAAACCATTACAATTGGTCACGCCGCATCACTAGATGCAAAGAAGATCTGAGTGAAGGTGACCATCGAAAACCAGCCTTGCGTGATGGAAGTCGATTCAGGATTGTCCCTCTCGATGGTTTCCTGGAAGACCCTTAAACAATTAATTCCTGCCGTCCGGCGTCACGACCTCAGAACCCAAAGAATCATACTCAAAGATTATCAGGGGAACCGAATTCCGGTCGTTGGATCCAGCCAAGTCCAAGTATCATTCAAAAATCATACAGCGTCATTACCACTGACCATCATTGACTGTGATTGGCCTAGCTTGTTAGGCCTTCAATGGTTTGCCCCACTCGGGATCGAGGTAACCGGCATTCACCAAACCAAAAGCGATGACTGGGAGGAGGCCATCGTCCAGGAATTCCAGGACGTCTTTGCAGACAAACTAGGTGAGTACAAGGGGACCCTGATATCATTTAACCTTAACCCTGAAGTAGCCCCCATCCGCCTTAAGCGTCGTCAGGTACCTTTTGCCCTTAAACCAAAGATTGATGAGCAGCTCAATAAATTAATAGCCCAGGGTGTTTTAGAACCAACTGACCACGCTCGTTGGGAAACCCCAATCATGACACCCATCAAACCAGATGGATCGTTAAGGATTTGTGGGGACTACCGGGCCACCCTTAATCACGCCCTTCGACAGAACGCTTACCCGGTGCCGGTGGTGCAACACCTTCTCCATTCCCTGGGGGGCGGAAAAGTCTTCGCTAAATTGGATTTAGCGCAGGCGTACCAACAACTGCCTGTAGATTAAAAAACCGCAGAAGCACAGATGATCGTTACGCACCGAGCCACCTTTAAATGCAACCGACTCCAATTCGGAGTGAGCGTAGCCCCAGGGATTTTTCAAAGTCTGATGGAGAGACTCTTGCAAGGGATCAAGAGGGTCGTGCCATATTTTGATGACGTTTTAATTGCTGCCCCAAATAGAGAAGTATTAGAAAGGTGTCTTAAAATGGTTCTCCAGAAATTTAAAGTCTCTGGCCTAAAGGTTAAAAAAAATAAATGTCAACTGTGTACAGATAAAGTAGAGTTCCTGGGGTACCTAATCGATAAGCAAGGCATTCACCCCACTAATAGCAAACTAAAAGCGATCAAAAATGCCCCAAGACCCAGGAATAGGACAAACCTCCAAGCTTTCCTGGGGCTCATTAACTTTTACAACATCTTCCTGCCCCAGAAAGCGACCAAAGCTGAGCCCCTACATAGACTTCATGACAAAAAAGCAACCTGGGTCTGGGGACACCGAGAGGAGCACGCATTCCGACAAGTGAAAAACTTACTAACCTCCGATGCTGTTTTAATGCAGCATAATGAGACTTTGCCTTTAAGAATTACATGTGAGGCGTCACCGTTTGGAGTAGGAGCCATTTTGAGACATGTGTTACCAAATGGTAGTGAGGCCCTATTGCCTATTTTTCAAGGACCCCATCAAAGGCTGAACGTCACTACAGCCAAATCGACAAAGAGGCTCTTGCTGTTGTATCTGCTGTGAAACGGTTTCATGAATATGTGTATGGACGAGTTTTTACTATTGTTACCAACCACAAACCTTTGCTGGGGATTACAGCAGGAGACAAGCCAACCCCCTATATATTGTCACCTAGAATGACTCGCTGGTCAGAGTTTTTAGCTGCATACAACTATAAACTACAACACCGCCTGGGTAAAGCCATTCCCCACTCTGATGCATTGAGCCGTGCCCTACTTCCGGAAACCGTCGACGACCCAGCTCCAACCCTTACAATACTCCAGATTGAAATGCTACGTTCTGGCCGCTAACAGCCAGAGACATTGTGATCGAAACAAAATGAGATCCTGTCTTGGCGTGAGTTCTTAGCTGGGTTGAACAAGGATGGCCAGTAGAACAAACCCCTGATGACTTCACCCCTTTCAGAAACTGGCAAACAGAACTTTTTTTCGCAAAAAGGCTGCATCCTATGGGGAGATAGAGTCGTCGTCCCAGAGCAGTTACAACGAGCAGTATTGAAAACATTGCATGATGGTCACCCCAGCATCGTGTGTATGAAAGCGCTCACACGAAGCTACGTGTGGTGGCTGGGCATTGACAAACAGATCGAAACCTGAGTAAAGACTTGTTTAAAGTGCCAAGAAGTCAGCAGTGCCCCACCTAGAGCATCTCCAATAGAATGGAAAACCCCCCGGGGGCCGTGGTCCCGCATCCATGTTGACTTTGCGGAACCTACTAAGGGACATACATTCCTTCTAACACTGGATGCCTATTCTAGCTGGCTCGAGATCCACAAAATGAAGAATACTACAACCGAGTCCGTCATCCGAAAATTGAACAGGCTATTCACAACGCACGGGCTGCCAGATGTTCTGGTCTCCGACAACGGACCCCAGTTCACCGCCCTGGCGTTTGAACAATACTTTGCGGACTGGGGTATCCGCCATGTGCTAACTTCGCCAGTGCACCCTGCGGCTAACGGCAGGGCCGAGCGCATGGTACAATTTGTTGAAAAAACTCTCCACAAAATGGACTATGGGGACATTGAAGACAAAATAAACAGAATACTCCTACTCCAACACATCACTCCGCATAGCGTCACCAACAAGACTCCAGCTGAACTGTTGATGGGATGCAAGCTCCGTTTCCACCTCGACCAGCTTCACCTGTCCTACGAGCCAGAGAAACTCTGTGGATCTAGTGGAAAATGCCGCGATTCAAGGTAGGTGACTTAGTTTTCACCAAAAACCTCTCTGGCGAACCATTATGGGTCAAAGCAACCGTAATTCAAACCACCGGACCCAGATCGTACCGTGTGAAAACCTGTGACAGAAAAATATGGAAACGCCATATAGATCAGCTTCGCTCTAGGCTACAACCCAGTTCCCGTGACTCCTGTGACTCCCAAACTGAGGGGGGAGGGGATGTCAAAGAAACCGAATTCGAGATGGTGGAAAGCAGAAGCAAAGGAAGTCAGCAATCGGGCGCAATTAATGAAAAAGAATCAGGGAGGAGACTCTCCTCACCACAGAGGAATACCTCAACGGAGGCAAGCCTGCAAAGATAGGAGGACAACAACGATAGCATTAGTGGCACCAAGTCGTCCAGTGAGGATGCGGAACCGCCGGTACCAGATATGTCCAAAAACGTCCTGCCGAAACCGGATGACAGACAGGAACCGGTGGGACAGCCAAATCTAATAGACAGATAAAACAACCTACATATCTTAGGGATTATGTCACCGCATCCCTCAAATGGAACCTGGGGGGAAGGGGTGTTATGAACTAATAAAAGCACTTAAATAAAGTTTTAACAAACCTTAAGAAAAAGCAGGGTTCTAATCCTGCACTTCTGATTGGCCGATAATAGCGATATCGGATTGGTCCGTTTAGGGGAATTTGATTGGCTGTTAACGAGCCACTCTCATTGGTTCAAGGGTTTAACACTTCCATGTTTCTCATTGGCTACTAGGTCAGCAGCCTGCCCTATAAAAGGGCTGCTGCTGCCCTAGGGTTTTGCTCTGTTCAGAATGATTAATAAAGAGTTGAAGTTCACTGTTCACTGCCTTGTCTCCGTTCCTTGCGCCCATGTGCAAAATATAACAATTTTAAGCCCTGGGCTGCTAGAAAAAAACCATAATTCTTTTTAGTTTCACATAGGACCATTTCATTTTTGCACAGTTTGAGGACTCTGTCTCAGTGTTCATTTCAGGTTTAGAGGCTCCTTGTTCCCTTATTCTCTGGGTTTTCAAAACAATATTTCGATTAAGGGTCACCCAAGACACATTAGAAATTGCCATAGCTTCGGCTTTAGAACAGTTCATGTTTTGATCAGAATGATAAAAGTCAGAAAAATGTTTTTATTTGTGAACTTTCCCAAAGACCATCTTTGTGTATAATTGATATCAAGGTGGTGATGGGGGATAATATTTCACAACGGAAGCATACATTTTTAAAGGTTTAATTGACCAATTATAAATATACATCACAAGCTGTGATGTGGTAAAGATTTAATTAGGCTTATTTTTGGAATTAAAAGTCTGTAGAAATTATTTAACATAAGATGTGGAAATGATCAAAGCTATCAAAAACAAATGTTAAAGATGCTGTTAATGAATTTAATGACCAACAAGGCATGTTGTTCACCAAAGGGCATCTAGCATTTCATTATAACTTCTGAATCATTAAAACCACACAGATCAAAATTATTAAATAAATGAGTCTAGATTACAGAGGTATATGGGAATTATTATTTTTTTAAAGAGAAAAATCACCATTCCCATTGGAGTTTTCCATCTTTGCAAATCTGGTTTAAAACCAAATGGATTCATACAGACTATGAATTTCAACAGTAACTGGAATGTATAGTTTGATTCTATTCAGGACATGTTGGTATATCACTCCTAAATCACTCATTGGCTTATTTACAAAGTCCCTAGTTTGTTATTAGTGATATTCATTTTACCTATGTTTTGTGGAGTAGCTATATCATGTTAAATGTTAATAAAAAAGATGATTTTTCTGCAGCAAGGGAAGGCCTTCAGAGAACTATTTATTTGACTTCTTTGCCTCCCATCTCATTTATAAACATTAAAAACTGATAAAATATTGAACAATAAAATCTCATAACAAAAATAGAATGCCTGTGGCAAAAGAAAGCAAGGGTGGTACCAATAGTAATAGGAGTCTCATTTATAAACAAAAAACCTGAATCACTCCTTGTACACAACTGACATTACAAATTCACCATCAGTCAATTGCAAAAGTCAGCTGGAACAGCTTACATCTTACAAAGATCCCTTTCATACCACAAAACATCAATATCCTCCTAACTCCAGGACTCATTAGCTGGATAAAAATGCCAAATCCAGTCTGGCTGATTGTGCAACAAACCATAATTTACATTTAACAAGATGGTAGAGGAAGGGAGCAAGATGCGAATGGGGGAAGGAGGGGTCTTGCCTTAATTTGTCAGCCACCAGTGAGATACTCCCCTGTTGGGGCACCAGGCCATCTGGCAGAGACAGGTGTTCACATCCTTATGGACAGTCAGTAGAGTCTATACAGATCTTATGTCAGGGAAAAGGATTTTTCAAATGGCAGGAACCATGATAGAAAAGGCTGTTCTCCTTCACATGGTTGTTCTTAAGGAAACGATACTAATGGAGGAGCATAATTTTAGCTTGGGGTTGAATTATGGAGTTCTTGGTGATCTTTGAGCTTGGTGCTTTTCTTTTTGACATTTCCCAACTAGATTAACATCAGTTATAACTTTTTGTAACTGCTGTTTTAGTATTTTGACTTACTATATCTACTGCACCTTACCTTTTAAAAAATTGTTATGAACTTGTTGCTAGATAAATAAGGTGAATTTCTTTAATATGTATATATGTGGAAGCTTCTATCAATAATCAGTGGATCATTATAAAGCATAATGTTTCATTAAAATGGCATAATGACTTGATTTTCCAATGCTTTAAGACAAAACCAACAAACCGTGTTAGAGCTTAATAAGATGATCCAATCTAGCCATTGGTGTCTGAAAAATCAGTATTTTAGGGAAGATATTAGAGAATAGAGCTGGATAAGATTCAGCCCCCAGACCACATGCAACCCTCTGAACTCTGGAGCACAGTCGCAAGAAGCGCAAGCACTAACCTATTTAATATAATTAATATCAAACATTTTTGTGCTATATCTTGCCTGGAATAAAACTGAAAAATCAGTGTTGTCCTTGGTTAACAAAAGATTATGTACTTTTGGAGTAAATAGACTGGAATTTCAGTCAGGCTTCGCTCCAGGAATGAAAGATCTCTCAACAGAACACCTTATAGAGTGTTCCGAGGAAAGAATTTTTCTAAGCCAAAACGTTGAGGGTCTTCAACATTCAAAGCACTCTTCTGTCCATGAACTTCAGCAGCCACTCTATTATGTCTTCAAAATAATAGTTAGTCAACTCTTTAACCCCCATTGCAAGAAAAGGCATACCTTTTGTGCAACCTGAGTGCTTCATGGCTCTCTCTCTCTTTCTCTTGCTTTTTTTTTTGGAGCCTGGATCTTGGTTACCAGATGCATCTGTCATACAGTATGACAGATAACAATTGGATGTGACATCTTGTACAATGGGCTGTCAGTCATCACAATTTAAGAAGGTAGTTTCACAAACACACAAAAATGGCAAGAGTTCTGAGAAGCCATCTCTTCAGATGAGAACTGCCATGAGCTCTTGATCAGTGAATCATACTAGTCAAGCCATTTTTCTGGGATTTCATATGCCTTTTTTTCCCCACTGTGCAATCACCGGACCTAAGAACAGAGGAAGTTTTCTACCATTCATTTTGGATGGAAATAGTCTTCAAATAACATCAGCGATAGCACCCAAGCTGCGATGATTCTATGCTGGTATTATATGCTGCTGCACTAAATATTGCCAGTTCTGCTGACAGGCAAGAGACAGGAAATGCATATTTGAATTCCCCATGATCACCACTGAGGCAATTTGAATATTAATTAAAATCTAGTGTGGATTTGCATGTTTACTGGTCTGCATTATGGATCATCTAAATTGGTTTTCTTAGAGTAATATGATGAAGGTGATGATTTAATTGAGTTCTGAATCTGGCATACAGTGGTAATTACCAATTTGGATTTTTTTTTTTTCCATTTTGGTTTTGGTTTATGTACCAAACTTTGGCTGTCTTTGTTGGATAGATAAGTTTCTGTTTAATTCCTTTTACAATTATGGTACTTCATCATATGATCTATTTGCTTATTTTAGTAAAATAATTTTAGTTTCTAAACTGTAGTTTTAGGTCTTATACATTTAGAGAATACAGAAATTGTAGCTCATTTAATAACTGTTGTCAAAAAAATCATAGCTGTCCCCAAGGTGCTTTTTCAAGAAGCAACTGGACTTTCTGGTTTTTCTTTGAAGACATTTTACTTCTCATCCAGGAAGCTTAAAGAAGAAAAACCAGAAAGTCTAGTTGTCTCTTGAAAAAAGCACATTTGGAACAACCGTGACCTGGATGATTGAGAATCTCCATAGTCTCAATATCTTGTATATGAATAGTTTCTTTTCAGCTATAGTCACTTTCAGGTTATTTTAACATGATTTTTTTTTCTTAACTTGTCTCATGTTTTAATCCAGTCCAATCACCTATCCAAATCAGGAATCTTTAGATCTTCCCAGAAAATTTTCAATCCAATCATTGTCGGAATGCCTCCAATCATTGTCGGAATGCCTCCACTGATGGAGGTGGATCCAGATCCAGATTGTTGGTATATTGACCACTTAGAGAGGGCTTTAAAGCACTATGAACCAATATATAAGTCTGAGTGCTATTGCTATCCCTGTTCAGAAGACAGGTCATTCTGATAAATAATACTTCTCACAGTCAAAAAAATGCTCTTTATTTTCAGATTCAATCTCTTTCTGTATAGCTTCCATCTGTTGGATCTTGTCCTACCTTCAGAAGCCATGGAAAATAACTTTGCTCCCTTTTCATTAACCCAACAGTTCGAGTATTGGAATACTACATCGTGTTTCCCTTGAGCTTTCTTTTCTTTAGGCTAAACATTTCAGATGCTTCTTCATAGGATTTACTATCTAAGTCCTCCACTACCTTGATTATTTTTTTCTGTATTCTTTCCAGTTTCTCAGCATCCATTTTATATTTTGGCAAGCAAAACTGGAGAGGATATACCAGATGTAGCCTAGAATGGAACCATATTTTCCCAGGATCTCAAACATTATATTTCTATTAATGCCAGCCCACTATTACACCAGCTTTTTGGCAGCACCCATAGCATATATACATATTTTGCTTCCATTTATCTTGTACTTATGCACCTGCTTTTTCCTACCTAGTTGCAGAACTCTGTATTTCTCACAGTTGAGACTGCCTTCAGAGTTATTATTAATCCCTTCCCCCACTCGTCACTTTGTTTATTTTGCCAGTTTACTGATAGATTCTTTCTATCTTCTCATTTAAGTTATTTATAAAAATGTTTGGTCTCAGGACAGATTTTTGAGAAAAGTGGCTTTAAGTTGTTAGATCTAAATTTGATTTGATTGGGGATTGTAAATAAGAGAGAATAATATATTTAGCTGGTATCTAAATATGGGCAATATAGTGAGATCAATGCCCCTAAACATTGGAAATTTAATTGCATTCAACATAGAGAGACTGCGATTAAATTTGCTATCTCTGCTGGGCAACTCTGTAGGCATTCTGATCAATAGGTATAAAACAGGCATTCATTTCCATAGGGTTCTCACCCCCTCAACCAAATATATATCTGGACTTCCTTTAGGACCAAGTTCCCTCTCATCCATCCAAGCCTTACCTTTGTTTGACAAGAATATGCTATTAACAAACGCTGGATGGAGCTATTAAATTGCATTTAAATTGCAAAGAACTGTAGTGCAGTCATGCATTCACAAACACAACTGATGTTAACACTTTATACTAGTTTTGAGACCCATTTCCTTTTCCCATTTCATGCTTTTCATTTATTTGACTTCTTAACTCTTAATTCTTTCCTGTGCTCTGCATAAGGTTGCTTATCTTGAAAGGAAATAGTATGATAGGAATGTATGCATAATCATATATTTTTTTGTTCAGTTTAATAAGGTAGGTCTGAGATGTTAAATGGTCCTTTGAATTTAGATTGATAAGTGGGTATATCCACTATATCCAGTAATTACCCACAATATTTTTTTTAAATGTAGAACTAACTATTGTGCTTGGCATTTCTGCATCCTTAATGATCCTCAGTTTTCTAGCCATTATGAATCATGGGGCCAATTCTTTCTAAAATCTTCAGAATCAGAGCATCATAACAAGAACTTTGTAGCAACTAAAATAATTGATTTAATGTTTAGGCATTTAAGAAAATGAGAGAGTTTCTAAGTTCCCCAGAAGTTTGCTGCCAAACCAATTTGGCATTAATGCTATTCTCTGTAATCTAATCAGAACATTTATTGTGCACATGATTTTCCAAGTGTTCTCCTATATTAGCAAAATGTGCATCTCACTGCAACTTTTCCATTAAGGTGTAGGTAGATTTATTTTAAACAATGCTGTGTAAAAAATCTGTCCTGCAGATACTTTATAGTATTTGTGTGTTTAAATTTATACCCTGCCTTTATGCTTATATAAATTCTTTCTTTCCTGGAAAAAAAAGGTTTTCATTTTTCTAGGATAATTTCAGGAAATGAAAAAATTATCAAAGAGACATCCAATGTAGAACTAAGAACAAATTTCCTGACCATGAAAATAATAAGTCAAATAGCTTGCTTCCAGAAGTTTACATTATAAAAAAGATGTTGAGACTCTAGAAAAAGTACAGAAAGAACAACCAGGATGATTAGGGGACTGGAGACTAAAACATGAAGAACAGTTACAGGAACTGGGCTTGGCTAGTCTAGTAAAGAGAAGGACCAGGGGACACATGATAGTTGTCTTCCAGTATTTGAGGGGCTGCCACAGAGAGGAGGAAGGGGTCAATCTATTTTCTAAAGCATTTGTAGGCCAGACAAGGAATAATGGATGGAAACTGAACAAGGAGAGATTCAACCTGGAAATAAGGAGAAACTTTCTGACAGTGAGAACAATCAATCAATGGAAGAGCTTGCCCTCAGAAATCGTGGGAGTGCCATCACTTGAGAACTTCAAGAAGAGATTGGACTGCCATTTGTCAGAAATGGTGTAGGATTTCCCGCTTGGGTGGAAGGATGGACTATAAAGTCCCTTCCAACTCTGATTATCTGTTATCTGTTAAGTTCCTGGTGCAGCATCATTCTTTTTAAGAAAAAAATTGGACAACCATCTGTCTGAATAGCATAGTCTCATGCTTGAGCAGAAGATCTACAATGTCCCTTCCAACTCTGTTGTTGTATATTTGATGGAAGTTTTAACACACATGATTGTCATACATTCTAATCCATTGAACTTTGAAGTCCTTTAATGTTATTCTCACTTGAGATTTAACTGAAACAGAAGAATCTTTTGCAGGGAGGTTACCTATCCACTAAACAGACACTTATATGATAGAGGACACTGCCCATATCCTTGACTATTATTGCAAAAATAAGTACAAAGACATTGGAAACCACAATTGAACCTTTCAGCCAAATTCACTGCTTTCATTTTGTCTTTCTTCAAAGTGAATAAACAATGAAGGGGGGCAGGAGGTGGAAAAATAGTTGAAAGAAAGAATGAAAGGTTGAAAATTTTAGCAGTAATAAGCAGCCCTTTCTAGTGCTTATTTTGGTCTACTCAGTATCTGGACTAATCACTCTGAGAATTTCTACTGCATTTACAAGACTTCGCATTAGTGTTTCACCAATAACTCTAAGATTTAATCAGAATTAAACACTTGAAATCAGTATACACAATCAGTATACACACTTGAAAGGCAGCATCAGGTTGATTTATTCTTCTTTTCATCCTTGAGCTGAAATAGAAGCTTTCTGTTCCATGTACTTTACGTAGGTTCGATCTGAAAGAAAGAATGACATATTGATCTGATGCTATTTCTTCCATTCTTAGCCAGGTGATCAGGGATTGAAGCATAATTTTGCCTGTGGTAAAATTAGGATTTCATTGTATTGTATGGAATGAATGTCTTCCTATGTAGGAAGATCTTAAACTGATTTTCTAAGGAAGGGAGTCCCACAGTTTAGTTAAATGTCTTCCAGTAGTCTCATCTATGACCCAAAGTGTTCTCTGAACAACATCATCATCATTTAAATGACTCATAATTCCAGAGTGGAGTCTAGGCAACTGAATGGAGCTAGCAGAGTGTTTAATGGCCTTCCTGTCACCAATGCAGAGCTCTGTTCAGCAGATATATTCTCATTGTGCCCAGAGAAATATCTACCTCTACCTAGGATCGAATTCACAGCCTCCTGATTGTGAGGCAAGAGCTCCACTTTCAGGCCACCGCACCACCCGGAGCATTCTCTGAACATGACAGCTGAAAATTGGTGGTGAATTTCTCTCAGATCCAAAGAACCAAGAATGACATGAAGAGTTACTTCAGAGGAGTGTTTATCTACTGTTGCTCACCTAGACAGAATTTTGCCCAATTTAAGCATGATTGTTAGATACACCCGGTGAACTGCTATAATTGTACGTGTACCCTTTCATGCTTTTCCTGTATACTAAAGATTCTAAGCTACATTGTCACTTTGCTCCTTGGGAAAGATCCCTTTCTCTTGTGACCGTGGTCTGCATTCCACCACAATTTCTATCCATTTAGACTGAGGAAGCATACTGTAATCCTTTTGTAGGCCCAAAGAAAATAGAACAATAGGGTTGCAAGGGACATTTTCTAGTCTAACCTGCTACTCAAGAAAGATACTCCATACCATTCCAGACAAGTGGCTATCAAGTCTCTTCTTGAAAAACTCCAGTGATGGAGCAGCCACAACTTTGGGAGGCAAGCTCTTTTACAAATTAATTGTTCTCACTGTCAGGAAATTTCTCCTCAGTTCTAGGTTGGATCTCCCTATGAAAATCTTCCATCCATGATTGCTTTCTTCCCTCAGAATGCTTTGGAGAATAGGTTGCACATTTTATTTTTAAGAAAGAAAAATTGAAGAACACCAAGGGGGTAAATAAAACAGAATCCAGTTCATTCCTCATCTTTGATGGGGTCTGGGTTTTTTTTTAAATAATGTTTTTTATTGTTTTCAATTCATACAAATCATAATTGCATTTTCAACAGCATTTACATCCACATATATGTTATTACATTTCTATCCACTATTCATACATATTTCCAATAGTTGTTATATATACTTATTGTTAGGGATAACATTGTTTACCCTAACTAGTTTAGGTAAAATAATAAATATGTTATCATGGTTTGTAAGTTAAAGTGTCTGCAACTTTAAATATAGGAATGTAATTAAGGGAGTGGTTGTAAAAAGCACCATAAAAGAAGCAAGGAACGTCAGCTTGCTCTCTCTGACTTGATGATCCCTAATTACTGGATGAAGACTGCGTTTTTCCCTACTGGAACGGGAGAGAGATAAAGGACTGATTTATTGTAAGTGAACTGACATAGGATATTCTACACGGACTTTGCTAATTGAATATCCTTGAATGGACTGACTAAAATGATACATGACTAAAGGACTGTTATTTTGACTATGCTATAAACTCTAAATGGAATAAACTATATTTTGATAGCACAAGCGTATCTGTTATTTTTACTGTATGTTAACAAACATACAAGCTTATCTCACTCATTTATCTGTGTGCCTATCTGACTAACGCTGCACATTCTGTTTAGCTTGTCTCCTTAACCCTGGTTGGGGAACACAGGCTTAACACTTATCATCAATAATTATTATATACATATCTCTCATCAGTGGTCATTAATCTCTAACTTTATTTGTTCTAAATATCTACATATCTATGTACCACTATCTTGAATGTTCTCCTATTTGGTCATTCTGTTTCAATTCTTATCTCTATTTCCTAACCATTTGTACCATCTACGCCATACTGAGTAGTAATCGGATTCCTCTTTTTCCTTCATTTTAAGTGTGAGCATATCCATTTCTGCGCAATCTGGGTTTTTTTGAACAGTTTGTATCCTTCTATCACTATTGCTGATATTGTCTATTCTGCTTTATCTCAGAATGTTGCCTGGACGTATTCAATTATCATTTATTCACTAAACCATTATTAGCTGAACATATATTAATCTGCTTGGTTTGTGTGACTGTTGAAACAATTGGAATTGCATTTTAACAGATTTTTCAATGAAATGCTAATGACTAGTAAATGTAGATCACAGATTTATTGGACCTTTTAATATATCTTTTTAACTTTACATCAATATGTAGACTATTTTCTAGCTGTATGTTTTAATGAGGGCAGGGTTTTCAGCCAATCACCTTCTAATCTTAGCTTGCTAGATTGTAGTATCCCAACCTCCAAACAATTGTATTGAAAAGGGAATCCTTTTTAAACAAAAAAATATTTGATCTGGCAATCTATTGGAGAAATTAGAAGAAGTGGAGAGGAAAATGGTTTATTTCAATGTATTTGAAATCTTATGAAAAATAAAATTGAGTCATGCATTTATATTTAAAATTGAACAATTACATTAGAATAATATTTTGATAGAACAAATTGATTTTAACTAACATAAAACTTAATCTTATTGTCTACAAGCAAAACATCAACCCAATCATAAATACTAACATTTCTTCTTTTCCCTTGCACTTTTTCCCTTGTGCATCCTACTTTTTTGCATAGTTTTACATAATTTTCTGAATGATGCACTAAGAAGTGTTTTAGATTTTAAAAAAACAGAGCAAAGATGCTTTTAAATAAATTAACTAGATGTATTAAATATTAACAACTCATTATTGTTAAAAGTTAAAGGACCCTTGTTTTTATTAGAGAAAAGCTAATTTTATTGAAATTTAACCCTAGGCTAGATTGAGGTTCATTTTACCTCTTTCAACAAAAGTAATCTGCAGTAATTACCAAGATTAAGCCTAAAGCAACCTAATATCTCTGTTTTGAAATAACAACAGCAATAATAATAATAACAATAATAGGTTGATGCCTAGGATGCTGGCAGCAACCTGTATCAATCATTAGCGTCAGTCAATGATATTTTATTTTTAAATGTTCCATTACTGAATTTCATGTTTAATGAATAAAAGAGATAGTAGTAGTAATAGTAGTAGTAGTAGTAGTAGTAGTAGTAGTAGCAGTAGTAATCTTTGTCATGCATCTTCAAATAAGGAAAAAAAATACAAGTACTTGAGAAATTAAACAACTCAGTCTACTTCCAATGTCTACATAATATATACTTGTAATGCTCTTTCATGCGATTTCACAGTAATCTGTAAATTGAAGGGAGAGGAAGATGCACATGTAATGCATATTTTTCTGTTCCATTTATGTATATTTACTCCCCACAAAACAGAAGTTAATGTATGCATGCACACATTTAATGCTGAGGCCATCACTGAAACATTAAGGTAGTCTGAAAACATCTGGCTCTTAATTCCCAGATGTCCCATCTAGCATTGTGAAGTTGGAGTTATTATATGTGATTTATTCACACTGGAATAATTTCAAAATGACAGGGAGGTGGCTAATGTCACAATATATATAATGACATTATAATTAAATACACTTACCTGTGGAGATATCAATACTAAGATGACAGTAATAGATTTGGACAAGGAAGATTATCCAAGAAATAAAAGGCTCAAAGGAATGGTTGTACCAAAACACATGTCTATTACATGGCTCATTTAGTCACTCTTTCTCATTCATGCAGAAAAGGCTTTATTTTTATAATGAATGTCTGTGGAGATTAATCCAAGGTTTTTTCCTAACCATCCCAACATTCATACTGCTACTTTTTAGTTGTAAACTCATTATGTTCTTCAAGGGAAGCTCAAATCTAGGTGCTCAAGGTTGACTCAACCTTCCATTCCTCCAAGGTGGGTGAAATGAGGACTCAGATTGTTGGGGGCAATATGTTGACTCTGTAAACTGCTTAGAGAGGGTTGTAAAGCACTGTAAAGTGGTATATAAGTGCTATTGCTGTTGCTATATCATAGAATATCCATACCGGGTTTTTTAAAAACATTTTTTTAAACTTCAGAGTTACTATTCTTGGCCCTTCCTAGTGAATTTGCATGGATACTAATTAGACGGGACCCTGTATAGCTTCCAAAGTCAAGCATAACTAGCTAAACCCAAGTCTTCTTAGTTATTATAGAGAAAATTGATCATTCTCAGCACTAATGAAGGGTATCAAATGACACTGAATTTTGCTGATTAGGCCGGGTATTATTGCAGAATGAATGAAAAGCAAATATTTATAGGGCTGAGTTATCAAAACACACACCAAAAGATGTTGGTACTGTTTCAACTGAAAAACTTTGGATATTTAGACAAGAAATAGGACTGATAAACTATATTTAAGAATCTTTTGAATTTACATCAGTGGGATTCTTCCTCTTTAAAGGCTGCTTTACATTTTGGCCTAGAGACATTGTGGCTTTTTATAAATAACTAGTAAGCCTTATTATTGTTATCCATTGCTCATAAATTTGAGTATAGATTTTGTGCTCTTTGTATTAGAGAACAAGAAAGCTAATTCAGGACTTCCGGTTTGAGCTTCTTCGGTGACAGATCGAAACCTCATCTCTCCGAGGCTTTGATCCGTGCTCATCGCTGGAGCGCCCCGAGCCGGCTGGCTTCGGGGCTAAGCCACCCCATAGAGGTGGTGAAGAGGGAGGAGACTGCCTGCAGGGTTGAGGAGAGCCTCATCTCTCCTCCCCAGCTGGCCATTACTCCCTTTCCCGAAGGTGGTTGTAGCAGTGGTCAGAAATGGCCACCACAAAGAAGAACTCAACTGGAAAAGAATGTGCAGGAGGAAGATAAGAAGAGAAAGTTTTGGTTGACCGGGTCAAACAGCAAAAGCAACAAATAAGGTACCCTGGAATTTAAACTTAAAAACATTGTTCCCAAAGAAGATTTTGAAGCTGCGGAGGAGAGAGAGAAGGGAAAGGATTAGGTTTTTTTTTTCTTCCCTTTCTTATACTGACTTAAGCTAAGAGACTTAGCTTAAGGGATTGTAAAAGGGATTCTGCAAAGGTACATAAGATAGCTTTGTTATATTACAAATAGAAATAACTTTAGAAAATATGATGATGGATAAAATATTTATTGTAATGCAGTGGGATGTTTGTTAATAAATAAATGAATTAAAATGATTGAGAGAATTAAAAGGGAACATTTTTAATTATTAGTAATGATTTATAAAAATATAAGTGAGAAATATGAGGAAAAAAAGAATTAACTATGGAAAGTTTATAAGTGTTCCCAAGGAAGTATGATATTCAATTGAAAAGAAATGTTAAAGATGTTAAGATTTTAATGCATATTAATGATAGAATTGAATTGGAATGGAATGTGTTTTATTTACACACACACACACACACACACACACACACATATATATATATATTTTCTGAGTTTCTCGCGGGTATTTGTATGTGGATCTTTGGTTATTCGGGTTTTCTCCCGAAGATTGGAAGTATCTAGGCAACATTTCGATGAAGTCTCATTCATCATCTTCAGGCTTGTGTTTTCAGCTCTGTGCTTCTCAGAGTGATTAGAGGTTCACTCTGAGAAGCACAGAGCTGAAGACACAAGCCTGAAGATGATGAATGAGACTTCATCGAAATGTTGCCTAGATACTTCCAATCTTACGCAGGAGAAAACCTGAATAACCAAAGATCCATATATATATATATATGTTTTCTTAAGTTTTCGCGGGTACTTACATGTCTGGCATTCAGCTTTGTTCGGGTATTTTCCCACGTGGTGCTTTTAAAGTTGTAGCAACGTTTCAGCAGAATCTCATCTGCCATCATCAGGCTTCTGCAGAATATTTAATTTTTTTCTTTTTAAGAATATAGTGTCTATTTTAAGAATGTACCAAGCAGAATTTGATTGGAAGTTATGTATTATATTGTATGCTATAATTTTAAAGCTATGCATTGAAGCTTAAATAAGAGCTTGAATGGATAAAATTAAAGGATATAAAGGTGTCATACTCTAATTGGTAACTACAGGGAAAAATTGTTTAATAAGAAAAGATAATGTGAAATTGTAACAGGACAGACAAAAGTATAAATATAATGATTTTAATTGAGATAATCAAAACAAAGTTGAGAAAATTAGAAGAGGGGAAAAACTATGTAGAAAATATTAAATGGTAATAAGATATGGAATAGAATATAAAAATGAGCATGAAATTGAGTTTGGTGTCTGTATGAAGAAGTGATAACCTGGGACCATGCTATTTTCAAAAAAGATGTTTTATTTGTATTTTGTTTTTGTGAAAACCCAAATAAAATTTTCAAAAAAAAAAAAAAAAGCTAATTCAGTACTCTTTAGGGGAAAATCCATACTAGAAGAAGAAAAGCAATGTATTAGCTGCTGACAGCCAATTTAATAATTCTATGATAATTTGGTAAAACAACTGTCAGACTTCTGCAACAGTTTCAGAAACTTCCTATTTCATGTTGGTCAAGTTCTAGGTAGATAAGTAAATAAGTGGATGGATGGATGGAGGATGGATGGATGGTTGGATAAGTGAGTACATAATGGAAGACTTCCATGGTGAATAAAATAGAATACGATATAATAAAGACAACAGCCCAAGAACCTTCTGCACAAATAAATACCCCAAGAATTCTGAATTTCAGGCAGAAAAACAGACAAAGGGCAAAAAGAGAACTCCATAGAAAGGAAGATTTTGGCACAGAGCTATAGGCCATTCATTACAGTGTTGACCTACTCATTTCAGATGGAAAGTGTTTCCGAGCGGCTTTTTGTATGCAGATCATACAGTTCAGGCATGGGTAAGGTGCTTATTAAAGGAAATTGCAAAGTGCTGTAACTTCATCAATTTCACCAAGCAAGATTTCAGTAACATCTCTGAAGTCATTTGAAGCTGCATAGCAAAACTCATGGCAATCAGTTTGAAGTAGCATGAAGCTTGCCTTAAAAAGGTGATTAGTCTCATCAGTAGGGTGCCTCAACGAAATTAGACACGGAAATCTGGAATCTGATGGCAGTTAAAATATGCAAGTGAACAGAAAAATCTGTATTAGATATTCCTTGGATGAGTAATTTTTGTTTAGGACTCTTCCAAGATAGGGTTATTCCTTGTGCTAAGAATGTATGTGAATTGGGTATTCTACGTAGTTTATGTCTGTAGATGTTGTCACTGTCACAGTACACTATAGCTGAAGAGGTAGAAGAGATTAAGTCTGTACCGTAGATATAGGAAGCAATATTACAAATTATATTCTTGGCTGCTTTTTATATTACTTTGAAAAACTCTTTTTCACTCTTGGTAATGTTTGTGCCAAGGAGGCTAATCCAAGTGATGGTTATCATCTTTTCTTTGGGTCAAGGTTAAACTGTTTGGGGCTCTTTTGCTCAAAAAGAAAGATGATGGAAGAGGGATGTAATAGAGGTTGATAAAAAATCAATTTGGCATGATGAACATTGTGCTAGAAAAGTCTCATTCTCTCTCTTAAAACACCAGCACGCAGTGAAAATATTTGGAAGGAGATTTAGAACACAGAAAATAAAGCTTCTCACAGCCTGTGATTAACCTATGGAATTCATCACCCCAAAATATGGTGATTGGCGATGATAATTTAATGGAATGAACTTATGAGGGAATGGGATGCATTCATTGGGAGAAGCCTATCAAGTTCTACTAAGTCAAAATTATCTCCAGGTTGAAGGGAATATTGTTCTGTTGGGCTGGAGGAGCTTCTAGTTCATATTGGAATCTATACCTCCAGTGATCACACCAACTTATGGGACAAGATCAGCAATAATTATATTAGCTGTAACTCTACAGGTTAGTAGATCTAAAATACACTGTCCTATTCTATTCTATTCTGTTCTATTCTATTCTGTTCTGCCTGATCTTTTCATGGATTGGTAAATTTTAGCACAAACCACAGGCCATAAACAATTCAGAAAGAAATAATAATACAATCTTCCTCTCAACATGGTGTGGATTATGGTGTAGATTTATTTATTTATTTATCTACAATCCTTTACCAAGTAAATCTTTGTCCCAATTTCTGAGATAAAAAAAGTGGTTTGGAAAGAGAGGAAGGTGTTGATGCCAGAAAAATGAATCTGAGAATCCTGATCCTTATTTAATAATAACAGATAATCAGAGTTGGAAGGGACCTTATAGGTCAACTAGTCCAACTTCCCACCCAAGCAGGAGACCCTACACCATTTCTGACAAATGGCAGTCCAATCTCTTCTTGAAAGTCTCAACTGATGGCGCTCCCACAACTTCTGAGGGCAAGCTGTTCCATTGGTTCATTGTTCTCATTGTCAGAAAGTTTCTCCTTATTTCCAGGTTGAATCTCTCCTTGTTCAGTTTCCATCCATTATTCCTCATCTGGCCTACAGGTTCTTTAGAAAACAGCTTGATCCCTTCCTCTCTGTGGCAACACCTTAAATATTGGAAGACTGCTATCATTCCTCCCTTGATTTGATTGTATCTCTCTGTTAATGCAATTTAGGATTGCATTGGCTTTTTTAGCTGCTGCTGCACACTGCTGGTTCATCTTTAACTGGTTGTCCACTAAGACTCCAAGATCCTTCTCACGGTTACTGCTATTGACCCTGGTTTCACTCAGCCTATATGCATACTTTTGGTTTTTCTTGCCTAAGTGTAGGACTTTACTTTTCTCGACATTGAATGTCTGGGAGACCGAACTGGGTGTGGGTTTCATCTGACTTAAACACTCGCTCAAGAGAGAGCAGGTGTTTTCTGCAAAAACTGTGAAGTCAGATTTCAATTACTACTTTGCTTTAGTGCTTCAGCTTTTCAAAACTCAGGGTGAACTCTATTAATAATAATTTTCAAAATAATGTTCCATGCTATTTGAAATCAAGTGTAACAAAATACAGTAATTTGGGTTTCAAGTCATTAATAAATCTAGCCTCTGTAGCTGCTGCTGCTGTCATGGATGGGCAGGCAGCCGTTAGGACCCTCCAGTTTCTAAGGATAATGATAATCCTTTGAGGGAGGGGGGAGGATTTATGCACACTTTAGAAATAACAGATCTTTCTGACAATGCCCAGAGGCAATTACAGAGTTTTAGGATCACCTAACGCTTCTATTCAGTATCTGCAATAGAGGTATGTTTTAAGTTTCATTTTTTTCTTCATTATTTAATACAATGAATTGGTTTCTATTACATGCTAGTTTGGTTTTTTGACTTAACGTGTGTCTGTGATGTGTGACTAATCAGACTGTAGATCTAACTATAGACTATAGAAGAGAATAACAGAGTTAGAAGGGACCTTGGAGGTCTTCTAATCCAACCCCTGCCTAGGCAGGAAACCCTACATCACTTCAAACAAATGGTTATCCAACATCTTTTAAAAAACCTACAGTGTTGGAACATTCACAAATTCTGGAGACAAGTCATTCCACTGATAAATTGTTTTAACTGTCAGTAAATTTCTCCTTAGTTCTAAGTTGCTTCTCTCTATGAAAGCCAACAGAGCTAAATGTGAAGCACAGACCCTGTTGTGCCTATATAGCTTGGTTCACAAATTAGAAATGGTATTTTGTAGTGTAGTATAAACTCTCTAGTGAACAGATTTATACTTTTCACCTCATGGGTTTTGTTGAAGTACAAACCTGGCTATCATGGTGATAGATAAAACAGCCATACAAATGACTTCCAATTTGGTTTCTTTAGGTTTACATTATGGTTAACTGCAGGAACTCATATCATTGTGTTTAAAAGTGGGTTGGAGATCATTCAATGTTCTTAGTTGAGTATATTAGAAGGATTCTCAATACACGCAGTCAAGGAATCACCTTTTTCTGAAGTATGACATTGTAGCAGGTAATTCTTAAAGTTCCTGCAAGTGATTGACTGAAATTTTAATGGATAGAAACTACAAGTTTCTATATCAATCGTCTGTAACGTCAGGGAGAAATATGTCCCATTTTCTCTATGGTAACTTTTCAGATATTGAAGTTTATCTTCTCCAATGCCTTCATGCCCAAACTTTTGAATTTTTTTTCTATAGGATATGGTTTCCATATACTATACTTTCCTGACATTCATACATTGCCTGTATATGTCTAAATATACAATATATTACTTGGTCCTGGAATAGAAATCAGAAAATATCAGAGAATAAATGGCTGTGTTGATTGCTCATTTTTTCAAAGGGTTTTCAAAGAGACAGACCAAGAAATAGCAACTTTAGCTTACAAGTCAAATAGTTTTTGATGGACATCAGCAATATTTTCCTAAAGAGAAGTAATGCTTAGCAACGGAGTAGATAACCTTGGGAGATAGTGGACTGCTGGAGATGTTAAAACCTAGTTGTAAGACCATCAGTTCAGGAAGCTGTAATAGTTGATTCTGGTATTGTGCAGGTATGGACTAAATCTTCTCTTAGATCAATAATATATTTTATTATTATGTTAACAGTGGTGGGTTTCCAAATTTTTCCGATCAGTTCTGTGCGTGCACTTTGCAAGCACGTGCAGGGCCCAAATACAGACCTCTGCTAATGCTAGTGAACTGCCAGAAACTTTTTTAAAAAAAAAATTTAGCTAAGGTGCGGCAATCATGCGATTCAGCTGAGCTTTGCAAGTGTGTGCAGGGCTCAAATACAGACCTCTGCCAAAGCTGCCTGAACTGTTTTTTTAGCACATGGCCCTCCCAAGCTGTTTTCACTGGTAGAGGCACCGCGGGCCAATCCTTTGCTGTTTCCAGGGTGGCCCTGCGGGTCAGATCTAAGTACCCCATGGGCCAGATTTTTGCCCACAGGCCTTGAGTTTGACACCCCTGATGTAGAGTGATTTGAACTTTCCTATATTGTATTTTACTTTGTTGTGCCTCCTTCCCTTTCCTATGGGCCATCTCCTCCTCCTTCTTTATTCAGCTGGTGGCTGCAGAGATTCCAAAATGCATCTCTTCTTTATTCTCCCCCTATATCTGTTCTCAAGATTTCAGCTTTACTGGCAACTCATCTGTGCTGATGCTGGAGAAAACGGCTTGTACGGGAGAGAGAAGCAAGCACAGGTGCCTGCCATTTTTCTAGGCAGCCTGCTGTTCCACACTAATATGTTGCATGATGACTATTTAAGGATGTTGTGTACAAGAGAGATTAGTGGTAAATAAATAATTCTAATAAATAATGGAACATAGTTAAATAAACTGTGACTTAGAATGATATGCTAGTCTAGGTAATGGGTTGAGGAAAGGCTTGTTATGTGCTCAAAAATGGAAAGAGTAGACACCCCGCCCCAATGGAGGAATAGTTGGTGAAGAGGAGTTAGCTGAGATGGTTAGGCAAACTTCTTTCGTCATCATAATCATCATCAATCATCATTATCATCTTTTAACAACCCCACAATCCCTTGTGGGATGGAGTCTGGGCAACTGAATGGAGCTAGCAGAATGTTTTAATGGCCCAGATGCCTTTCCTGCCACCAATGCGGAGTTTTACTCAGCAGATATGTTCTCAATGTGCCCAGAGAGAGAAATGTTTGCATCCACCTAGGATCAAACTCAAAGCCTCCTGATTGTGAGTCAAGAGCTCCACCTCTAGATCACTGCACTACTCCTCTAGCCAAACTTCTTTGATTGGGGGAAAAGAAGATTAGAAAAAACAAATGGATAATTGAAAAAAAGTGAGCTTTTTTGGTAGTCCTAAAGCAAGAGTTAATATTGTAAATGTATTTCCATGTGCTGCAAAAGAAAAAAAATGGAAGTTTTATTTTTCTATTTCTTTTCATTCTCTTTCTGTACTTCTTTTTCTTTTTTCTTTCTTTCTTTTTCTTTCTTTCACTTTTTGTCTCTATTAGTTTGTGGGTTGGTGCTAGTTTTTACATTCTTGTAAAATAAAAAATTGAAATAATTATTTTAATAAATAATTTTTTAAAAAAATAAACAGTAAAAATATATATATTTTAAATCTAGCTAATTGATTCAGCTTAACAGATATGCTCTTGTTCTGACCACATTTATTGGCATCGTAAGGCAGAATTTTTAAAATGTATATTATTTCACTAGAGTTTCTAGTGGTTTCTGGATGCCCTGGATTTTTGTCTGGGTTTCCAGAACACCCAGAGTGCATTAGTGATTTCAGTGAAATGATGCACAGAAGTCCACTTTCCTAGTACAATAAAACCAATAAAACACCTCATTATCCTATCTTATCATAAAGGCAGTCAGCCAGCTATAAGAAACAAGGATTCCTCCTGATTTTAGTACAGTTGATAAATAATTGTCTAGATGCATAAGGTGTGAAAGCAGAAAGATTGTTATGTAGCTTATGTATTTTTCTGATCATACTATACAAAAATTAAAGACCTGAAGAAAATCCCAATAAAGTTTGTATAAGCTTGTAAATCACAAAAATACAGCAGAAGTAATGTTTGTACTAATGAGACATGAGGTGAGACACTTTTGTGATAGCTTTACCTTTTTTCTCTCCATCTTATACATTTTAAATGCAACTGATGCATTGTTCAAAATGTGTAAAATAAGTAAATAATTTGGTTTATATGCAATATTAAGAGATTCATAAGAAGAGTTCTTTAAAAGGCTTAAATTATCCAGGTACACTCTGTTAGGTTCATTTCTTTCTTCTCAATCTTTTATTCAATCAGGTTAATTATTACTTATTGAATTGTTATTGGCTAGACATTTAGACTGTCTTTTCTCCTCAGAGGGTTGGATGTTGGCATGTAATTAAATAAAAAAGATGATACCATCAAAGATTAAAAAAAAATGGTTTGATTTAACAATGGCCTTTCAAATTAGGAAGATACCATACAGAGTCTAACCACAACAACAACAACACAGTTGGAAGGGACTTTGGAGATTAATATATTAACAGAGTTGGAAGGGATCTTGTAGGTCGTACAGTCCACCCCAAGCAGGAGACCCCACACCATTTCTGACAGATGGCAATCCAGTCTCTTCTTGAAAGCTTCCAGTGATGAAGCTCCCACACAGTGGTGATATGCTATTGATTCAGACCAGTTGGACTGAACCGGTAGTAAAAAAAAGCCAACCATCAGCTGAGAGGAGGAAAAAAATCCTCGACAATCAGCTGAGAGGAAAAAACAAGAGGAAAAACTCAGGATCGGCCTCCCACACGCACCTGCACTTTTCTCTTCTTTATCCTCTCAGTTGATTGGCACTGCGAGTCTCAGATGGTATGGGGAAAGCTGCTCACCAGTGTTAGACACACCCACTAAGCCATGCCCACTGAACCGGTGGTAAAACGATTTGAATACCACCCTGCTCCCACAACTTCTGAAGGCAAACTGCTCTGTGGGTTGATTGCTCTCACTATCGGAAAATTTCTTCCAGTCCAACTCCATGCTCAGGCAGGAAACCTGACAACAAATGGTTGTCCAAAATCACATTCAAGTTAAGGTACAAATGACCAGGCTACCTTGGACATATTAGGAAAAGGTCTTCACTTCTCTGGAGAAGATTCTTAACACTGGGAAGAGTGGAAGAAAAGAGAAGATTCTGACTGTCAATTTATGTTCATGGATGTGTCTTCCCAAAGTTCTTCTTATTTATCCCGCATAATGGTTTGCACAGTCCTTGCATTGGATGTGGTATCTCCCGAGGTTCCTTTTGAGAGGAGAGTTCATGGAGGAGCTGAGATAAAAAGTTATAGGCTGGGAAAGCATGATACATCATGGCAGTAATTTCAGCTAAAAAGGAAGAGAGAGGAGAAAAAAAGAAGAAAAGAAAGTGGATCGTAGCGAGTGAGTTAATAGGAATTTTAATGTAACGTTATTTTGAGTTCCATTCTTCAATCCCTCATTCTTTAGGTAAAGAAAATGTGGGAGAGTTCATCCCCAATTTTCAAGGCTGCTGAACGATGTTTTTGGGAATTTGTAAATGGGATGTTCTCTTGTATAAGTTTGCTGATGTCAGTCATTCTGGATGGAGTGCTTTATAGCTTACTTAGCTTAACTGGGGCTACCCTGCCTGTTAAAATGTCACATGGATAAAAGAATATGCTGACAGTTCTGACAAGATTATCACTGCAGTATAAAATCACTTCCTGGATACTTGTATGTTCCAACAATCTATTTTGATCTGTCTTTTGAGCTTGAGTGAAGAGCAATAATTCATCCAAGCAAGAAGGGTTTTATTTTATTTTTTTAATAAGAGAATGGACAAAAAGAGTGCTGGCGGGATTTCCCCCTATACTTAATTCAACTATTTTAACCTTATTTTTTTTGTAGCCCTTCACCCAAGATTCCTAGAGCGCCTTACAAATATTATTATATTATTACAAATGTGGAAGACAGAGACTATCCCAGTAATAATATTTGTAAGGTTAAAATAGTTTAAAAAAATAATATCTGTTCAAAAGTAAACAAGCCTTGACACAATGAAGGAATGTATGGTGAAAATGAGGGCATTTAGTGGAGATGGCTAAATTCTTTGATTGGAGAAATGTCCACATTTATGGCTGACTTGGAAACCCCTTAGAGACAATCTTGCACCAAATAGAAAAGGGGGGGGGAAAGCACTTATGATTGGTGGTTTTGATTGTTAGAAAAAAAAAAAACTGGTTAGCTGAAAAACAGCTTTTTTTGTAATCAGAAATCATCTTAGAATTGGAAGCTTCTTTCTATTTTTCTAAATTCTTTCTTTCTGAACTTTTACTTTGTTCCTTTCTTTGCTTCCTTTCCTCTTTACCAGTTTGTGTTCATTTTCTTTGCTTTTGTAAAACTTTTAATTTTATATACACAGACACACAGACACACAGACACACACCCACACACACAGAGAGAGAGAGAGAGAGAGAGAGAAAGAGAGAGAGAGAGAGAGAAGAGCAAAAAGAAGAAAAAGGCCAAAAGCAGTCAGTTTAAGGGTAAGATGTTCATAGAGGACTTATCTATGGGTGACTACATGCATATGATTCTCTTAACATCATAGAGCAATAGAGCATAGAATAATAAGGTGGGAAGCAACCTTGTCAGTCTGCTAGCTGGAACAGGAGACCCTATACCATCCTGGCCAAATCTAGTCTATTCCAGAAAACCTCCAGCAACAGAGTCCCCACAAGCTGTTCCACTGATTAATTGTTCTCATTGTCAGGATATTTTCTCCTTAGTTCTAAGTTGGATCTCCTTTAATGGTCTTCCACTAATTACTTCTTGTCCTGTCCTCAGGTGCTTTGGAGAGGGGGGAGTGTCACCCCCTCACTCCTCTATTAAAGTAAAGGTTCCCCTTCTTCTCCATTACCCTTCTCTATTACAGCACCTCAAATATTGGAAGATTGCTATCATATAACTCCTAGTCTTTCTCTTCATCAGTCTGGGTGTACAGTACCTAGTTATCTCAACCTTTCATTGTATGGTTTAGCCTCCAGACCCCTTATCATCTTTATTGCTCTTCTCTGCATGCTTTCTAGGGTCTCAATATCTGTTTTTGTGTGTGTGGCTTTTGGGACTTTTGTTTTTCCCTGTCACCCCTATTTTCCAGATTAGTCAATGAGAAGGAAAACAGTTTAGGTACCATGATGGAATGGTTGCCAGCTAAGTGCTTCTCAATGACACTCCAAAGCAGTTGTTTGTTCAGGAGAAATGATGAAATAGCCCTTCTTTTCTGTTTCCCCTTGGTTGCAGTTGAGAGAGTGCCAAAGACAGGTACTTTCTTAGCTGAAGTGATAAATTAACTGAAAGCATTGTTGCTATACTTTGCTAAGTCTTCCGGAAATGTATAACCTTGCGTTTCCAAATTTGAAGGGGGAAGAGGGGAAAAAACCTTCAACTGCAAAAGGGAAAAGAAGAGGCAATGATTAATTTAGCTACGGATTCCCCACTCCAGTTTTGCATAGAAGACACCAAAGGTGATTAGAGCCATTGTCATACACTAAGTAGCCTTCTATAGCAATGTCTCTATTTAATTGTTTATCAGTTTTTTTACATAATCCTTCTGATTCTTAGTGGGTAGAAATACAAATAAAAACAAAGCAAAAGCACTATTGGAAACAAAATGAAAACAAGGTTGAAATGTTTAAGAGTTAAAACAGTTGGGGAGAATGCCCTCAAGATACCAACCACCCCCAAGGTTGCATGACACTCTTTTACCTTGGAAGAGTCAGATCTTCTGGGAGTCCAGAATGGAGATGCATCTCATATCTGGGGGAAGATGGGGGAAGGAGCAACAACAGAGAAAATTCTCTTCCTAGATTATTAAAAGATTTGAAGTCTACATTTTTAAGTTAAGATACAATGCATCATCATTATTATTATTTAATTTTGGAAGTGATATTAATCCACATAATTCTGCGTATGCTTTGCAACTTCCATATCATAAAACAGTTACAGTCCAAAAGTTTAAATATGTTGGTTGTGCTCCTTGATGCTGATATGAAGGGAAAAGCAAGGGAAGAAAGAACAATCACAAAATTTTATTGAAAAGAAGACCGTATCATAGTCAATGTGTGATTAATATTTTCCTCATAAAGCACATGGCTTTCTGAGTTAAATCAAGTGCTATGGCGGACAGACCATTAAGTGAACATTTAATGAGGCAAATGCTGAAGGGACAATTTAACACAGGAAGAAACAAGAAGAAAAGGACATAGAACAATGTTATTTCAAAAGTATGAACCCATTTAAAAGAGTTGGGTCATGACTTCAACTACTTTGAGAAATTAGCACCTGAAAATGTCTAACAAAAACTTAAAGAAACTCTCTCTCTCTCTCTGTATCTATATATATGCATATGCGTATGTATTGTATTGTAATGTCATGTCATGTTATGTCATGTATGTTACTTTGCTCATATGATAGATATACTCAGCTACCTGGAAATTCATCTTTTTATACATGGAATAATTCTCAATACTTCAGTTAGTCAGATATCTGATCAGTTTTTGAGCTATAAGTAATTATTCATATTTCTTTATTTTCCTTTCTCATAGAATGGTGGTCCCAGATCAAAGCTTCTGTTAATGAATAGAAATCCTTCCATGGATGGCACCGGTGTGAAGAAGGATTTAAGGTAGGTGACATACTTTTATTTTCAAGTGTATTCTTCATTGAATGGGTTTCACTCATTGTTTGCATCTTGCAGAGAAGAGCACATTACACAAATGGCCTGAAGCCATAGTTTTTGAAAGATTTTATAGCGCTTAAGATTGGCAATAGGCTGCTAAAGGTTGCACTAGCTGCTTCCTCAATGGTGAAATATAACCTGCAAATAAATGCAGAATTTACAGGTCCTGAGAAATTCATAATTATATATTCTTGGTCATTCTGATACCTAAGGACATTTTACTGTCCATCTTTCCCGACTTATTTCAACTGCTATAAGCAACAAAGTTCACGAAACTACAGAAAAGATAAATCAGCATTTTTTGCCCTTAACCAAAATTTAAAGTTACAACTTTGCTTTCAGAAAATAAAATAAAAACATCTTCAGGACTGAATATTTGTTTAGCTTATCTCAGCTCAAGTGATGTTCTATTTTAATAAAAAACAAATCAGGACAAGAATCAACACGGCTATTTCTAGGGAAAACACAATGGGCAGTATAAGTATTTGAATGCTTTCCAAATAGCAACTCAGATTCATTTTTTCATGGGTAATTTTTAAACTTCCTCCTAAACAATGTCACAGGCGTTACCTCACGGAGGCAGCTGATGTCTTTGTGTTTTGAAAGTTTTGGTTTTTTTAAAAAAAAAAAAAAAAAAATCTCTGCAGACATATAAATGAAATGCATAGCTATGCAAAAACCTAGAATTTATTTTAACCTTTTCTGAACTGTAGATACTTTCACTTTCTCAGAATTTTCTAAAGCCAGAGTTAACTTGATTTCTTCCAGCATCAGCAGAATAGTACAATCCCTATCATCATCTGCATTGAACATTTTATTTTGTTCCGCCTAAGGGTTTCATGTGATGGATTTGTACCAAGTTTTAGATAAAACATGTGGGATCAAAACATTTTTAAGTTTTAAATTTAATGAAAATGGGAGCTTTGACAGTGTTGCATCTTTAATTAAAATGTAAAGTTGAAATTGTGTTAAATGCTGAAAAAAGACACCCAGAATTTCAGCAGAGGAGAAGATGGAGTTCAAAAGACTACCACAGTATTATTGTGAATTGCATCTAAACTAGGAAATGGCTGTTTAAATTATCTTGTTATGTCAGACAGTATGGAACTCATTTATAGATTAATGTATAACAGAAAATAGGTGTGCCCTGTTCTTCCTAAAAATCAAGGCAGTTAAAGTTTGGGGGAGAAAATAGAATATTCAATCTTTGAGACTTCTGTCTATCAAGATGTCTAAATTCTTTCAGCATTAGTAAAACTGAGATTTAAATGTAAAAGTCTGTTATTATACATAACATATGTAATGTAGGTTTATCTATCCACTACTTCATGAAGAGCATGAATTCAATTCAAGTTGCTGTCTATAAAGATCTTTTGGAGTTTTAAACTTTGTTGTTTTAAACTAGAGTTGCAATTCATGTGTTGATTGGCTAACGATAAATAAATAAGTCCTAGAAGATTTCAGCAAGATGGAACCCGACTATAAATGGGCTGAAGGAATTTCATTATGGGCTGAAGGAATTTCATTAGAGACTTTGTTACTCTTTGAGTGGGGAATTTAGCTTAGGATTTAAGCCAGTTCCTGTCCCTAGAAGGAATTAATAAATGTTCAAGGTAGTTTCATAATGCCTACCAGAACTGTGCATATACTTTTTCAAGTTTACTTTAAAACTTTAAAATTGAGGAAATTTAATTTGATTAACAGTGATCTTACATTTAGGAACAGGCTAGCATATATCTGCAGTTTTATATGGCAAATGAAATTCTGATAGGATATAAGGATATAAATCCTTTACTATTTCTTAAATAAATAATTCTAGGTATTTGAAGCCGTTTAGGATAGAGTTCAGGATCCATCAGTTACTAATGTCATAGCAAGATATGGCATCTAAAGCACATGGCCACTCTTTCCTCTTTATTTTCTAAAAGCATATGTTTTTAATTCTGTTACCCATATTACATAAGGCTACAATTCATTTGTTTACTGCAACTAACCCCCTGAAGGCCAGTGATGAAATATATAAGCATGGTTCTTTATCTTAAATTTATGTTGCTCATGGTAAATTAATCTATTCTGTTTGTTAGAGAGGGGAAGAAAATGGTTAGAATATTATGCCTGCCTACATTAGTTATATTCTGATAATATAAACTTTTCAGAATTTGGTGTCTGACCTTTTAAGGGTTCAAAGCTTTTTATCAGTTAGCAGGATTATTAAAAGTAAATGATTTTCAGATTAATTTTCATATCAATAATGAAGATGTCCTTTCTAATTTATGCAGAAGAGCTTGATGTAGAATCCTTATTTATTTGGTGTCTCATATTTTAATAGAGTCCAGAGATAAACTTGGCTGGGGGAAAAATCTGTCTAAATCAAGTGAACGAATCTTTTGGTTATCAAATTAATAACTTCATTGATGCCATCAGTCTTCCATTCTCACTCTATTACATTCTGAAAATTCGTGTTCAAATGGCATAGCAAACAAATTTAAATGAGATTTCCATTTTATAAAAATAGGACTGATAAGATTGGAAGAGGGGAAAGCAATTTTATTCCAATGAATTATTTTTAAGTGATTAAAATGACGTATTCCATTAACCATAAAAAAGGAATTAAAGGACATTGGTTTTTGAGCAGACAGTCATCTGGAGACCTTTGCAACCCTGCCTGATTCTACCTGTAATAATTGTGCGATAGAAGTTCAGGGTGTCTCATTCAATATTTTTTTTCTTTTTAAAAGCCACCACTTTCATCAACATAATGATTAGAATGTGACAATGAAGGGGCTAGAATAAATTATGTTTTGTTTCCAGAGAGGACAAGCTAAATGTTTTAAATGGCTGTTTCATCCAGTGAATGCCAGGAGCTTTTTAAATATCAGAATGCTCAATGATTTAATTTTTTTTTAAATTAAAACTCATCAAGCTCATCAAGAAGAGCAAATAATCATATTCACCAATTCCTATTTGCTTTATTGAATGTTTCAAGATGCCCAGTTGGAAGACAGATATTTTAGAATCCATTTTCCAATTTCCTAAAAAAAAAAAAAAACTCCATCTAAGCAGAAGCATCAGTTCCTTACCTCATTTTAGAATTTGGGTCTGGATTTTTTTCCGATGAGTTGTTATTGCTAAAAAGTTGCCAGAGTTCTTCTGTGGAGTTCTCCATCCCAAGAACATCATTCTATTATCCTGGGAGAAATTTCTCCCTGGTGTCTTCCTCCCCTGAGATTTCACGGGAACATGGGAAGCCAGGGAAAAGTCAATTATATAATGAAAAATGGTTCATTCACAACAGTCCTTTGTTCTCCGTATAATCACAGTAAATACAAAATTCCACACGTCATTCATGGTTTTGTTAAATGCTCATATCCTTTTTTTTGGGGGGGGGGGGGAACCTTGAAACAAAGTATTTTCCATCATATTCACATGCCCGAAAGAGAGCAGAGAAATTTTTGGATCAGTTTCTTATATGATTTGCCACGGATTGGATTTAGGGTAAAATAAATGTTTTATCTGCAGTTTATCTAGGCAGTATATATTATCTTGCATTTCTTTTCTAGTTCAGTTATTCAATTTGATATGAAAGAAAGAGCAAAAAATTAGAGATGAATAAAGTGGACTGCATTTTTGTATGTATTTAGTTATTGCACTTAGAAGTCACTCTGGGCCATATAGTATTATTTTGTGCCATGTGTTTCCTGGCTGGTATATGATTGATTTGGTCTGAATGGACATGGGCCTTCCTGCTTTCAATTCATATGTGACTGATCAGGGTCAATATCAGATTGGAAAACATCTCATAAAAACAATCTCTGTTCAGACTAAGCCAATTGTACACCAGCATGTGGCCAAGATATCCATGATGGAGTTTTTGTTGGCTCTTATATGTCCTTTGCCCATTTGATAATAATGGATACTCTCTGTCCAGAGTGTCAGAATATTCATGAACTGGCAGAGACATGGGTACTAAGATCAGCCAATGGGAATTGAATTTGGGGCTGAGCTTGGAAGGAATCTGGGCATGGCTTTGCTTTGTGCTCTCAGCTCTAAACTGAAACTAGTCTCTGCTCTGATCTCTGAAGCTGCTGCTTGTGTTACGTTGGAAGAATCTACTATTGGTATTGTAAATTTTACTCATTTATTATGTATATAAAGAAGTAAATGAATCCTGCTGAATCAGTCATCTGTATGTGCTTTCTGGTCTTGAATTTCTCCTGCAAAATCTAACACAGAGCTTAAAATTCCTGAATTCAATTCCAGAAGGAAAAACTAGAGTGTTTGCTTCAGACCTATAAATCCTGTTGATGAATGTGAGCTTGTTGAGCATAGGAAAACATGACTAGCACATATATCTATAGCTTGTTATTTGTCTTACATTTATTTATTTATTTACTTACTTACTTACTTACTTACTTACTTAATTACTTATTTAATATGCTGCCCATCTCATGGTTCGAGGTGACACTGAGCATGTTTAGCATGTTTAGCAATAGCAATAGCACTTATATACCACTTCACAATGCTTTATAGCCCTCTCAAAGTGGTTTACAGAGTCAGCCTATTGCCCCCAACAATTTGGGTCCTCATTTTACCCACCTCAGAAGGATGGAAGGCTGAATCAACCTTGAGCCTGGTGAGATTCGATCTGCCAAATTGCAAGCAGCTGGATGCAGCAGAAGTAGCTTGCAGTACTGCACTCTAACCACTGCGTCACTCAGGTTTACTAGCTTTGACCAGATTAAAAAAGAAAAATCATGGTGGTGACATGATGGCTATCACCCAAGAGGAAGAGGTAGAATTCTTAGATTTTTTAAAAAAATATAAATATAAAGATAAGTTGGTTATTGTTAAGCCTGTGTGAGATTTAATAACTTTATTTTACTCATTTGCTTTTGTCCATGTATGGTCGCACCAAATATTGTTGGTAGCTTATGGCATACTCCTGCAGTAGATATTTAGGTCTCTGGCTATGTATTATTGTCTTACTTGTGTCACACAAATTCATACCCTGTGGAGGTGATTTCTATCCTGCCTTTACTCAGAAAGTCTAAATAGAATATGTAGCACAACAACCTCTATTTTTCTTCACAACAAGCACCCTATCAAATAGGTAAGCTAAGTGATAGCCACTGGCTTAGTTGCCCAGTGAATATCATTGGATGAATAGGTTTCTTCTGTTCCAATTTCACATCTTAACTATTACATTATACCTGCAAGAGGAAAACTTATTTATGCATGCACAAAAGGAAGACATTGTCATCTTCATCTGGAGCAACTGAAATGAAATAATGGAACATAAAAGTCAGGCTCACTAAAGAAGCCAAAACATTGCTTTGAAGCTGAATGCTACATTTCCAATTGCAACTTCTATTATTCAGCACACTGCTAGATGAGTGGATTTGCTGACATTTGAAATCCAAAGAACTGTGCCTCACAAAAGCCAGTTGTTCACTTATATGCTAATTTGGAACATTTCAAGTACTGTGCTACTTTCCCTCCCGAGACATTGCATATCTTAAAAGCCAAGAGAGAACAAACACTGAGATAAATAAAATAAATTAGTATCCATTAAAACCCCATTAAAAATCATCTTTTTATGAAAAAGCCCTCAGATATTCCTTGATACCAAAGATCAGCTGAGATGAAAAATCATTAAAAGAATAAGTTCTGTACCTGCATAGCACATTGCTTAGCTCACATCTGCAATAATCAGGTTACCTTTCATGCATTATTTACTTCTTTTATGTATCTTCTACCTAAGGTCTAGTTTAGATGAAACATTTGTGTAAATTTCCCTCCCTCCTAAACTTTATTACACATATTGCTGATATCAACCAGGCACAGCTCTGATATCCTGTGTTTGGAGTGAAAATTGAATCATGGACAAGCAAGATCGCTAATCAAGTTAGAATCCCAGCTGCCTCCAGAATTGACAATTAATAGCCTATATAGAAATTATTAAAAAGGGGAGCATCAATTCCTGTGAGGTAGACAGGCTATGGGATTCCCTCTCTTTTACAAATAAATATACCACTTCATTCCAATGATGAATCTTAACACAAATCAGAATCCAGGCTTTTCTTTTAACTTTCCTTTAATAATTGTGGATGCCCACTGGATAAGAATACTTTGCTTCCCAGAAAAAAAAAAACTACATCAGCTCTGTTACTCAATTTAATAAATCATTAAGTGGCACAGTGGTTAGAATACAGTATTGCAGGCTAACTCTGTCAACTGCCAGCAGTTCGATGTTGACTCAGCCTTCCATGCTTCCAAGGTTGGTAAAATGAGGAGCCAGATTGTTGGGGGCAATATGCAGACTCTGTAAACCACTTAAAGGGAGCTGTAAAGCACTGTGAAGCGGTATATAAATCTAAGAGCCATTGCTATTAAAGAATCAAGCAGAAAAGAATCAGAAATGATCAGGTGAGTTTCGAAATTGGGATATGTTTAGTAATTCAGATCTGAGTTCAGCCCTGTTTAGAGAATGTGCTACTGAGCATAAGCAGAGTTGTGTTCAACTATAAATGAAATTCATTTGTTTTTTATTTTCACATATTGCATGGCTTTTGATATTTGGGAAATTTGTATCTTTTTTAATTTTTGAATTAACATGTTAGATCAATGCAGTAAATTGTGGGTTATTCAGCAAATGATGATGCAGCAAATCATCACATTACAGTATACAGACCTACTCACCTTTCACGCCTGTTTTCTATTTTACATTCTTGCAAAATTTTGGTGGATAGGTAATAATTCCTTTACCAACATTATTTTATTTTACACTCTTTGTTTACTGAACAAAAATACCCCCAGTAATAATAATATATATTTATATCTTCCTAGTAATCTACACTTATATTTTTTTAATTGCCAAAGGCTCCGTTGTCACCAACTATATAGCTACAGTATAGTTTGTATCAAAGCAAACCTAATTCATTAGTTGGTTATCTTCATGCATAATTCTATGCATTTACAATTAAAGAGTCACTTTTAAAAAGTATGTAGATAGCTAGTGCTTTCTATGGTCAAATATAATTCAGAAAATAGCTTAGTTTTTGCAATCTTCTGACTTGGGGGGTGGGAATTGTTTCTTTAAAACAATTGATGGTTTTTACAGGAAAAATGCAAATGATGCATTTAATTTAGTAGTTTCAAATCAAAGCTAATACTGTACAAAGGTTGCTAAACAAATACAAACTTTTTCAAGACTCACAGTTCTCAAATACACTGAAAGACATTTTAAAATATATAGTTCAGCAGTTTAGTTTTTGCAATCTTCCAATTTAAAAAAAAATCCTTTAAAGCAATTAGTTCTTACTGAAAAAAATGCAAAGGATGCATTTAACTTATTAATTTCGAATAAAAGCTAGGACTGTACAAAACTTACCAAACAACTATATACATATGAACTGCTGCAAGACTCACAATTATCAAATATAACTTTTAAAAAATATCATAGGAAATAAAAAATGATAAGAAGAGACAGAGAGAGTAATCCAAACAGTGAATGCTACACAAACAATGAAAACATTCTGCTTCACATTACAATGTTCTCTCTCTCTGACAAAAAGGGAATGTGGAGACAGCCTTGATGGACATATTTTGATAGAATTCCTAGGAAAGAGGGAGTACATTCCAGAGAAACAAGAAATAATTCAGTTCAGACAGTTTGTGTGAGAGAAAGAGGGTGAAGATAGTTCCTCCTTAATAGTTTCCAGAGTATTGCTTTATGTGGCTGAAAGTTTGCTTTAGTTTGGCAAGATTCTGTCTATGGGTAAGGAACAATAAAGAAATCTGCTTGGAACATATCTTTCTTGGTGTTTGGAGTCTGACATATAGTTAATATGTGAGAATTGTTTCAGAACAAGGAGTTCTCAGCTTATTCACCATTGGTACAGATTTCAAATGTCAAAATCAACATTCTGACATCTACTAGGAAGCTCAGAATGGAGTGGTTTCCAGATTGGAACTGTATCTTTAGATCACAGTGAATATACTTACACTTTCAGCCTTGTTTCTGTATTAATCTGTCTTTGTATTGAAGCATCAAGATTAAGAAGGGACAAATATATCTTGCCTTCTTATTCTTGATGCTTCAATACAAAAACAGATTAATACAGAAACAAGGCGGAAAGTGTAAGTATATTCACTGTGATCTAAAGATACAGTTCCAATCTGGAAACCATTCCATTCTGAGTTTCCTAGCAGATGTCAGAATATATCTTACAAGATATATTTGTAGATAGGATCTTGCAACATGGTCCTGGGACATGTATATTTGCCTTCTTTCGTGACAAATATCTCTCTCAAGTTTGTTTTCACTTTCTTCTCTTGCAAATCTCAGAACTATTCCCATGCAATCATGCATAGATTTTATGTGCATTTATTCTAATATGCTCATGTTTCTGATATTTCTTAATATATATATACACTGTAGATTTCAAGTAATTTTGTACAATGTGTTGAACTTTCTGCACATATTTCCCGTATATATATCCTTAATATACTGGTGTAAGCATATTTTTTCCTATTTATATTATCATAGAAGTAAAGCAGCAGATTTTAGCTCATAACTGTATTTTAGGAAATGCAATTTAAGGCTAATTTAATATTAGAAAGAGAATGAAAATAATTTCTTCCCTACCCTTTTTTCAACCTCAAGAATGTTATGACTGAGTTCAATAGGATGCCGAGCCATGATTTCCTTAAAAATGATTTACTAAATCAGTAATAAAAGCCAAATCAAACCACTCTATTGATTCAAACTAAATTGTTTGAATGAGACATTCATTCAGAATTAGTGCTACTTGTTCTATTAAACAAGTTGCTTCTTTCCCTAAACATGTGTTGTTTGCAAAATGCATGGAATGCCAGCTGTAAACTTTATTCTGGTGGGCTTAACAGTAATGATGACAACTCTAACAAAGGACTTTTTATTTTTACATTAATAAGAAGTCTTACCAACCAAATATTCCTTTCAATGGAAATAAAAAGCAGATTTGCAAATAAATGATTGCTAAGTGCATTAGGCTCACATAGAGGAGCTTGTTGTTAACAGAACATTGCACACATTTGTCAGAAGTGTGTATTGAAAAGTGCCAGAATGGTGGGTTCTGCAGTAAAGATAAGGGTTTTTTCAGTATAACAGAGTACGTATTATTTTATTTAAATGGCAAGATTTCCCCCTCACCTTTCACTTATCTGCCAGTTGTACATCCAAACTAGGCTGTAAATCATTCCAGTCACTTGAATTATTCTAATCTACTTTGGAATAAAGTATCATCTTAGCCGACAAGAAGGTATTTTGCTGTATACACAGTCCCTTTCCTTGCTTCAATCACAGCTCATTGTTATGGGAATTTAGAAAGCTGCAAATCTTTCTGCTGCTTGCTAGGAATCATTACCTTTAAGAAAGGACAGCAGAACAAAGGAATAATACGCTTAATAAGGCATAGTAAGCTGGAAGTGATATCATGAGCTCAAGTGGAAGATAACATGGCTGAATCAGACTGTAAGCTGACTATAATAAGTGAACCCCCTCTCCTCTGAGGGGCTGTGAGAGAGAAGAGGGGGGTTGACTTATTCTTCAAAGTACCTGAGAGTAAGACAAGAAACAATGGGTGGAAGCTTGTTAAAGAGAGACCCAATTTGGAAATAAGGAGGAATTTCCTGACAGTGGAACAGCTTGCCTTTTAGAGTTGTGGGTGTTCCATTGCTAGAGATTTTCTAGAAAAGATTGGACAGTCCATTGTTTGGGATGGTATAAGATCTCCTGCTTTGGGGAGGGTGTTGGACTAGAAGACCTCCAAGGTTCCTTCCAACTTTATGAATCTATGAGATTAATTCTGTGAAACTATAAGTTGCTAGACCTATTAGCCTCTTTCAAGCTTTGAGTAGCAGAAGAAAAGAAGGTGGCAGGAAACTAAATCACTCTATTTGTGGTTAAGTATGATGATTATGGTATGGATTGTGTGTTTTTGGAAGACAGCACAATATTGGTCAGATAGCATTGTTGGAAACATAGAAGCAGAATGTCAATATATTAATCTTCACCCAACATAGATTCCAGCGGTTCTTATTTAAAACTGGGATGTCTCTGATCCTTGTGAAAATATTCTTTATGCATTATTTTTATTATTAAATATATATGCCACCCACTTCACTATCTAAAGCAATTGTTTCAATATATATTGTCTGGTATATAGCTGTAAATATTTTGACCGACAATATAATTTGAATTTGATTATGGAACAACAGGATTAAGTCAAACCTTTCTATATATTCAAGGATTATGAGTCAACTCCATTTTGACTGAAGCAAAATTTACCAGGGCATTATAAATTACAGCTCTTAATACATCCAGCCCTAGAGTCTAGAACAACATCACAAATACAACCCTTACACATTCCCCAAGAAGATGACACAAAACATACTTGGAACAAAAACTATGAGAAGAAAAGTACTGATGCAAATATCAACAATTTCCTCTTTTTCATTCATTGGTTGTATCTTGAACCATGGTGGCGCAGTGGTTAGAATCCAGTACTTCAAGCTACTTCTGCTGACTACCGGCTGCCTGCAATTTGGCAGTTCAAATCTCACCAGGCTCAAGATTGAATCAGCCTTCCATCCTTCCTCAACTCAGATTGTTGGAGGCTGTAAAACACTTAGAGAGGGCTGTAGAGCACTGTGAAGCAGTATATAAGTGCTATTGCTATCTTGAAAACTGCTATTTGTTGTCAAATTGTTGCCCAGTTATTGGGTAGAAGTGACCAAATACTACAGTGCTCGGCTAGAGTGAGGATATGCTAACTGACTTATAGTTTACCACATCTGACATTCAATGTTAGGCCCATGTAGATTTTTGGCAGGTGCTCTAGTAGAAAAGCCAAACAGTTACCAAATCTCTGGGGAAGATGCAGGTGCTGAATGGATGCTCAGCGTCCTTCAGCTGGAAACTCACTCTTTCAAGGTTAAAATTGATTGTCATGCATATCCAATATGTATGGCTGAGCTGTCTAACTAGAAGCAATGAAGAAATAAAGATTGCTTTTATCCATCTGGGTGCATCATGAATAGTGAAATGAGCTGGATGCTCCCTTTCAGCCACCAAAGAGCATGATCTAGAGCAATTAGAATCAAATGAAGTCAGTTTTGCAGAGAAAAAAAGGGCTAGAGGAATTTAAAGATTTTTTTCCTCGGTTGAATTAGGAAATTCTATTTTGCAAGCACCATTTGTTGTAGACCTCTTTCAATCTAGGTCACATAACATGAATCTCACCAGGCTCAAGACTGAATCAGCCTTCCATCCTTCCTCAACTCAGATTGTTGGAGGCTGTAAAACACTTAGAGAGGGCTGTAGAGCACTGTGAAGCAGTATATAAGTGCTATTGCGATCTTGGAAACTGCTATTTGTTGTCAAATTGTTGCCCAGTTATTGGGTAGAAGTGACCAAATACTACAGTGCTCGGCTAGAGTGAGGATATGCTAACTGACTTATAGTTTACCACATCTGACATTCAATGTTAGGCCCATGTAGATTTTTAGCAGGTGCTCTAGTAGAAAAGCCAAACAGTTACCAAATCTCTGGGGAAGATGCAGGTCCATGATCTCCAGAGCTTTGGCTACTAAGCATAACTGGAAGATTGAAAACATGTTATGGGAATGCTTTATGCTTTATTAGAATCCATCTTAGCATTGGGATCAACTTGGAAAAAATTACACAGATGCCCATGTGCCTAGGTTACTCAGCATAAAACTTTATTACATTTTATCTCATGATGTGAAAACAGACTATTGGGCTAGAGAAGCCAAGATTTATACAGTCATGTTTAAATGAACCCAGACATGATTTAAGAGAAAACATCTAGGAGAAGTTTCACCCCCAATGCTCTGTGTGTGCGTGCGTGTTGTGTGCCTTTTTCCTCCCACTCCATGTGTCAAATGTCACATCTTCTCTCTCTTCTGAAGCCCTTTTCCTAATTAAAAAGAAAATTGTCTGCTGTCATTTTTTTTAAAGGCGAGACAAAAGAATGCAAGATATATTGAAATAAGTGCCTATTGCTAAAATGAAAAGCTCTTCCATAATTGAAAGGTGTGAGTTGACATGACTCTGCAAGCACACAAAGGGAAGGGCAAAAAGAAAGGCAAAGGAAAGCAATATTCATTAAGGATGCTCTGTCATAAATGGCACCTCCACAATAACAGTATTTGGAAGAACTGGCATTTTTCCATTATGAGGTTGGGTTAGTTCATCAGAGATTTCCACTTTCTTTTCTATGTTTCCTTGAAACTTGGCTGGGAGGTGGGCAACTTGGGTTGGATAGCTTTGGGACCTCAAAACCTTTTGTCAAGTTTCTTTAACACTTTATGCATTATTGTACTCTTAACCCCTTTGTGTGTTTCTATAATCCACAGAACATAAATAAAGTCCAATCAATCACTGACAGCTAATCCTAATAGAGAAACATGTCCAGGATTCTAACTTTGGAATTTATATATGTTTAGATAATTTTATTATATTCCTTGGCTAACCCTGGAGACCTGTGAAAAGGTAAAATCAGAAGTTATTGAGGAATAGATCTGAAAGAGATTTACCTGGCTTGAATTTAATTATTAACCATTTAAATCTTGGGTTCCATGCATGAGTATCCCTTTGCATTAAATAATTTCTGTACATATAAAAAAGTATGTCTTGGGGAGAACAGTAGGAATTTACATTCTCACAAGCATATTTTATTATATTGGGGTAAACTGAAACATAATATTCTCCATTCTGAAGTATGAAGTGGAATGGCTCAATGTCATTTTATATGCCAGTAATGCATTGTATCTATTTATAAACTTCCATTCTGCCTTTCATTGCAAAAAGCCCCACACAAACTGTTTTTGCAGCAATGAGAACAATACAGAAAAAGAATTCCATGCTAAACTGATAACATGAGATTTATAGACCAGTAAGAGAATAGCAAAAGGCAAAACTTGACTCTTTTACATGAATATTAAAGGATTCTAAAATGTGGAAAAACATGAGGGATCAGATCTGCTATGTGGAAAAAAAATACATAAAAATAATACTAAAAAAAATTAGCATGGACAAAATTGGATTACTTTCATATTGGCAAGAAACAAAATCATTAAAAGTTGAGTTGGCTGGAAGAAATCCTTGCTTTTACCTTTGTGCAATTAGCAATAATATGTTTCTTTGTATACAACTTTCAGGAACCATCTGAATGGTATCATGGTTATGGTACCAGACTAGAAAAATGAGAGGCCATGAGTTCTAGTCCCATTTCAATCTTGAGGCCAGCTGGCCAACTTGGGCCAGTCACTTTCTCTGAACTTGCCAGGTTGGTCTAGAATTAAGATGCTAGACTAGGAGCAAGAGAGACCCAAATTCTGGTGCCCTCTAAATTACAGATACTCAGGGGTGACCTTCAAATAGCTACCATCTCTTAGCCTTAGGAAGGAACAATGGCAAACCACTTCTGAAAATCTTGCCAAGAAAATTGCAAAGGCTAATCCTGGCAGTTTCTAGGAGTCAAGACTGACTCGAAGGTGCCTATACAAAGAAACCTAAACAAACTTTCAGAAATGTAGTTTTCTTTATGCAACAATTCACAGTGTGATGTGAAGTCTATTCCACTTTTCCTTTATATCCTTATTTTGTGAGAGTCCTTTCCAAGTGTATGTTGATATTGGTTGAGTTGGGAATAATAGATGTTATGAGATGTCATGTGTTACTGTGGTTCGTGTATTGCTGGTTCTATATTACTGGACCAAACCATGAAGAAAGAAATACCTGGTACTCTTCTTTTAAATCCTAGTTTGACTCTTTTCTCCATCAGTATTTCAAAGTTAGGGACAGAGAAATCAAAACTAGTCAATTTCTCCTCCACATGTAATTTTTCAGGGTGTTTGAAGAAGATTATAAATTCAATGCTACCTCATCTCCATTCTGAAACAGCTCCACTGATTGCTTGGATGCTTTCCAAGTCCAAAGTCAAGGGTTTGACTTTGATATACAAAGTTAAGGAAAATCCAATTACTTATATAATAGGACTACAAAGTACCGATAGAACACAGGCAGGACAGTCCCAAATGCAATTTTTAAATTATTTTTATTACAGTTTATTTGGGCTCTTTGAAAAGATTTAGAGCTTTCCCTCCCTTTTTAATGCTGATATGTATCCGCTAAGTCTCCTAAAGTTACTTTGGAGGAGTTGGTATATAAAATAAAGTAAATAAAAGTAACTTAAAAAAATAAATATTTTTAAATGGAGATTACATAGAAATAAAACTCAATTTGATAATTTTCAGATAAGATACTACAGACCCCTCACATCCTGGACATAAACTGTTTCAACTGCTTCCCTCAGGATGCCACTGTCGGGCATTGCATGGCAAAACAACTAGATACAAAAACAGTTTTCCCAACTCATGCCATGACTCTACTTAATACCTAATTCCCACAGGAATATCTTATGTCTATGAAAATTTACCCATGTACTAGGACTGTATTACTATTATCCTTGTCATCTTTCCTACTGTCTTCTCCTATTGGTATCTTCAAATTATATTACTTTGTTGTTCGTATGTACACTAAGAGTTTATGTACCAGAGACAAAATCCTTGTGTGTCCAATCCACTTGGCCAATAAAGTGCTCTATTCTTTAAAAAAAAATTACAGTTAAAATGAATGCCTTCATTATGGGTCAAAGAAGCATCACTGCATAGCTTCTTTCCCGCCTTCCTCTCAACCTTTTGATAACTAGGATTAATCCCACCTCCTTTAGCAGAGCTTTACAGTGAAAAGTTGTTGTAATATTTATTGATTTACAAGCAATCTTTCCTTCTACACTGTTTTTCCATATGCCACTTTCTCATAATTTTTGTTTTAAATGAGCATACAAATCTAATCACTACAATATTCATGAAAAAAGGCCCCCCTGCGAGAAGCAATCTTGTTTTCACATATTGAAGCTTAAGCTGCAAAGCAACTACATGGGACCCAATAAAAGAGCAAGTATTAGTGAATGGTTTTAAGTCAATATTTGGCTAGGGAACATGCAGCACCCCTCATCCCTGTACACTCCCTATTTTTGTCAATATTTGGAATCTGAAATTACAGAATAAAAGACTTGTATCTTGAGCTGTTAGATAAATAGAACTTCAATTAATTCAATGAGGCTGACACAATTTATGCAGGCAGATGACTTGGCTCTATATTATTGTTCATTGTCGTTATCAAATTTGATTCAGGTTCCTGTTCTTTTGAGTACAATAAACAGAGAAGGTCATCAGTTGCATTGATCTAAGGTTAAAGCTCTTTCATTAAATATTCCATTCATGCTGCTTGATTAAAATGTGTTTCGGCTTTGAATTCATCACAGGAAATAAACTTTGTTGAAGCAATTAAACTTTTTGAGGGAGAAGCAGCATATGTTAAAGAACAAAACGGAATTGTTTGTATGAGAGAAAAGCAGGAAGAAACTTATTTTTCCTCTTCCCCTCCAGGTCATTAGTTGAAATAACATATGCCCAGTTCTGTTCAATTTCCCCCCTTGTTGATCATCTTTATATTAGAAAGGAGGCGAATACCGTAGGTGCAGATATTTTTAAGAAGTTCAAAAATTATTACTGTCGTGTCCGCAAAAGAAGCTCAGAGTCGGTGACTTTCATTCAAAGCTCTTTATTTACAATGGGAGAACCGAACCGGCGAAAGGCAAAAAGCCCACGGCTTTTATACCTTTCGCAGCGGCGGCCGCGGCCAATGGCAGCGATTCAAGTCTCCCGCTCTTGGTTTGAACCAATCGCGGGAGACTTCAATCGGGCCAATCAGCGCGGCTCGCCTGGCCAATCAGAAATCCCCGCGCCTTAGCCAATCAAGGCTCGGGGATTTCGAGTATTCCAATTCAGGACATAACACCCCTCCCCTCTTGGTATGGTCCATCACGTGGTGTAGTCACGCAGGTAGGCGGGGCTCCGTCGAGTCCTAGTTGACCTGCGCAACTCACTTGCATGCTGTAACTCGGCCGGAGCGGTCATCTTTTTGGCTGCTCCTGCCTCTGTGCGAACCGGCTGGATGATCGGGCCGGTTCTTTCGCCGTGGCTCCCGCCTGGGCCTACCGGGTCGGTTGAGCTACGGATTTCGCCGCTCCCGCTTGGCTTCTCCGAGTCGGTAGAGCTGGCCAGGTGGTTCTTCTCCGGAGGGGACTCGCGATGGCTGTGTTCCGGTGAGTATTTTTGGTTTATTTTTTCCTGCGATTGTCTCTCCGGGTATTCCCTCCCCCCTTGGTTCGTGTCTTGGGGGTTGAGGTCAGTCGCTGTTCGTGACCTGAGCTGGTCGATATGTCGTTTCCAGGCTCGCCCATCGATGGTTTGGAGCCAGTACGACCGTGGACCAGTGACTTGAGTTATGACGGCTGGGATCCATAGGGGTCTCCCATCTGGCATGGTCTATCGGTTGCAATACCCCTTGTTTGACGAGCTTGTCGATCTGCTCGTCAATTTTAGGCTTTAAGGCGAATGGTACCCTTCTAGGTTTAAGCCGCTTAGGGGGAACCCTTGGGTCTAGGTCAAACGAGATAAGGGGCCCCTGGTACTTGCCCAAGTCTCCATCGAAGACCTCCTGGAACTCCTGGGTTAGCCGCTGTTCCCAAGCTTCGATGGTGACGTGGTTGACACCTGTCAGCGCGATGTTAAGCGGGGCGAACCATTGTAAGCCCAGAAGGCTTGGGCGGTCGCGGTCGACGATCGTGAGTGGCAGTTGTTCGGTGTGGCCTTTGTAAGTTATATTAAAGTTCTTGGTGCCCACTACCGGGACGCGATTCCCTTGGTAGTCTTTTATGATGATCTTTTGGGCATGCACGTTTCTTTTTTGTAGTGTAGGCACTAGTCTTTTGATTTCGTGCCATGCAATCATGGAAAGGTAGGACCCGGAGTCCACTTCCATTTTGCATGGCTGGCCTTCGATATGGACTTCTACGTGTATCTTTCTGGCGCCGTCGGAGATGGCGTGGCCGATGATCACCGTCTGGTGGGTCTCTTCTTTTCGCCGACCGTCGCCGCTTCTTTGAGATCGTTGAGTACGGTCCCACCGACCGTCTGGCTGGCGCTCTCTGGCTCTGGGCGGGGAGCTTTCTCTCCTTCTGTCGTGCTGTTCCCATTTGGGCGGGCTGCGGGTCTTCTTTTGGCGGCAAACTCGAGCGATGTGGCCCCGTCGTTCACAATGCCTACAGATAGAGTCAACGAATCGGCATTCTGACCTGGGGTGGTCGCCGCCGCACCCGGCGCAGTTGGTCCTCGACCTACGACCTTTTCGACTTCGTTGGTCGCCGCGTCCCGTCTGCACGCGATGTATGTCCTCCTCGTCTTCCGACGTGCTGGAGGTTGACTGGTATTCACCGTAGTGTGCGGTTGCTTCGTTTCTTGTGTCGGCCGACCTTGCCGGGTTGTTGTTTCCGCCCTTCGCGTCAGATCTTCGCATGCTGTCCGCTGACGTGCGGGTTGCTTCTGCGGCTGCGGCTGCGGTAAGGGCATCGGCTAGGCTGATGTCGCCCTTGGCCATAAGTCGGCTCTGGAGTGTAGGATCCCATAAGCCGAGCACGAAGCAGTCTCTTATGAGACTGTTCAGACCTTCAAACTCGCAGAGTCCTCCTAGGCGCCGTAGCTCTGCGACGAAGTCGCTCAATTTTTCGTCCGGTTTCTGGTTTCGGCGGTAGAACTCGTTGCGCCTTATCAGGATGGGGACTTCGGGGGCGTAATGGCGCCGCAGTATAGGTTCGAGGACGTCCCAGTCCATGGCGGTTGCGTCTGCCGGCTTGGCCAATGCTTTGGCCATCTGGAAGACCTCTGGTCCGCAGTGAGTAAGGAAGACGGCGCGTTTTAGCGGGCCCGGGGCATCCTTCATTCCGGCGCATTCCAGGTACATACGGAACCGATCCGAGTACGATTCCCAGTCCTCGCCGGCGGGGTTGAAGGGGGCGGGCGGTGCTATTTTCGCCATCTCTGCGCTGGAGCTGGTACTTGGATGGACACGGGGTTCGGTTCAGGGGCGAGATCCCATCCTCGTCGCCAGTGTCGTGTCCGCAAAAGAAGCTCAGAGTCGGTGACTTTCATTCAAAGCTCTTTATTTACAATGGGAGAACCGAACCGGCGAAAGGCAAAAAGCCCGCGGTTTTTATACCTTTCGCAGCGGCGGCCGCGGCCAATGGCAGCGATTCAAGTCTCCCGCTCTTGGTTTGAACCAATCGCGGGAGACTTCAATCGGGCCAATCAGCGCGGCTCGCCTGGCCAATCAGAAATCCCCGCGCCTTAGCCAATCAAGGCTCGGGGATTTCGAGTATTCCAATTCAGGACATAACAATTACTTTTAGAAAGCAGTGGCATTTCCTTCATTTCTCATCCAAGAAACTCCTTCAGTTCTGAACTGAAGGAGTTTCTTGAATGAGAAGAGAAACATCTTCAAGGAAAAACAAAGGAAGTCCAACTTCAGAGGATAATTAGGACTGCAGAAAAAACAATTACTACCAACCTGCCTTCCATCGAGACCTGTATACTGCATGAGTCAAAAAGAGGGCTGGGAAAATATTTACAGACTCCTCACATCCTTGACATAAACTGTTTCAACTCCTTCCCTCAAAACGACACTATGGAGCACTGCACACCAGAACAATGAGAGTCTAGACACAAGGACAGTTTCCCCCCGAAAACCATCACTGTGCTAAACAAATAATTCCCTCAACACTGTTCAACTATTACAAAGTCTGCACTATTATTACTATTAATCTTCTCATCGGTCCTTATCACACATCCCCTCCCACTTGTGAGTGTAGGACTGTAACTTTGTCGCTTGTATACTTATGATTTATGTTGACTGTTTCCTAATATGATTGATTGCTTATTGTACCCTATGGCTATCATTAAGTGTTGTACCTTATGATTCTTGACTCTTGATGAATGTATCTTTTCTTTTATGTATACTGAGAATATTTACACCAAGACAAATTTCTTGTGTGTCCAATCACACTTAGCCAATAAAGTATTCTATTCTATTCTATTCTATTCTATTCTATTCTATTCTATTCTATTATCTATTCTATTTCTATATTATCCTACATTCTATTCTATTCTATTCTATTTTATTCTATTCTATTTTATTCTATTATCTATTCTATTTCTATATTATCCTATATTCTATTCTATTCTATTCTATTCCATTCTATTCTATTCTATTCTATTCTATTCTATTCTATTCTATTCTATTTTTAAAAAGCACCTTTGAGATAACCATGACTGAGAGTCTCCCTAGACATCATGCTTGATTATTTTCATTTTGTGGGATCAGCAAGATGACCAAACTCCAAAAGGAACCTTAGTCTCACTTCCCCAACTGCACATACATGCAAATACTTGATACTGATAATTTCTGGGAAGCATAAATGTTTTAAGACTTGTCTTGTTGAAGGTTGAAAAGAATTCTGGAAGTCGCAATTAAATCATTGGGTGTGCATAAAGCAGCCAATAAATGTTTATCCCAAATCGGAAGACAGATCTAAGCCATGACCTCAACTAGCAATGCCTATTAAAGCTCTTAACTCTGTTTCAGATTTTGAAGGGGGGAATTCAGATCATGATATGAAAAAAGGCGATGTGAGAAACTGTCCAGTGACATTTGGGTCTGGGAAACATTGCCAGCCTTGCCTTCCACTAATTTTTGTGAGATTCTGTTTAGCAAGTGGCAATTTAAAAAGACACACCTCAATAAGCTGATTTGTTCTATGTTCAATAAATCTAGTCAAAATTCATGTCTGCTGTATATACCTGTATATCTAATAGTTGCAACATTTATTTCAGAATGAGAAGCCCAATAGTATAGCTGAATCATATTTGAAATGAATTCATCACCTTGAAATGAATTCATAATGATAAGAAAATGTTGCTTTTTGATAACTTTATTTTTATCTCTATATTTGTGACATTCCAAAACATTATTCTCTTTCTCCTTCCTTCCTTCCTTCCTCCCTTCCCTCTTCCTTCCTTCCTTCCTTCCTTCCTTCCTTCCTTCCTTCCTTCCTTCCTTCCTTCCTTCCTTCCTTCCTTCCTTCCTTCCTTCCTTCCTTTTCAAAAGTCATCTCCTAATCCTTACCTCTTATATACTCAACACAACATTGTGACTACATTATCCTAAAACATTGGGTTTAAATAGTGATGGTTGTCAAAAGTAGGATGAAAAACCTAACGATTTATGTGGTGGCATTCATTACTTTCCTCACAATGATTTGAAACAACATAATTTTTGTAGACATTGTGAAAAAAAAAACATAGTTGACAGTAGTGTGAGAAGGCTTGGAACTTATTTATCTATTTAGCTGGCAAGTTTAGGTACCGCTCATCTCACACTCTGGAATGCACTACATAAGCTAATAAGTTCCATTTTTGTTAAAAATGAGAGATAAGATATAAGATATTTTCTTTATATTGTTTTTAATGTTTCAGGAATACCAAAATTATTTCAATTATTATTCATGATGGGGTCTGATCTCTCATGTTGTCTACTCATGACTACTGATTTATATATTTTAATATAAAGTTTTATTGCTTTTATATTTGAATATTGAAATATATTCCATGCTACTTGGTATAGAAAGATAAATGAAACATTCTCCCTTGATTATCAAACAATGCAGTTGCTTATCAAATTCCTAAAATTTTTGATTTGAATTTGGGCAGGCTTGACAATAAGAGAAAGGATAATAATTATCTTAAAACTATTCTAAATATCCCTAATGATATTCAGAAAGAATTAAAAAAAAACTCACTTTGGGGTCACTTCAGTCTGCTTTTAAAAACCATTTAACTGAATCATGTAGTACTGAAAGCAGTATTTGTTTGTTTAGTATTTATTTGCTAAAAATTGCATCATTTTACTTAATGATCAGGGAGCCCAAAATGGTCTTCATGATGTGGTTCATTCACCTTGGGCCTAATGAAGTCTAAGTTCTGGTTCTCTTCATTTTAATGCTGTTCTTGGAAGCTAGTGTTACTTAGGACAAGGGAGAAGTTAGTTTGGAATGCTATATGTAGAATTCTGCAATTAATGTCCCGTTTATTAGGCCTAGATTATATCTGTCGGTCTGTCCCTCTATCATCTATCTATCTATCTATCTATCTATCTATCTATCTATCTATCTATCTATCTATCTATCTATCTATCTATCTGTGTGTCTATCTATCTATCCATCCATCCATCCATCCATCCATCCATCCATCCATCCATCACCCATCTATCATTCATCTATCATCTATCTATCTATCTATCTATCTATCTATCTATCTATCTATCTATCTATCTATCTATCTATCTATGTGTCTATCTATCTATCCATCCATCCATCCATCATCCATCTATCATCCATCTATCATCCATCTATATCTATCTATCTATCTATCTATCTATCTATCTATCTATCTATCTATCTATCTATCTATCATCTATCTATCTACTCTCTCTCTCATCTACCTACCTACCTACCTATCTGCCTACCTATCCTCAATCTCATTAAAACATATAGTTTCCAGAGCATCCTCGTTAATTACTCACCTATTTCTTTATCATATACTGTAAATTCTCACTGAAACCTCTCTCAAATAACCCCCCTTTCAAAGCCCACAAAATGTTACATTGTTTGAATATATAAGCATTGTTTATTATCATGTGGCATCATTTCAACATGGATTCAATCACCCACTGAATTATATCAGTTACATCAAGATTGAACAACGGAAAAAAAAAACCCTAGAAAATAGGAAATGTTCAAAAAGCATCTCTTTTTTTTATGTGACAAACAATAAATGCCAGTTTGTTCACTGCAGCATTTCCTCTTGCCATATGGTTAGACAGCTTTCCTTAGAGAATTCTGTCTCTGTTATAAGGGGCATAAATTAAGATAGGAATTTGTCACTGTATTTATGAAGAACATTCAACCTTAGAGATGGGAGAAGACAATGTTCCCAATTTGGCACCCTACAGATGTGCTAAAATTATGACTCCCTCAGTGTGGTTGAGGTGGGGGTGACGATACACAGTAGCCGCAGGAATTCCAAGTGTTATAGACCAGAGGCAGGATACCAGCAAGGATAATAGATTTTAAAATTAAAATTGTATTTTAAATCAAAATCTATGCAAACTGATTAAAATGCCTCCATGTGCAAGAAGTTAGGGAGCAGGACAGAGTTCAAAAGTACTTTTTTTTTATACTCCCTAAATGCAAAGTCTGATCTGCTAATGGTCAAGGCAAGTTGGCATCAGATAAGAGCTTGTTAGGGAGTTTTGCCATGTTTTATAACCTTTCTTGCCACAGTTGTGAGAAAAATCACAAGACACATTCTAGAGACGGTGAACAATATGAAAGAGCTTTATTATTAAGCGTTTGCGAAAGGGAATCCTGCTTATAGCAGAAGACATTTTCCCCAGAAAGGCTGGGGAATATGTACAGATTCAAATATACAGTCTCTGCCCCTTTCCTGGGTTCACAACCTATCCAACTACGTATTTCCCTGAGCCACTCCCATAGCATACCACCTGTTTCCCTTTCTTTAGACACTACCCTTGTTCTCATGGCATCTTCCTGCTATGTTCTTCTAAACACAGTGGATCAGTAACCAGTGCAATGCGTGCACTTATTCTTCTGTTAGTTTGTCCAATGTATGTGGTGGGGCAGGTAGTGCAAGGGATTTCGTATACTCGTATACATTGAAGAACATAAGAACTCAATCAAAAAGGAAGAACCGACCTCTTCCCTGGTCCAACACCTCAAAGCCACAGGACATGAAATTGACTTTAAAAATACCAGAACTATCGCCAAAACCGAACACTTCAGCAGCAGAATAATCAGAGAAGCCATAGAGATAGAAAAACGCCCACACAGCATGAATAAACGAGATGATACCTCCCGCCTACCAACCATTTGGAAACCCGCCCTCATGAACAGACGAATACCTAACATGAAGAATGACACCAGACCCACACCCCTGAGAGCCACACAAGATGCCACCACCACACTTCCACATAGAAAGCAGATTCACACCCACACAGAAGATGAGACACGACCACGGACCAGAAGCCGCACTGCAGTTGCATCACTACCCACTTCAAGCCCCTCTGAACCATACATGAAGTGAACTGACCCCCACCATAAAGATGCAGCACGACCACGAACTCGAAGCCAAACAGCAAGATCACAGCTCACCAGCTCAAATCCCCCAGCAACTAAGACTAACCAGAGCACAACCAAGCCCCCACCTGAACAGAACATGCCTTCAGCCAATCAGAACACAGCCAAACCCCCAACCAATCAGAACACAGCCAAAGCCCCAACCAATAAGAACACACCCACACCCAATCAGAACACAGCCAAGCCCCCACCCAATCAAGTCACACCCCCACTAGCAGTTAAAAGGAAGAAACAGCCGCAAGCTCACATCACTCTGAGAAGCACAGAGCTGAAAACCAAGCCTGAAGATGATGAATGAGACTTCATTGAAACGTTGCCTAGATACTTCCAATTTTACGCAGGAGAAAACCCGAATAACCAAAGATCCATATATATATATGTGTGTGTGTGTGTGTGTGTGTGTGTGTGTGCACGTGTGTGTGTGCATGTGTGTGTGTGTGTGTTTTCTCAAATATATATATATATATGGCATTCAGCTTTGTTTGGGTATTTTCCCACGTCACAGTAGTGGTGCTTTTAAAGTTGTAGCAACGTTTCGGCAGAATCTCATCTGCCATCATCAGGCTTCTGTATTGTGTTCGTCTGTGAGTCAGACTTTTACAGTTGTTTCAGTTTTAAATTTGGGGCTAGCCTACTGCTGTGCCAGAATGGTTTTTTTCTTCATCCTGATTGGTTGGGAGTCTTGGTCTGTGTTTATTGGTCTTGGAGTTTGCTGTGTTCTGCTTGATTGGTGTTTCAAATATCTTCTGTCTGTTTTGTGGCTTATTTTGTCTTGATTGGCTGGCAACATTGTGTTCCTGTATTGGAGGCTTTTAGTGCAGCTTGGCTCCGAGTAAATGGACGGCTATCATTTGTTAGGAAGCTGGGTTTCATCTGGGTGCCTGGTTGGGGTGTGTTTGAGCTGGAGGTATCAGAGGGGATCTGTTTGTGCCCAGGTGTTTAGCTGGCTTGTGGTGTGGAGATTTTTTTGTTTGTGAGTGCAGGCTTCCAAATAATTGACAGTCTGGTGGAATCATCTCTTCTATTCATGCTTTCAGGTCTTTTTTCAATCTCTTTTCAATTATTTGGGAAAATACCCAAGCAAAGCTGAATACCATACACGTAAGTACCCGTGAAAACTTAAGAAAACATACATACATATATATTTGTTTTCTTATATATATATATATATACATGTATATATGTTATTTCTACATATAGCACTTGTTAAGTGAAATGTTGCAGTTGTAAACTTAGTAGCATGGCTCTTAAGTGAATCTGGCTTCCCCATTAACCTTGGTGATCAGAAGGTCACCAAAGATGATCACATGACCCAGGACAATGTGACGGTCATAAATATGAATCAGTTGCCAAGTACCTGAATTTTGATCACATGGCCATCGAGATGCTGCAACAGTCCTAAGTGTGAAAAATAGTCATGTCATTTTTTTTCATTACTATTATAATTTTGAACGATCACTAAATGAATAGTTGCAAGTTGTTGTGGCCCGCCAGTGGAGCTGGCAGCAGACTTGGACAGTGAGGAGGTTGGGAAGGAACATGGACCGTCCTGGAGTCTGGGGAAGGCTCTCATGAGTGTTCTGCATCAGAGGCAGAGTTGGAGCCAGGGCTGTCCGACAGTTATCAGCTGCCTTTGGAGTTGGAAATCAGTGGGGCAGAAGAACAGCTGGAGCCTGTTCCAAGTGTGCCCATGCGCAGAGCTGCCAGGAGAAGGGAACAGTTAAGGAACAAGGATCAACTTAGGAATAAAGATGGTTGGTTCATGGCCTCTCCCATAGGGAATAAAGAGGAGCGAAAGGGGAGTGGCGTTTGCAGAGACCATTAGTTCAATTCTTTAGGGTAAAGATCTGTTCCTGACTTCTTCCCAAGTAATTGATGCTACAGCATGGCATTTAGAAGATAGCGGCCTGGCAACTCTCCAAGCCTGATAAAGGTCTGTAGTTGTGAAATCTCATGAAAGACTGTTTGCTGGGACTTTGCAGGAAAGGAATTCCCTTTAACTTAAATAAAAGAGGTTTTCTTGGGACGAGGAGTCTGCTTCATGATCTTGGAAAGCCTAGGTCAGAACACAAGTTGAAGACTGTCTCTGCATGTATTCCACCTTAAGAATGTGTGCTATATTCATACAGTCTCTATTTAATTGATCCTAGTTAATAATAGTTTATCCATTCATGCAATTTTTCACGCTGTTGCCCAACTAACACAGTGATTCAAATGAAACAATGCAGAAGAATGTTCTGAATGGATTCACAGTTCTGTTTATCACAAATCCACTTCATCATCCCCCCTCCTTTTCTTGGTTTTAGTTTGTTTTGCCATTTGCTGTGAATCATTGAAATTAAATTGTCTTAATCTCATTGTATTTATTCATCAATTGTTATATTTCTTTCCTCATAATTTAGGTTTTGATTGCAATCAAATCTTCATTGCTTTCCAGGAATACGGGGGGAGAGGAGGGAAGACACAAGAAAGCTAGCTCTACTATATATAGCTTTTTGATTTCTGATTTTGTATTAGCTGATTTTTGTCATATGGGAAATGAATTTCTAGTGGACTGAATTTATGGATAGATTTTCAAGGGCCAGCATCTCTGCAAAACAAAATTTGAAGAATGCTGCTTTAGATAATGATGAGTTGGGCTAATAGTTGGACTTTTAGAAAGCAGGTTTTAAGTTTCTATAACTTCTTAATATACTAGGATGACAAGGAATCATCCTAGTATATTAAAGGTAACCTGGTACATACATCCTTTGTAGTTAAAGGCCCTTAAAGAGGAAATTTAAAAAGCTCAACTTAACTAGCCATTTTTCTTTCTTAGAGAACTACTTTTGCCTGGTGTCATTCTCACCATAATTCCTTGCTTTTTTTTTTTTTTTTTGAAAAAGTTTTTATTAATTTTCTACAAACAAACAAGACAAACAAAACATAAAAACATCAAATCTTGTATGTACATCCAGTGTGTCAGTTGGTTCATCATTTTTGTGCATTCATTCTGTAGTCTCAATTACAATTATGTTACATAACAACTCATATTGTCAATCCAAACTTATATATCCCAATATCACTAAAAAAAGAAGTTTTTGACTATATTTTTAATCATTCATGCTTAATGAGCTAACAATACTTTAAACCAGTTTACTCTATAACAAATCATCTAGTCATATCAAATCAATCCTAAAAAATCCTTTATAAATATAATATCAAATAGCAAAATAATAGCAAAATAAAGATATTCCTTACTATCTAGCATTCTAAATATTCTATTATCGTATTTTATCATCTAGCCATTTATAAAAAAGATCCCAAATTTCGTAAAATTGTTTATCCTCCTGCTCTCTAATTTCAAATGTCAATCTGCTCATCTCAGCACATTCCAATATCTTCTTAATAATTTCTTCCTGTAATGGTATTTTCTCATTCTTCCAATTTTTAGCAAATACAATCCTGGCCGCTGTTAATACATTTACAATCAGGTATTTCAAATCTTTACTATATATATCAGGTAAAATTCCCAATAAGAAGATCTCTGGTTTCAAATCTATATGTTTCTTTGTCATTTTTTCCAACCACATGCGAATTATAGTCCAATATTTTCTAGCATCCTCACAAGTCCACCACATATGGTAATATGAGCCGGGTATCTGATGACATTTCCAGCATTTTTCAGATTTGTTCTTAAACATTCTTGCTATTCTTGTCGGAGGAAAGTGCCACCTGTAAAACATCTTATACAAGTTTTCTTTATATGCTGTTGACATTGTCATTTTATAATTTTGAGACCACAATTTCTGCCATTTCTCTAAATCAATCCCATATCCAAAATTCTTCCCCCAAACAATCATAGTTTCTTTGACTTGTTCTTCCTCTAATTTCATTCCCAGTAAATAACCATATAGTTTTTTAATCACCTTCTCATCAGTACCCATCAAGATCTTATCTAAATCAGTCTGTTTATCATAAAATCCCTCCGTTTTAGAATCTTCATCATACCTTGAGTGTATTTGTGCATATGAAAACCAATTCATCCTTATACCTTGTTCCTCTAAGTTTTGGATCGATTTAAGTTCACCCTTTTCATCCAAAAGTTCCCCATATCTAACTGTTTGTTCCTTCTTGTAGATTATAGGATAGGAAAATGCTTCAATGGTCGATAACCAAACTGGAATTTTCAAATAACATTGTCTTTTTATCTTCTCCCAATTTAACCACAAAGACTCCCGTACATAATGTCTTCTAAAATAACCCTGTGTTTTAGTTCCCTTATACCATAAAAAAGCATGCCAACCCAACAGCAAGTCATGCCCTTCTAATGTCAACAACCTATGTTTCCTTAATGTTATCCATTCTTTGACCCACATCAAACTTGCAGCTTGATAATACAATTCCCAATTAGGCAGACCAAAACCTCCTCTAATTCTAGCATCTTGCAAAAGCTTTAGCTTTATTCTCGCTTTTTTACCTTGCCATATAAACTTCAACATAATTTTATTTAAATCTTCAAAATAGTCTTTTCCAAGCCTAATTGGTATTGTTTGAAACAAAAATAAAATTCTAGGTAAGATATTCATCTTAATTGTTGAAATTCTCCATATTAATGGCAATTGCAAGTTTTCCCACTTCTTCAAATCTGTAGTTATCTGTTGTTTAAGTTTAATATAATTATTCTCCTTTAATGTGCTGCATCTTGTTGTCAAATATATCCCCAGATACTTAACCTTATTTGTAACTTGAATTTTCAAAAGATCTGCCAATTCTTCTCTCTGTCTCAATAGCATATTCTTTGTCAAAATCTTTATTTTGTCTTTATTTATTTTCAAACCAGCCACCTCTCCATATGCCTCTATCCTTTCCAGTAACTTTGGAGCTGTTTCTAGCGGATCTTCCAAAATAAAAGCTAAGTCATCAGCAAAAGCTTGTAGCTTAAATTCTTCCTTCTTAATTTTCATTCCTTTTATGCTTTTATCATCCCTAATATTTCTATTCAACACTTCCAAGGTCAACACAAATAGCAAAGGAGATAGGGGGCATCCTTGTCTTGTGCCTTTCCTTATATTAATAAAATCTGTAAGTTCCCCCTCCATCATTACCCTTGCTGTCTGTTTATTATATATAGCTTCTATTGCTTGAATAAATTTTTTAGCGAAACCCATCTGCTCCAATAATAATAACATAAATCTCCAGTTCACGTTGTCAAATGCTTTTTGAGCATCTAGGAATATCAAAGCCATTTGCTTTTCAGGATGAGCCTCATAGTATTCCAAAGTGTCCAAGATTACTCTCATATTGTCTCTAATTTGTCTCTTTGGCAGAAATCCATTTTGATCTGAGTGAATAAAATTATTTAAATATTTTTTAAGTCTTTCTGCTAAGATTGAAGCAAAGATTTTATAGTCTGCATTCAATAAAGAAATAGGTCTATAATTCTTAATTTGCAATGGGTCAGTCTCTTCCTTTGGTATGAGTGTAATATAAGCCTCTGACCATGTATCATCTTTTTTAACATAACTTCATTCATAACTTCTAACAATGGGATGCTCAATAATTCTTGAAATGTTTTATAAAATTCTACTGGAAGCCCATCTGGACCCGGAGCTTTCCCATTATTTTGTCTCTTAAATGCTTCATTTAGTTCCATCATTGTTATATTGCTTTCTAGCATTTCTTCAGTCTCTTTAGGTATCTTTGGTAAATTAGCTTCCTGTAAATACTGTTTGACTTTTTCTTCATCAATATTCTCCTGTTTATATAATTGCCCATAAAAATCTCGAATAATTTCTTTTTTCTCCTTATTCCCATAACAAACTTGGCCTTGTTCATCTATTAACTTCAATATTTTTCTTGATTCCTTCTCTTTTCTCAATTTATATGCTAGCCATCTACCTGGTTTATTTGCATCTTCAAAATAATTCTGTTTAGAGTTTCTAATTTTCTGTGCCAGTTCTTCTTTCTCTATTAATTCCATTTTATGTTTGATTACATCCAGCTTCAATTTAATATCCTTTTTCTGTGGCATTTTCTGTAATTCTTTTTCAAGAATTTTATACTCATCTTCCAAGGCCTTAGAAGCTTGCCTTTTCCTAATATTCTTTTTTCTTGTATAATCTATTATCAAACCTCTAGCGTATGCCTTCATTGTGTCCCACACATTTTGCATTGAGGTATCTTCTTTTTTATTTTCTCTGAAGAAAAAAGCCAATTCCTTCTCCATCCATTGTGTAAAATCTTTCTCCTTTAAAATAATATTATTTAATGTCCATCTCGATCTTTTTTTTTGTCCCTTCCATTTAATTGTCATTGGGCTATGATCTGCCCAGGTACTTGTTTCAATATTTGTTTCTTTAATATTAGATATTAGTTCTGTTGAGATCCAAATCATATCTAATCTGGACCATGATAAATGTCTATTTGAATAAAAAGTATATTGTTCAGCTTTAACATTTCTTTCTCTCCAAATATCTTTTAAAGTTAATTCATCTGTCATTTTAAAAAAGGACCTTGGGAGAGCCTTTCTATTTTGCTTTGTTGTTGTTGCTATATAGTCCAGTTTATTGTCCACAATTCCATTAAAATCTCCCATCATAATTATATTAACATAATCCAGTCCAATTATTTTCATGTGTAGCTTTTTATAAAACTCTTCTTGTTTATCATTCGGAGCATAAATTGCAATCAAGAGTATTTTTATATTATTGTCCATTATTTCTACCATTAATACTCTTCCATCTTCATCCGTGTAAATCAATTTTGCTGGAATAGCCTCTTTAATGTATAAAACCACACCTCTTTTCTTACATTGAGTCAAAGAGGTAAATATTTTCCCTAATTTTGGCTGTAATAACAATTGTTCATGTTGTTTTTTAATGTGAACTTCTTGTAAACAAATTATATCAAATTTTAATTTCTCTAATTTATGAAAAGTTTTCCTTCTTTTAACAGCTGAATTAAGTCCATTTATATTCATTGTAATCAGTTTTTTTTCCTCCATGATTATGCTTTATATTTAGGTCTAACAGCTCTCGTGGATCTCACTTCACGCTGTTCTTTATTATCCATCTGTCCCCCTGCTGCTCCTTTCTCTTTTTCAGTCTCCAGTTGTTCATCTTGAAACTCAATTGATAAAGCCTCTTTCTCTGCTTCCTCTCTTCTTCCTCCAAAAAATTCTGCATGAAAAAGTTCTGCTTTCTCAATTGAATCAATTCTATATCTCTGCTCTTGCCACCCAAACACTAGTCCTTCTGGAATCAGCCATCTATAATTCACTTCGTTTTCCAATAGTATTTTGGTCAGAAATCGATATTCTCTTCTCATCTCTCTCACTCTTCTGGGTATTTGTTTTAAAACCACAACCTCTTTACCCTTGTATTTCAGTGTTTTCTCTCTTACTACTTGTAATATTTGCGTTTTAATGGATTTTTTGGTAAATCTAATATGGACTTCCTTGGGTAATTTATTTCTCATCGCATATCTTGTATAGACTCGATATATCTCATCTATTCCATCCATCATCTTTTCCTCTGTAATTTCCAAAGCATCTGCCAAAATTTCTATCATTACCGCTGCCAAATTTTCTCTTTTTCCTCTTCTATATTTTGAAATCTGAGGTAAAATTCTGACCTTTCCATCTCCCACCTCAACATCCCACCTTTTTCTTGTTCAACCGCTGTTAGTCTGCTGTCAATATTTCCAATCTTCTTCTCTCTTTGTTTTCCTTCTTCCTCAATTTTTTGGAATCTCTCCTCATAGTTAACCATCATTTGTTTAATATTTTCCACTTTTTCATCAGTCTTCTCTATTCTTTGTTCAATATTTTCTGCTCTTTGTTCAATATTTTCTGCTCTTTGTTCAATCTTTTCTATTCTTTGTTCAATATTTTCTGTTCTTTGTTCAATATTTTCTGTTCTTTATTCAATGATATCTGATTTTGTCTTGAGATCTTGGATTCCTTGCATAATCATCTGTAAAGTTATTTTTTCTTGTTCCTTATCTTGCTTCAACATTGTCTGAATTAAACGTTGTCCTCCAGCTGGTGGGGAAGCAGAGGTAGAAGCAGAAATGCCAGATGGTATTGGTTTCCTGCTCATTTCAATGTTTCCAAAACTTCAAATTCTTCTTGACTTTTAATCCAACTGGTAGAGCAGCCAATTATAATCCAAAATGGAGAACTCCAATAGTAAAAAACACGAAACCAAAGAAGAAAAAGGAAAAAAGGAAGAAGAAAGATCTTCAGGTTCTTCTAGACCCTAATCCAATTACGAGATAGTCCACCATAAAAAAGGAAAAAATAGAAAGGAAAAAACAAACAAATCCAAAAATAATAATATTGATTAAGAGCAAAAGAAAAAGGAAAAAAGAAAAAGCAAAAAGAGAAAAAAAAAAAAAAAGTTCCTTCAGATAATCCAATTAAAAAGTCTCAATAATCCAAAAAAAAAACAAAAAAAAAAAAACAACCTCAACAACAAAGTAGTCCAAAAACATAAATATGAAAAGCAAAAAAGTCCCAATAAAAAAGAAAAGAAAAATAAAGAAGAAAAAAGAAAAAAAAAACTCTGAGGCTTTCCCTTTAAAATAAAAGGCAAAAATAAAAATATTACTAAAATTAAAATTTAAGAAAAAGGCTAGCGAATGGGGTATATATAAGAAAACACAGTGCACTTTGTTATTTATCCAAGGCTCTTGTTATGACTCTCTTCTCCAGCAGCTTCAAAGCCAAACCTCAAGTGTTGTTGATAACAGTCCAGGAAAGCACCTGCAATAATATTTTGCTGTGCTCTCCCTCTATCTTATCACGTTAAAAAGTCCTTGAGATGAGGTCTTTTTGCAATTCTCTCCAATTCACATAAAGATACTTTCAAGCCTCTAGTTGGCAGTGTTACAAAGTTTCTTAATGCTCTTTCTCCCCGCCCGCCAGAAAAAAGGAATAATATATACAGAAAAAAAAAGAAAAAATAGCCAAAGGGAGCCTCTATCCTAAAGAAAGTTAAAAAATCAAAGGGAGCATAAAATCAAAGGGAGCATAGAAATATATATAAGAGAAAATTCAATCCGGTTACCTACAAAGTCACAGTAAAATCTTTCCCAAAAAGTATAAAGAAAAAAACAAAAAACAAAACCAAGCCTCAATTTGACATCACTTTAAAAAACGCCGCTCAAAACAATTTCAGTCAAAAAAAAATCTCACAGCTTTCTTCTTTATATCGGATGAACTTTCCAACCTTAGCGAATTTACAGCACAAAAGAGTTTTTCTCACCCAGCCGACACACTTCACTCCAATAACTTTATCGCCGGAACGAAGCTCCGCCTTCTCCCTAGCCATTTTTCTTTCTTAGAGAACTACTTTTGCCTGGTGTCATTCTCACCATAATTCCTTGCTTTTTTTTTTTTTTTTTTTGTGGGCAGGGTTGTTTTTCCTTGCAGTACTCTGGTACCAGTTGCGGAGTCCATAAATGACATTTCTCAACTAAAATAGTGCCATTGAGAAGGAAACTTTCTATTATGGCATGAAAAAGGAACATGCAAAAGAAAAGTATGTGAAATGAAGTTTAGAAGCACGAAAAGGCAACCAATGAATGACAGATAATAATTAGTTCTCCTTTTTAACCACCCATACTTCCTAATGCAGGTAGTCCTCAACTTACTGTACAAGAACAATTGAAACCAAACTTTATGTTGCTAAGTTAGACATTTGTTAAGTGAGTTTTGCCCCATTTTACAACCTTCATTGTCACAGTTGATAAGTAAATCACTGCTGTTGTTAAGTTAGTCACAGAGTTGTTAAGTAAATTTGGCTTCCCCATTGATTTTGCTTGGTAACAAAAGCTGATCACATGACTGTGGGCACACTGCAGTTGTCATGAAAAAGGCACAGTTGCAAAAAAAAATATATCTGAATTTTGATCACGTGACCATGGGAATGCCATAGTCATATGTGTGAAAATTGGTCCTAAGTCACTTTTTTTCCTATGCCTTTCTAACTTTGGTAACTAAACAAACTGGTGTAAGTTGAGAACTACCTGCATTCAACAAGACTCTTCTTTCAATAATACAATGGAGCCTCGGGTCGTGACTGTAATCCGTTCCAGGATTTTGGCTACAACCCGATTTGGTCATGAATGAAAGCACGATTTTCTGCACATGTTCAGAGAAAACAAAAACAAAAAAATGGCTCCGAAGGAGAAATTGGTGGGGAAAGATTCTTATTTAGAGTGTTTGTGACCCGAGGTTCTACTGTGTATTAATTCATTCACAGTCTGTCTTTTTGAATGGGTATATCATGCTCCTTCAGAAAGAATCATATATCTCCTCAGTGCAGATCATTGAATATCTTCTTGTAGGCCTTAATTTCCAATAATTTCTTTACTATTCTAGTTTCCATTCTCCAAAGTTGTACTCCCAGCTGAGTTTGTTCTGCTTCATCCCTTATATATCCAATCTCATAAGTTGATCCACATAATTTATGTATATTTGTATTAAGCTATTAGCAAAAGCTGACACCACAGTAATAATGATAAGTTTCATGGTTGATTACTTAGAGGATCTTTTCATCATAAGGCAGTTAATGACTTTTTTTCTTCCACATATGGGAAATTCTTCAGTGTTGGCAAGGTATCATTAAACTGCTGCATCTGCCATTATTAATTTTACTTACCGTTTGGGGAATAAAAAAAAGCTCACTTGGGAAAGTTTGATGGAGGATGAAAGTAATGTCCATTAATTTTCATAATCTTAGCAAACAAAGCTAAAAAAAAACCTCAATAGGACTGAGAGTTAAAAATAATAATGATAATAATTTAAATTAAATTTATACAAAGGTAATAGTTTCTATAATCAACCTGACAAAATGTTCCAGACTTTGTGCCATCATTATAAATGTTTTGTTAAGATTCTTCATAGGAGATTGAATTCCATCTGCAACTGTATTTTTCCTTTGCTCAAATTAATCACTGAGAGGAATGTTTAACCTCCTTTCTGTAAAAAAGCACCATTCTTCCTTCTGATTTTTTTTTTTAATAAAGTGGAAGGAGATAAACTTATTTTTTGTAAATTTGGTTGAAAATCTTCTTGTAAAAAGAAAAAAAACCCTCCTAAAAGTCAAAATTGTAAACATTACAAGATCATTACAAGAACTATTGCTATCAGTCTCAAGAAAGAACAGAAAGTGAAAAATAGCAGCAGAGGCAACAGTGCAATAATATACAGCTGCGTCCATAAATCGCTTTTTCTAAAACAAAACCATGAAAAAACAACAACCCAAAGTTGCTTTTTAAATTGTTCCTCTTTATATATTTACTTGATAAAAATTTCTTCCCAAGGGGGGGAGGGTAATGTGGTGATTATAATGTGGTGATTATATAATCTGTGTGTGCATGTGTGATGGAGAATGTATTTACATACATATGCATAGGAAAAAGGAGTCTCTACATTCGCCATCTACAGCCCCCTCTTGCTTCCTACCACACTCCAAGGATATGCCTGGTTGATGTGCTGCTACTGTTCACTCTATCCCAAAAGAAACCTTTTGCACTGATTCAATTAGGAAGGAATAGAGTGGTAAACCTTCTCAGATTTTCTCACTAGCTTCGCCTAACAGGAAGTCGATGGTAAAGTCCTTTTAGAATGGGCTGATTCAGTAAAGGCATTCAAACCTCTTATTAGATTAATAACAGGCTAAACCATATGAAGAACAGCTGCAGGTTTGGGGTTTGGCTAGTCTAAAGAAAAGAAGAATTAGGGGTGATGTGATAGCAGTATTCCAGTATTTGAGGGGCTGCCAAAAAGAAGAGAGGGTCAAATTATTCTACAAAGCACCAGAGGGCAGGACAAGAAACAATGGCTGGAAACTTGTCGAAGAGAGAAGCAATCTGGAATTAAGGGGAAACTTCCCAGCAGTGAGGACAATTAACCAGTGGAACAGCTTGCCCTCAGAAATTGTGGGTGCTCCATCACTGGAGTTGGACTGGAAGACCTCCAAGGTCACTTCCAGCTCCTATCCTACCCTACCCTACCCTACCCTACCCTACCCTACTCTAATCTACTAGATCTATATCACTATTCTCTCTCTCTCTCTCTCTCTCTCTCTCACACACACACACACACCACACCACACACACACATACAGCCTAATATCTTTGCTATCATCTTTCTATATATTTTGAACAACTAGTTGAGAAATTGAGAGAGGTTTCTCTCAGCCAACTGCCCAGGTACACACACACACACACACACACACACACACACACAACAAACCTGAAGCAAATAAACTTGATAAAGGGCTGAAATAAAGACAATCAAATCTCTCATTGGCTCAGATTATTCCATAAAATAACTTGGAGAAGTCCCAACCTATATCTAGTTTTGATGTTCCTTAGATTAGACATATATTTCTCCAAATCCAATTCCCTGATCTTTCTTTATCCAGTTTTGTGCCAGTCGTAAGAAATTACTTTGTCCTCCTTTGTCAAGGAGGACAATCATAATGGAAGTCCCCTGTCCTATTTTAAAGGCCAGTTTAGAGAGTCTTGGTTTTATCTGACCTTGCTTGCTTTCTTGAAGGTGTTTATTTACCCAACCAAACAACATCTTCAGTGCATAATGATGTTATCTAGTTTTGTAATGAAACACCTTCCAGAAACAGCCAAATTTAGGGAGTCCAGAATTATATGAACGCTGAGCAACAAATATTCTGCTTTCTTGGTAGCAACTTTCTTTTTCCAGATTAGTTCTTCAGCATTTGATATTCCCAGCTTTCAATATTCTCTTCCCACCATCTAAATTGACAGATTTAGGTTTTATTGACCTAAATCCACTCTTTCTCTCTTTTATGATTGAACTTTTCAAGAAGGGATTTGTCTCACCCACCATAGTGAGTGTTTGTGAGGAAAGCACACTTTTTGGTGTAAAAGAGAGCTGACAGCACCAATTGTTTCTGGTTAAGGAGTCACTTGCGACTTGTGTACTATTTCACTTCTGAACATTCTCCCAACAGAAAATTTATTTTTTTTCTTTTCCTTTTACAGATGAATTTATTCCACAAAACATTCAGAAATATGCTTCTAAGACATTAAAGCATTATTCTAAAAGATTTCTATTAAATGGAATGGATAAAATGGCTTCCTTCTATTTTCTTGGTCAAGATTTCTTGTTTTTGAACTTGATGAAACATCTGAAATTGCAGAAGTCACCATTTCCTGTAGAAGGGATCAACAGTGGAACACAGTTTTTTCCCCTTTATGCATGGCAGGCTGACCTATCTACTGTATAGGTCAAACTTCTAGACAATCAAATGCAGTAAACTCCTGGGACATGTCCTCAACCTCTTCTTGTCATGTTTCCTCTTTATTTTGTTCCAGTTTTTTTTTTTATTATCAAGGCATGAAAATCCTAGTTAGCTATAATCTTGTCTTCTCTTTATATATTCTAAATTATGTTGCTCATTTGTTGAGAGGAGATGATGATTTACTTTGCAATTATCCTTACTGAGGAGCTGAAATGCAAGAGTTGGAGAAAGAAAGAAAGAAAGAAAGAAAGAAAGAAAGAAAGAAAGAAAGAAAGAAAGAAAGAAAGAAAGCATGAATAGCAAACAGCTTTACTTAGAACATAATTTCCAAATGTAATACTAGTTGTACATGTTAAGCCTGTGTTCCCCAACCAGGGTTAAGGAGACAAGCTAAACAGAATGTGCAGCGTTAGTCAGATAGTCACACAGATAAATGAGTGAGATAAGCTTGTATGTTTGTTAACATACAGTAAAAATAACAGATACGCTTGTGCTATCAAAAATATAGTTTATTCCATTTAGAGATTATAGCATAGTCAAAATAATAGTCCATTAGTCATGTATCATTTTAGTCAGTCCATTCAAGGATATTCATTTAGCAAAGTCCGTGTAGAATATCCTATGTCAGTTCACTTACAAATAAATCAGTCCTTTATCTCTCTCCCGTTCCAGTAGGGAAAAACACAGTCTTCATCCAGTAATTAGGGATCATCAAGTCAGAGAGAGCAAGCTGACGTTCCTTCTTTTAAAGTGCTTTCACAACCACTCCCTTAATTACATTCCAACAGTTAAAGTTGCAGACACTTTAACTAACAAACCATGATAACATATTTATTATTTTACTTAAACCAGTTAGGGTAAACAATGTTATCCCTAACATTCTCCCCTTTTAGGTAATAATAATACTATAACTAATAACTATTTACATCTTTAAATCATATTTGTTACAACTCTCTTTAAACTTAATTACTCCTTGAGCTTTTGTAAATTGGTCTGCAATGTTTTCTTCTGTCATGCAGTATTCCAATTTAATTAGCCCATTCTTTACAGATTCTCTAACATTTAAGTATTTTAAATCAGTATGCTTTGATCTAGTTTTTACAGCTATATTAGTAGCTAACTTTATGGCTGCTTGATTGTCCTCGTACACAATAATGGAATCTTTAAGAATTATACCCATGTCTAATGATAACTGTTTGTACAAAATTAAGTCTGTGCATAGTAATGACAGACATGAAAATTCCGCTTCCATCGTGGACAAGCTAATATGCTGTTGTCTGATTGACCTCCACCCTATTAGTGTCTTACCAAATAATATAGCCATTCCTGATGTTGATTTTCTAGTGTTTATGTCAGTTGCAAAACTTGCATCTGCATAGGCACTAAGACTCAAATCATCCTTTGGTTCTATATACAATGCATGGTTCGTTGTTCCTTTAAGATATCTTAAAATTCTCTTTAATGATTGCCAATGACATTGATGTGGATCCGAATTAAAACGTGCCAGCTGATTAACACTATAAGCTATATCAGGCCTTGACCAATTGCTTATATATGATAAGCTGCCAATCAAAGATTGATATATGGACTTATCAAATTTGGGACTGTGATCATCAGTTTGGCAAACTTCCTGACTCATTGGAGTCTTTGCCGGCTTACAAAGTTCCATTTTATACGTTTTAATTAATTGGCAAATTTTATCTTCTTGAGATATCTTAAAACCATTTTTTGTTTTGTTAATTGTCAATCCTAGATACTTTTTAATTTCACCTAAATGCTTTAATTTTATCTTTTTGGCTAATAATGATATAATCTTATTAGCTTCATTATTAGTCTTAGTTATCAAAGCAATATCATCTGTAAATAATAACAATAATGACACCGTTCCATTATTTTCTCTTTTAAACACACATGGATCTGCTAAACCAGATTTAAAACCTATATTGTTTAATTCTTTCACAATATATTGGTTCCACTGATAGCCAGATTGTTTCAACCCGTAAAGACTTCTTTTTAGTTTCCAACAATCATTACTATTTACTTTATTGTCTTTTATAATAACTGGCTTTTTCAAATATATTGTGTGCTGCAATGGTGCATGCAGATAAGCAGTTTCTACATCTAAATGGTTAATGACATAGTTTTTCTTAGCTGCCCACACTAAAGCTGCTCTCAAAGATGTTGCTTTAAGACTTGGTGCAAAAACTTCATTGTAATCAGATGCAGTTTGATTAAATCCTTGAGCTACCAACCTAGCCTTATGGGTAACAGTCCCATCATTTCCAGTTTTTACTTTAAATATCCATTTGCACCCAATGGATTTTTCTCCTGGAGGTAATGTAGCATCTTCATATACTTTCATTACCTTTAATGAATTTAGTTCTTTTTCCATTGCCTTTTGCCAATTCTCCTGATCCTTAGCAGGATACATCCTAAGTTCATCTACACTAGTTGGAACTTTAGTTCCTTGGCAAACTATACTTGCTTGATATCTATCAGGTGGTCTAGTTATACATGTAGTACGTCTAGGTATTACAGGACTTACAGGTGGACTTTCATTTATTAACTGTTCTTGATTATCAACTGTTTCCTCTTGTTCTGGTTCTATTTGCTCTTCATGGACTTCTTTTATTGGACTCTTCTTATAACTAGTCTGATCTTTCTGCCTTTTGTAGGGTTCAATAATTACTTTGTTATTTAAATCTTGCTCTAATCTTTTCCATCCTACATGTTCTAGGAATTTTGCACTAGCACTGGTATAAACTCTAGATGTACCTGGTTCCCAGAATCTATAAGATCTATGATTAGATTTATATCCTACAAAAAATAATCTCTTAGCTTTATGCTGTCCTTTGTGTCTGAGTTGTATAGGGATATGCACCCATGCTGGTGCTCCAAATGTGTGCATGTAACTTAAATCAGGTTTTGTACCATGCCACAGTGTGAATGGTAATTCACCTGTTGTTGAATTAACAACATTATTTAATATATGATTACCACACATTATTGCTTCTCCCCATAAATTGTCAGGTAATCCTAAATCAGACAACATAGTACGTGCCATTGACTGTAGTGTTTGGCCTCGTCTCTCTATAAAAGCATTATGTTGTGGCCTATATGGTGCAGACTTTTTATGTTGAATACCTAACATTCTAAGTCTATTCTGGAATTTATTATTTTAAATTCCGTACCATTATCTGTCATAAGAGTTACTAATTTCTTTTTAGTTTTCCTTTCAGCAAATTTTATCCAATTAAAGAGATTTAGATACGTTTCAGTTTTGCTCTTCATTAAATAGCAAAACCCATATCTAGAATAGTGGTCCATTATACTTAGTATGTATCGAGCTCCTCCTACACTTGGTTTTTTCAGACCTATTAAATCAGCAAATACTACCTCTAAAGGCTCTTTGGTAGTAAATCCATCAACTCTATTAGCCGGTATGACCCTGCTTTTGCTTTGATTACAGGCAAAGCATTGCAAATACTTATTACAAGGTTTCAAACTTATTCCATAATATAATTCAACAGTTTTCTTAAGCATTTTAAAATTTAAATGCCCTAGCCGTCGGTGTAACAAGTGAATACATTCATCATGAGGTTTCTTATTATCATAAACCGTGTTAGCCACCTCTAAACCATTATCATTTAACACATATAATTCACCTCTTAAAGATGCAGTAATTTTCTTATCTTCTTTTTCAATTATGCAGTTATCTCCTTTAAAGGTAACTACATATCCTAGTTTAACCAAAATTCTAACTGAAATTAAATTAAACTTAAGTTGTGGTACATATAACATTTTTACATTCTCTTTTATGAAAAACAATATGATATACCTTGACCTTTAGCTTTCAGTTTCCAGCCATTGGCTAACGATATCTGCTGTGTACTCTTGGACATTTTAATAAAATTTCTGTTATCATTTGTTATACAGTGGGATGCTCCACTGTCAACCACCCATAAATTATTTTTTACAGCTCCGTTAATATACATGGCTAACTCTAAATTTTTATTTTTATTTTGATGACTTTTAGTATTCTGGCCAGCGTTCTGGCACTTTGCTTTTTTACAAAACCTTGCCAAATGTCCTCTTCCTCCACAATTAAAACACTTTTTAATTGTGTATGCAGTAGGAGATTCATTATCTTCTTTTTGAGGTTGCTCCCTCCTTAACTGGTCTCTTTCAAGTCTTCTTCTTGCCTCTTCAATCAATCTGCCAGTTATATCAGTTAAAGTTAAACTTTCCTTCGGCAAAATTTCAAGGGAAGTGACGTAGTTGTCATTTAGTGATGATAGAATTATGTAGACTTGGTGTAGTTCAGAGAAAATAAGATCTTTCTTGTGCAGTTCTTGAAAAATGCTTTGCATAGTTTTCAAATGACTAAGCATATCACCATTCGTCTGGAAATGCATCCTGAAAAGCTTTCATGTAAGATTTATGTGAGCACCAACGTTATCTTGGACATAAATCCTCTGCAGCTTCTGCCAACACCCAACAGCCGTTTGCTCTCCATGGATATGAACAAGTTGCTGGTCAGTTAGTGTTAGTCCTATTATGCAAATAGCTTGTTCATTTTTCTGCATAAAATCTTTTATCTTTAGTCTATCTTCCTCAATCTCTGGATCCCGTTCCTCTATGTTTGGTGGATTTTCAATTATGTTCCACAGACCTTCTCTTCGTAGAAGTAGACTACATTTTATAGACCATGATACATAGTTTGTTCCATCCAGATTGGATATAAGGGACAAACTTTGTAGATTGACTTGTGCCATGTTTTCTTTATATGGATATAAAACTATAATTAATAAAACACAGCTGTCTGTTTACTGTAACGTATAACAACACAAACTCTCACTTTTACATAAATCTGTTTTATCCTAGTTAAACTGACTTTGCAGCCTCTGGGCCCATAACCAATGTTAAGCCTGTGTTCCCCAACCAGGGTTAAGGAGACAAGCTAAACAGAATGTGCAGTGTTAGTCAGATAGGCACACAGATAAATGAGTGAGATAAGCTTGTATGTTTGTTAACATAAAGTAAAAATAACAGATACGCTTGTGCTATCAAAAATATAGTTTATTCCATTATGAGATTATAGCATAGTCAAAATAACAGTCCATTAGTCATGTATCGTTTTAGTCAGTCCGTTCAAGGATATTCATTTAGCAAAGTCCGTGTAGAATATCCTATGTCAGTTCACTTACAAATAAATCAGTCCTTTATCTCTCTCCCATTCCAGTAGGGAAAAACACAGTCTTCATCCAGTAATTAGGGATCATCAAGCCAGAGAGAGCAAGCTGACGTTCCTTGCTTCTTTTATGGTGCTTTCACAACCACTCCCTTAATTACATTCCAACAGTTAAAGTTGCAGACACTTTAACTAACAAACCATGATAACATATTTATTATTTTACCTAAACCAGTTAGGGTAAACAATGTTATCCCTAACAATACATATTTAAAGTTCAGTTAGGCATTAATGCATAGCATGTCATTGATCCATATGTCTAAGAAACATCAGCATATAGTCCAATTATACTTTGAGCAGGTTAGACTTTTAAAGGTTCAATAAAAGGTGCAAACTCCTCAAATTACTTTTGGATTTTTGGAAAGGAAGGGAGCAGACTAGCTAGACTTTCTTTCTGACTAATATTTATGTTCCTATAAATTCTTCTATAGATGTATTTCATCTATAGAAGAATACTCTTAAAGATATTCATGGCAGAATTCTTTTACATATTTTGCTTGGTCAGGTTGGTCACAGATATCGCATACATCTGTACATGAAGTTAGATCCTATTCTATTACTATTTTTTGGGAGGGTGGGGGGGTGGGAAGAACTAAATAATAAATTAAGAAATAAAGACCGACATTTGCTCAAGTTGAAATTAGCTCCTTAATTACATGTCATAGAGAGAGATTTTATCTTGGACATTGATTAACACATTCACTTTATTTTTTTCTCAATGACTGACACATTCACTTTATTTTCTTGATTGTGGTACATATGTGATTCTCTATGAATGATTTTTTTTTCAATTTTTCAGGCACATAGGTAGCCTTACACTTTTCCCAGTACTATTTTGCAGATATGAAACTCATACACCATCAAGATTGCCTAGATTTATTTATTTTATTTGATTTATTTGATTTGTCAATTGCTTACAAGATAATAGGTATAAGTATATACATAGTTATGAATACATGAAATGGGTACATATAAGAAAAATAAAAGAAACAATAGGACAGGGATGGTAGGCACATTGGTGCGCTTATGCACGCCCCCTACAGGCCTCTTAGGAAAGGGGTGAGGTCAATACTAGACAGTCTAAGGTTAAAGTTTTTGGGGTTTGGGGAAGAAACTACAGAGTCAGGTAGAGTATTCCAGACATTGACCACTCTGTTGCTGAAGTCGTATTTCCTGCAATCAAGTTTGGTGTGGTTAACCTTGAGTTTATATCTATTGTTTGCTCTTGTGTTGTTATGGTTGAAGCTGAAGTATTCATTGACAAGTAGGACATTGCAATGTATGATTTTATATACCATACTTAGATCAGACCAAAGACAGCATAATTCAAGGTTTTCTAGGTCTAGAACTTCAAGTCTGGTGGCATAAGGTATTCTACAATGAGTCGAGAAGTGGAGAACTTTTCTTGTGAAATATTTCTGGACTTTCTCAACTGTGCTAATATCAGATACGTAATGTGGGTTCCAGACTGATGAGCTATATTCAAGTATTGGTCTAGCAAATGTTTGTATGCTCTAGTTAGTAATGTGATATTACCAGAGAAAAAGCCAAGCAGGATTAGATTAACAACTCTTAATGCCTTTTCGGGTATGTAGTTACAATGGGCTCTAGCACTTAGATCATTAGAGAAGAGTATTCCAAGGTCCTTTACAGAGCTTGGATCATCAACAGGATCTTGACTATTCAGCTTGTATTTTATTTTCTGATTATTTTTTTTTGCCAACATGTAAGACAGAGCATTTATCTGTTGAGATTTGAAGTTGCCATTTGTTTGACCATTCTGATACATAGTCAAGATCTTTTTGAAGGGTAGCAGTATTGTCTGTGGCGTTGAATAGCTTTACATCATCAGCAAAAAGAATGCAGTTGCTCTTAATATGATCACAGAGGTCATTTATGTAGAGTATGAAAAGAGTTGATCCTAGAACACTGCCTTGGGGGACACCACTATTGACAGGTACAGAATTTGATAGGACATTCCCAATTTTGACCATTTGTTGTCTGTTTGACAGGAATGCTTCTATCTGGTTATGCAGTTTTCCAGAGATACCATAAGATTTTAGTTTTAGGAGTAGTTTGTCGTGTACCACTGAATCAAAGGCTTTACAGAAGTCTATGTACATTGTGTTTGTTGCTTTGCCCTGATCGAGTTGTGTAGTCCATATGTTTATGCAGTGTAAAAGTTGCAGATTACAGGATAGTTCTTTCCTGAAACCAAATTGTTTATTGGAGAGTAGGTTGTTTGTCTCTAAGTGGAGGATAATGGATTGGTTAATAATTGATTCCATGACTTTACAGATGATGCAGCATAAGGAGATTGGTCTGTAATTTTCAACTAGGCTGGGGTCTCCCTTTTTGAAGATGGGGATGACTCCCTTTTTGAAGATGGGGATGCTACCACCAGAGGTGGTATTCAGCAGGTTCGGACCAATTTTGGAGAACTGGTAGCGAAAATTTTGACCAGTTCAGAAAATCAGAAAATACCACCTCTGACTGGCCCCATCTATTCTCTGCCTCCCGAGTTCCAGCTAATTGGCTGGGTCTTCTTTTGTTGCCCTGCACAGGAGAACAGAGCTGGAAAGCAGGTTACTGGGGTGAGGAAGGAATGGAGATTTTGCAGTATTTTTTCTTTGCCATGCCCACCAAGCCAAACCCACAGAACCAGTAGTAAAAAAATAATGAATCCCACCACTGGCTACCACTACTACAATCTAGACCTATCACTCTGGCCTCAAAAACAAAGATGTAAGCATGAAACTGATAAAAATGTTACTTTCAAATAAAAAAACAGGGAGCTAATAAATTGGAATTAGGCTCCATAATGTGCTCCCTCCCTCCCTCCCTGTCCCTCTCTCTGTCTCTCTCACCCCCTCTCTCTTCAAACAACACTTGTCAAGATCTCTTCCTAGAGATTCTGCAGATCTGTTTCCTCAAGACTTCTAGTCTGTAGGCAGTTAAAAATAAATTATCCAAGAAGTCCTTGTACTAGCAGTAGGCTCTAAATCACAGATAATATTAGAAAATGAACTCAAGTCTTCAGTGGTTCTGAAAATGTCTACATTTGGCTATTGCCTAAAGCAAAAAAAAAAAAAAAGTATTATCAGCTGTACTTGTTTATGTAATTTAATCAAGTATTCATACGATTGGTAATAATCAAGAATTGGCAAATGAGCAAAATGGAACACCCTCCAGGTGCTTTTTCCTTTCTTTTTATTTTTGTTACACCTTTATAATCTATGTGACAATTACCAAAATGCTTGAATAAAAACCTAGGAGTATATTATCTTCAGAAAGGCAGCATCGTAGTCCAAACAGAGAATATGCTTTAAAAGTGATTTCATGGCTTAAAGTTCACCCAAAGTACTTTTAGCTTTAAGTCCAATTTAGAACTGTCAAGGGAAATATTTACAATAGTAATTTCAGATCATTATCTTAGCATTCCAATGCAAATAGCCCCAATTTAATTCATTACTGCTCACATTACATCTTTATTTTCCACCAACTGGTAGCTGACATTTTGCAAGCTACACGAAAGAAATGCAAATTAGGCCAATGCACACCCTTACCCTTCCTAACATCTTTAGCACGAATTGCATTGCATTTCAGCTTAGTTAACAAGAAATATTCCAAGACTTTTGGTCTTTTGCTATTTCTGCCCAGGAACCTCACCTAAATGACTAGAGGCAGGGCAAGTAGCAAAAGGTGACTACAATCAGGTCCACAACATTATTCCTGTCATCTGTCTTCCAGTGTGATAGGTGTCTCAGCTTGCTCTAGCTGGCAGAGCAGAATGACCCCCTTTTTCTATCAGCCCACCCACTTTAATTTAGAAAATCTAAAGTGATCTCTGGAGTGGAATAGGATACACATTAATATGCAAATGAACTGAAAGAAAGTTCAGATTTGCATTTAGACTGGACAAAGGAGGGGGGGAAATGGCTTTCCTGTGCTGTTTCCCCACACCGCCACAATTTTACAAATTACAGATCCCAGAAATGGTGCCAGAAGGAACTCTCATTAAAATTCATTCTCTAAAGGGTTTGATTAATCTCAGTATGCCTGGCATTATACAGCTTATTACAGGAGTACATTCGTTGTCTAGGTAAGGAAGGAAGTGGCAGAGAGAAAGACAGTCATGCAAAAAAACCCAGGAGAGGTAAATACCAGTTTCTTTTAATGTTGTCTTGAAATCTGATTTCTGATTCTTTAAAAGGCCCTCCATCTCCTACTTTCTTAAACAAACTTGATAATTCTTTCAAATTTTCTCTTGATACCTCCTTGAGTTTATCTTATTGGCAGAGGTTATGGAAGACATGCCTCTTCTATTATATACATTTTTTTTACATTCTGCAAGCTTCTATTCCTCACTGAAAAAGACCCACAGAAAGACTTTCTTCATTAAATACTTGGGCTTTATTTAATTAAAACGTGGGTTGGTTGCCTTTGACATGATTGTATGGTGAAAGAAGAGCATTCACTCACACAGGTGTACACTCTCACACTCAAACCTTGATCTATTCATAATTAAATAACACAATCAACTTGACCCTTAAAAATTCCATTGAACTTTCAACTGAATTGAATTGAATTGAACTTTCCCCTCTGAATGCTTTAATTTCATTTTATATATTCTCAGAAGCCAAACAAAATGCCTGCACATGTCTAGTAGGTGCAAAGGCAGCTGATCCTGCTTAGTGTTGATCTTTTCTTTCAATAAACACTCTGCTATGAATATTTTATACACATATGTCATATATACGCATGTACACACACACACACACACACACTGAAGATACAGTATTCCTTAAGGAAAAAGAAAGAAAAACATTGAATGAATTAATTCTCTATTTTAGCAAAACAAAACCCCAACCATCTAATAACGAAAGAAGGCTGTGTTACATCATCAAAAATCAATTTCAACTTCAATTCAGCAAGTTATAATTATAATTCCAGCAGCAACTGAATAATTCTCAGGTCTCAGCAAACATTAAATTGCTTGATTTGAACCCAGACTTATTAATGGGCCAGTAACTAACTATTAAAGCTCAATATTATTTTCCTGCAAATTGAGAAATACTTCAAAGGTGATAGTTCCAATTTCCAATAATTTATCCCAATTATACCAACAGTTTTTGGAAACAGCCTTCAAAGTGATTCAACTTGATTTGAGAATTCAGTTTGAAATGTCAAATCCACTGGTGTTTCCAATAAAATAAATGATATGAATTGAATCAAACATTCAGATTTAACTAATACTTACATATCACTATATCTTTTACAAAGAACAATTGGGAAGCTATCTAGGCAATTTTATCACTTTAGGGTTAAAAAGATTAAAATTATATTACTTCAGCCATCAATGAATACTTCAGCTTCAACCATAACAACACAAGAGCAAACAATAGATACAAACTCAAGGTTAATCACACCAAACTTGATTACAGGAAATACGACTTCAGCAACAGAGTGGTTAATGTCTGGAATACTCTACTTGACTCTGTGGTTTCTTCCCCAAACCCCAAAAACTTTAACCTTAGACTGTCTACTACTGACCTCACCCCTTTCCTAAGAGGTCTGCATAAGCACACCAACCTGTTTACCGTCCCTGTCCTATTGTTTCTTTAATTTTTCTTATATGTATCCATGTATTCATAACTATGTTTTTACTTATACCTATTATCTTGTAAGCAATTGACATAAAAAAATAAATAAAATAAAATAAATTTATTTGAATAAGGAAAAACATGGGCAGTGTTAAACATTATTTATTAGCATTCATTCATTCATTCATTCTTTCTTTCTTTCAATTTCCATAGCTTCTCATCTCAATCAATGACTCTAGGTGGCTTAAAATTCAAATTCAAGTTTAAAATTTAATAAATATATTTCAATCAAAAATACTAAAAAAACATTTTCAGACAATAAAAACATCTAAAATAAAAATATGTAGCAGCCAAGATACTTGGCCAATTTCCAATACAGCCATGAAACACGGCTCTTAGTAGATTCAGTGCCCCATGCTCAAGGACTTGCCAGGTTTTTAGAGCCTTTGAAAGGCTAACAGGGTTGCGGCCACTCTAATCTCCAAAGGGAAAATATTCCATAGAGCAGGGCCACTGCAGAAAAAGGTAATCTTCAACATTCTTTGGCTGATGATGGGATCTGCAGAATGCCCATTTCGTAAGGTCAGGTTGGTTCGGGGTGGGACTCTACTAGTTCAGACTGGTTCTATAGAATTGGTTATGATTCTGTGCAGTTCGGAGAATCAGCAAATTGTGCCGCTGCTGGCCCCTCCCCTCCCCTCCCCACTCCACCCACTCATTCCTTACCAGGCATACGTGCCATCCCACTTGCCTGCATTGTGCTTTCCTCTAATTTTGGGTAAGTTGCTATTTTTCCTTTTTTTCCCCCACCACCAGCTGTTCCAACTATCAGGTGTGTCGGGAGATTTAGATTAGCTAGAAAGCAGGAAATCATTGGATTTCTTGCTTTCTAGCCAATTTAAAAGCAGAGCTGAACCTACCTTATGACTGAAGTTTCTATTTTTCAGTGCAGACTCAGGTAGCAGATTGCAGAAAGGTAGATCTCTGAGTGAATCTGTGATTCTGTGAGCAACTCAGTCTGCCTGCCTACTTTGCCTGATTTTGGGTAAAAATTGCTCTTTTTTAAAATAAAAAAATCAATATTTACATAAATATTTACAATATTCACATACAAGCCATGCCCACACAGTCACATGACCACCAAGGCACACCCACAAATTAGGCCACGCTCATAGAACCGGTTGTTAAGAAATTTGAATCCCACTCCTGGGTTGGGTGGTTGCAGATTTTTCAAAAAAAGTGTGATCCCTCAGATAACCTAATCCCAAGCCATGTAGAGTTGTAAAGGTAACCACCTTGACCTCCATTACACCTAGAAATACACTGGTAATGGAACTAACATAGTGTTATACTCTGTGATCAACAATAAAAGCCCAGCTCTGATAACTCAGTATCTTCCACATATATCTTCCACAGACCCTTCAGCAAATCACAAAGGGGAAAAAATTCCATCCAGGCATAATTATCACATTAAAGATGGGATCAGAATATTCCTATTGACTGTTATTTCGCTTTTTTGCTGTCTACATGTATTTTCTTCTTGGTGAGATTCAAAACAAGCTCTCATGGAAAATAAATCAATGTTTAGCTGTAGAAAATAGAAATGTTTTGATAAGCATCAGCATGTGGCATCTTTCTATGTTATTTTATTCATATAGAGGAGTGAATCATGTTGAATGCACGTGTTTATTTAGGGCAGTATTTTTGTTTTGTTTTGTTTTCATTCAACTTTTTATCTGATTGCACTCCCTTGTTAAAACTTCCAGACAAGCTCAAGACTGTAAATAGTAGAAAATCCGCTAGATTCAGATGCAACATTAATCTATCCACAGGAGTTAAAAAGTAAAGGTACAGTGCAGCCAAGAATAAACCTGCTTAATTGCTCCACTGGAAACAATGTCACTTCAAAGAATATAAGATGAGTTGGACCATTCCCAAGACGTTGGATTGCAGTCTCTCTAAGTAGCTATTAGTCTATTGGACAATGCAAGAAAGTACCAGAGAAATAGGACATTAATGTTTTGCTAAGGCGAAAGTAATTCATATTACATTTCATGAACATCAGCTGGATATAAAATTCACTTTGGTATCATTTTTCCTTTTTTTCTTAAGAAAGAAAAGTTGGCAGATGGAAACCATTTTGAGCAGTGCTTCCTTCCTTGTTTAAATAGCTTTTGCCAAAACAAATAGTAGCACTATGTTCTGCTGTAGTTCTATATTTTTATCTTTGACCAACAAAATTTATATTCAGTGCTAATATTAAGTCAGTCATTAAATTATAAATAAGCAGGAGATGATTTTGTTTCCCATGCTAATGTTTATGGAATGTCATTATACAACTGTAGAGATCAGGAAATCTTCAAAAAAAATGTACAATAAAATAAAATATGTTCATTTTAACATTATGGGATTTTCAATATGAAATCAGTGTAATTAGATTTATTTTTTTTAATGTGGCTGCAGTCTCATTGAAGTATGGGCCTGCCCAGTGGTGGGATTCAAATAATTTGACAACTGTTTCTCTGCCCTAATGATTTCTTCCAACAACCAGTTCACCAAGCTGCTCAGAAAATTAACAACGGGTTCTCCCGAACTGGTGAGAACTGGTTGAATCCCACCACTGGGACTGACAGATAAGTTGTACGCCCAATTTTAAAGATATCTTTTCAGCACAGAGAGAATTCTAGCTTAGTTTCAATATAGGCATCAGATCTCACAGAATGCAATATAATGTCTACTGCTAAACCATTCTCAGCAACATATTGAATGTACTAATGGGTGATAACACAGGAAACAAGATTTTGGCCCACCATGTCGAATAATAAATAGCTACTTAAAATACTGCCATTAATTCTGGGTGACTGAAAGGAATCTTACCCAGTACACTCCCCCCCCCACCTTCTTGCATCAGCTAATCATACAGCAAGCACCTGCTTCCCTATCAGAAGCATCATTAATTATGACACATTATAAAAGGAGGAAAAGCATCACTTGGCTGACTATAAAAAGGAGAGAAAAAGAATCGGAGAAAAGATAACCCTTTTAAAAGAAAACCCCAAAACCAGAGATGAGAAATAAAAACAAAAACGACTAAGCGTGAATCCAGCCATTATTCAAAGCACCTAATGATTGGAGGTAATATGTAGTAATTTTTCAGAGACCAAGCAAAGATGTGAACTGCTCGTAGTAAAATCCATTTTTCCTTGCGGACTAATATTGGGAAGAAAAGAGGGGTCAGTGGTTGCTTCTGCATGCTCATTCTCAACACACAGCAGTGTGTGGTGTATGTTGTGAGTGCATAGGGCTTAATAAAGATATCTTGAGCTTGGAGTCAAGTGCAGGGTTTTGGCCCTGCATTTCTGATTGGCTGTTAACGGCAGGATCGGATTGGCCCATTCCGGGGAATCCGATTGGCCATTAACGGAGTGTTCTTATTGGTTAAGGGAGCTAGTGCTCCTCGATTGTTATTGGTTAATAGTTATTGGGTTGCCTATATAAGGAGGGTTATAACTGCCATTGAGTTTTGAGCAGTCACTATGTAAATAAAGAGCTGAAGTTCACCGTTCCAGAGGCTCGTCTCCATTCTTTCTCGCCCATGCTCCATACTTAACAGTGTATTTCTGCTAAAGCTTGTTCTCCAATATTGTATGGATTTATTCATGATGCTTTGTTTGCATGGAGAACCAGACAATCAAGCTGACCCCATTAAGGTCAGTTCTTTAGTACAGGCAGACCTTAACTTACAGCCACATTTGGGATCATAATTTTTATTGCTAAGCCAGATGATATTTAAATGAGTTGTGCCAATTTTAGGGCCATTTTTTTGCCAGAGTTGTTAAATCTCTATGGAGATTCTCAATCATCTAGGTCCATGATGGCGAACCTGTGGCATACAGAGCCATTTGTGCTGGCATGTGAGCCGCAGACAAACTTACCTCACTGCACATGTGCGTGCCTCACAGCTGATTTTCAGCCTGTTTAAAATCTTTTTCGGCCTCCCAGAGGCTTGAGGAAAGCCTTTGCAGGCTGAAAAATAGGCCCATTTTGTCACTTCCTGTATTTCCAGAAATACCAATAGTGATGAAATGGGCCCATTTTTCGGCCTGCCAAGCCTGCATAAGCATTCCTCAAGCCTCTGGAAGGCCGAAAAAGGCCTCAAATGGGCCACAAATCAGCTGGGAGCCACAGCATAGGTAAGGGGTGGGTGGGATTGCGTACACATGCACAGGGGGCATGGGGGACTGCGCACCTTGCCTTCTGGGTGCTGCCACACAACAGCACAAGCGCAAGTGTTTGCACAAGTTTTGGCACAGAAGCCCAAAAAGGTTAGCCAGGGCTGCCAACTCTCACGCAATCAGCGTGAGACTCACGCAATTCAATCAATTTTGACTGTCTCACTCTGATAAACAAAATCTCACGCTAAACCCCCCAAATCATGGAATGTACAAAAATATCCCTACATTCTCTGATTATATTCCGAATATTCCCCTTAGCTTAGGAGAAGGATGAGCTCCCAGCGCCGCCCTGCCCTGCCCAGCCACCCCGCCCTGCCCAGCCATCCCACCGCACCTCTTTTCCCGCCTTAATCCTTCTGCCGGTGTCCCGTAACTGTCACGATGCCGATCATTATCGCTTCCGGAAAGCGAAGAGCAGGAGGCTTCTTCGCCGCCCGGGGCGCTCGCAGCCACTTTGCCCCGCCCTCTCCCTCTCTGCAATATCCTCTGGGACAAGCCAGCTGCCCTAGGCTTTCCAAAGAAGGACACGAGGGGGCTGGCAAAGCCTCTTTACAGCCTCGGCCAGTAATAACAATGGTAAGCAAAGCCAACGGAGTGGCTTCCATTTAACCCTTTGGTGTTTAAATCTTTGGTGATGTTTCTTTATTTTCTCTGGCTGGATTTCTGACCCAGGGGAGAAAGACCATTTAAAAAAGCAAAAAGGACAGAAAGAACACCAAGAAAGAATGGGACAACCCCCCCCCCCCCAAAAAAGAGATCCAACACAACTCTGAATAAAATTATTATTATTTTAAATTTTATTATTATTATAATTATTATTACCACCCCTTTACACGCCTTATGCTCTCTTTTAGCTGATCCAAAAGAGTCTTCCCAAACCAGCAAGGCGAGAAGCGCGCCAGGCTGATCTATAAAGGGGCTGGGCAGCTTTTTTGCAAAATACTTAATAGAAAGGTTGGAGGACTGACAGGATTACATCTCTGGCAGTGGATGAAGGAATCACTTTTTCCTCTTTCTCCTTTGAGTTTAAATCCTAGGTCTCCATGCACCAGATCGACAGGACTGTACTACATTATTATCATATTTTCAAACCCTTAGATAAGGACTCAATAAGGACTTTTTTTGATGCCAGTAGGCTTCTCAGCCCCAAATTGGGATAGCCCTGACTCAACTAGAACATATTCTAATCTTAACACAATTTACCATCCAAAGAGCAGTAAGACCATTAAGTTCAGAATCTAAACTTACCCAATAAATAATATACTGTTTCCTCACTGTGCTCAAGCTTCAGAATACAGTAGATGAGTTTTACAGTTAACAATATGTATATTTATATGAAGCACTCATTATTTGATTAAATGTTTAGTTTATACATGTCTGAAATTATGAACCCCTATTTCAGTCAACAAGTTAGTATATAATTAAAGACTGAGACTATAGCATTTGATATTGGCATGTAGTATGGTATTTGATACAGAAAGAAGAATACCCATTGATGTATTTGCATTATCTCTGTAGTTGTTTCGGGTTTTTGTCTTTTTGTTGCACATTGAATTCATCCTATAGTGGTCTATAGTACATCACTAAGCTAATAAAGTCAGTTGAGGTAGAATACTGCAGTTACAAGTCAGGAACTTCAATTATTCATGGTCAGTGAACTGCATTATTAATATCTTACAAATCCGGTTCAAGTACATTGGTGCTGCTTGCATGTATGTATGTATGTATATGTCCAAATCATGACTAAAGTATGCATCAGATTGCACCATTTAAAATGTAAAATTGTCAAAGCTCCCTACCGTGGAAGGGGGGACACCCCCCTTCCACACCATCCCCCCCCCCTCGGTCGCTCCGCTCCCTCGCAGTGTCTCACTCCGAACTATCACTCAAGGTTGGCAGCCCTGGGTTAGCCACCACTGATCTTGGTCATGTTTGTCCCAAAGATGCTTTTTCCAGTTTTCTTTTTCTTTGAGTTTTCTTTTTCTTTGAAAATATTTTACTTCTTGTTAAGTCCTGGGCATGGGCGCAAGGAACGGAGACGAGACATTGAACGGTGACTTCAACTCTTTATTAACAAGAAAGGACAGAGCAAAATACTTGGGCATCAGCAGCAGCTCTTTTTTTTTTTTTTGAAACAAATTTTTATTGATTTTAAAGATAAAACAACACATCATTAACTATTAAATACATAAACACATAAAACCTCTTAACATTGTAAATCCTTACAAGTCAAACAAAACATTATTTTTATACAGCATAATTCCAATTTATCCCATCTCCATATGGACACACAAACATCTTTCAGCAAATTTCTCATTTTTTCTCTTTACTCCTATTCAATTTCATTTCTCTTCCATATTTATCCATTTTATAGTCATCATATTCTTTTCTTTCTGGCTTGTATAAATTATTCTCATCTAACATTCCTCCAAGGTTTTATTGATTCTTTCCTTTTTTTTTTTTTATAAAAAACAAATTTTGTTAGTTTTACCATAAGCACAATACACAAACATACAAACACAAAACATAAACAAAACTAAAAGATCTTTTCTGAAGGTTGTCTGTTCCCGGGTTAAAACTCTTTACACAGACACAGATTCAAACATCATATTCAACCCATATCTCCTTCCAAATCTTATTATCATTTTCTTTTTTATATATATATATATATAAACCATTTTTATCAGTTTTATAAAAACAATGCACAAAGAATCAAGGCATAGCAGCTTATAAATTCTTTTCTAAGAAAAAATAATAATAATAGACCAATAAGGCATAACATTTCCAGATTATAATATCAATATTTCATATAATATTAACTTCATATCTTGTCCCTACTTCTCTTTTCCATCCAAATTATTTATTAATTAAAATTTTATTGCCTTTTATCAATATACAAAATCCAAAAAAAAAAAAAAGCATATATATCCTTCCATATCTTATTACCATTTTCAACAACATTCTTTGTCTGTTCTATTTCCAATTATCCATTCATCTTTTTTTTCTTTTACTATACTTCTCCTGTACACCAATTGGAGTAACATCTATAACTCATTACCCTAACTTAGAAATACTACATATAGCAATCTTTCTTGGGATACTGTTTAAAAAAAATTCTAAAATTACTTAATAAATTTTATATTCTAAATATACATATAAAAAAACACTCTTATATACCCTCCAGAATCCCTCTTTTAATCTAAATTAAATTCACCCATTGTCTCTAAATAAACTTTTTTTCCTTAGGTCTTGCTTCCCCCCATTAAGGCTTCTCCTCCCCCCCTTTCTCTCTTGCTTATTCTTCTCCTTGCCCTTTCTACCCCTTTGCTTTTTCTCTTCGCTTTTCTTGCTCCTTTTCCTTTGCTTTCTAACCTTGCCTCCATCTTTTCGCTCATTTTTCTCTCTTTTGGTTGTTTTTATAATTCTTAAAATCCCCTTTTTCTTATCCTTTTTCTCCTCCTCTCCAGAAGGGACCCATTGTTCATCAAAGATGGCTTCTTCTTCCTCTTCTTCCTTGTCCCAGTCCTTCTGCTGCGTAATCAACTTTTCAAAGGAACATAACGCCATTTCTAAAAATTGAAACAAAGCGCCCAAAGTATCTTCTTTTTTATATTTTTGATATTCAATCTCTAGTTCATCCACAGACGATGCCATTATGAAAAGGGAAACTTTTTCCAAAACAACCACAAGAATTTTTAATCAAAGACAATCAAAAGCAATTAAAAAAAAGAAAAAAAAGTTCCAAAAATTAATACTTTTCTTCCTTCTTCTCTTTCTCTTTCTGAATTAATTTTTAATCAAAGAGGTCCAATTACCATATATCTTCTTTTGGGATCCACAAAGACGTTCTAATCAATCTCCTCCTTTTTCAGCTTCTGCTCTAATTTTTTTTTTCTCCTTTCCCACTTGCAATGAGAATTTTAATAATCAAAAATCCATACCTCCAGCAGAGATTTTCCAATTTCTCACATTTTTCAATGTCCAAAAATCCCTTTGTCTCTTATCTTAGCTTTCAAAACAATCCACTTTCAATGTCTAATATATCCAAATATTTCTGCTTTTTCCGTGGGGTGGGAGAGTAAAAAAAAAAAAAAAAAAAAATCCCTTTAACAGCTTCTCCGCCGCTTTTCGCTCTTCTTAGGGATACAATGTATCCTCCAGCAACAAACAGCTCAATTCCAGGCAATTTAAAAGGTGTTACTTGACCCGGCTCAGACAGAACTTTCACTCTTCACACTTCCTCCAGCACAGTTCTTACCCGGTTGCTGGCTTCTTCGTGGCGGCCATTGCTGACCGCCGCTCCACCGCCTTGGGAAAAAGGGGTTTTCCCGGAGAAAGGGGGGGTCTGCGATGCCCCCACCTCCCTTTCCGACTCCCCTCTGTCTTCAGCTGTCCCTACAGGGCAGCCATATCCCCCTGACCCATCTGGATCGGGGGTACCTCGACGGCTAGCACAGCAGGAATCGCGAGCTGTCGCGAATTCCTGCTGCCCCGAAGCCACGCAAACCGGAAGTCTCAGCAGCAGCTCTTTTATAGAGCTGGCTGCTGTCAAAACAACCAATGAATTGAGTTTACCGCTTTCACAAGCGTCCAATCAGGTGGCCCCGTTAACAGCCAATCAGACTGGCCAAAAAAGACCAATCATGGCTTGCTATCTACGGGCCAGTGAGAAGTGCAGGATTAGAAGCCTGCTGTAAAGTAAAGCTGTTGAGGGTTGTATCGCTGCGTTGGCTTAGTCCATAACACCCCTCCCCCCTAGGTTCCGTCTGAGGGGTGGGGTGACGTATTCTCGTAAATAGGCAGGTCGCTTCACCGGTCTGCTCGACCTGCACTGTTCCACTGGTTTCTGTCCTGGTTCTGGTTCCGGTGGGCTGCTAGCTGGGTTGGATGGTGAAGATTGTGGCCCTGGGCTGTTTTCCCTGCTTACGTCAGTGCTGTCTTCTGGGTTCCCTGGATCTGCTTCCATCACAGTGCTGTCATGCAGCGAGGCCACTCCCTGGCTCGGTTCTCCTTCGGATGGTGAGTATCCCCTGGTTGGTTGTGTAGGCTGTTGGGTTTTGATTATCATTTCTTCTTTGGCCTCCTCAATGTTCCTTCCCCCCACCCCCCAGCTAGAGGTTCCGGTGCTAATCTGGAACAGAGTTGGTCTATGTGGCGTTTCCACATCTTACCATCTGCAGTTTGTAGGCGATAGGATCTGGGTCCTGTAAGTTGCATTATGGTAGCGGGGACCCACAATGGGTTGCCCGAGAAGTTTTTTGCAAACACGAGGTCACCTTCCTGGAATGCCCGACACTTGCTGCTGAATCCTTGGGGTTGTTCCGGCGTGTAGTTTGGGTGGAGGCGATCGAGATGCGAGCGAAGTTTCCGGCCCATCAGGAGTTCAGCTGGGGTTTTGTTCATGGTACTGTTTGGGGTTATGTGCTGGAGAAGAAGCATCCAGTTTATTTTGTCGTCAATGTCGCCATGGTCCATTTTGTGCAAGGTCTGTTTTACAAATTGAACCATTCGCTCAGCCCTACCATTGGCTGCAGGGTGAGCTGGCGATGTTAAAGCATGGCGGATGCCCTGATCTGCCAGGTACTGTTCGAATGGCAGGGCAGTGAATTGGGGGCCATTATCAGAGACCAGGACATCTGGGAGTCCGTGGGTAGCGAATAGTTTATTCAGTTTTTTAGTGACTGCGTCTGTGGTGATGCTTTTCATCTTGTGGACTTCAAGCCAGTTTGAATAGGCATCCACTGTTAGGAGGAAAGTGTGTCCTCTTGTGGGTCCCGCAAAATCGATGTGGATACGGGACCAAGGACCTCGAGGCGTTTCCCATTGAGTTGGGGGAGTCTTTGGAGGAGTGGAGCGAGTCTCCTGGCATTTGCTGCATTTTGCTACCCAGGTCTCTATCTGTTTATCTAAGCCAACCACCATGCGTAACTCCTGGCCAATGCCTTCATCCACACGATGCCTGGATGTCCATGGTGCAGCATTTTCAATACCCTATATTGCAATTTCTCCGGGACTATGACTCTGTCTCCCTACACTATGCAGTCTTTCTGGGAGAATAGCTCTGTTTGACGATTCCTAAATGGCTTGAACGTGTCATTGGTTGTGCTGACCAGCCAATCCCATTCTACCTAGCTGAGTACTCATGCCAAAACAGGGTCCTTTTTTGTCTCTAAGGCGATGTCTCGAGCGGTCAGTGGTGGCGATTTGAGGGTTCGATTTGCAATACGGCTAAGGTTGGAGCAGGGTCCTCTATGATGTCTGGTAGTGGAGAACGGCTCAAAGCATCAGCGTGGGGAATGGTTTTCCCCGGGCAGTGTTGCAATCGGTAATCGTAGGTGGCTAAAAATTCTGACCAACGTGTCATTCTTGGTGATAAGATATCGGGAGTTGGTTTGTTTCCCACCAAAATACCAAGTAGCGGCTTGTGGTCTGTAATTATGGTAAAGGGTCTCCCATATACATATTCATGGAAACGTTTAATTGCGGATACAATAGCGAGAGCCTCTTTATCAAGTTGACTATAGTTCCTTTCGGTTTTAGACAAAGTTCTCGAAAAGAATGCAATAGGTGCCTCATTTCCATTTGGAAGGACATGGCTTAAGATAGCTCCCACTCCAAATGGTGAGGCATCACAGGTAACCGTAAAAAGTAGAGTCTCATTGTATTGCATTAATACAGCATCTGATGTTAAGAAGTCTTTTAACCCTTGGAACGCTTTCTCTTCACGCCGTCCCCAGACCCAGAAAGCCTTTTTATCGAGAAGTCTATGTAGGGGCTCGGCTACGGTTGCCTTCTGGGGCAAGAAGATGTTATAAAAGTTAATGAGTCCCAGGAAGGCTTGGAGGTCTGTCTTATTCCTAGGTCTTGGGGCTTTTTTGATTGCGGTTAGTTTTTTTTCGGTGGGGTGGATTCCCTGTCTGTCGAGAAGGTATCCCAGGAACTCCACTCTCTCTGTACAAACTGGAGATTGCAAGAAAGATAAAAGTGCAAGAATTTCTCATCCCAAATGGTCAGAAAAAGGCATCATCAAAAAAGGTCCATCTTTCATTCTGCACTTGTCTTTCCAGTAACAGCAAAAAGAGAATGACCAGGGAAGACATGATAGCAGTCTTCCAACACTTCAGGGGCTGCCCCAAAGAGGAAGGAATCAAGCTATTTTCAAAGACATTTGAAGGCCAGACAAGGAATAATGGATGGAAACTGAGCAAGGAGAGACTTAACCTGGAAATAAGGAGAAACTTTTTGACAGTGAGAACAATCAACCCATGGAGCAGCTTTTGCCTTCAGAAGTTGTGGGAGCTTCATCATTGGAGGCTTTCAAGAAGAGACTGGACTGCTATCTGTCAAAAGTGGTGGACAGGGGCTGGAGAAGATGACTCTATTCAACTCTGTTAATCTGTAAATCCATGTCTTCCTAGGCTTCAGCTCAATCCCAAGAAAAAACATAAAGGAATTCTTTTCCAGGACTTGTTTTTTGCAGAAAAAGAAATGAGTCATGGTTCTTTATCCAGTGGAATAAGAGGAGACTGCCTTCTCTTATAGCACGATTAAATCAACTCAACCATCACAATAAATTCTTAACGCTCTAAGAATGCAGGATAAAAATGGAAGTGGACCTTTTGCCCTGGTCAAAAGAAAGAGAGGTTTCACATAGCATTAATCTAAACTGATGATTTATTTTTTTTTTAAAAAAAGAACCCTCAGACTGCAATTCTATGCACATTTTTTTTTTAAAGTAAGCTTGTCTGAGGTCAATAGGAATCATTCCAGAAAAGAATGATTATAAGATTCTTCCCTTATCTTATTTCAGTTTGTCTTCAGGTTGTCATTGTCTTGGAACCTTTAGCTGAGTGTGTTAAAGTCCTATACAATTAGAGTAGAACCTTTGTGAAGTCAGTTAAGTTGACATAAAACATTCTGGAGTAAAATATAGGAAGTTTAAAAATTCAACACAAAGCAGCAGTCATGGCTTTAAAACACGAAGAATTCAGTTTTTGCCACTTTAGATGTGAAATGATCCTTTGCCCCCTGTTAAGTCTGGAGCATGGGTGCGAATAATGGAGACGAGCCGGTAGAAACAGTGAACTTCAAACTCTTTATTTACATGGTGTGACAGCTCAAACTGGAGGGCTGCTATAGCCTTCCTTATATAGGCAACTTATTAACTATTCAACCAATAGTAATCCTGGAGTGCTAGCTCCATTAACCAATGAGAATGGCCTGTTAATGGCCAATCAGATGCTCCTGAACGGACCAATCCGATCCTGCCATTAACAGCCAATCAGAAGTGCAGGGCCAGAGCCCTGCACTTGACTTTAAGCTCAAGATAACTTTATTGGTATTATTCATTCACAACACCCCCTATATACCTTAATTTCAGACTTTCTGCTAAAAAAAACCCCTAACTTTGTAGGATATTATATTGCCATTTTAGATAATTTCACTGAATAATTGGATTTGAGTTTTTAGAAAACTGTTTTTGTTCATTATTTGTTCTAATTCTCACTCAGTTAAGTTAAAGAGAATTTGCTTTATAAATTCCTTTAGGGGAGAAGGAGATTTTGGATGAGTTCTCAAGGATGGAATTTGAGTTTTAAGTGGTTCTGCAGTGAAGAAATAACTCAAGTCTCTCTCTCTCTCTCTCTCTCTTCTCTATCTATCTATCTATCTATCTATCTATCTATCTATCTATCTATCTATCTATCTATCTATTTATCTATCATTGATCTCTCTCTCTCTCCCCCACCCACCCACCTGTCTTCCCATCCTTCAGTTAAATCTGTAGGAAAATTTGTCAATAAAATTCTCGTCATGTGACACTTATTACCTGGGTAAGGTCTTGATAAAAGAGGGATCCTGTCACTAACAAATTGTTAACGAATGTCTTCTATCATTGAAAAAATGTGAATCCATTGATCACTTTGTTTCTCTGGCCACATAATTTGAAAGGGCAGTTCAGTGCAGCTTTAGTTTTTAGTAGTTCTGAGGACCTTAAACTGCAAATTATATCTTCCTTCTTATTTTAGTTAAGAGCCATCCTCTCTACACAGTGCTGATACTGAACAAGGGATGGGTGTGGACTTCTTTTAATGCTAAACGGAACTCTCTTTTCAACATATTCACAAAAGAACATCCATTTTTTTTTGTCCTTTTCTTTTTGCCACAAAATAAATTAACAAGACTAAAGGCATTTCCTATTTTTCAATCCTTTCCTTTGTACACAAACTGACAACAAAAGCCTACTTTTAAATGAAGAAGGCACAGCAAAGCAAAATACATATTATTTGATTGTTCTGTAGTGTCTGGCATTGTGTAAGATGTCATACATTCAAATGAAAGCTTTTCCCACTTTCCATAACAAAGAAAATGGTGAAAGTGTGCTTATTTCGATTATTATTATTTGAAAATACCAAGAAGCTTGCGTACATATTTCAATTAATTATATCACAAAGGAAATACATCTGGCAAGCAGTTAAGAGGGGAGGGAATACTCCTTTTTCAATCCAGATGGAGCTATCTTTTGTGATCGTCCTTTCTTGTTTGCTTCAAGGATGGCAACTGGACAGCCTAGATGGCAAATCTAATTCCTCCTCAAAATTTGAACATGCCATACAACTTATAATGCCTGAACTTACAATGACAATTGGTACCAGAAAAGTTGTGGTTTAAGTGATGCAGTCTTTAATTGAAGCATCATGGGACCACACCCAATTGTATGACATTTTGTGTTGTGTAGTTAAGCGAGACACAATGTGATCATGATTTGCAACCTTTTTCATTGCCTTTATGTGTCAAAGGTCAGCTGGGAAAGTCAGAAATAGCAATCATGTGACCTCAGGACACTGCACTGTATTATATGCAAAGACTGTCATAAGTCACCATTTTCCGTGCTGTCGTAACATCAAATGGTTTCTGAATGAATGGTCTTAAGTCAAGGACTACCTATATCTGCCATTGAGAAATAGTAGACAAGAATATTTGTCTTTGGACAAACTATTATAAAGAACTCAGAAAGAACTAAGAAAAACTCTGTGAAATAAAAGGACAAATAAGTCATGTGATAGATTCTGACCTTTCAAAGTCAGATTTGTTTCCTGTTTCATTCCCTGTATGCTTTCCCAGAATGACACATTTTGACATATTTTGAGACATGGCCTGACAGCCATAAGTGACAACTTATGTGCTGGTCTCTTTCCAGAAATAATAGCTTTGATTGGCATAATGTTCCTACCAGTAGGACTACCATTGTTCAGAACAAGCTCTGGAGTTACCTGAGAAGCAATTTATTGGGTACATTGGCCCTGATCTGAGAGATCCTAATGTTTCAGAGGTGGGATCTTTAAGGAAGGATCACAATCTTTTCAGTTGTGAAAAGTATTCTGTTTCTGTAGGAGATGACAAGGCTGAACCTAAGGGAGGGATAAAATCAACCGACTCATGTCCTAAGAGAAGAGCCCACCTTGACTTCGACTTATCTACTGTTAATTTGCTTTGACCCTTAGTAGTTCAGATTCTTGTAGAGAGGATTAGCACACAATAAACCTATCTTCATTTGCTGGGACTCTTGATTTCCTGAGCTTGACAGTTTTTTTAAAAAATTCAGCCTTTCCTGTATTTTAGCTAATCCTGCTAGTTTATAGGATCAGTTGAATCTGCTCTTGGTCATGGAAAGACTGGTTTAAGAGTTTTTTTTTTTTTAAAGATAATTTGCAAATGTGGCCCTTCTTCTGAATGGCAACTTGACAAACAGCTGTGATGCCTGCAGTTAAGCTTGAGTAGATCTCCCAAAGGTTAAGTTTAAACACTTTTAGTGGTAGATAACTCATGGAAAAGCATCTGTGAAGATCTGTTCTTTTTTGTGTCATGGCTGGATCTTGGGATTTCTGTTCCATAATCCATTGCCACAATTTCAGCTGGCACCTAGGCTGGTAGCCAAGAGATCACACATGTTCCATTATGCCTTTTCAGTGTTCCTGAGAACTACCTTTTTAGAATACATTATTGTGGTTTGGTGAGACAACTTGCTTCTCTTTTAAGAGTATTATAAGCACTGACATGCATCTTACATGCTGTTTTTTAAAATGTCATTTATTTTAATACAGCTTTTAAATAACCATGATTTTGAGATTTTCACCAGCTGGATAATTGGGAAAAGACCAAGTAAGGGGTCAAAAAGTAGCAGTTTCCTGTTTTGCTGCTTTTGAGTTCTGCCCAGGTAGAACTAAGATTTAAATGAATCACAAGATATGAGAAAATTGAAAATAATAGAGAGATTTATTTATCTATCCATATTGTACCAAGGAATGTTCATAATACTGCTCTCGGTATCTTCAGATACATGAATTTAAACTCTAAAAATTATCAACAATTATGAGAGTGTATGGGAAATGATGCAAGTAAAAAGGTTGAGAACATTTTTCCAAGATACAAGAAAAAGGTAGCAACATAATTCTTAAACTGAGAAAAGGAATATGGGGTAGCTAATTTCCATCCTAAAAATAATAGTTTTCTATTATTCTGTTCTACTATTTCATGGTATTTTCTGTTGAGAACAAATCTTGTTTAAAGATCAAGAACTATGAGAAAAAATGGAAGAAGAAGAAGAAGAAAAGGTAGTTGCCCATAAAACATTAGTAGCTTGAAAGGGATTGAATAGTCACAGAACACCTAGTTACATTTTCTTCTTGCACTGCCATGCTATTTAAATTCTATTTCTAACATTCTAATTTGTTTAACTATACCAAAAAAGCACTTCTATAGAGTTGATGTCCAGAATCTCTCAAATAATTACTATTTTAATATTAACCAAAGGGGACTACATGAAGAGTGTTCAGATTAATTTTGTTTAATTAAATGTTAACTGTATTTTATCTATCTCATCTACTTTTTTCAAATTTTCTTTATGGAAAAGCGTGAGGCAAACAAAAGGAATTCCAGAATAAATTTTTCTTTTTCCTCCCCTTCCCCCTCACGTTCCCTGTTCTCTTCTCTTCTCTTCTCTTCTCTTCTCTTCTCTTCTCTTCTCTTCTCTTCTCTTCTCTTCTCTTCTCTTCTCTTCCCTTCCCTTCCCTTCCCTTCCCTTCCCTTCCCTTCCCTTCCCTTCCCTTCTCTTCTCAAAAGAACAGTTTGAAGTTCATCTGCAGGCCAATCTCATCTATAATGTAAAAGTGAGCAGAGTTTTAATTTGTACTGGAATGGCAAACAATGACAGTTTTAAGGCAAGGTGGGAATTTTAAATAAATGGTAAGGAAAGGGCAAACCTTCCATAACACTACATGAATAAACTACGTAATACATTCCTTAAACTACAAGAAGTCATCACCTGTTAAATTTCATTTGAAAGAGACATTTCTAAATGAATAATTAAACATAAAATGAAGTGGAAAATCTGTGGGTGTACATAGATATGTAAAGGCTGGAACTCTAACATAGGAAGGCAACTTCCTAAAGCAGTTAAAAGTGGTGGCGGGAAGTTTGTACTCTTATATTTGCAAGGTTCTGTTAATGTAGCCTTAGAATAAAATAGAATTAGTTCCTGCCGTTGTGATTCCTGTATGTCCCTGGAGGGCTGACATATATAAAATGTACATTCTTATATTACACATTTCAAACCCTATTATCAATTTCTGCTTATCCAGGCAGGTCTCTTGCATTTTTTACTGCCCTTCCATCGCATGCACTTGGTAGTTTTGATGTTACAGCAGAATATTGACACCAATCCTTCCATCATGCATTTCTGATTCCCACCAGCCACCCATCCTATCAACAATAACAAGCACCTTGTCAAGTCTAAATTTAAAGTATAAACTGAAGTTGAGTGCATTTTCAAATGATGAAAACATGATGAGAACCACCACAAGCAACAGCAAAAGACAATGTGCAGTTTATTTTTAATTTGCTTTTTAATCAGCTTTATTTTAATCAGAAAATTGTATCTAGTGAAACTCATTAAATGATATCTAGATTGAATGAAATGAAAAACAACCTTTACTGTTTGGTCAGCTATTTCATTCTAGGGTAGTCCCTCAGCCAAAAATGAAAATGTGGACTTTAAAGATTAAAATGAAGTAGCTAATGGTATATTCTTGCATTGCCTGCCTGCTTGTCTGCCTGCTTATCTATCTATCTATCTATCTATCTATCTATCTATCTATCTATCTATCTATCTCTTTATTTCAGCTGAAAGTTTTTTTTTCAAAATATCCCTTTGAGCACAGATTATAAAGTCAAGCCACCACCACCCAGCTTTGCTTTGTCTGATAAGGAACCTTATCAAATACATCAATCAAGTCAAACTGATTATGCCTCCAGAGTTTTCAGGGTGCCTTGTTTTCCATATTGACTTTTACAATATAGTTCTGCTAAATTGAATAAGCAGAGATAGCACTCAACAGAGCAGAAGTGGTATTCAGTAGGTTCTGACCAGTTCTGGAGAACCAGTAGTGGAAATTTTGAGTAGTTTGGAGAACCAGCAAATTCCAGCTCTGACTGGCCCTACCCCCAACTATTCTCTGCCTCCCACTGATTCCCAGCTGATTAGCTGGGCCTTCTTTTGTTTCTCTGCACAGGAGAACGGAGCTGGAAAGCAGGTTAGTGGGATAGGGAGAGAATGGAGATTTTGCAGTATCCTTCCTCTGCCAAACCCACTAAACCATGCCCACAGAAGCAGTAATAAAAAATTTTGAATCTCACCAGTGCAACAGAGGTGTGGTAAGGACTGTGTTTGATGATCATGATCCAATGCAAATATTGTTGTATAGAGATATTGGACCAGGATGGGAGAGAATAATTTCAAATTTCCCTCTTAGCCACTGCCTGGTGCTTTCTTAGACTGTAATTAGGCTTCAAGATTGAAGATTAGGTTGGTTTCTTTTTGTTTTTTTACTATTTTTGTCCTTAGTAGTGTTGAATGTGTGGGAACACAGTGGCTCAGTGATTAAGACACTGAGCTTGTTGATCAGAAAGGTTGGCAGTTTGGCAGTTCAAATCTCTAGCACTGCTTAATGGAATGAGCTCCTGTTACTTGTCCCAGCTTCTGCCAACCGAGCAGTTCGAAAGCATGTAAAACATGCAAGTAGAAAAAATAGGGACCCCTTTGGTGGGAAGGTAACAGCGTTCCATGCACCTTCTGTGTTTAGTCATGCCACATGACCACGGAGATGTCTTTGGACAGCGCGGGCTCTTCGGCTTTGTAATGGAGATGAACACCACCTCCTAGAGCCAGAAATGACTAGCACGTATGTGCCAGGGGAACCTTTACCTTTTTAGTGTTAAATGTAATTCTTACTTTATTGATTTGCCAGCTAAGGGAGATTTGAGATAGGCTCTCTGAAATACGCTGCAAAGATTTTCAAAAGGAGAAAATGGAAGGAATTCAGAATCCTGAATTCTGCCTTAAGAATGAAAAAGGGAGCTGAGAGAATCCAAAACAAGGCTCTTTGACAAATTTATTCCACTTTGAAATACACTGCTCAAAAAAATAAAGGGAACACTAAAACAACACAATGTAACTCCAAGTCAATCACACTTCTGTGAAATTAAACTGTCCACTTAGGTAGCAACACTGATTGACAATCAATTTCACATGCAAATGTTGTGCAAATGGAATAGACAACAGATGGAAAACATAGGCAGTTAGCAAGACATCCCCAATAAAGGAGTGGTTCTGCAGGTGGTGACTACAGACCACTTTTCAGTTCCTATGCTTTCTGGCTGATGGTTTGGTCACTTTTGAACGCTGGCAGTGCTGTCACTCTAGTGGTAGCATGAGACAGAGTCTACAACCCACACAAGTGGCTCAGGTAGTGCAGATCATCCAGGATGGCACTTCAATGCGAGCTGTGGCAAGAAGGTTTGCTGTGTCTGTCAGAATAGTGTCCAGAGCATGGGGATGCTACCAGGAGATAGGCCAGTACATCAGGAGACATGGAGGAGGCCGTAGGAGGGCAACAACCCAACATCAGGACCACTACCTCTGCCTTTGTGCAAGGAGGAACAGGAGGAACACTGCCAGAGCCCTGCAAAATGACCTCCAGTGGGCCACAAATGTGCATGTGGCTGCTCAAACAGTCAGAAACAGACTCTATGAGGGTGGTATGAGGGCCAGACATCCATAGGTGGGGGTTGTGCTTACAGCCCAACATCGTGCAGGATGTTTGGCATTTGCCAGAGAACACCAAGATTGGCAAATTTGCCACTGGCGCCCTGTGCTCTTCACAGATGAAAGCAGGTTCACACTGAGCACATGTGACAGATGTGACAGGGTCTGGAGACACCGTGGAGAACATCCTGCTGCCTGCAACATCCTCCAGCATGACCAGTTGACAGTGGGTCAGTAATGGTGTGGGGTGACATTTCTTTAGGGGGCCGCACAGCCCTCCATGTGCTCGTCAGAGGTAGCCTGACTGCCATTAGGTACCGAGATGAGATCCTCAGACCCCTTGTGAGACCATATGATGGTGTGGTTGGCCCTAAGTTCATCCTAATGCAAGACAATGCTAGACCTCATGTGGCTGGAGCGTGTCAGCAATTCCTGCAAGATGAAGGCATTGATGCTATGGACTGGCCCACCCATTCCCCAGACCTGAATCCAATTGAGCACATCTGGGACATCATGTCTCGCTCCATCCACCAACGCCACATTGCACCACAGACTGTCCAGGAGTTGGGGGATGCTTTAGTCCAGGTGTGGGAGGAGATCCCTCAGGAGACCATCTGCCACCTCATCAGGAGCATGTCCAGGCATTGTAGGGAGGTCATACAGGCACGTGGAGGCCACACACACTACTGAGCCTCATTTTGACTTGTTTTAAGGACATTACATCAAAGTTGGATCAGCCTGTAATGTTTTTTTTGCACTTTAATTTTGAGTGTAACTCCAAATCCAGACCTTCATGGGTTTCTAAATTTGATTTCCATTGATAATTTTTGTGTGATATTGTTGTCAGCACATTCAACTATGTAATGAACAAAGTATTTAATAAGAATATTTCATTCATTCAGATCTAGGATGTCTTATTTTTGTGTTCCCTTTATTTTTTGAGCAGTGTATAAAACACATGCAAGTATATCCTTGGAATGTTTTTATTACACTGAAGAATGGACCTCCGACCCCTTACTTCCAATGTTTATTTTGAGTAAGATCTGGGACTATAAACAACAGACACAGCCTGTCATAAGAAGCCTACAGAATTTATCAAAAATTTGAGCCTTTCTCAAGTACCTTCAAATTTGACTTTTTCTTTTATTAAAAAAAGGCCATGTTTCTACAGCAATTTCCTAATCTGAAAGGAATGGCCCCATCATCCTAGTGTCAGTTTAGCAACTGAAAACGTGCTATGCTATCTAGAAGCTGATGATCTAAACTCTGTCAAGGACCTTGGAGTACTCATCTCTAATGACCTAAGTGCTAGAGCCCACTGTAACTACATAGCCAAAATGGCATTAAGGGTTGTTAACCTAATCCTGCGTAGCCTTTTCTCTGGTAATATCACTTTACTAACTAGATCATACAAAACATTTGCTAGACCAATGCTTGAATACAGCTCATCAGTCTGGAACCCGCATTATGTATCTGATATTAATACAGTTGAGAAAATCCAGAAATATTTCAGAAGAAGAGTTCTCCACTCCTCTGCTCGTTGCAGAATACCTTATGCCACCAGACTTGAAATTCTAGACTTAGAAAACCGAGAACTATGCCGCCTTCCCTCCGATCTAAGTATAGTACATAAAATTATATATTGCAATGTTCTACCTGTCAATGAATACTTCAGCTTCAACCAAAACAATATAAGAGCACACAATAGATACAAACTCAAGGTAAACCACACCAAACTTGATTTCAGGAAATACGACTTCAGCAACAGAGTGGTCAATGTCTGGAACGCATTACCTGACTCTCTGGTTTCTTCCCCAAACCCCAAAAACTTTAACCTTAGACAGTCTACTATTGACCTCACCCCTTTCCTAAGAGGTCTGTAGGGAGCATGTATAAGCGCACCAAGGTGCCTACTGCCCCTGTCCTATTGTTTCTTTATTTTTCTTATATGTATCCATTTCATGTATTCATAACTATGTTTATATTTATACCTATTATCTTGTAAATGATTGACAAATCAAATAAACAAACAAATGAACGAACAAATAAGCAACCATGGTGTTAAACGGCTTGCCATATTTTTTCCCCTTATAATTCATTCTGTTTTCTGCATGCTTCATTTTCTTTGGAAGAAGCAGTTAGCACCTAGCACCCTGTAAAAGTGCACCCCAAGTGATAGTTGGGCCATTTATCAACAGTGATTTTCCCCAGATGCTTTCCTGATTTTGCTCACCTTCTCTGTTCCACCAAAGCCTGCTTGGTGGTTCCTGGATCACAGACAGCAAACCTAAAATAGTGTATGAAGCATCTTCTCTTTGCATACGCCAAATAAAGGGAATCGTATTAGAAAAGCATATTCTCATATTATTTAGTCAAGAGACGTAAAAAAACCCACCCTTCTTCATGTATATTTGTTCTGCCTCTCTAAACGATGCACTTAATCACCTAAACAGCATGTTTATTATGGTAACTTTAAATTCTTCATGTATTGCAAGCTTTGGGGAATCAGATTATCTAGAATATAAATAATAGATGTGCAAATTATGTAAGATCATCTTAGAATAATTGATCCAATTATAAAAAATATGCAAACATATGGAAAAGTCTATTGATGCATGAATTAACACAAAATAATTTTTAGATTTGACACATCAAATTGATTCAGAGATTCATTTTGTAGATTGACATGGAAGAGTGATTCAGTCACAGCTTAAACAGATACATTTGTGATCCCACAGAAGATGTTTGAGATGCATTCAGAATTAAGTGCTTTTTTAAAGTAATGTTTTTGTATATTGGTTGGTTTTAGCTTCTTGGTCTATTATTGGGCATATATATCCACAGCACTGTAAACTATAAATGCAGAGAAAGATGAAACTTAAAAAAAAATGTTCAAGAGATGTACCAAGAACTTGCCCTTTCAGAGGCAGGTAAATTGTCAGTTAGCATTTATAAAGGTCAAGGGCACCAAATAGCCCAGGGATACTGACCTCTTCTTTGGAAGATAAAGTTATCTCCATAGGGTGATCAAGGTGAAACAATACAAATATTCTCAATTTTGCATAGGTCACAGAGTAGCATACAAATTACATACAGAGTAGCATCATGAGATCTTGATGGTGCCCTGTGTTGTGGATGTTTGTTGATTATTTTGTCATGTAAGCCATTTATCAATGCAAACAATCAGTTTAATATTTAAAAATGACTTCCTATTTAGGTAAGAGTCGTGAGCAGAATTTTACCTCGAATGCTTCAAGTACAACTGTCCCACATTCCATGTTCAGGCTTTCAGTGGAAAGCAATAGCATTTTGACAACTTTTTTTATTCTACATTGTTGTCGAAAAACAAGGGAAAGTTTAGGATAATCCAATGAAAGAAAAGAATATCAATAATTCCGAGCAAAGCCTACAAGAAGCTCACATTTGAATAAAACAGGGAGATCTTCTGTTAAAGGACAACATGAAAATGCCCTTTTCCTTCTCACTGATGTGTTAGAAAGATGAGCAAAAAAGCCCAGGTCAAGTGCAAGGTTATATTAGTGATGTTTGAACATGGTTGGATAATACTTATTTTATTACACTAGTAATAAATTCTGGACAGAGTACATTCAGTCTCATTTTGCTAGACTGTTAGGGATACAGCACCCTAGCAGAACGTGCAATGGCAGTCTAGCAGGCAGGCAAATGATGTGAGATAAACATTGTTGTAGTTTACACTCAGTAAGACAGATATACTGTGCCAGTTAAATAGTTTTTTATTCCAGCAAGAGTTATAGCATAGTCAAACAGTCCATATGTCATAAACTAGTTCAGTCCATCCAGGGATTAATCAGTTGCAAAGTCCAGTGTCGAAAAATAGAGGTCAGTAAACTTACAAATAATCAGTCCAGCAATATATCTCTTTTGCAGTCAGAGATATGAAGAAAATCAAACCCCTTTTCTTCATTTCAGCAACAGCAGGAAAAACACACAGTTATCACCATCAATCCAACATTGTCAGCTACTACAGTAAAAGCCAGCAAACAGTGAGCTCTCTTGCTCCCTCTTATGGTGATTTTACAACTGCACCCAAAATACATGTTTTAATAGTTAAAGTGATACACACACTTAAACTCACTAACATAGTTTATATATTATTTTTACCCAAACTAAGTTAGGTAACCAATGTTATCCCTAACATAGACCATTCATGTAAATATTCCATGTATATAAACCATCTCTCCCTCCCTCCCTCCCTTCCTTCTTTCCTTTGCTCAAACCATAGTCTTCTCCTTACCAGCAGGCAGTTACAATTGGCTAAAATTATTGGCAAATGCTTCGTTTCCTAACAATGCTTAATACAAATCAATGTATACATAACTATAGTGATCCATTTTCTCCAGTAGGAAGAATGGTGGTGGGAAGATCCATGATGGTTTCATAGCCCTCACTCTTTTTAGACCAGAAGTGGTCATGGACTTACACTTGGGGGTTTTACCACTATGGGCTCTACCTTAGTAGAACACGACATCTGGAAAGGCTTAGTGGAATCTTTGGTTGGAGCAGGAAAAAAAGGAGAAAATTAGAACCGTGGAGAAATTGAGATGAGTAAAAATGAAGTCACTGAACCAGGGTCTATCTCAATTTGATTGCTTTCCTGCAAGCAGCACCTGAGGACTTTGTTGCCTTGCCATGTTCTAGCTGCTTTGTTACCCAGCTGTGTTTGCTGTTCTTACTTAACTTTACCAAATTGACATGCTGATATGCAAGCCTGGTGGCTCAGCTGCCTTATCACTTAATTTTAAGCCAAGTCTCCCAGGTCTTCCTGGATCTGCACCATTTGCCAGCAAATGTTTCCCCTGTGTGGGCATCTTGTCAAGTGTACCAGATGGAATACCTTGTGGTAGAAATCAGAGCACATTCAGTCTTATTCTTTCCCCACAGCTTCTGTTGATGTTGAGGTGGAAAATATAATCAACTTTTACAATCTAGTTTAGGACTAAACTTCCAATAAGGGAATAATTTAAGTTCCCCAGGTTTCTGGTGTTACAATGTCCGGTTACCATGACACACAAACTATTTATTTCCTGATAAACAGGAAATAAAGTTTGGGATTATAGTGTTAAAAAGTGTTTAACTCTGGAACATATCTGATAGAAGAATAAGCTGAAGGAAAAATGGAATGAAAAAAAAAAAGATAAATTAAATGGTATTGATCAACCATGCTATGATAATCTTCTTTTCAATTTCTCCATGTTTTTCTGTTGTTGGGTTTTTTTCCCCCTTAATTCTTATTTAAAAGATCTCAAAAAAGATGTCGGCTGCAATTTGCAGCTAACCATCAGTTTAATCTTTCTGAGCCTATTTTATAAGGATTATAAGTTTTTGAAAAGCAAAGATCATTTTGGGGTGTTTGTATTTGTGGGCTATGTAAATATATCACTTTTTGGCATCTCTTCTTTCCCATGGGACTAAATAAGAAGTTTAATCACTTCATTCTGATTTTATTTTCTCCTCATGTAATCCAATCAGAGAATGTAATTTATAGGGAGGACTGTAATATTATTAACTATACATTCCTGTATTTATTGAAAATTAACAAATTCTTGAAAAGTCAAGGTTTAGTGTGCAGGTTCCTGTAAAGAAGCAGAAAAATCCTCTTTTCTTTCAGTGCCTTTAAAGGTTCATCAAATCATGGAAGGTACCCCTGAAAGACTAACAAGACAACAAAAATGGTCAAAGCCAAGAAGGAAACTGGAAATGTTACTGTGTACAACCTGACATAATGTGTCATTGGCACATCATGTTGACACCTGGCTCAGAATAATTCCAAGCCAACAGCTTCAACATGAGAGTCACATTCTCTACACCTTGTGCAAGGATAATGTAATATCTGGCACCAAAGGTTTGTGATTTAGGATTCATCAACATTGGCTGTTTAAAGACACCTCCACAGAACATTTGTGGTGCCTATATGGTTTATTACCCTGTTTCTCCAACAATACAGCCTCCCCCAATAGGAAGTCCCAGCATGTTTTATAGGCATGAAATGAAATTAAGCCCCTCCCCCCAAATTAAGGCCTATATTAAAACATGCGAAATGGAGGGGGAGATGGGGGGGGCTTGCTGTTGGGAAGTATTTTTGTTGCACACCCGGATATGGTGTTGCCTGCATTGACCCCGATACAAAGTGTCCCACCAATGCCGAGGTCAACATCCAAGCCCTCGCCACCCACCTGCCCGAAGATGAGGGGGGAGAATTAAGTCACCCCCGAAAAGACGGCCTAGCCATTTTTGGGGGGCTCAAAAAAAAAAAAAAAAAGACCCGGCCTTATTATATGAGCAACTCGGTAGTTGTATCCTGAAATTATTAGCTCTAGCCATAATTTTTCGAGTTTCACCTGTAGCCAAGGATGGGATTCTACTGATTCTGACCAGTTCTATAGAACCCCTTGTTAACTTTCTAAGCAGTACGGAGAACCGGTAGTTAGAAGAAATGTTTTCTCCCACCCTTATTACATTCTTGGCAGAAAGCCTAGACTTACTGTCTTCAAAGGAGGTGTTTTTTTTTCTTAAAGGGGAAGGGTTGTTTTAAGTTTTTTACACTGCTGTTGGGAGGAAATACTGCCCTGAAAATACTACTTGGCTAGCTAGAAAGATTGATATTCTAACATGAGTTTACATACCCTTTCTGGTTTTTGGTGAAGTTTAATTCTGTGCTTAGTGATGTTTAATACTGTTTTTATTGAGGGGATAATTTTCCCTATTCAGCTTTGTTTGGAAGGAAAAAGATTAATCTCTGTTCCTGAAAAGAAACTGGTTTGAGAAATCTGCTAGTTCCTGTGTCTATTTGTTCTGGTAATTAGTTTAACAAGCAACAGTTACTGTTGTGATTTAATTATTTGTATTGTGTTTGATTTTTTTTTCCTGCCTCATGGTTTCTTTTTCTATCTGGGGAGGGGTCTTCCTTCAGTGCTTTAGTGGTATCTGGCACTGTCCTTTTGGGGTGTACTTCCAAGAGGCAGGATGCAAGCTTGGCACGGATTTTTTTACTGCCTTTCTGAGGGGCATGTGACCTTTCCTTAAATCTGGATGCATCCCTTAGGATATCTTGTGAGATGAGTGAGACCAGCTGGTATCTTTAAGTGGTGCCAATAGATCTAAGGATTGTTTATCCTGGGTATGCTCTTTCTGGACAGCTTAAATGACCTCTCGGCTAAAGGGTTTCACTTTATGAGCAAGAGTTGCTGCTGATAGTTATCATTGCATTTTAACTATTTCAATTCCTCAAGGTGTTCTGGCACCCTGCCTGATTTGTAGCTCCAGCTTGCAGGTATTTTTAATCTAATGATTGGTATTTAGGGCAGCTTTTTGAAGACAAAGAAGCTTTTTGTATTTTTCTACAGGTAATCCTTGACTTACAACAGTTCATTTAGTGACCATTCAAAGTTACAATGACATTGAAAAAAGTGATTTATGACCGTTCTTCACACTTACAACCATTGCAGCATCCCCACTATCATGAGAAGCCAGGCAAGGAGAAACACCCCTTGATGTGAGTGATGTCAAGTTGGCCACACCCACCCAGTCACATGACCTCCAAGCCATGCCCACCAACTAAGCCATGCCCACAGAACTGATTGTGAAAAATATTGAATCCCACCCCTGCACGTAGCATGCCCAAGCCTAGGTTCGTGTTGAAGTTGTGTTTATATACACAGTATATATATTTACTCTGTGCATAGAGGTACTGACTTTAACATTCAATTTAAATGGTTTACTAGTTTCATGATGCCTAAACAGAATGAGAATTTTAAATCACTGTCTATAACTATAGACAATGAATACTTTGGTCCATTTCTGGTCACTAAAACACAAAAAGATGATGGACAGAGTGTAGAACAGGGGTGTCAAACTCATGGCCCACAGGACAGATGTGTCATGTGCTGGCCTTGCCCCACCCAGTTTAGCAAAGGGGGCAAGTCCCAATATGTCACGTGATGATGCCATGCTGACACACGTTTGACACCCCTGGTGTAGAGAATAACAACAAAGATGATAAAGGAGTTGGAGGCTAAATCTTATACAAAACTAATCAAAATAAGAATATATGTTTAGCTTAAAGAAAAGAAAGCTAAAGAGAGACACAATAGTAGTCTTCCAATATGCAAAGGGTGGTTAGAGGAAAGAGAACATTAATTTATTCTCCCTAGCACCAGAAGGTAAGATGAGAACTCATGAGTAGAAGCTTTATACAGAGATCCACATTTAAGCTTAAGGAGGAATTTCCTGGTTGTGAGAACTAGTTGATTAACTAGTTGAACAGCTTCTCCTAAAATGGTAGGCAAAGTATCATTGGAAGTATTCGTTTATCTTGGGCTAGTCATTTGTCTTGGTTGGAATGAGAATTCCTGTCCTGGGCAGGGCTTGAACAGAAGATCTCCACGGTCTCTTTCAACCCCATGATTAAGAAACAAAAGTATGGTAATTTTGGAGTTCTGTCTAAAGTCTTCCAATAAGACAATTCTTGAGGGTTTGATGGGCTTATGTTCTTCTGTTATGTTATAGAACTCCAAAGGGTTTTTGTAGAAAAAGATGAAAATAAATATAGAAATGAGCCCTTTGTATTGAAATTCTTGTAGACTTTTCTTTAACAAGACCTTTCCATACCCTCATCACCAGAGTTTCCCACTGCCTAATGATGCCCACTGATTGAAAAGAGCGATTGCAAGCCTGGATATGTTGAGTAATCTGTCCAGATAAGTACTCGTAGGCACTTTAGAATCAAATAAATGATTACATTTGTACTCTGCTGACACATTATTGCTGTGATTACTGATCTGCTGAGAATTGTTAAAGTGCAAGACTCTGTAATGAATTGTTTCTCCCATAGATTTGATTGCCTTCTATATTTAAGTCCCTCATGCTACTCTTACTTTGCAGAATTGCTACACTGATGATCCTCATCAAATAACATCTTCATATCACTTTACAGATGTCTTCACAAGTCCCCAAAGGATAAAAGCTTGTGTTAAATACACTGAGGTTTTTTTATTTATAAATATTATCCATAACTTTCTTAAAGAGCTGTTTACTGGTTTTTTTTTTAATCATTGGGATATCTTAGGCTTCTTTTTCAATTAACTCCTGCTGGGCTTTCCAATTATATATGAAAGCTAAATATTACCCAATTTAGGGCTATAATTTGTTTTTAATGCTTGTTTGAACAACATGCTTTGTTTATTACTTTGTCATTCCTACCAATCTTAAGAACTGAAATATACAAACTCTCATTACATTTCTTTAAGCATGCTTTTTAAAAAAAGTGAAAAAACCCCTAAACACTGTCTTTCATTGTTAAAAAGCCACCTGCATTATTAAAATGTATACTTGAAAATGGGGCAAACTTTTTATTTCTCTCTTTGGTGCATTACAGGTGCTAACTGTAATATTGTCTCAAAAGATATCCTGTGGAGATTTCACCTAAAGAAGTAGAGGGGAATTGTAAAAAAAAGGGAGGGGGAAGAAGGAAGGGAGGGAGGGAGGAAGGAAGGAAGAGTACTGAGACTTTTGTTGACTAATTTTGACTAAAGATCTTTGAAAAAGCCTAATGAATTTCAGCTCTGAAGAAAAAACCTATTTGCCTTTTAGATTGTTTTTGGCACTTGGAAGGAGTGATAGGAGTTACTATAATTCTGTTTATTTATGCCTTTATAGTGCAGGTTTATCAAAGAGATACAGAAATACCTGTTCTTTTTCTTCCGGTTTGAGCTTCTTCGGTGATATATCGAAATCCGTGATCGTGCATGGTTTCAATCTGTGCTCATCACCAGAGTGCCCTGAGCCGGCTGGATTTGGAGCTAAGCCATCCCATAGAGGTGGTGAAGAGGGGGGAGACTGCCAGCAGGGTTGAGGAGAGTCACATCTCTCCTCCTCAGCTGGCCATTGCTCCCTTTCCCGAAGGCGGTTGCAGCGGTGGTCAGAAATGGCCACCTCAAAGAAGAACTCGACTGGAAAAGAATGTGCAGGAGGAAAATAAGAAGAGAAAGTTTTGGTTGACCAGGTTAAACTGAAAAAGCAACAACATAAGGTACCCTGGAATTTGAACTATAAAAAATAACATTGTTCCTAAAGAAGATTTTGAAGCAGCGAAGGAGACAGGGAAGGGAAAGGATTTGGCTTTTTTAACTTTCCTTCCTTATGCTGACAGCTAAGAGATTTAAGTAAGAAATTGACGAAAATCCACTTTGACATCAATAGGTATTTAAACTGAAAATAAAACGTCAAAGGGATAATAAAGATTTTTGGACACTCAAAAAACTTTAAAAGCAGGAAAAGAGAGAAAAGGAAAGAATAAAAGGGCAGGATCTGGAAAAATGGAGGAGACTACCTGGAACTAAAAGGAATTTACAGTGAAACCATAACAAAATTCCTAAAATATACATTTTAACTGAAACAATATTGTAACAATACTTTGTAACAAGTTCTAATAATAGAACCCCAGGAAGAGAAAGTGGAAAAAGAAGCAAGAAGAAACAATTTTGGGTTATTTGGATAACTTGGTGATTTTTGGATTTTTGGCTGTTGGATTTAAAGGACTAAAATCAATCGGGCAGTTGTTTAAAAGTGTTTAAAATGGCATCACTTTTAGAAGAACTGAAAATGGAACTTGAAAACCAGAAAGAAGATGCACAAGAAGGAAGAGGTTCTTTTGGCTTCATATTTCAATTTTTAAAAATGGAGATCTGGAACTATGAGAAACAACAAGAAACACTTGTAGAACAAGAAGTTTGGGACAAAGAAGAAGCCATCTTTAATGATCAAGTAATTTTATGTGGGGAAAAAAAGGAGAGGGGGAAAGAGAGTGAAAAATTTAAGATTTGAAAAAACAACCAACAAAAAGAATAGTTTGAAAAATAATTACAATATTAGGAAGCAACAGAAGAGGTCACAGAAGAGAGAATTAGAAGTAGAGAGACAAGGGGGCAAAAAGGGGAGGGAGAAGAAGAGGGGGAAGAAGGAAAGGAAAAGAAGTTATACAAGAGAGAAACAAGAAATAGAGAAACAGGGAAAATGTATAAGGATTGAAAGTATAAGCCTATTTAGAGATAATGGGTGAAAATTTAATTGAAAGAGGGATTCTACAAAGGTACATAAGATCGTATTGTTATATTAGAAATAGAAATAATTTTAGAAAATATGAAACAATGTATGATTAAAATGATGGATAAAATACTTATTATAATGTAATGGAATGTTTGCTAATAAATAAATTAAATAAAGTGAATGAGAGAATGAAATTGGGAAAGGATGGGAACACTTTAATTATTATTAATGATTTATAAAAATGTAAGTGAAGAGAAATATGGAAAAAAAATTAATTATGGAAAGTTTATAAGTGTTCACAAGGAAGTATGATATTCAATTGAAAAGAAATGTTAAAGATGTTAAGATTCTAACTAATATTAATGATAGAATTGAATTGGAATGGAGTGAGTGTTTATTTACTATATATATATATGGTATTCAGCTTTGATGATGGCAGATGAGATTCTGCCGAAATGTTGTTACAACTTTAAAAGCACAACTAAAATGACATGGGAAAATACCCGAACAAAGCTGAATGCCATACATGTAAGTACCCGCGAAAATTTAAGAAAACACACACACACACACACATATATGGATCTTTGGTTATTCGGGTTTTCTCCCACGTAAGATTGGAAATATCTAGGCAACGTTTCGATGAAGTCTCATTCATCATCTTCAGGCTTGGTCTTCAGCTCTGTGCTTCTCAGAATGATGTGAGCTTGCAGCTGCTTCTTCCTTTTAACTGCTAGTGGGGGTGTGACTTGATTGGGTGGGGGCTTGGCTGTGTTCTGATTGGGTGGGGGTGTGCTCTCATTGGTTGGGGGTTTGGCTGTATTCTGATTGGTTGGGGGGTTGTCTGTGTTCTGATTGGCTGGAGGCGTGTTCTGTTCAGGTGGGGGCTTGGTTGTGCTCAGGTTAGTCTTAGTTGCTGGGGGATTTGAGCTGGTGAGCTGTGATCTTGCTGTTTGGCTTCGAGTTCGTGGTCATGCTGCATCTTCATGGTGGGGGTCAGTTCGCTTCATGTATGGCTCAGAGGGGTTTGAAGTGGGTAGTGATGCAGCTGCAGTGCAGCTTCTTCATGTTAGGTACAGACGAGTACCTAACATGAAGAATGACACCAGACCCACACCCATGAGAGCCACACAAGATGCCACCACCACACTTCCACATAGAAAGCAGACTCAAACCCACACAGAAGATGAGACATGACCACGGACCAGAAGCCGCACTGCAGCTGCATCACTACCCACTTCAAACCCCTCTGAGCCATACATGAAGTGAACTGACCCCCACCATGAAGATGCAGCACGACCACAAACTCGAAGCCAAACAGCAAGATCACAGCTCACCAGCTCAAATCCCCCAGCAACTAAGACTAACCTGAGCACAACCAAGCCCCCACCTGAACAGAACATACCTCCAGCCAATCAGAACACAGCCAAACCTCCAACCAATGAGAGCACACCCCCACCCAATCAGAACACAGCCAAGCCCCCACCCAATCAAGTCACACCCCCACTAGCAGCTGCAAGCTCACATCACTCTGAGAAGCACAGAGCTGAAGACCAAGCCTGAAGATGATGAATGAGACTTCATCGAAACGTTGCCTAGATACTTCCAATCTTACGTGGGAGAAAATCCGAATAACCAAAGATCCACATACAAATACCCGCGAGAACCTCAGAAAACACACACACACACACACACAAATACACACACACACACACACAAACACACACACACACACACATATATATTAAAGAACATAGTGTGTATTTTAGTGTGTACCAAGCAGAATTTGATTGGAAGTTATGTACTATATGAAATGTTATAATTTTAAAGGCATAAATTGAAGTTTAAATAAGAGTTGAATGGATAAAATTAAAAGATATAAAGGTGTCATACTCCAATTAGTAACTACAGGGGAAAATTTGTTTAATGAGAAAAGGTAATGTGAAATTGAAACAGGCAGACAAAAGTATAAATATAATGGTTGGAAAGCCATTGAAACTTAGAAAATAATATAAACTTGAATTTAGATATGAGATAATTAAAAATAAAGTTGAGAAAACCAAGGGATGGGAAAACTATGGAGAAAATGTTAAAATAGTAATAAGATATGGAATGGAACACAAAGATGAATATGAAATTGAATTTGTGTATGAAAAAGTGATAACCCAGGATCATGCTATTTTCAAAAAAGATCTTTTATTTGTGTTAAGTTTTTGTGAAAACCCAAATAAAATTTATATTTAAAAAAAAGAAATATCTGTTCTTTTAATGCTTGTTGTACATTATGATATACCACTGGAAGGAGCTAGAGCAATGATGTTGAACTGCCCAAGGATGTAGCAGCAACATCAGTATGGTTAACATTTTGAGATCTGTGTGGAAGGGAAAGAACAGAACAGAAACGGGCTTACCCCTGAAAATAATAATACTACATTAAAAAAATACAGAAAAAAAAATCAACAATCAGGGTCTGTTACTTCTGGGGATTATATACCTTTGAGATGTATCGGCTCTTTTGAAAAATATGACATGCGGGGCCCTTTCATATGAAAAATAAAGGAAAATCATTTAAAAACCTGCCAGATTCTTTTCCACTCAGTCTTCTGACAAGACAGCAAAGGAGATGGAAGAATGAAAGAAAGCAAAAGGAGAAAAGCAGAGATACACAAAAGAAATCAAACACTCATCTCCTTTGGAAAAAAACAGCAATAAAACACTTGAGGTCACATGCCAAGGGGGTCCTATGTGACAAAGGATTTTGACAGCTTTCTGAACCTTAAGCCCTGAGCTCAAAACTCTGTTTGCCACCTGGAGGCAAAACTTTGTCTACTATAGTAAGAAATAATAGAACTTGAATAGTAATAAACAGTGAGTATCTGGCCATATTATATGTGCAATCAGGAAATGGAGAATGCCCAAAGAGCATTGTTCTTAAAGGTATAGCACAATGGCTTTGGGTTTAGCACTCTTGGTGGTAATCTGCACTCTACTGAAAGCGGAATGAACAAAAGACATAAATATTGGATACTGATTCAGGAGTTATGTGGTCAGTTCATCTGATTTTGGACTTTTGAAAAAAAATCTTTGAACTAGGACCTTCAGGATCCATAAAATGAATATATATCAAGAAAGTTTTTTTAAAGTAAATTTACATCTCCAAAATTTCTTAACTCAATTGATTACAGCCGTAGCGGACCTGGATAGAAATATTTACAAATAGTATGAAGTATAAGCCAGCTATTTTAAGATATTTGTCTTCAAGGAAAAAAGGGAGAGGAAGTGAGAATTTTACCTGGAAAGAATTAGTTAGAAGTCTAAGCCTAAGTACTATTAAAGAAGAGACTCAATAAACGCTCCTCCATTCCTTAAATTTGGTCCCCCATTTTTGGAGCACTTATTTAAAGTCTGGGTTCATACATGGGATGTGCTAAAATGTACATACAATGTATAATAACACAAACAACTAAAACATAAGTTAATGTGTGAGGTATTAAATTTCATAATATGCTGGACTGCTGGTTACCAGCATGATTTAAGCCAAGTCTACTGTTATGTGTAACCATCAAAGTTTGGCTATTCATACTTTATTTATTTGATTTATTTGATTTTTCAATTGCTTACAAGATAATAGGTATAAGTATATACATAGTCATGAATACATGAAACAGGTACATATAAGAAAAATAAAAGAAACAATAGGACTGGGATGGTAGGCACACTGGTGCGCTTATGCACGCCCCCTACAGACCTCTTAGGAAAGGGGTGAGGTCAATAGTAGACAGTCTAAGGTTAAAGTTTTTGGGATTTGGGGAAGAAACCACAGTCAGGTAATGCGTTCCAGGCATTGATCACTCTGTGGCTGAAGTTGTATTTCCTGCAATCAAATTTGGTGTAGTTAACCTTGAGTTTGTATCTATTGTGTGCTCTTGTGTTATTATGGTTGAAGCTGAAGTATTCATTGATAGGTAAGACATTGCAATGTTGTTTAGTCTAGTGTTGTTGGTTACTAGTTGTTCCAGTCCCAGATTTGTAACAGCATTGTAGAAGGTTGCGTGTATGGGTTCAGTTGTACATTCATTTAGGATCCAGTCAATATAAGGTAGATTGAAGTCACCAAGAAAGATAAAAGCGTGTGGGCAGGATGCTGCCCATGTTAGTAGTGTATTTAGCTTGTTTACATGTTCGATAATCAGGTGCTCTGTAACATAGTAAGAATTGAAATGTGATATTTAAGGATAGTTCACAGATGATGGTCTCAGGAAGAGCAAGCTCCTGGGTAACTTGGATGTTTTTTAGATGTAAGGACTTTTTATAGAAGATAGCAACACCACCTCCTTTACGAATTTCACGATCGGATCGATAAACATGATAGTCTCTTACTGTGGTAATGGAGTCAGGGAGAGATGCATTGAGCCATGTTTCACAGACAAATATGATGTCAAATTTAGCCATATTTAGTAAGAGGAGAAATTCAGGTGTTTTATTCGCAAGGCTTCTTGCATTGAGTAGCTTGCATTTAAGACAAGCAGTAGTTGGAATTGAGGTAGTTAGGGGTGTGTGTGCCTAGTCTTGGGTGATGGTGGATTTTTTGAGGTAGGGTTGTGGTTGAAGGTTAAAGCTGAGTTGCGGGTTGTGTGACTTACTTTTGATACAGTCAGCATGGTAATCAATGTACAGGTCCTTCTCTCAATTATCCAGACGTTTTTTGAGTTCAGTGCGGAGTACACGGGAGCAGGTACGTTGCTGTATGGTTAGGTCAGGGCAACAATGGAGGTTCTTAATGGTTGGTGTTGGTTTTGGTGAGTGAATTTATAATGTAAATGAATTTACGTTTGCTTGATTCATTTTTGCAAATGACCCTGCAGAAGTGTGGGGCCACAGAGCCATCTCTGTTTTTGAGCTCTTGGCCAATGCGGGAAATGTCAAGTATTTCATCAGGGGAGATGGTTGATGCTTGATAATCACTGATGATGTTTCAGATAGTTGTGATGTCATCATTATCATTGATGTCCTCTAGACCAAATAAGATGGCATTTGGATGTTTCTGTTCATGCTCAACAGCTTGTCTGATGAGGATTGAGATATCATTATTTGTCTGGCTTATGTTTTTTTGTGGATTGGGTTGTGGATGTTGGGTAGAGATGTGGTTTGTAGCTATTGGATGTTCAGGTTTTTGCATTGTGTCTTTTTTTTCAAGGTTGGATAATCTTTCTTTTAAGGTGTCCAGGGATGCTACTATGGTGTTAAGTGATGTTATTCGTGTTTCAATGCTATCAACTCTTTCCAACAGATCCAGTTTGGGTCTGCATGATAATGGAACAATTTTGGGCAATCAATATAGCCAATATCACATCAATCAATCAATTGCAGTGATCTCTCTAGTCAAATAATTTTCCTAAGCAACAATCAGCCTAATCAATTAATTACACTAATCGCTAATCAATTAATTACACTAATTATTAATCACACTGTTCAATTAAATTCACTAAATCACTGATTTTACTAATCAATTAAATTACATGAATCTTGATCTTTTAAACTAATTAGTAATCACACTATTTGCACTAAACACTCTAATCACACTAATCAATTAAAACAATAAATCAATTAAATTATTAATGAAATATTTTATAGAAATTGATTATCTAACCACTGATATAGGCGATGAGGTAGAAAAGTTGTAAGTTTTGAGGTAATGAATTAATCAGTGTTTGATTAAAGTAAATGAGGTAGTATTGAGAGTCTGCAAGGAAAGGGTTAATTTTTTACTAGCAGCTGTGATTTACTGGGTGGGAGGAATTTATTGCTCTGATTGCTACTGCTATTACGCTGTAAACAATAGGCTGTAACAAGATGTTCAAAGCACGCTGAATTTTTGAAAGAGAGCAAAACTCGCTGAATTAAAACACTTTAACTACAATCAATATTTCTCTGAATAAGATTGTTTTCCAATAGTTTCCTAAAGTTCTTCAAGTTGAGTAGTAGTAAAAATACAGTCCAGAAATTTGGGTTAACCAATCCAATCTGTCCTTTACTTTTAAAGTTACTTCTAGTTGCAATATCTTTTTTTTTTTTTTAACTAAATCTGATAGTCACTCCAGATGGTTAATCACAGCTATTTTCCTCCTTTGAGTCCCACTTTCCAAGGGAAATTGCATTGCAGGAAAGCACGGTTGGGTTTCTTGAACTGGTCTAACTTATAAGGCTTACATTAATATCTCAACTATCTTACTGGCATTTCCTCCTCCTCCTCCTCCTCCTCCTCCTTCTTCCTCCTTCTCCTCCTCCAGCACCACCACAGGGAACACAGAAGGAAATGCTTTGATTACCTTCCAAATGATTCTGATTATAAGGATAACCTAAGTATGTGTAGCAACTAGTCTTTGACTAATGTTTCTCATCATTGAAGGGACAGTGGAAAGCAATAAGAGACATGATTGCACAAATGGGGTTAGGGAACACATCAAGGTCCTTCCCTCTTTAAGGAACACTTGTATAGGACTCTAAAAGAGGCAATTTTATTTTATTTTAGAACCAGTGGTGTTGAAGTCTTAGGCAAAGCAAAATAGTTTATTTGTAGCCTATTAAAGGTAACATATTTTATTAGTACAATTTATTTTTTGCATACTTTACTTTTGATTCCTAGGAACCTATACTTCATTCTTCTGTAATATTCTCAAGCATTATCTTCTATTTCACATTCTGATGATCAGCATTTATAACTGTAGTCAACTTCAATCTTTGAAATGTCATTGTTGTTGTTTTTAGCCCATTCTACAACATGTTGCTTAATGAATTCTTGAGTTTTATTTTCATCAATTCCAAACTGTGTGAACAATTTACTCTCTATCTTGTGAATTTCTTGAAGGTTTAGTTGTGGAAAGTAAACATATATTTAATTTTCTGTCATGGAACAAAAATAACTCCATCTGTCATCAAAATATTTACTTTATGTAGTGTGGAAGACACATAAAACTTTATATTGATATGATTTTTGACAGGGCCAGTTAGGAATGTTAACTTAAGGCACTAGTCTGGAAACCAGGAGACCATGAGTCCTAGGTCATGCGTTCTGCCTCAGGCTATGAGTTCTGCCTTAGGGACAAAGTCAATTGGATGACTTTGGGGCACTCAATCTCTCAGTCCCTAGAAAAAATGTTATAGCAACCTACTTATGAAAATCTTGACACAAAGAAAATAGAAAGCTCTTTCCCCTAACTGCTGATTTAATAGTAAACATTGTAGTGCCAAAACATCCACTAATTTCCAAGCTCTTGGCTTCTATTTGTCAAGCCTTATCCTATATACAGAACTTTTTTTCATGTTGTATTCACTTTCTGCTTTTTTAGTGATAATACTCAGATACTTCCTAACATTAGACCTACAGTAAAAGGCAAGTGGAAAATCTTTACCACCATCAATATAATAAAACATAGAAATACAGGGATGGAAGGGATCTCAGAGATCTTCTAGTCTAGCTCAAGCAGGAACACATATGTTATCGTCTTCTTCTCATGAAGAGTAGTGTCAAGTAAAAATGAAGTGTTAGTTATTTAAACAATGCCAAAAAATGAAACAATAAGAAGGCTATTCAAATAAATAAGCTAAGACCTAACATTAAAAAAATAATAAAAAAATGGTTTGAAATAGGACAGTGCAACTTGAAAAGTCATATCAAATTAAGTAAAACAAAAATGCAAATGTATGTCCATAGCCTGCATTTATAGTACTAATAGCTTTTTATATAAATAGGGTAACATATTTCTAGAACTGAGGGTTTTAATAGACATTATAATGTTGAAATCATCATTGTATGATTACTGAACTGACTTTAAAAATCTGCCATACATTTTTGTAGTTGTTACTTTGATGCGCCCTGCATGATCCAAGGCATTTGAAATCCAATGAAATTGATATTTTCTTTTCTTTTTTTTTTTCTAAGTTTAATAAAGGGGAGAGAAATGAGTATTGTTTTTTAAATGATACAAAAAAAAATCCTCCCCAGCATTATTAAACAACATGGAATAACTGCACAGTCAGCAATTAAACATTTAGGAAAGCTTGAGCAATAAATAAATGTGTTTGAAAAGCTGGTCCAGTTTTTCTAGTCTCTTAGTGAGATAATTTTCCAAAAGAGTCATAGCTGAATTTCTACTTTCCCCAGAGGCTATCTTTGATGTCATCTGCACTTAGGAAACAACTACAAATCATATGATTAATAATCATGCAGGATCATATTATAAAAGCTTCTTTATTTCTCCGTCTACAGAATATTTTGCAATTGTTCCTTTTCTACTCAGTTATTCATACAGAGGAAATAACTGGTGGTACAGAAGCCTTTTCTCCAGTGGTGGGATTCATTTTTTTTTTTTTACTACCGGTTCAGTGGGCATGGCTTGGTGGGCATAGCAGGGGAAGGATACTGTAAAATCTTTGTTCCCTCCCCACCCTACTAACCTGCTTTCCATCTCCATTCTCCTGTGCAGGGCAACAAAAGAAGACCCAGCTGGGACTCGGGAGGCAGAGAATAGATTGGGGCAGGTCCAATCATAGGTGATATTTGCCAGTTCTCTGAACTACTCAAAACTTCTGCTACCGGTTCTCCAGAACTGATCAGAACCTGCTGAATATCACATCTGCTTTTCTCTCCTACTAAAACTATTTATTATTTTATTTCTTTATTCAATTTATGTAGACCCTCTCATTCAATTAACCACTCAAAGCAAATTATATTTTAAAACAATCTGCCCAAAGCTCTCTCTTTTCCCAAATATGAATGATTGAAAAAAAATGTCATGGAAGGGAAAAAAAACAGGGAAAAATTCAAATTTGGAATGATTCATCTCAAAATGTTGGCAAGTCCCTTCCACAGATATCTGCATGATAAAGTTTGTTTCCATGCCTGTTTTTCAGATATGTGCATGATAAAGGTTGTTTCCATGGCTGGATTTTTCTTTTTGAATTGTAATTCTATTCACAAAAGCTTGTGTGTCACATACTTGAAGGCAGTACTGTAAGTTGAATTGTTGCAACAACGGCAAAACTATCACATGACTAAGAAGCATACAACAATTGAGCTTCTTCAAGGGGCATTGAAGGTTATTTCTTGTTCAAAAGAAGACTGGGATGAATGTTTTACTCGAACATTTAAGAGATAATTGCAGGTGCCTCATCCATTATAAAGATGTTGACTTCATAAGGTCTAGATAATCATCCACCAGCCAATTAGCAAATCTATTCTGCAGCAGGTCAACCAATAGTTCTTTCAGTTTTCAGTTTGCTTCCTATTGCTTGTTAATTTTTTGAACAGACAAAAGTGATAAACTAAAGAGAGCTATAGGTAGCAATTGTTTATCTAATGCTAAATATAAAATTATCCATGCTTCCTTTAATTTGCCTGCAGAAAGGTTTTTTTTCCCTTATTTCAATCAGCTTGAAGGAGGACTTTCTTAACATTGCTGGAATTTTGCCCACATAGATATGAATTCAGACCATGCTATATCCTTCTCGATGGGATATAGGCTATATAGATATAGATATAGATATACATTAGTTTTCAAGCTTCAGACCAACTAGTTGGTGTAGAATGAATAGAATACTGAGTGAATGATGCATTAATATGAGTGAAATTTCCTAAATAAATAATGAGAAGGGTGGAAAATACAGATGTGAATGAGAAGGGTGGAAAATACAGAATTCATGGATGAATTTATAAGAAATGCTGATGGTGATATTAGAGGCTTCTTAGGATTGACATGAACATATAACGTTTGCATGCAGTAGATGTCATGTTGCTTGCTAAAAATTCAAATGATTTCCCAAGAATATTAGACAGATTGCATGACACAGCGGGAAGTATGTATCTAAAAATTAATGTACCAAAACCAAGGTAGTTGTGTTTGACAGGGGAAATGGAGTGAACAATTACAGGTTATAGATGAAAAAGTAGAACAAGTGGATGAATGTGAACTTTGATGAATTTACTAAAATGGGAATGTGGATGAAAAAATGTTAAGGCATACTAATTCTGGCATGATATAATAGATAGCAAGTGTTTTATTGCAAGAAACAATGTGTGGAAAGAAGAGCAAATAGGTAGGCATAACCCTGCTTCTGTTCATTTGTTATATTCAAGTGAGGATGGGTACTGTAGGTCAGTGGAAAGGAAACCAACAGGGAATGCATTGAGAATGGTTACTTTAAAAATGTGTATGCTAAAAAAAGACAAGATCAAGAAGGCTGCATAATAAACATGAATTAGTGACCAGAATAGAAGAAATATGTTAAGTTGCTTTGGTCACAGAGAGGGAATACCTGAGGATCAAATTACAAAACAAATATATTAAAAAGACAGAATGGTTTGAGAGGAAGTGGAGGACCAAAAATGGCACAGTTGAATGAAGTTGATGAGATATTTAAAAGAGGAGGAGGAGGAGGAGGAGGAGGAGGAGGAGGAAACTTAAAGAACAAAAGGTAACAGGAATGGATGAGGTGGAAGGAAAGATGGTTTGTATGAAAAAACATAAGTGAATGTAGTTAGTACAAACTAGCTTTAGATGCATTTTTGGTTCCCCCCCCCCCCATACACATTTTGATTTCTTGGATTTTATATGCACACTGTAAACACTACTTATCCTCGAGAGGAAGACTATGATTGTCACATGTGCATGAGTTGGTTTCATAAGAACATCAATTTAATTCTTTGCTTTTTAAAATGAGTAAGTATTTAAAACCACTTTTCGGTTTGCTTTAGCTAATCTCTTTTTTTTAATGCCTTTTCATCCTGTTTATATATTAACTGGGTTAATATTTTGTGGAAACATCAAAAAAGCAGTGCTGTTTTAAGAATATAAAGCAGATTGCAGAAATTCTCCTGCTGGAGAAGAACAATCATGATGGCTCCATATCTCCGATCACACCAAGGTAATTAATATTGTGGATAACAGTGGTACTATTTTCGCAACATAAAAAGTCCTGGATATAATTGCTACTATAATCTGGAAAAGTAAGTAAATGTAATCCAAATCTACATTTTGTCTGTCTGTCATAATTTCTGATCAAAATGCAACTTTGAGATGACATTGCCAAGCCTTGAACAACTTATTTTGCTTTGTTGGAGAGGTTTTCTTAGAATGAATGCCTATATGGAGAAGATATTTGTAATGGAATTTTTATGAAGGAGCTAGAAGAAGTGGAATAGATTGTCTTGATGTCTTAGCTGGGGATACCTAGAATGTATATATTTTTTATATTGAAGTGTCACCTTAAAACATGAGCATGAGTCCAAAAGCTTGGTCCTCTGGTCCCAATGACCGATCCAGATTGGATCCTGCAACATTATTCTGAAACATGTTTATGTCTCATTCCTGCTGTATTTAGATTATAGGTAGCCTATAATCAACATGTTCATTGTAGGAGTACTGCATAAAAGTTGTAGAGCTAACAAACATTTTAGAATATCTTTTATAGCTCCAACATATCTGAAAAACCAAGTTTCTTCAGTGTATCTTTAGTCTCTACTTCTCTTAAGGTTAGAATTCTTCATATGGACATGTTTGATGTTCTTAACAGATTGCTGTTCTTTTGCCACTATGGATTTGGATCTGTTGAGTTTTTTTTTAATCTTCTGTCTCTGTTAATTATTTTTTTAAATATCCAGGAAGAAATGAAATATAAAAGAATAATAGAAACTTTTAGTTCTCTGCAATCTGCATGTCATCATGTTTAGAAAGGTAATCTTCGTAGATAAGACAAATTTACTCCTGCTGATGAATCTACTGCTCCATCCTTTCTCTGGGCCCTGAATGTCACATTTCAGTTTTCTGACAACTCGGTAATCTGTGACTGTTGTTTTCCTCGCTTCACCTAGGGGATTTAAGCAGGAAAAACAAAAATTGTGACTATTTTGTTTTTCCTAATTATTAAATAGATGGGGAAGGTAATTACTTATAGGTTATGTTTATATGGTGAACTATTACTTTGTTTTGTTTGTTTGTTTGTTTCTTGGCTTCCAGTAGAAAAGGCATTTCCACATGACAAGGAAAGTTTAGAAAAGATGAATGACTTTGCTTTCTTGTCTATTAGGAAACTGACCAAAAGCCCAACAATTATAAATAATAGAAAATGACTAATGACTTTTAATTACTCACAGCATCTGTGGACCAACACAAACATAACATTACTTGATCACAGAACCAGAATCAATTGGGAATATTTATCCATCAGTCACCCCTTCCTCTTCTTTATTTTATGGAGAATTCTCTCTGTGTTTCTAGTCCAAATTATGCCTGACTTCACAGATGGTGCCAATCCATGGTTTGTTTTGCCACAGATTCCTGACTAACACTCATTTATCTGGATGCACAGATTGCACTAAGCCACATATTAATTCTGAAACCATAATGTCAACACCAAAGAAATTTTGGCTTAGCATAATGCTTTAATTGAGCTTGATGGATTGTAAATCAGTTGAGAACTTTGTTGTGGACTGTGTGAACCTTGGCCCATGTGTGACTGTCTTTTATATTGGTTTATTACAAATGTTTTAAGCCAAAATGAATCTTTTAATATAAAGATTTACAAAAGCAGTATGCAATACTAAAACTGTCGAACAAGATTGTTGTAAAATGAAAATTCACACAATACACTAGTCTCCCCATTCCTAGGTTTGTGTCAGCCCTCTACACTTGGTATATTTTCCAATATATCAACTGACTCTCCCCCTTTTTTTACTTTGTTTATTATGTTTCCACGTTTTCAGGAATAACTTCTTCTATCTATAGTGATTTTCAGACATTCATTTATCTGAAATGATATAGAGTCTCCTGTTTGAGCATAGGTCCCTTCCAATTATATTATTCTGCTATTCTAAGTGATTAAGAACTATAATTTCACAGGATTTTCAACACATGCATATATGCGCATTAAGGCTACAGAAACTATGCACTAGATATGTTGATATACTTCAAATCTTAATATCCCTCACACTTTACAAAAGGACTAATTGCGGGTTTCCGGTTTTGCGTGGCTTTGGGGCAGCAGGAATTCATGACAGCTCGCGATTCCTGCTGTGCTAGCCGCCGAGGTACCCCCGATCCAGATGGGTCAGGGGGATATGGCTGCCCTGTAGGGACAGCTGAAGAGAGAGGGGAGTCGGACAGGGGGTTGAGGGTGTCGCAGACCCCCTCCTTCTTCGGAAAAACCCCTTTTTCCCAAGGCGGTGGAGCGGCGGTCAGCAATGGCTGCCACAAAGAAGCCAGCAACCGGGTAAGATTGCGCTGGAGGAAGTAAGAAGAGTGAAAGTGCTGTCTGAGCCGGGTCAAGTAACATCTTTCAAATTGGTCGGAACTGAACTGTTTGAATTGCTGGAGGATACACTGTATCCCTAAGAAGATCGAAAGTGGCGGAGAAGTTGTTAAAGGGAACTTTTTTTTTTTTCTTCACTCTCCCACCCCATGGAAACAGCAGATATGTTTGGACATATTGGACATTGAAAGTGAATTGTTTTGAGAGTTGAAGCTAAGGGACAAAAGGGTTTTTGGACATTGAAAAACTTAAGAAATTGGAAAACCCTTGTTGGAGGTATGGATTTCTGATTATTTAAAATTGATATTGCAAATGGGAAGGGAGAGGAAAAAAAATTGGAGCAGAAGCTGAAAAAGGAGGAGATTGCCTAGAATCCCAAAGAAAGGTATATGGTAATTGGACCTCTTTGATTAAACATTAACCCCAGAAAGAGAAAGAGAAGAAGGAAGAAAAGTATTAATTTTTGGAATTTTTTTTTGAATTATTCTTGATTAAAAATATTCGTGGTTGTTTTGGGAAAAGTTTCTTTTTTCATAATGGCATCGCTTGTGGATGAACTAAAGATTGAATATCAAAAATATAAAAAAGAAGATACTTTGGGCACTTTGTTTCAATTCTTAGAAATGGCGTTATGTACTTATGAAAAGTTGACTACGCAGCAGAAGGACTGGGACAAAGAAGAAGAGGAAGAAGAAGCCATCTTTGATGAACAATGGGTTCTTTCCGGGGAGGAGGAGAAAAAGGATAAGAAAAAGGGGATTTTAAGAATTATAAAAACAACCAAAGAAGAGAAAAATGAGCGGAAAGGTGGAGGCAAGGTTAGAAAGCAAAGGAAAAGGAGTAAGAAAAGGGAGGAGGAAAGACAAAGGGGTAAAAAGGGCAAGGAGAAGAATAAGCAAGAGAGAAAGGGGGGGAGGAGAAGCCTCAATGGGGGGAAGCAAGATCTAAAGAAAAAAAGTTTATTCAGAGACAATGGGTGAATTTAATTTAGGATAAAAGAGGGATTCTGGAGGGTACATAAGATTGTGTTTTTTATATGTGTATTTAGAGTATAAAATTCATTGTGTCATTTTAGAATCTTTTAAACAGAATCCCAAGAAAAATTGTTATATGAAGTACTTTTAAGTTAGGGTAATGAGTTATAGACGTTACTCCAATTGGTGTATAGGAGAAGTATAATAAAAGAAAAAAGATGAATGGATAGTTGGAAATAGAACAGACAAAGAATATTATTGAAAATGGTAATAAGATATGAAAGGATATATAAAGGTTTTGTTATGCTTTTTTTTTTTTTTGGATGTTGTATATTGAAAAAAGGCAAAAAAAAATTTTTTTTAATTAATAAGAAATAATTTGGATGAAAAGGAGAAGTTGGGATAAGATATGAAGTTAAATAGACAAAGTATTGATACTATAATTTGGGATTGTTATGTTCTATTGGTTTTCTTCTTTTATTATTTTTTCTTAGAAAAGAACTTATAAGCTGTTATGCCTTGTGCATTGTTTATATAAAATTGATAAAAATGGTTTATATATATAATATAAAAAAGAAAATGATAATAAGATATGGAAGGATATATAAAGTGAATATGATGTTTGAATTTGTGTCTGTGCGAAGAGTTTCAACCCGGGATCAGACAACCTTCAGAAAAGATCTTTTAGTTTTGTTTGTGTTCTGTAAAATCAATAAAATTTGTTTAAAAAAAAAAAAGGACTAATTGCAACCCTGTTATCAGCTTACAAAATAATTATCAGGCTTGACCCAAAATTTACCTGAACAGAACAAATATAGGTCAGAAAGTTTTCAAAATAAGAAATGTGTAATAAACCAAGTAATATGGGAAGTAGATGGCTATGTTTAGCCTATATGAGAGAAGATTAAGGAAGATCTGAAGGAATCTATTGTAGAAGATTTGATTTGGATCATTTATGTTTTATTTATTTATTTATTTAGATTTGTCAATTGCTTACAAGATAATGGGTATGAGTATAAACATAGTTACGAATACATGGATATATATAAGAAAAATAAAAGAAACAATCATCAGAGAGCACAACTGTTATCTTAATAATTAGTGAAAATGTTTATGGAGATTCTCGGTCATCTAGACCATGGTTGTCCCAAAGGTATTTTTTCAAGACACAACTGGACTTTCTGGTTTTTTTTTTTCTTGAAAGATGTTTTGCTTCTCATCCAAGCAGCTTCTTTAGCTCAGAGCTGAAGAAGTTCTTGGATGAAGAGTCAAACGTCTGGGATTTTTGAAATATTTATTCAGGTTGAAAGTAATTCTAAAATTCTACGATAGAAGTGTCTTTATAAGTTGACGAATGTAGGATGCTGGATACGTTCCATTTCAGTGCTTCTTTCTAATTCCACTATATAATTCCAGTATATAATGACTTCTGGAAAGCAAATTCCAACTGAGGTTTGGCAGCAATAATACAGCAAACAGTAAGCTGTATGGACAGCACTCTGTCAAGAACATCAAACATGACAGACATGTTCCATATAAAAGGTTTTAACCTTAGGAAAAATCTTTTGACTAGATATACATTGAAGAAATTTGGCTTTCCAGGGTTGTTGAGCCATAAGAGGTCTTCTAAGATGTTTTCTAGTTCTACAACTTTTATGTATTGCTCCTATCATGAATATGTTGAGAAGGATTCAGACTTCTTTGTCTATTTTAAATATAACCCTGATTTATGCCAAGTTAAATATATTAGTCTATAAAATATCATGTGAGCTGCATCTTACTTATCAATATCCAGTTTGCTTTTGCTGAAGAACATTGTATTGTATTGTCTGACACCACCGCTACCCCCTCCTCCATGCTTTAATTATATTTTCTGGGTATGATAAACAAAATGGGTGAGCAATATGAATGCATCTCACACACCAGAGTGCAACTGATGTGACGTGGGTCAGAGAATTGAATGCAACAAGCTAGAAGAATAGTTTATGGGTTGTACCTGCATTATTGTCAGAAAGCTGGGTTGGACATTTTATTAAGCTGCCGTGTGCATTATTTATACAAGTGACTGGTCTCCATTCTTACAAGAACACATCAGTTGCCTAACTTGTGGGAGAGAGCAGTTCAAAATATCACTCTCAATTATTTAAACTACATTTGGATTGGAGTTAGCCGAAAGTGTTCTTTCTCTCCAGAACATTAGTTTACAATGACCTTTCCCTTCAATTACATTTCCTGTATGTTTTGGGATTATTCATTGTTTGGGCAGGAAGTTGACTCTTCCTTTTATAATTGTTATGTTATATCTTTGCATTGATTTTTTGAGAAGATAGTAGACGTTCATCTCTATTTAACCTCCATTTTGGTAAGGACAATTAGTAAGTTTGAGTGCAAGAATCAGGGCAACTTGGGGAAGTATTATTAAATGCCAACGTCAATATTTTTTTGAGGGATGATTTTCGGAGGGGGCAGCTCATGATTCATTTATCTGCTAGTTATATGCTACCTTTCCTTTAAGAGCTCAATCAATGTACATAGCATTTCCTCCTTCATTTTCTTCATTACAATAGTCCATTGTGGAAATTTGGATTGAGAGGGAACCTTAGGTAACTGTGAGCATTTATGACTGATGTTGGAATTGAACTGGAAAACTCTCATCGATTCCCCAATTATCACATGTTTTCTTATATACAAACCAGTATGCTTTTAAGGCAGTAAGTGGGAAATAGCTTGCGTACCACTTGTAGGAGATGACCAGGTTGAGCCCAAGGGCTCAAATACATCATTAGTCTTGAATCTCTTCATGTCCATAAGAGATCTAAGTCCAGCCCACCTTGAATTCTATTGACTCTTATCTGCCACCAATTATCTGCCACCAATCTGCCACGAGTAGTTGATGTTACCTAGTTTGGGTAATGAAACATCTGCAAGAAAACAACCAATTTTAGAGAGCATCAAGGACTCCTGAATTTAGATTCTTGTAGAGGGCTTCAGCATACAATAAACCTATGTTTTTATTTGAACTGCCTGGAGTTCTGATTTCCTGTGCTTGATACCAATAAATAATAAAACTTCCTAAACAAAATGAATAAATTATGCTTTATAAAAAGTATATTGTGGAAAAAGAGTGCATGTCCTATGAAAAGTAGACAACAGGCATTTTATGGAAGGACATAGGTCTCTCTTTTGACACAAGTTGTGATGACAGCATCATTAAGATAGTTCTCCTATCCTATCCTAGTAAGATAGTTCTCCTATCAAACTAGACTTTTCTTAACTTCTCTGTTGTGGCAATGAGAAGAAATGGGTGACCTTGTGAAGTACTCTCTGCATGTATTCATGAGAAGCAGCTGGAGAAATTTATGAAGCAGCCATGCTGGGCTTACAAAGGGTAAGAATGCCTTAATGCATCAGAGAAGGTCCATTATTCATGCTCATGTTCATTACAAAGCATATTTTTGCAAATGCACTGCACAACCCAAAACATTTTCCTAATTGTTTTAGGAAAAGAAAACAACAGGCTAGATCAAGTTAAGAAATTTGAGACAGCTGTACCCTAAATCTGCCAATTAAACTCACATAGACTACCTATTTCTGGTATTGTAATGCAATAATTAGGGATGTGGTGGCTTAGTGGTTAAAACGCTGAGCTTGTCAATCAGAAAAGTCAGCAGTTCAGTGGTTTGAATCCCTAGCACCGCATAATGGCATGAACTCCCATTACTTGTCCCAGCTTCTGCCAATGTAGCAGCTCAAAAACATGTAAAATTCAACTAGAAAAAAAGGGACCACTTTGGTGGGACGGTAATAGCATTCCATGTGCCTTTGGCTTTTAGTCATGCCAGTCACATGACCATGGAGACATCTTCGGACAGTTCTGGCTTTTCGGCTTTGTAACAAATATCAGCCAGAAATGATTAGCACGTATGTGCAAGGGAATCTTTACCTTTACCTTAATGCAACAATTAAATCTTAGTTGGTTGAATTATTCCATCCTTGTCTCCATCCCATTCTTCCTTTTCCTTTTGGTTAGCTTTTAGAAATGTCTTACAATAATTCATTCTCAGTATCTTGAAAAAGCATACCCAAATACTTATATTAGGACTTTGTCCATTGTTACAAATAAGTCTAATGTATTAAATCAATCCTTCCTCAATAGAATATTGCATTTTTATTGATAAGAGTAACATTATTTTTCTTACAAATAGATTCTGTAGTAGCCATAATTGTAGTGAGAGAAATAATGGTATGAACTGATAATAGAAAATTAACCTCACACACACTGGAGAAGTGGAAATTAAAAGATTTATGCTTTTTGTATTTATTTGGATTTCAGTTTAAGACTGCAGTTGTAAACTAATGGTCTCCTAGTTTTAAAATAGAAAACATGGGAAATAATTCTAGATTTTCAGGTTGCTTGCTTGCTTGATGTTTGATTCATATTAATGGTCAACAGGGAGACCAAAAAGCCAATTACCAACAATATAACCTAACTGTGATCTGATGAAGCAGTGAAGCAGTGCAGATAAAATGCTATCTGAAATAAGAAGTTAGATTTTTACATCATAATCTATAATGACATTAAGATTGGCTTTTTTATTTTTTATTTTTTTAACAGTGAGTTTGGGTAGGATTGGCCTAAGAAGTCCTCATATTTGTGGGGAAATTATATGTATTATGTAGTTTACGCAGTTTAATGTACATCAATTGACTAGAGTGGAAGAGGGATCTTGTTTGTCTGAATGATAACTTTTCTACAGGAATTCAAGGTGTGTTAAATGGGGCTTTCCACAACATTTTATTCCCCAAACAACCCAACCAGGTATGTTGGCTCAGAGGTCAGAGTGACTGCAAAGTCACTCATTAGGCCTATATATGGCCTATATATACTATATGGCCAAGGTAGACTATATCCAGAGTCTTCCCAGCTTGGCAGTAGCAATAAAATACTATCTAACATGTCATATGGTTGGAAACTTGTTTAAAAATACTGGCAACATTTTATGGCATGCTCATTTCAGTCCTATAGCTGAAGAATCTAGAAATAGCCTCTCTCAAGTGATAGGCACAGCTTTTCTGACAATAGGAATGAACCTGTTTAAAACCCAGGTATACACCTGGAATGCAAAATAGGTGATGAGGAAGAGATGTACAATATATGAAGTAACAATACAATCAATATTGGATTATTAACCCTAATAACAATATAACACCCAGACTTAACAATTATCAGTAAGGAAGTTTGGATAGTAGACAGGGCAGTATCTGGAGACAGAATAGAAGAAAAAAACTGGAGAAAAAGTTGCAGTGCGGTTTCTTCATGTTAGATACAGACCAGTACCTAACATGAAGAATGACACCAGACCCACACCCCTGAGAGCCACACAAGATGCCACCACCACACTTCCACGTAGAAAGCAGACTCACACCCACACAGAAGATGAGACACAACCATGGACCAGAAGCCGCACTGCAGCTGCATCACTACCCACTTCAAACCCCTCTGAGCCATACATGAAGCGAACTGACCCCCACCATGAAGATGCAGAACGACCACGAACTCAAAGCCAAACAGCAAGATCACAGCTCACCAGCTCAAATCCCCCAGCAACTAAGACTAACCTGAGCACAACCAAGCCCCCACCTGAACAGAACACGCCTCCAGCCAATCAGAACACAGCCAACCCCCCAACCAATCAAAACACAGCCAAACACCCAACCAATGAGAACACACCCCCACCCAATCAGAACACAGTCAAGCCCCCACCCAATCAAGTCACACCCCCACTAGCAGTTAAAAGGAAGAAGCAGCTGCAAGCTCACATCATTCTGAGAAGCACAGAGCTGAAGAGCAAGCCTGAAGATGATGAATGAGACTTCATCGAAACGTTGCCTAGATACTTCCAATCTTACGCGGGAGAAAACCTGAATAACCAAAGATCCACATTCAAATACCCGTGAAAACTTAAGAAAATATATTTGTTTTCTTAAGTTTTTGCGGGTACTTACATGTCTGGCATTCAGCTTTGTTCGGGTATTTTCCCACGTCATAGTAGTGGTGCTTTTAAAGTTGTAGCAACGTTTCAGCAGAATCTCATCTGCCATCATCAGGCTTCTGTATAGTGTTTGTCTGTGAGTCAGACTTTTACAGTGGTTTCAGATTTAAATTTGGGGCAGCCTATTGCTGTGTCAGAATGGTTTTTTCTTCCTCCTGATTGGTTGAGAGTCTTGGTCTGTGTTTATTGGTCTTGGAGTTTGCTGTGTTCTGCTTCTAATATCTTCTGTCTGTTTTTTTTTTGGGGGGGCTCTTTTTGTATCTTGATTGGCTGGCAACATTGTGTTACTTTATTGGAGGCCTTTAGTGCAGCTTGGCTTCGGGTAAATGGACGGCTATCATTAGTTAGGAAGCTGGGTTTCATCTGGGTGCCTGGTTGGGGTGTGTTTGAGCTGGAGGTATCAGGGGATCTGTTTGTGCCCAGGTGTTTGTCTGGCTTGTGGTGTGGAGATTTTTCCTCCTTTCTTTTTGGAGACTACAGAGAGTGGTGGTGAATATGGTGTCATCAATATTCTTTCTTTGCAGTAAGATATATATACATATATATACATATACATATACATATACATATACATATACATATACATATACATATACATATACATATACATATACATACACATACACATACACATACACACACACACATATATATATGTGAAAGCATGAACAGAAGAGATGATTCCATCAGGCTGTCAATCATTTGGAAGCCTGCACTCACAAACAAAAAAATATCCACACCACAAGCCAGGCAAATACCTGGGCACAAACAGATCCCCTCTGATACCTCCAGCTCAAACACACCCCAACCAGGCACCCAGATGAAACCCAGCTTCCTAACGAATGATAGCCGTCCATTTACCCGAAGCCAAGCTGCACTAAAAGCCTGCAATACAGGAACACAATGTTGCCAGCCAATCAAGACAAAATAAGCCACAAAACAGACAGAAGATATTCGAAACACCAATCAAGCAGAACACAGCAAACTCCAAGACCAATAAAGACAGACCAAGACTCCCAACCAATCAGGATGAAGAAAAAAACCATTCTGGCACAGCAGTAGGCTAGCTCCAAATTTAAAACTGAAACAACTGTAAAAGTCTGACTCACAGACGAACACAATACAGAAGCCTGATGATGGCAGATGAGATTCTGCTGAAACGTTGCTACAACTTTAAAAGCACCACTACTATGACGTGGGAAAATACCCGAACAAAGCTGAATGCCAGACATATGTGTGTGTGTGTGTGTGTGTGTGTGTGTGTATGTATATGTATATGTATATGTATATATATTTGTGTGTGTGTGTAATTATAATATAATATATAATATGTACATATACAGTGGTGTATAAGCCTAAATCCCAAGGCTATTGCTCTCATTGGTTTTACTTTGGAAAGAAGAGCAGATAATTCATGGCTCTAAAACCAGACGGAGGTTTCAGCGTGAAGCCCCTTTGCCATCCATCTTGCTCAGTAAAATGTGGGGACGGAGGAAGGTCATGGCACTGCACTATTTTTCACTACATTCCAGCACTTAAAATGCTTCTCTATAAAATGGTTGTGTGTTATCTCCTGGCCGCAGCTCCCAACAGGATAATCTTTCCTTGTGGTTGAGGCAAACAGCATTTGGCACCTTGCAAAATTGAGAAAAGTCAATGCTGAACTGGCCACAGGGAATTACTACTTCTCTTTTCCCCCTCCTTTTAATAAAGCCATGTCTTCATCCTGCATAGCATCTGGATTTCAACTGTACTCTCGAGCTCCTTCCATAATTGTTTCCTTCCATGGCCTCCTTTTGAATTTGACTTCTTTGTTCCATTCTATAAGCATTTTCTTTGTTTATTATTCTGCTGCAAAGAATAACAATATTCTTTTCATCCTCCTGGATTTAACGAGCTGCTAACAACGGATCAGGCAAAAGGAAGACTGTTGTACAGTTTTGCATGAAAAGCTAAAGAGGAAAACTCATATGGCAGCTCTGCCTCCTCTTGCCAAGATTAATAAATACCAAGCAATTTGCATACTCTTATAATGAAGAAAAGTCCAAAAGCCAAATCAGTGAGACACTTGGACTGGGGAGGAGGTAAAATAGATGAGAAATGCAGGTTTGAATTACTGAGTCAGATATTGAGAAGAAAAGTTATTAGTGCTGGTGCCAAAGGGTATTTACAAAACTCTCACTTCTTGGGCAGCAAATAGCCCACCAGAATGTGTGGGCAGGGATCTAGCAAGCTAGGTTAGCTGTGAACAATACTTTGAAATCATTTCAGCCACCATGCACCTGATATGTATTTATTTCTTTATTTATTGTTCGGGCTTATTTGTTGTTTCAATTGCAACCAAGTCTAAGCATGTGCTCCATATCACTAAAGAAGGATTAAAATAATACACAAATATCTATAATAACAGGATAGCTTCATTTTTCATATTGTATTGAGGAGCACATCCTAATCAGCAGCCAGGAACCAGATCTTTGTGGCTTTAAATCTAAAGAAGGTTAGAATTGTCCAATCCCAACAGAATCTTCCTCCAGGGAAACAAGATAACAGTGAAGATGATCTACATTCACAGTCTTTGAAGGTGACCTTCCCTTGGAATCCAATCCCAAGCCCTTCTCTTTTAGAGTTTACTGGATAGGCAGTGATCCCAAATATGCTGCAATATATTGAAATTGCAAGATGACCCTTACATAAGGCAAACTCAACTTACTTATTGAACATCCCATTTTTATAGACTCTTAGAATGTAAGTGCTCATAGGAAACTCCATGCACAATGCAGCATCCTTGATAATTTGCCATGTTTAAGCCTGTCCAGTAAAGACAAGTCCATGCCATCCAATCACTCCATTCCATTGCTGTATGGCTCTTACCTTTAAGATTGCTTTTTCTTAAGCTGTGTGGTAATTAATTCAATCAAAATGGATTATCTTGCCATTTAAGTCCACTGTTTCTTTTTATATAGTGAAAATGCTGAACATTTCTATCCTGTCTTCTACATCTCAGTTCTCCTCCTCTTCCTCCTCTTCCTTTCTTCTTCCAGGGTAAGCATATCCAAAACCTCTAATGATTCCTTATAAGTTCCTTCCATTCCCCTTATCATTTTGTTGTTCTTTCCTGTCCATATTCCACTTTGCCATGTTCAGTCTAAATGTAGTGTTTAGAAAAGGACACGGTGTTCTAGGTGAAGATCAATGTGGAAAATAGTGAAGACAGTGATTTCTCCTGATCTTGATTCAAAGCTTCTGTTTTTGCAGAACAGTGTTACATTTGATTTTTTTTTTAGTTGAATGACACTGATATGTTCCGTTAAAAACATTCTTTTTTTTTTTTGTAGACATCATTGCTCAGTATGGCCATCACATCTTTGTTTTGTTTTTTTCACCCAAATATGGGTCTTTGAATTTGTCTGCATTCATTTTGTTAGCAATGGCCCATTGTTCCAGTCTAAGTGCTTTTGAATCTTGATGGTCTCCTAAAAGATGTTATTGTTCTGCTACTTTTATGTTACCTGAAGATCTATCAATCATATTTTCTAGGTTTTATCCAATTCATGTATTAATATGTTGAACAGGACAAACTGGAATGAATTCCTTCGACTTGAGACTTCTTTCCAACTTAATGAACAGTTGGTCAACAATTTTATTCATCTAATGACAGTATATTCTAGATTGCATTTTCCCATCTTTTCTACTGTAAGTTCATGAAAGAGTTTGCTGAATGCTTTGCTGAAGTCAAGATATGTTATCTTCACTGTACTACCTGGCCAACTAAACTGATCAATTTATGAAAAAAAAATCAGATTGATTTGGCATTTCATAAAAACCCATGATTCCTGCCAAGAACTTATTAAATGCTTACATACCAACTTGGTATGTAACAATGCATCCAAGGGTTGACTTAGTTTCAACTTGGTTATTCCCTCCCTTCCCTCTTCTCATTTTTGAAGACAGGAACAATTGCCCTCTTCTAGTCCCCTAAGTCTAGAATCATTATCCATAGTTTCTTCAAGGTCACAGAAAGGAGTTTCTAAATGACATTCATGAATTCTTTCAAGACTTTTAGATGTAACTGTGGTAGATCCCGACCATTTATGGTAGCCAGGTAGTCCCTAATAATTTTTTCACATGTTTTGATTTTCTACTAGCTCCTTTTCTCAATGGTTATGTTTGGGTTAATTTAAACAGAGTTTCTCTTTGGGAAAAAGGATGGAAATAAAGTAGGAATTGAGAAGTGCTACCTTCTTATTGTTTTCTGATTCTACCCTCAGGACTGTAGGGTAGGAAAAAAAAAACCAATTAAGACAATTGTAAATTACTTCCATATTGTTCCCAAGAAAATTATACATTTTTTTCTAAAAATCCACCAGGGGTTGAGTTTTATTTGGAGAAACTGTTGCTGGAATTGGTTTTAAATCAAGGACATACTTTTTCCCACATCAAATGCATTTACTGCCTTGGATGGAATTTCTGCACTAATTTGGCACTGTTTTCTTAGACAAAGCATTCTGCAAAATTATTTTAAGTTTTAAGGCTTGCCCCCTCATATTTTTTTTACCCAACAACAACTTTATGAGATAGGTTTTGGCTAAAAATGAACAACTGGTCATCTGTGGCTGAGGATGGACTTCATGCCTTTGGTTCCATTTCAATATCTTCACCACTATCCCATTGAGATTTTATCTCTCACATAATTGGGTGAGATAAAAGTATGCAGGGTGCTGAAGTCTGTACTTAACATCTTTGAGACTTATTTTCCAGTTTCTATGACAGCTGCTACTACATTCTGAAAATAAATGATGATCATGATGGTGAGTTAAATTTACAGCTCTAAGGACTGGGACATTAAAGGAGAAAAAAAAAAAAGACTAGATGGTGATGAGCATAGGATTCAGGAATCTAAGGAAGAAATATAGCAGTCCATAAACTGCTGCTCTTTGCAATGTACATGCCCCTCCATACATTCTTTTTCATCCATTTGCCATATTAAAAGTATACTAGTTATGTGAACAAGGAGGCTAAAAGAGAAATGACAAAGAGGAAAATAAAAGCGCCAGTAGGATGGGTACAGAAATGTATTCTCTCCTGCCCATTGCCCTTTGTTTCCTTGGCATTCTTGTGGTGTGGGTTTTGTTTCCATTCTGCTATCTACGGGGAGAATGCTTCTGAATGCTGATGAGACAGTGCTGGCTTCAGTTGCAGGCAATCAATTTTCGAGTAATTTTTTGAGCCTTGAGTACCTGACCTAGAGGATTGCAAGGATGGCTCATCAAGGCAGGGCAGAATAACTGATTATTTGCAGCTTTTTTACACACACACACACACACACACACACACACACACACACACACACCACACACAGCATCAAGAAGTATCTGGATTTAAATCAGCCCCATTCCTCAGATCTCTTTTGAGCTGTCATTTCATTGTTCCACTGATTCCTAATGAATGATGGCTTTGCTTCTTTGAAATAGCAAACTATCTTAATAAGCAAACCAAAAGATTTGTCCCCCTCTTCTCCAAATGGCAGTTGGCATGGCTTGTGTGTCATTTCAGCAAATCAGATGGAACAGAAAGCTGAGATAGCTTTCTGTCTCTCTGTGTGTGGGTCATTAAGCATATAATTCTCCATTACAGTACAGTCATAAAGGTACACATTTACTGTTGATCCATCTAACTCGTCATCCGGCTGGCTATCTTTTTAAATAAACAATTGTTCTTTTTTAGACATGGCACCTGTCCTCTGAAAAGAACCTAGAATGGCATACAGAATATTAAACTCATCCATTCTGCTGATTTGAAAATCCCAAATTAAAAATAAACAAAGATATCCCCAGGACAGGACATTGTTCCTCAGCCCAGCTGCTCTATATCCATTGGCCCAGGCAGGGAAAATCTCAGATCAGGAGTCAATTGCAGACTTCAGTCTACATTCTCTGAAGCCAGAGGTTACATTGGGCCGATATGTTGAGATAGTTTACTCTATCAAATGTCATTTCTGCTGAACAGTATCTTGTATGATTCATTCAAAAATTTTAAATCAGCAGAATGGGATGAGTTTCTCTATGTATTTTGTCTCTCCTTGTATTGGCACAAAATTCAATAAAAATAATTGTGAAATATCCCATGTGTTCCTCTCTTACGTTGTCCAACCTCCTTATGTTAGTTGGCTGAAGAGAGAAAGTGGTTTATAAATTTCAGTTTCAATAACAGATAAAAAGATGAAGAAGCAGCTCTGAGAATGTTGTACATCTAAAAATCAACATGGGAGTGAATCAAATGTTTCCATAAAGCCTGAGGGCACTTGGTGAAACTCCCTATTAAAGATCAATACAACTGCCTGTTGAGCAAATTACAGTGTAAGCTGACTCCTTTATATGATCATTCATGATGCTTCTTTAGCAACATTATTCATTCAAGGGGCAATTATTCATTCCTAGGTAGGAATCCTCTTTAGATATTCCCTAACATATTTCTTTAGGGTGGAAAAATAAATAAATCAATAGCACAACCTGTTAAGGGGAAAATCCTCTGAAGGCATCAAAATCTAGCTATTACCATACTTCCTTCATATTAAGTATTAATGATTATATCTTGAATAATTTACAATTGTCTTGGATGGATGAAATCCCATTATTGTGATGGAGAGAAATAAAATTTGGAGATTGCCTATAACTTGAGCCATTCATCCAAGCAAATACTGTTATTAAAAACCGAGGGTTCAAGTTTACAAATATATGAATCCGATTATTGAAAATAGGTCTGATCTTTTTCCTCATTTGAAGTTCCCTAGTCTTTTAAGAAAGATCCATATGGGGTGGAGGCATAATCAGGACTGGGAAAAATGTCAAACTTCCTTCCTTATATTATTTACCCGCCAGCTTTTCCACTTCACCCCACCATGCTTTGTCCCAACTTTTTGAGTGTTTACTAGGTGACAAAGTACAACAAATTTACTCCCTTGGGAATTATGCCACAAATGCAATGAGCATACCCTGTGCCAATCAGTCTCAATTCAATTTGAATAAAAATTTAAGACCAAAGTGATTAAAATCAAGCCACTTCAAAATTTGATTTTGGGGGGGGGGGGAATCTACAAGCTATAATGAGGAAGCATCAAAACATCTTCATCTGCTTCCTTTTTTGGCAGACTAGAATAAAAAACAAGGCAGTAGATAGTTTAGAAGATATTAATTCCATCTGTTTTCATCTGGTTAAAGTTTTCACTATAACAATTTCTGGAATATTTCCTCTATACCAAAAATTGTAGGGGGTGAAGATTGACACAGCGGCCTTCAAACTTTCCAACAAGAGTCTTTTTTCCAACAAAATGGTGCTCAGACAAGAGTCCTTTTTTCAATTTCAAAGACTTTTCAGGAACTTCCAACATTCCCTTTTGTTTTTGTAGGATGGCAGAATCGGTGTAAGGCTTAGGCAATATCTGCTTACTTGCCCTTGCAGAGTTGGGTGCTTTGTTGTCTCTAATCACTGGATTTTGTGTGGTGCCAAGGGAGTTGGCATAGCTAGTTGGCAAGCTTTTTCCCTTTCCTGGGCAGCAGTTTTTCTTCTATTGCAGGACTTCTGTCAATTTGCTGGCAGTTCTCAGTGCAAGTTAGTTAATTAGCAGAAGGTGCTACTTGAAATGCAACATGAAAGAATTTGTGGGCCATAAAGAAAAATCCTGGCAGAGAAGAGAAAGCTTATCCATATTTTTAGAAATAGTAAAACTTTCAGACTTGCAACTGATATCATTAAGAAGTTTCAACCTGCTCTGGTCATGTAAAATAAGTAGGGTTTTTTTCTTCTTTCCTGAACTCCTAATAATCCAGATAGCTATTCATAGGTAAAGCTTTTTGGGGGGGAAGCAAGAAAGCCTGCTGGAAATATTAGATATGGGAAATAATTAGAAAAATAGCACAGTAATAATGAGAACCTTATTCAGGTAGGTGTGCAAAATTGGTCACTCTCCTGATATCATTGTTGGGAGAAGAATACAGATCCTACTGAGACCCCTAAGTTCATAAAAGAATACAGTTAGCATATGCAGCAGTCATTACAGAGCAGTGATTCTCATTTTTAATATTTTTTCCTTAAAAAAAATAATGAGCAGGGAAAATAAAGGCAAAATTCAATAATCTGCAACATGATAAATGAAGTATGAGACTTCTTCCATCATTCCTTTTTTTTTTGGATGCAATGTTCTAGTGTAAGGTTCCATAATGAGCATGGATTATTACCTAGCCGTTGTTACTGACTCCCCCCAACCCAACCATACTTTGTAAGAGTGAACATACCATGCCTTTCTAAACGGTTTTGGGGCCTTATCAGGTGTAGCATTTGTCAACATCTCTCAATGCAATGCCATCCCCATTAGGTTTATGCATCATGAAATGAAACGCTGACATAACAGTGCAGTCATCTTATTTGGTTTGGTTCTATGTTTTTGAAATCATCATTCTGTCAAGCAATGGACCTTTTATATAATCTGATGGGCAATAGTAAACTAATTTGAAGATTCAAGATTTAATAAATAAGCACAAATGATTGTTGCTTGACCATGTCCTAATTTTCTGCAAGGAAAAAAAGCATTCAGACTTTTAAGATTGGAGTCAATTCTTCCTGGTAGGCCAGGTCAGGAAACAGACTCTACAAGAAATACTAGAATTTGAATGTTGTCAAGCCTTCAAGATCCTATTTCTGTTACTAAAACCTATATCAGTAAATTCAAATTTACTGATATAGGTTTTAGTAACGGAAAAAGAATCTTGAAGGCTTGACAACATTTCCCTTCCTTTCTTCTTATACCAAAGAGAAGACAGAATTACTTTAATTTTCCTTTTAATGTTCTCATATTTTGGGGGGCTTAAATCATTCCTTTACATTCTGTTACATTCCTTTTCCAAGGTCATCTTTTTTGTTCTCTACACTATCTATATGAAACTCCTGGGAAAGTTATCTATCAGTATGTTCAGCATGGAGATAATATCCAACTTTATTTGGCTATCCCAGCCAAATAAATAGAAGAGATGCTATAAATGCCCTATTACAATGCCTAAAGGTTATAAGGGTAAAACTGAGAGCGAGCAAGTTGAAACTGTATTTAAGCAGGATTACAGAATAACAGAATTGGAAAGGAACTTGAAAGTCTTTTAGTCCAACCCACTGCACAAGCAGGAGACCCTATACTATTCTGGACAAATGGCTGCCCAATCTCTTCTTAAAAATCTCCAGTGATGGAACACCAGTGACTTCTGAAAGCAAAATGGAGCTGCTGTTGTTGTTTTTTTTTTAAAAAATATCTGAAATGCTAGTGTTTACCTTTGAACAGGCTAGACCTACTCTCAGCTGCCTCTCCAGGTCAGAAAACACCTGGAGCCTGACACCTACATGTGAAAAGATCAGTTTTACAATTTGGGATTTCCTCTGGACTCACAAGTCCTATGTAATGGAAACCATGTCCAGCAGGGTCTTTCTCCAGCATCAGATGGTGTATCAGTTTCTGATTTCAAGTGCAAGGAGGCCTGGCTGTAGAAATTCATGCCCTCATTTCCATCACATTAGACAACTTTAGCATACTTGACATGTATTCTGTTCTTAAAGATGATTTGAGGCTACAGCTAGTTTAGAAAACAGAAGCCTGTATACTAACTGATTGCTGGTCCTGGAGGCATGCAACATCTATTCAGTGGGTGCTGCAGGGTTGCTAGTTAGTTTAATTGGATTTCTGAGGGATAAATTACCATTCTGAGGGATAAACTACCATTCTGACAAGGTAAGGAGCAGGCAAATCCAGAAGACCATGCTTTTTCCTGGTAGTACCAGTGGTCTTGGTATTTTGAAAGAAACTCCTGACAAATACCAGGCTACCATCCCCAAACACACACACACTTTTATTGGTGTTCAGGAAAATGTCAAAAGTAAAAGTATATTCAAAGGCCTTATCTTGAGTTGCAGTATGTTTTTACTTGGAGTAGTTTTATAATTGGTACTTGTTTCCTTCTAATCACATTGTGAGCACTTTATTTGCCGAGAGTCACTCAATTTCATCAGAGTATAAGTGAAATAAATAAGTAAATAAATAAGCATCTCTCAGTACAGAATGGAAGCCCAATAAAGAACAGGCTCAGATCACGCTGAAGCAGTCCTCAGAATTCAAAGAATGCAATTACTCTCTTCTCCAGAAAGAATAAAGGACAGGACAAATGGAACATGAATATATCAAGTGGCAGTCCAGCATAACTAATGGAGTTCCATCTTTTATTTTATTTTTTTAAGCTTTCATTCACACGGGCAAGTGCTTGGGAAAAAAAAAACCTAGTCTGTCATAGTTTCAGTTCATGGAAAGACTAATTTGCATTTTGAAGCATATAATTGCACAAAATGATCAACTTTTTGAAGAGAAAATGGGGAAAAGAAAGTTGCATTGAAATCTGCAAAAATATTAAATGGATTTTTAAAAAAAATGATTGAGAAGAATAAGACTTATAGACACATCTACCCAACCATCCATCTGCATGCCTGCACCCACATATGCATACACAATCACACACAAATAGACACCTGCAAGTTACTTATTACTCTGGTTCTGCAAACCTGGTCAAATAATTCAGAATCTCCCAAAGTGTGGAAAACTCCATCATCTTGGTGTGTATAAAATGAGAGATGGGTATCTCTCTCCTTTTTTTATTTCCCTTATCACTCATTCTTTGCTCTCCATCCAGTGAGACTACTGGTCCATGGCAGTGGAATGACATAAAAATGCTTCATCTGAGTGATTGAAAATTCTCTAATAAAAAAATAATAATTCACCCATATTCCAAAATGCATCTCTAAAAAAAGTAATGAATTCTAAAGGGAAGATTTTGATAGAGGGAGAGGGAGAGAGGGAGGGGGCGGGAGACAGACAGAGGGGGAGAGGGGAAGAGGGAGGAAGAGAGAAAGAGTTTGTGTGAGAGAGAGAGTGCATTTTAATGCTCTTTACAAAGAATTCTAAATGTTTACAAAGGGTTCTAAATGTAACACTCTCTTAGAGAAGGGATTTTAATAGTAAGGACAAAATCCTATTTAAAAACCAGCTCATGAATTGTCACAAGAAGTTGTGGCTCGTTGGAACAAAGTTGCTAATAAAGGCAGAACCTTATGCAGTGAATGTGGATATCCTTCTCAGCAATCCTTATACTTATGACTTATTCAAGACTATTTCTTAACTTCAGAAACACTCTGAAAAGCTACAATGCCAATGCAACCCATTTAGTATAACCAGGGCTCAGATTCCCCTCCCCGCCCTTTTAATTTTGTATGGGGGCATAATTTATGCTTCTGCTTTGTTCCTGTATATCAGGGGTCTCAAACCTTGGCCCCTGGAAGCCTGGTGGACTTCAACTCCCAGAATTCCACAGCCAGTTTTGCTGGCTGTGGAACTCTGGGAGTTGAAGTCCGCCAGGCTTCCAGGAGCCAAGGTTGGAGACCCCTGCTGTATATGAATGTCTGAAGAGAGAGAGAAGAAGAGGGAACATGGCATAATGTGTGTGGTAGCATCGTGCAAATGCTTCAACTGATGCAATTCTGTCAAATGTCAGATCATAAGTATACGAAGGTAGCACTTACATGATGATGTCCCTGAGAACTGTCATTTTTAGAATCAGCATGGCTTGATGCAGACACTGCTTTATGTGGGATCTGATTAACCTCCCTGGATTGCCCAGAATAAGCTTCAATGTCATTGAGAGCTTTGGGTATTCAGATGCTAGGAATAGTACCAGACACTGGTGCTATATTGTAAGGAAGTAAGGCAAGAGGAGAACTTCATGTTCTGCATTCACTAAGAATTGTAGCATAAATATCTTAACCTCCACACCTTTTCCTTCTACTTCTCTTTTCACCAGTCTTCATGCTTTTTCTTTGATTTCACAGATGTTTATGCAGATGTTGGGTGCCACATTCCAAAATGGATGGGGAAAGAAAAATGAGTTCTTTTTGGATGGAGGCCTTTGTGGGGTGAATTAGGTGTACCTTAAAATCCCCACTCATTCTCCCTCTCTTCCTGTCCACTATTAATAGCAATAGCATTTAGACTTATATACTGCTCTGCAGTGTTTTACAGCCCTCTCTAAGTGGGTTACAGAATCAGCCTATTGCCCCCAACAATCAGGGTCCTCATTTTACCCACCTAAGAAGGATGGAAAGCTGAGTCAACCTTGAGCCTGGTTGAGATTCAAACTGCCACATTGCAGTCAGCTGGCAGTCAGCAGAAGTAGCTTGCAGTACCGCACTTTAACCACTGCGCCACCATGGCTCCTTAATTGTTTGGGCACTGGGTGAACAGAAAACCATACAAGATATAAATAACTATTGTTTAAAATGTTTCCTACTACACTCTTAATCCAGATACGGTCTTACTGTGTGAACGTGTTTTGCAAATAGGAACCTGGAATAACCAGACTATTATTATATACTACAGTAATGAGTATTTCCTTGTATAACCCTCAATTTATCAAAATTATGATAGTGCTGAAAAATGTGACTTATGCTCACCTTTGCACTTATGACCACTGTAGCATCCCCATGGTTGAGGGTCCATGATCCAGGCTCTTGTCAACTGTTTCACACTTCTGACATTTGCAGGGTCGTGCAGTTGCATAATCACAATATGTGATCTTCCCAGCCAGTTTTTCACAAGCAAAGTCAAGGTGGAAGCTGGCAGAAGGTCATGTAGTATCTCACACTTAATGACTACAGATGATTTGCTTAACAGCTGTGGCAAAAAAGGGTCATTAAATTGAGTGTGCCTCATTTAACAACCACAACCCTTAATGATGGATTTTCTGATCCCTATTGTCCTAAATTGAGGACTTCCCGTAATTTCTCTAACAGAACAAACAGGTTGGGTACCAGGAGGATATATTGAGAAAATTCATCTGCATTTTTCCTCATCCATTTAAAAAAAAAAAAATCACTTGTAACACTGAACATAATAATCTGTGGAATTTGAAGCAAGGATAACCCTCAACAAAGATGGCTTTAAAATCCCATCCTGGATTAGCAATTCGTGGAAGAGTAAACTATTAATGTTTATTATTGGCACCTGACTGCCTTTGTAAGCATGGGAAGCTTGCCTTGAACATTGCCAATAGAAAGCAATTATGGAAACAGGTAAACAACCTTCTATCCATCTTCCAAACTTCTTGAATTATTTGGTTGGCGACTGGGTGAAATACAATGCCAGATTAGATGGATGTTTCATCTGACCCAGCCTTGGGGTTTTTTCTTTGCATTCTTATGCCTAACTGCAATTTGCTCCCATCTTCTCAGCCTATTGTCCAGAAATCTTCTCCTCCCCTCCCCATCATGAAATTTCCATAGACTCAGCACATTTAGCATCAGGTAGTTTTCTCTTTTACTCCTCCTGGCATTGAGATTTGACAGGAAGTCGATCATTTGGAAAGAGTAGTCTTCTTGAGGCATAATTGTTATAAATGAGATGACAACAGGGAACATTTTTAACTTACTTTGCTAAGCATGGGAGGGGGAAGGGGAATATAATTTACCTGACAGCTATTTTGCAAATTGCATCGGGTCCAAAAAATAAACAACCTAATACGTATCTCCCCCCCCTTCTCTATATCTCTCTCTCTCTGTCTCTCTCTCTCTCTCACACACACATACCTTTTGTTCTAAATACCATCATCTTAGTGGAAGTCTTGACCTTCCTCCTCTGAGAAGTTGTTCTCAGAAGAACTGATCTAATTCATTTGCCAGAGCCAAAGCAAACCACCACAAAGCCACACACAACCAGTGCTAGTTCCTCTTGTGAAAGAGCCGTTTCTGCTTCCATGTGGAACTGCTGCCTGTTGGATGATGGGTAAGGCAGAAGGGTAACAGTGTGTCACTGTTTGGTTTCCCCTTTCTCTCCTGCTTCATAGTTTCCTTAAAGAAGTAAATCATTTAATTTGAGTCACAGTGCCACAGTGGTTAGAGTGCAGTCCTGCAGGCTACTTCTGCTCAGTGCCGGCTACCTGTAATTTGGCAGTTCAAATCTCACCAGGCTCAGCCTTCCATCCATCCAAGTGGATAAAATGAGGACCCAAGTTGTTGGGGGCAATTTGCTGACTGTGTAAACCATTCAGAGAGGGCTGTAAAGCATTATATAATTCTAAGTCCTATTTTAAGAGACCAATGTCTTCTTATGAAACAAGGAAGAAAATCTGCTTCTAATTATCTATGGCCACACCAAACATGACACAGATTTCATAGTTTGACATATTTGGCAGGTTAAAATATTCCCAGTGATGCTTCTACAGTCCAGAAAATCCCAATTGCTGTAACCATTCTGTCGCCTGATCTCTTTACATGTAAATCTGATAATGAAGATAACACAAGGATTAGTAAGACTTTCTTTGAGATGCTGCCACAAAACTCCTTGGACACACATCTATTCCTTTATTCTCAACAGCATATGGCTGGACATCTTACTTATGCCCACTAGCCCTACCCTACATACCACAGGGATTCAAGATTAGCAGCACTTGTAAATCAATGTTGAAGCAACACTGCTATGAAAAACTTGTGTTCTTTCTCTCTCTCTCGCTCTCAGACTCCAAATCTTGCTTTTCCTTGCATATGGTTTCTTGATTTTTGAGATTTACTACCAATCTTTAAACTTGCTTTCCATTATGGAAAGATTCTTGGCTCTTGGCCCTCTTTTATCACTTCTAACCAGGTGTTGCATTACAGGTTGGTTTCTTTAAAAACAATTTATTCTGTAAATACACACCTTTCACAACAAGTATATATTTAGTTTCTGAACCTTTGCTATCAGCTTTGATGATGTGATGCACTACTGCTGGTGCATCTTGGCTGGGGACTTATTATTATGAATTTTGAAGATGCCTTGCACTATCGACCACAAGCCATGGCCAGGATGCTCGTAGAGACAAGGCTGAATCATCTTGCTGGTAATGGCACCTTCAACAATTTCCAAGACAACCTTCAAATTTAATTGAAGTCACTTGCCAGATGAATAACTATGCAAATTGAATTAAAAAATAAATAAAAAATAAAAATACACTTCATGTATGAATGCAGGACAGGTTCTCTATATTTGAGGGAGAAGTCTTCAGTGACACCTAGACACTGTAATTTTTTAATTCCTAGGCATTGTATTTTTAACCCTTTAACTATATATTTAAAATACATTATACACAATAGAAGGACCGTCTCAAACATTTTTACAATGATGGGGAACAGCACATTCTAATATAAAAACTCCAGCAAAATTATTGAAAAGCTTTTGTTTAGAATTAAACAAGCATGTATATTTGGCAAATGGGTGAGAGAATTTAAGTAATAATATCCCTTGATAAATGAAAAAAAATAGACAAAACCTAAGTGGTTAAATTTAAAACTCCCTTTCAGATATGATACAATATTTCTGGTTCGATTAAACACAGACCAAAAACTAAATCAAATTATATTATGTATTCTAACTTTTTCTTCAGGGAATCAAAGCTTGGTGAAGTGTAAAACTCTAATTATGTGTTATGCTGATAGATTCTAAATTAAAAATACCTCTGATATAATGCTATCATCTCACCAATTTTCCTTCAAGTTCATATGATATAATAATCCCTTACATAGTTCTGAGTGGTATAGACATAATAATAATAAAAAATCTTTACTCATCAAGCCATGTGCTGGTAATCTGGAGCCAAAATAAAGAAGAATCTAATGAGCCGTAATAATAGGATTATGATTTTAAAACATTTAAATCAGATGTATTTGCTTTGAAACCCGATGTCAGCGTTTCAACTAGCAAACTCCAAACCAATAAACTCTGAGACAAGCATTTTCTCAAAGTTCCATTTTATTAGAGTAGTCATATTGACACATCTGGGAAAACCCAAATCTGAGAGTTCTGGGTTTTCCCTTCACAATCAAAGATCCAACCCCTGCACCCTTCAGTCCATTACATCAGTGGCCCCCAACCTTTTTTGAAGCAGGGACCGGTTTCATGATTATTTATTCTTCCACGGATCGGTACCTGAGTAACGCGAGACTCCACCGCCATTGGGACGGCTCTTCATTCAAAGCCGCCATCCCCTTTGATGAAACTAAGGTGCGAGCACCCAAATGCCACTTTCCAATTGAAAACCCGGAAGCACTTTCCAACCGAAAACCCGGAAGCAACCAAAAACCCGGAAGCGTGATCAAAACAAGATGGCGTCACCCAAGCTTTGCGGCCCAATAAAAAATGATCCACGGACTGGTACCGGTCTGGTGACCGGTGACTGGGGACCCCTGCATTACATGGTCCAATCACCATCCATCCTCCAACCACTCCTTTCCCAGGTGCATGATAGCTTGTCCTTGGCTCAGAAGAAGAATGATATTATGTCTAAACTTCCACCTCTCTCTGCAACCCTCCCTCCCAATTTCCCAGGCACTAGAATGTGGCAGCATGGAGGTTTCTAAGTAAAATATGGCTTCCAAAGATGACATCCTATCTACACAGCTGTTTAGTAGCAGATAGAAGAAATATTTTTTACTCAAACTGTAAGCGATCACATAACCTGTTTTCTGCAAACTGTCCTGTTAGCCAAAAAATATAGGTTAGAATTCATTATTTCCCAATGGACTAACCTCCACACACATCGAAGGTTGAAGTGCGACATGATGTAATTTTATATTAAACTATCATCCTGGAGAATTATGGATCAGTTCTGCAGTGTAGCGTTTAATAAGTGAGAAAGGGGAAGAACATTAGGTGAAAATCAAAAGATTATAGGTTAAATTAAAATACCATAAGTCTATACTATTTTTGTAAAAGAACTGCCAGTGATGAGTAATTTCTGAGTATGACTGCATGCCAACTTTCTTTCAGCAGACAGAATCCTAAGGAGAAAGTGAAAAATCAATATTTTTAGTGTAATTTATTGAAATCTGTAAATATAAATATGCAATTGTAGGAAGCCAGCATTAACAAAACAGAGACAGTATTCTCTAGAATTCGAGTTAGAATGCTATTTCTAGCATCTAATGCGCTGACAGTTAAATTGGAAAATGAATTAGAGATTCTTCCTCTAAAGAAATATGTAAAAATACTTTTGGGGTAGCAAAAGACTTGATTAGGTAAAATGAAGCATTTGTTGTTCTGTATTTTTTTAAACTTTCCCTTATTCTTTTCATGTCAAGTAGAGTTGGGAAATAATGTTTGTTGTTGTAACAAATGAATTGTTAAACTGGTGGATGAATTTGAATCCCACAACTGAGGATCAATCATTGAAATTTCCAGTAAAGTATGTTAATAATAATTGTGTGTGGAGGAGATTCTTGCTGTCAGGGCAAGATGCTGTCAATTAAAGAAGAAAAAAAAAAATGCCAGTGCATGAAAAAATAATGACAGCACAATTCCTTCCATGTCATTTCAAATTAATTAAACAAACATAGCAATGCATGTAGAAGGAAAATAGTATTTTATTACCCTTTTGGCTTAATATGAAAGGAATGCATTTGATGATTGCTATTAACCTGCAGTAAACTTAACCTTTATGTGACACTATTAAATAAGTAAACATATTGTTTTCATTCAACAATTCATCTCTGAGTGTATTAGCAACATCAGTGATGTGACAGCAACCAGAAAGAAAGATCCAGATTGTGCTTTAGACTCCATAATCATCTATAAATTCTGAATTGTTGATATACTCAGTTCACCTTGGTTCCTTTTCATAAACAATCTCAGGCCTATAAAATAGATAACTGTTTTAACATAACAATTACTCCCTTTAATTAATTCAACATCATCTGTTCTAACTATAGCTAACATTTACAGCAGAGTATGTAAAGTAAGTGACCACATATAAAGTGTTGTGCTGTTGAAGTCTAAATTAAAAAATATATGTATGTACACACACACATGCACACACACACCAGCCACTATATCACATTTGGCTCTCTTAATCATTATCTAGTAGCATGATATTCATAAGAACTCATAATATCACAGAATTGGAAGAAGCCACATAAGCCATTGAGGCAATGGTGAGATTCAATTTTTTTTACTACCGGTTCTGTGGGCGTGGCTTAGTGGGTATGGCTTGGTGGGCATGGCAAGGGAAGGATACTGTAAAATCTCCATTCCCACCCCACTCCTGGGGAAAGGTTACTGCAAAATCCCCATTCCTACTCCACTCCAGGGGGAAGGATACTGGAAATCTCCATTCCCGCCCACTCCACTAACCTGCTTTCCAGCTCCTGTGCAGAGCAACCAAAGAAGACCCAGCCAATCAGCTGGGACTCGGGAGGCAGAGAATAGATGGAGGCGGGGCCAGTCAGAGGTGGGATTTGCTGGTTCTCAGAATTTCTCAAAATTTCCGCTACCGGTTCTCCAGAACTGGTCAGAATCTGCTGAATACCACCTCACATTCAGGCCACTTCTCTGCTCTATGCTTCCTGTACTGAAATCTGTCCAACTTCTTCTTTTCTAAATCCAGTGAAGAAAACCAAATACATTATTGACTATTATGTTCACAGTTGAAAATCTTTAAATATATACATTTATCACCATCCATAGTCAAAAGCCAACTGTGGAAAGTTTTTTTTTATTGCCTCTTCTTCTATTCTGTTGCCTTTTCTTCTAGCATCAGGAAATGGGAGAGATTATTTTACATAGATAAGGAAAAAAACAAATTGTACGTATAGCCCAAAGACTTTAAGTTTCTGAAAGCCAGCTAGGGAGATCTGAATATGACTGAGATTTTAACCCTGGGCTGCATCCTGCAGGGATCTCTCCCTGAAAATGCAAAACAAATCCACCTAGATTGAACACTATCTAGGTTTCCTAACCATCTTCATTGTGTGCATCAGACACTTCTTTGAAAATCTGATTTCTCCGAGTCAATAAAACAAATCTTTAATAATGTCGCTCCAGCAATGCCTTCCCCTCTGTTCAGCTTTAGTCTCATAGCCATCCAACTAGATCGAGTTATTGAACGGAAAAGCCAGAGTATTTCAGTATACAAAAATTGAAGGGAAACCATGCTGGGACAGTCACCTTCAATGTTCTGCATTCAGTCTAAATTTACAGTAATAGACTCATACTCCATGAAAGCTTGCTGTGTTTGTTTGCAAACTGGTATGCGGTACTTACAAGTCTGTGGTTTTATTGACATATTTCTTTCCTTTCCTGTGGTTTTTAATTGAAACCCCCACTGCTCCGCGGAGCTCCTGGAAAACAGGGAACAGAAATCTTGCGTTTACCTTAGTGTTTAGACTATATGAACATATATAGTAATGTCTGGCTGCTTAATCTTCAAATCCACAGTTCAGTTTGGTGGAAGAATGAAAATGCATAGTCCAATTTAAGACTGAACACTGGATACTCAGTAATTCATTTATATGTGCAAGAAGGGAGAGGCAATTAAGTGAACAATAAACTGAGGGTGTATCTGAAACTTACGCTAAAACTGATATAGCATATATTATTCTTCCAGTTAGTTTTAGATATAGAAATGCAGAATAGCTATTTCCAAATTTGGGCTTATAGGGCTGAATTATTAATCAATGTGAAAATTCATTATTTTTTCTTAATCCTTCTCATTTACTTGGATGAAAAGGAAACAGCATTCCATCTGTTTTTTTTTCCTACAAAGTACTTAAATTAAGCTTTTATACATTAATGATTAGTATACATTATACCAATCAATTTAAAAGCTGCATTTTGGAGGCCTTTGGAGAAAGATTACTTTTCTAACATATGAACACTAAAATAATAAAATGAATCAGATCTAATTTTTAAAATGTAACCTCTATTGAAATAATTTATCTACTTCAGTAACTCTCCCCATCTTGTGTATAACAATGTGAAACATCTAGAATAATATAGAAATAAAATAATAAATGACATAGAAAGAATATTAACTTCATTCCCCATTAAGAAGAACAAGATTTAATCATTTAGGTTTGGATTTTACTCAGGATTTTGAGAGAAAACATACATCTTTATTATTTTTTTCAATAAATACAAATATTTTTTCAAAAAAGCATAGAATTATACAGAAATTAAACAATATTGTTCTCCTAGATCAGCTGGAAATGGATAGATGTTGCCAACACTAACTTACACTAAACCTGAATGCAGATATTTCTAACTGGAAATCTCCATTTATGCCTCAGATTCTGTACCTTAAACATAGGATACCTTGGTTGTATTGACTGACAATGATGGGATTTATAATAAGCACTTTGAAGGCACAGATGTGGAAGAAACTGTTCCATGCAGTGTCAACAGAAGGTCTTAAATTTTATAATGACTGAAGAAGCACCATGTGAATATTGGGTGTTCATTATTTTTGCTAAGCCTCTCTGCTTTGATAAAAAAATGTTAAAAAATGTGCCCCATTTACCAAAATGAAGAACACCAAAACACTGTATACATTTATGTTTTAACTTGTGTAATCATGTTATTATCTGAAACTAATACCATGCTGTTAAAATTTAGATAATGTATCCTGTAATGCATATAAAATGTTCATTTGTCGAAGGCCATTAATTTAATTTCCTGGGAACAAGTTTAAATGTAATCCATTTACATAATTATTAGTTGTGAGGTGTAGAATAGATAATTAAATATTCTACCACATTAATTTATATTTAATTATCAGAGCTTCCATGGTCCTTCTGTCCAAATATTAATATTAGGAAAATAAAAAAATGAGAGAAAATGCTAACTTGAACAAAAACTACAGCAGAAGAATTCTAGTTATCAGATTCACCCCATCTCCAGCAGGAATGGATTAAAACAAACAAATAAATGGAATCTTATATCCATTAACTTAAGAATAAAGTTAATTTAACTCAATAAGATTTCTGAGTAAACATGGCAAAATATGATTAATTTTCTGAGTTTGAATATTCTTTAGAACTGTCACTCAATATTAAAATGTTTTTGTTACAATTCAATTTGCCAAAAGTCCAATATTTATTTTAACATAATTTGAACCATTTCTTTTGCCTATATAACTATATGAAAGTATTCGAATGGTCAGAGAACAAGAAAAGCATAATTTATCCATTCATTCTTTTCAGCATTATTGCAAGCTTGAAAAGATTTGCCTAGTGCTCAGATAAATTAAGATGACATTTTACTTTATTATCCAATTAATTAAATTATCCAACATTTATTGAATAGCAGCTAGTTTTGCACTGCCACTTGTTATAAGTAAGACAGAATTAAATGGCAAATGACAAAAGTAAATGATTTTTTTTTAATTTCCACATTCAAAAATTATTCTGTGAATGTGGGTATAATCCTCATTCTTCTAGTTTTGTTACAACTATGGATAGTAGCTATCATAATGGCTATGGGAAATTCTTATTAGCACTAGTAGTGCTAATAAGAATTAGTAGTGTTTGCAGGTATGATAGAATATTACAAAAATCATCAAATGATTTAAAAACTCAGGGTCCAAGCATGCAAGAAGATACATAAACTTAACTGGGTAATGTGTCACCATAATTAAGGATAATCCACAGCAGTGAAAACCAGTTGTTTTGATAGAATTTATATATATATATATATATATATATATATATATATATATATATATATATATATATATATATATTTTTCTGAGGTTCTCGCGGGTATTAGTATGTGGATCTTTGGTTATTCGGGTTTTCTCCCACGTAAGATTGGAAGTATCTAGGCAACGTTTCGATGAAGTCTCATTCATCATCTTCAGGCTTAGTCTTCAGCTCTGTGCTCAGAGTGATGTGAGCTTGCAGCTGCTTCTTCCTTTTAACTGCTTGTGGGGGTGTGACTTGATTGGGTGGGGGCTTGGCTGTGTTCTGATTGGGTGGGGGTGTGTTCTCATTGGTTGGGGGTTTGGCTGTGTTCTGATTGGTTGAGGGGTTGGCTGTGTTCTGATTGGCTAGAGGCATGTTCTGTTCAGGTGGGGGCTTGGTTGTGCTCAGGTTAGTCTTAGTTGCTGGGGGATTTGAGCTGGTGAGCTGTGATCTTGCTGTTTGGCTTCGAGTTCATGATCGTGCTGCATCTTCATGGTGGGGGGTCAGTTTGCTTCATGTATGGCTCAGAGGGGTTTGAAGTGGGTAGTGATGCAGCTGCAGTGCGGAACACGCCTCCAGCCAATCAGAACACAGCCAACCCCTCAACCAATCAGAACACAGCCAAACCCCCAACCAATGAGAACACACCCCCACCCAATCAGAACACAGCCAAGCCCCCACCCAATCAAGTCACACCCCCACAAGCAGTTAAAAGGAAGAAGCAGCTGCAAGCTCACATCACTCTGAGAAGCACAGAGCTGAAGACCAAGCCTGAAGATGATGAATGAGACTTCATTGAAATGTTGCCTAGATACTTCCAATCTTACGAATAACCAAAGATCCACATACAAATACCTGCGAGAACTTCAGAAAACATATGTATATATATATATATATATATATATATATATATATATATATATATATATATATATATATATGTGTGTGTGTGTGTGTGTGTGTGTGTGTGTGTGTGTGTGTATGTTTTCTTAAGTTTTTGCGGGTACTTACATGTCTGGCATTCAGCTTTGTTCGGGTATTTTCCCACGTCATAGTAGTGGTGCTTTTAAAGTTGTAGCAACGTTTCAGCAGAATCTCTACTAAAAGGAGCATTAGATGAGTGTAGATAGGGAAACATAATGGTTAAGACTATATCATCAAACTACAGAGCACTCAAATATGGTGAGCTAGATGCTCATTAGTTTATGGCACAGTCATTATTTGACAAATTTTAAGCACTGTTGCACAGAAATTGGTAGCTTTGTATGATTGCTATCTGAAAGCAGCTGAGAAGTGCCGGATTGTCCTGTGAAACCTGAGTATCTATGCAGTAATGGTGAGATAGGGCTAGTATGAATGTCTGGGTATTACAGGCACCAGATAAGCACATGCTCTGTTGTTTCTGTATATTAGAATCACAGGATTTAGATCCTGTTACCACATACAGCTAGTCCTCGATTTACGACCAAAATTGAGTCCATTTTTTTTGTGGCTAAGTGAGACATTTGTTAAATGAATTTTGTTCCATTTTACAATGCCATGGTTGTTAAGTGAATTACTGCAGATGTTAAGTTAGTACCACAGTTGTTAAGTGAATGAATTAGCTTGTCAGAAAGTTTCAAAAAGTGATCACATGACCCTGGAACATGGCAACTGTCATAAATATGAGTCAGTTGCCAAGCCTCCAAATTTTGATCATGTGACCAGGGAGGTGGTTATAAGTGTGAAAAACTGTCATAAGTCACATTTTTCAGGGCTGTTGTAACTTAGAATGATTGTAAGTTGAGGACTATCTGAGGACTATCTACAATTAGAATTCCCATTTCTTTCCCATGCCTGCATGTCCTGCAACAACCTCCAAGGCAAACAATCCAGATTTTATTTCCCAAGCTCATCTCCAAAATTCCTTCTTGAACTACATGGTCTCATGGTCACCTTATTAGATCTAACTTCTGGTTGAGATGGTGGGTGGACACTGGCCACGTAGTAAGTGGAATGAGAACTGGTAGAACTAATTTAAGCAATATGATTATTATTTTTTTCATTTCCATACTTAGATGTCCTGCCTGCGACATTAAGGATGTCAATGCTTTAGAAATGTTCATTAGTTTATAGATAAAATTCTGTTTCAACTATATCTTGCATAGGCAAGATATTATAACTTGGAAAAGTCCTGATGGACGAGAGAAGTTGACATTCGTAATTAATCTCTCTAACATAGCTCATTAACACGATGCCATGTCTAGATCCATCTTGTAAGTTCTCAGAAGACTTCTCCTGCTCCAATAAACAAACAAACAAACAAACAAATAAAAAAAAATTATATTTTTGTCATGATGCTTAGAGCTAGCAGTTTTCATCACTCTGTATAATTCCTTACTGTCCTTCTTTCTTCATCTGAAGTATTCCCTTAAAAATGTCTTTTCTTTCTGTTTATTGGAGAAAAGATTGTCCCACAAAAGATGTCCAATTTGGCTATCTAAGAATAGAGTTGGTATTTATTGAGTTCCACCTATGAGAAAAAGGATTTAAGATGTTACATTCTATAAAGCACATTCTCTTGTTATGTTTTCTTAGAAATTAATTTACAAATGTAAAGACGTTTCAATTTTTTTCTCCCTTATCTGCCTTCTAAGGCAGTTTCTCTCTAAATAAAGGACATAGAGTAAAAAGTCTCCAAGAATGAACTTGGAAAAGAGCTATGCCTTATAATGCAATTATCTCTCAGCAAGATGATCTTGTGGAAAGATTATCCTCTGACAAGATTATTTTGTGAGGTTTCTTTCCTAGGGAGGATTATCCAGAAAGGTGATGTTAATAATTAGCTAAAGATGTGGCAGCTGGATATAAGGATTGCAATAGAGATCAGAGAATTTTCACAGGGCATTATTTTAATTTAGTATCTGTATGAGGCCCTGTTCAGTTTGCAGCTGATATATGAATAGAAATATATTTAAATGGCAAAGGATTTTCATTTGAAACATGCAGGGGTTATGATCCAGAGATATATCAAGCTATGCAAGAGGCTTTTATTAGGTTAGGGTAATTTTTGCCTGAAGATGGGCAAACCTTTCAGCATACCAAAAAAATAAAAATAAAAAAAAAAAAAAAAATGTTCCATGTTCTTTTTTGCAAGGATAAAAAGTATCAATCAGTGTATTTTTTTCTTCAGCTTCCTAGCATTTCATTTTTTTTCTCTTTTTCAAGGTTTTATGATTTTAAGGAATATTAGGAGTAATACCAACCAGTTGCATAATTACTGCCTCTTATTTACCTGGGTTTCCCCCTAAAATAATAACAACAACCCTTTTCACCTTTTATCCATGAACAATCTGAAGCAAGGTACATGGAGGTGGTTTCTGACTAAACTTTCCCCATAGATCCCTTGATTTCCCAGATGTATTTCAGTTCCATGCAAGTTTCCCTCCTGCCGTGTCCAGTTTTGCTCCTATTGCTTATTTTATTATTGTAATGTCTGGAATGAGATGTTCCTTGTTCCTAGAAAAACACCCCCTCCCAGCAGAAATATTGACTAATTAATAAAATGTTTGGAATGATGGATTAAATTAGGGCTAGGGAATTCCAGGAGCTCAAGTTCATAATTCTTCAGCTTGTCAAGTTTGGAGACCCCTGCCTTAAATCATGATACAGTGGTATCTCAGTATTTGACTGCTTCAAAACTCATCCAATTTGATACTTGATGCATTTTGATGCAAACATGTTACCCTGGTACTTATAGTTTTTTGGTATTTGACACACTACAAAAGGAAGAGGGTGATTGATGCAGAGGACGGACAGGAAGTTGACTATACTGGGAAGCTCACTACAAAGGAAGAGAGGGATGGCTGCAGAGGACGGACAGAAAGTCAGCTATGCTGGGAAGGAAAAAGGACACAGAGAATTTTTTTTCCTGGTCAAAAGAAAGATTTACATGGTTTGTTTGACACTGGTAGTTTTTTTTAACATTCGTTGTGCCTCCCAGAACCAATTAACATTGAATACTGAGGCACCTCTAAATGTATTTTTCAAAAACCGAAATCTTTCATTCCTCTCCTTTTTTTTTCTTTACCTCCCCACTTCCCAAATACAATCTAATTTGCGGCAAAGGGGAAATTGCCTGAATTTTTCATTTCCCACAATTCTTTGAGCTTTGTTTTGTGTCTATATTAACTGCTTAATGGGTAGGGGTTGATAACCAAAGGAACTCAGTGAAATAACTAGAAATGGCCACAGTATTTACTCTGCTTTGAGTCATTGTTGCTGGAGAGAAAGAAGGAGGAAGAAGTTAGGGCATAGATGCATAGGGAGTATAGAATCAGATAGCTAAATGATACAGCTATCATTACAAACAAACACACAAACCTGCTTTATTTATTTATTTATTTATTTATTTATTTATTTATTTATTTATTTATTTATTTATTTATTTATACATGCATACATACATACATACATACATACATACATACATACATACACTGGTTTTATCATTTTTTAAATAAACAACTCAAAATGTCAAATTTATCTGATACTTATTTCTCCTTCTATCTTCCTCACAACAACAACCCTGTGAGGTGAATTGGGCTGAGAGAGAAAGAGGGACTGATCCAAAGTCACCCAGCCGGCTTTCATGCTTAAGGTAGAACTAGAAATCATAGTCTCCCAGTCTCAAGCATTGTGCCTTAACCATTACACCAAACTGTACTTTTCTTTAGTCCCTGCACAAAGCAGTTCCAAGGTTAAAATGTGCAGATAAAATGTAGAAGTCTTTAAAAGTATCTATTGGATGAGTTTTCTCACAAGGACACCAGCACTCAAAAGTTGCTGTCACTAAAAGAAAGCTCTCAAAATGACTATTTTTTTTTTCTCCCTTTAATTCCCAGGCTTCCAGATTTCTTTCCTCCTTTTCTTCTTTTTAAACAAAGTTTCCCAATTTTAATTTTCAAATGATAAAATGGAACACTGATTTAAACACATTACATGTTGTTCACCCATGTTTCTTTTAAAGAGCTTTGGTCAGAATTATTAAAATAAAACATTATTTTCTTCTTCTTTAAATTTCAAGAGGAAGCTCTGTCTTTGCATTAATTTCTTCTCTTTACTTCCATAGATAATTGAGAAAAGATAGTGAGACCTTCTCAACTCTACTTTAGCCTGTTTGAAGTTTATTACCCATCTGACTAACATTTTATATAACCACCCCAAAATGGATATATGTTAAAATCTACAAGATTAAATCTTCACTTCAAGGACAGCTACTACTCCCAAATCTCTGAGCAGTACATTTCCAAGCTGCCCTTTGTAATAACTTCATTTCCCACTGTGTAAAAAGCTTTCAGTACATTGAAAATGGAATACTATTATTCCTAACCATCTGATTCATACATTTCCAATTCAGCTGCAGTTCAAGTAGAAGCTGGTTTGTGTGCTCACTCAGTATAACATTTTCATATGATTAATATAAAGTATTTCATCACGACATCTAGTGATTTAATCAACCTGTCATTTGACTCAAGTGATAAAAAAATATAGATGCTTCACTAGATCTATATGCTAGAAAGTTAAAACATTAAAAAAAAATTTCCTTGTAAGATTATGGAGAAAGAGTAGAAACCTCAATGCATGAATCAATTAAATCTGAATGCCTTTGAATAAAAACAAATGTCCTGGAGGAAAGCAAAGTATTTTAACTGCTTGATCACACAGTTATTATTATTATTTTTCCAGAACACACATTCTCAGTTATGTGCAATGATAATCCATGCTAGTTCCAAGAGAAAGATCTATATGATTCTCTAAGACAACATGCACCATTCATATTTTTTAAAAAGTTTTTGTCTTAACATAACATTTAAAAAATCTCAAATAAAATATTATTAGTTAATTGATCCATTAATCATTGAAAGTAGCAGATTATGCAATTAAATATTCAAGATCTTAATGCTGAATTCTTCACCCCAGCTAATTTAAGAGATCCCTAGTTTTGTATTTTTTTGAGGGGGAGGGGACTTGAAGGCTCAGTGGTTAAAGAGCCTGAGCTTATCAGTCAGAGAGCTGATATCCCCCGGTTCAAGACCTGAGTTCTGTGCAATGGGATGAGCTCCTGTTATTTGCTTCAGCTCCTGCACACCTATCAGTTCCAAGTCATATAAATACAAGTAGATTAATAGGTACCATTTCAATGGAAAAGTAACAGCATTCTGTGCACCTTCAGCATATAGCCATGCTGGCCACATGACCATGGAAATTGTCTTCAGACAACATTGGCTCCCTTGGCCAAGAGATGAGCACTATGCCCTAGAGTCAGACACAACTGACAAGGAAACCTTTTATCTTTATCTTTTATCTAGTTTTGTATTGCAACATTTACCATTAAAATGTGGCAATTATATTTTGAAGTGTTGGGAATAAATGGGACATGTTCCATGACATTGCTACAGGAAGGATGTCAAGATTTTGTATGATTAGATGCTATTATAAACTACCATTCACAGGTGTGGAATAGAATATTAAAATATATATTAATCATACAAATGAAAAGAACATAAAGAGAATTTCATTCATTAGTGCAATTTATCTACCACTTCAAGCCTCATGGACTTTGTAAAATAAAATATTGATAAGTTAGAATTACAATAAAAACTTCAAACATGAGATCATAACAATACTAAATTCTAATTCTCTCTCTGTGTATGATATACCTATAAGAACTGTTTCAAAATTGAGATAATTGAGTACTGCCTACAGTTTTACTCCCAAAAGCCTAAGGAAAGTTATATGACTTTCAGCGTGTTGGACTCAACCCATAAAGGGTTTTAAATTGGGCTTCATTTTTACATAGGGTCCCTTAATATACAGTTGTTTGTTTTTCAAACAGTTCCAGCCAGAAGTAATGAATGGTTGTGGACATCCTTCAACTGTGCAGTAGCAAAAACCCATCCTGGACTGATAGCAGATTTTATAATAAAATAATTCTTATAATTACATTGTTACAATAAAATAGTTTTTTAAAAATATCCCTGGATGTCTCTATTTTCTTGCTTTGTTATGCTAGATAGAACAGTTCACTTTCTTTTTATTTTTTAAAATGATATTAATTAAGAAGTTGAAAATCTTGAAGTACAGCCAGGTTTGTATAGAGTCAGATATTTCTTGTGGCTCAAAACTGCTTTTGAATAAGACATATTCTAGAATTTGCAATGTTTTTTAGACCAAGGCTTACCATCCAATTTTGACTGTCAAGACTGTTCTCATGAAAATGAGCATGACCTGAACAAAAATTCAATTTGATTGGATTTAAGTTGAATTTATGTTAATTGCATCTCCTTCATATGATTATTCTTCATGTTTTATTAATCTCCACCTGTCTCTCACACACCATGTTATGTGATGCCATCAACTCCAAGGTTCTGGGAATCTGAAGTTTGTATATTCTCTAGGGAAGAGAATATAAACTATGATCCAATGTTTGGAATGAAGGTCATGAACAAACAGCTCAACAATGAATGTGAAACAAGATCAGAGTAATAGATATAACTGGCTGGCAGAAAATAAAACCCTGCCCACCACAGCTGAAACTAATTAAAACCCTGTCCACCACAGCTGAAACTAATTAAACATGTACTTTTAACATGTCTGATATAAGAAAGTTTACAGTAAGGAATTACAGTACTCAGTTGGAAAGAACAAAAACTGGATGATGTAATCATTTCCTTTCGTGCACTGATTAGGCAAGATTTATATTCAGATCCTGATCTGATCTCCAATTATATGCTTTTAGAACTTAAATCTGAGCTGATCAACATTACAGCTAAAACACAATATATGTTTATATTTAAAATATCTCCCAAATAAGAGGACTATTATTTTGGATCAAATCACTGTTTCAATTAACTAGAGTTATATTAATTGGTTTGAAAACAAAATTTTCTTGAAGCACAACAAGAGAGATAATATTTCTAGGACAGGCAGACACATAACCAAACCAAAACAAAACAAAACCCAGAGTAAAGATACATCAACTTATTGTTTGTCTAATATATCCAACTGTCAGTGCCTTTGTCAAGTAGCAGAACAAAAACATAATAATTTCCCACCTTAAAAGCAATCTCTAGATAGAGAACTGTCTAGGAATTAATCATTTTTGTCAGTTACCATAAGGAGGTTTCACAACAATCTGACTTGCACGACACTATTCTTTCGATAGGACATGCCAGAACAAAAGACCAAGAAAAAGGTTTGCAAAGAGAAATGTTTATAACAATTGGAAATGGTGTCATCTTCTTCCTAGCATAACATACTTATAACCAGGTGTAAATCAAAACATTAAAGGTCAAAGGAAAGGTTGCTGTATCTCTAGTTTTTCTAAATGAAGAGTTGCATTCTGCATCTCTGCAGATATGGGCTTTCCCGGCAATTGGCAGGTGAAAATTATGCAGACACATGCCTCAATTTTATTATATGGTTTGGGCTTTGGAATGAAGAAATGAAGCAGGATCAAGGAAATTGCCATAGATAAGGGACCTGATCTAAAATTCTTTGTCCAAATTTCAGTTCAGTCATAATTCTACAATGAAACACAAGATGTTTATAAGCAAAACCCAAAAGTCAATGATGCACCTAATATCATGTCTAAGCCATTGACCCTCCTTGTGTCCACCAGAAAACTAAGCTATTTATTATATGTAAAAGTTCCCAGGTTCTGTCCTCACCATCTTGGGTTAGAGCTAGGAAAATCTCTGAATTTTGGAGAGTCAAAGGGAGGAACAGTTTTGAATTAGATAGCATTTTTGCCATATCAGAGAAACAGTCAAAATCACTGACCACCTTTTTCTTTTTTATGATAGCCCAAACTAGGGTAATATGCAATGTTTTGGATTCAGTTTGCAAGGAATTTTCAGAGGATGTGAGAAATGGGAGAGAGCTTTTGAGAAAATATTTTACTTTAGCTACACAACCCCAACTATCTCTAATCCCCCCCCTTCCTATCCCTCAGCTCTAGTGTGGGAACACTGAAGCTCCTAAATGGCTTCAATCAGGTCAGCTTCAGGGTTGACAGCAGTTGTAATATGTGTCTGTGTAGGGGCAGGGCTTGTGTAGTATATCTTTCATTCCAGTTGAAGAAGAAAAAAAAAAAATGACAAAGCTAAAATTTCAGCTCCTGAGCTATTTCTGCAATATTTGCTAGAGACATTTGGTCACAGTCGGGATCAAGAGAATTATATCTGCAGCGAAGCTCTATGTGTAACTAGGATGAAATATTGATGAGATCTGAAGTGGCAAAGATGATATTTCTTTTGTAAATTTAGCAGTTTTTATTGAATTGCTAATAAAATACCGACCTAGGAAAAAGGACAGTAGGAACTCTCCGCGTGATCCCAAGTCTCTATAATTAAACCCAAATAAATTGCAGAAAATTATTATAAAAGAAGCAGCAGGGTAAGATTCGGGAATGGCATTTAATGAGCCCTGAGTGGTATTGTCTGGATAAGGGCTCAATGAGGTGAAGCAGAGTAGCTTCTGACAGAGTAAATGGTGGCCCAAGACTGTGTGACTGCTATGTATACTTTTTCTTTCTTAATAATGCATGTCCTCCGCTAGGTTTGGTGTGGATTTTATGGGAGGCTTGGAAATGATGGGCACAGTGAAGCCAATGCTATCATTAGTGTTATGAGATTGTACTTTGACCCCAATCTTCATAGGCTTCCAAACAGACAGGGAAGAAGAACAAAATATCCCCACTACAATAGGTAAGGTAAGAAAGAAGCAGTCATCAGAAGAGCAAGGCCAGAAAATGAACAGTGACTTTCTTACAGGTCTAAATCTTGGAATATTCTTAGGAATCTTGAATTTTAGTGGCACTTGTGAACCAGCAGGTTGTACATGGGGGGGGGGAGGGGGGGCATGGGAAAAGGCAAGCAGGGGCTAGTGATAAACATATGTTGCATGATGCAAAAGCCACACTTACATATTTATATTGGACCCTGGAAAGTAAGTATGTAAGGATGGATTTGGTGTTATGAGTACGTCATTTTGATTCAACCCCAATTTGCTCCAGATGCCCATGGGACCAAAGATTCATGATGACCATCAATAATCTCAATGAACAGAATAGAATGAATGAGCTGGAAGGGACGCTGGAGGCCTTCTAGTCCTCTTCTTAAAAACATCCAGTACTGGAAGCATCCATGATCTTTGGAGGCAAGCTACTCCACTGGTTAATTGTTCACACCATTAGGAAGTTTCTTTTTAATTCCAGGTTGCTTCTCTCTTTGATTAGTTTCCAACCATTGTTTCTTGTCCTGCCCTTTGGTGCTTTGGAGAATAATTTGACCCCCTCTTTTTTGTGGCAGCCATTCAAATACTGAAATACTGCTACCATGTCACTCCTAATTCTTCTTTTCTTTAGACTAGCCAAACGCAAATCCTGTAGCATTCTTCATATGTTTTAGTCTCCAGGTCTTTGACCATCTTAGCTGCTCTTCTCTGAACTTTTTCCAATGAATGTAGCAAAAGCACAATCACCACAAAGGGAAAAATAACATGGGTAGTTTTGATTTGATGGTCATTTTACCTTCAATAGTTAAAAGACTGAAGCTGGGATGTGGGTCTCTGATAAGGTTTTATCAATCCTTTCCTAAAAGCCACACATAAATAGAATAGAATAGAATTTTTTATTGGCCAATGTGTGGTTGGACACACAAGGAATTTGTCTTGGTGCAAATACTCTCAGTATACATAAAAGAAAAGATACATTCATCAACAATAAAATAAACCAACACAGTTGTTATGTACACTAAGAAAGACGCACACCATAATTGCACCAAAAATGCAAAAAAAAAATTCTGTCTTTATTTATGGATAATTTATGTCTTTATGGATAATTCTGTATGTATTTATTTAAATGATAGCCATTAACAGAACTATCAGGCAGGCCAAGTCAAGTCTGCATTAACACAGGGATAGTATCAAGATCACATGGATGTTAGTACTGCTTTATGCATCAAGTTTCGGTCACCAAGATACAAAAAAGACATTGAGATTCTAGTAAGAGAGCAGAGAAGAGCAATAAAGGTGATTAGGGGGCTGGAAGCTAAAGTGTTTGATGAATGGTTGCGGGAACTAGTTATGTCTCATCTAATGAAGAGAAGAACTAGAGGTAACACGATTGCAGTCTTCCAATATTTGAGGGACTGCCATAAAGAGGGGGTCAATCTGTTCTCCACCTGAAGGAGGACAAGAAAGAATGTAGGAAACTTATCCAGGAGAGATCTAACCTAGAACTAAGAAGAAATTTTCTGACAGTGAGAACCAGTGGATCCGGATCTTGGCTCCAGAAGTTGTGACTGCTTCATCACTGAAAGTTTTTAAGAAGAGATTAGGCAGTCATTTATTTGGAAAAAGCATACGGTCTCCTGCTTAAGCAGGAGGGTTGGACTAGATGACCTCCAAGGTCCTTCTAACTCTGTAATGCTATATTCTGTAATAGGGGTTTCAGGAACCTTACTGTTGTAAGGTAGGATCTTGGTAACCTGTCTATGTCTCTTTCTTCCTGCTCTTATATCAAACAAAATGAAGGCATGGTCATTTTGAATTTCTTTATTCTGTGTCCTACAATCTCTGGAACTATATAATCTCTTCTCCAAATCCCTGCTTAATAGTTCATTCTTTCTTTCTCCTCTTAATAACTGTTTCTTGCTTTCCCCAAGGTCATCTCTAAATTTTCTAACAGCACTATTGTGAAAAGCATTGTTATTGTTATTATATGCATCTAACCTTCTGGAAGAAGAAAAGTTCTTTTTTTCTTCTTCTTTTTTTTAAGGAAAGAGGCATAGTGGTAGCATTATTCTATGCAAAATGCTTTTAATTAGTTTAGTGCATCCTTTTGCACAAAAATATCTGATGTGATTACATTACCCTGAGAACATAAAATTTCCTCCAGTATAAAGCTAAAACAAACAAACAAACCTAAGGAACATCATGATATCACCATGCCAAGGGCAAACAATTCCAAGGTGTCATTCCCAACATTTCCAATTGCAGTAGCCAATATTTTGCCTGTTTGCCTAACATCTCTGACAGAGTTCAGCAGGAGAATATCAGGCTGATATTCTGTCTAGGCACGGAAGTGCTGCTAAGTAATGGAAGTTAGAGCTATCAGGGAGTTTAGGTCTGAAAATGCAGCTACCACAAGGATGATGTTCTCTTTTGGTACAATACAATGTTCTATATGTGAATGAGAGCAGAAGAAAAATTCTTCCAGGCCAAAATAATATTGGGTGGGAAAAAGACATAGATTCCCATTCACTGACAGAGCTAAAGTAATATTTGACCCTGAAAAGGACAAGCATAGAACTTGGACTTATATAACACTCCATGGTGCTTTATAGCGTTCTCTGAGTGGTTTACAAAGGTCAGCATTTTGCACCTAACAATCTGGGTCCTCATTTTACTGGCCTCAGAAGGATGGAAGACTGAGTCAACCTTGAGTCAGTCAGGAATGAACTCTTGGCTGTGAGCAGAGTTAGCCTGCAACACTGCATTCAAATCCCTGTGCCACCATGACTCCTAGTAACCATCCTATTGCACCCCCTTTGCCCCCCCAAATGCAAGCATTTCAAGGTAAGTTAATAATTTAAATCTAGCCAGCCTTTCTAGTCTAGATTTAAAAGGAGGGGGAGACAGACATAAGGTAAAATAGATCGAGGGAAGAAAAATACTTCAAGGAGTGAAAATTCTGCTTGCAATGTCAACTATTTTAACCCCCAATAACTATTTTCAATTGGAATGTTTCATAGTTAAAAAATATTTTTTAAAAAATAGTTTGAGGTAACATCATTAAGGAAGAAGCTTAACAAATATCCAATGTGTAAACAAAATGTTTTAGTTGAATTGGCATCTGCTTTGAATCTATTTTTTTTTAGAATGGCCATCAAGCTTTCTTTCTAACCAAAAGGGTTTGGCATTTAAGGGTTTAAGGGAGACATTGCCATGCATACAAAGAGCAGGAGCAAGGCTTCTGTGAGAGGCTTGGGTATATTTTTTCAGCAGGGTGACTTGAGTTCTTTTCACTTGGTTAAAAAAAGTTAATTGATTGGATTTGCAAATTGAATAGGAGAGTCTCACAGCATCTGATTTTTGTTTTGCAAATCTTAGCTGTCAAAGGTCAGAATGGGGCAAGGCAGAAAAAGAAACATATGGCTACACCAACAGGTTCAACTTTTTCTTCTGCCCTAACTTAAGAGTTAATCAAAATTCATAGAATGTAACTCACGCTCTTCAGAGAATGATTCACACACAAGGATGGGGAAATATATTTGGCTTGCATTTTAATGCGAATCTACTAATATGTAAATTAGCAGATTGGATCATAGCATCTATGAAAATATGTATTTCACTTAAATTTTGTGAGAGGAAATTTGTATGTTGTGGTGGACTCCCATGGAAAGAATGAGACACAGAGGCTGGTGTACTCGGGATGGGAGTCTAGAGCAAATTCTAGTGCCCCTTTTATTGAGAAATTTGTACATAGTAAGCATTCACATTGTGGATTACAATAATTAGATATAGCACACAAAACTGTTTACAATTGTCTGAGCTGCTTAATTGTTTTTGGTGTTTGTTTTTAATTTCCTTGCTTATCTCAGTGACCCTTAGGCAGACATGTATGTATAAGGTCTTAGACTAATCATTACCCAATACTGAAGTCAAAGTTTATTCCCACATCTCCCCTGTTTTAGTTTTTTGATGATCGCGGATGCCTCGGTAGCTTTTCGCCATCTGCAACAACAGTTCTCCTTCCATAGGCTTCACCCGACACATTCCTAAAAGTCCAGGGAGACATTGGATACAACAGCATACACAAAGAGAAAGTATAAAAAGCAATATCACTCCCACAATTAGGTGACGAATCCATGAACCATCTGGCAACCAGGACCAAAGTGCAGACCACACGTCCAGTCCCTCGTCCTCCGATTGTAATGGATTCTCACTCAGGGTTTGTTCCATATGCTGTATAGTAGCTGTAATGTTTGGAGAATAATCAGAGATATACATGCAACAATGTGTATGAATCACAGCGCAAACTCCCCCTTGCGCAGCCAAAATAGTGTCCACCGCATATCTGGTTTGCAGGACAAAGTCAAGGATTTTTCCTTGCTCTTCTTCAAGCAGCTTTAGCATTTTAATGGTGTCTTTAAACATAGTAACTGTCCAATTGTTTAAACGATGCAAATCTCTATAGTTCATCATGACTCCTAAAGGAGGAATAACTTCCCTTGATATCTGTGTCCAGTAGTCATGATTCAAAACAGAGTTTACTTCCGTTGCGGAACGCGCATTGCTGATATGAGCAGTCCCCAAAGATTTTAAAATGACATGAGATGGGATTACTTTCCCAAAAGTGCAGACTCCTTTCCATCGTGCTGGCATGCGATCATAGGCCATCCGTCCACACAGCAACCATAGATTTGCTCCCAGGAGATGACCAACCGTATTTGGTTCAGCATAGATTAATCGTACAAAAGATTCCATTAACATAGCCAAATAAGTGGGCGGTGGTACGTATTTCCCATTTGCACATTTGGGCAGCTGGTTTTCTATCATGATGGGACAACATGTGGCAGGGATAATTGGACACCCATTTTCATTGATCAAAGATATGATATCAAATTTAGAAATATTATGTACAAAGTAAGTGAGATTTTTAGTTTTCATGTCATCCGGATAAACCCGACTTCCATTGCTAATAACAATTGTTTTGTTACAAAATGGATATGTTCCCAAGTAAGTCATATTCTCTACTGTCTCATTGTGAGTCCAGCAGATTCCCGCCACCTCTTGGATTCGGCTTCCAAGATGCAATGTATTTATGTTACTTTTAGTCCAACTGTTAGACCACATCCCTGAACAACCATAGCATTGTCCCTTATACCAGTCACTTTCGGCCAAAGGTACTGCAACCATTGGAAGCCCTGATGTTTTGTGAGTTGGCATGTGCATACATACCCAACAATCAGTTTTATAATGAAGGTTTGCTAGCTTCCCCATGTCCTGGATCAATGTGTTTCTTTTCCATTCCCCCAAATCCATCCCCTTGCCCCTTTGGCTGATGATAAGGATGCACACAGCGAGCAGGAACCCAAACAACTGTCCCCTCATCTTCAACAGCAGCGTATCCTCGGCCCCAAGTTATCAGAGGGTCAGGTCCTTTCCACGTTGGATCTGGTAGTCTCTTATACTGAACTTTTGGTCTTGGCGTACCTGCAGAAGGGGAGGAAGCAAAATGCCTACTGGCTGCCGTAGCAGCGGGAGATCCTGTCATGTTTAAAAAATTTAAAGTGTATAAGGTAATATTAAGAATGTTTTGTATGTAAGGCAAGCCATATCCATCCACTTCCCCCGTTTTTGTTTTTGTGTGAAGGAGTGCTTGTTTTAGTGTCTGATGAGCTCGTTCCACAATGGCCTGACCAGTGGAATTGTAGGGAATGCCAAATTTATGTATAATTGACCATCGATGACAAAATTCTGCAAAGGCGGTGCTAATATAAGCAGGGCCATTATCGGTTTTGATCTCCATTGGTGGCCCCACATGTGTGAAGGTACGGAGGCAATGGTTGACTACATGTTTTGTAGCCTCTCCTCATTGAGGTGTTGCCATAATAAATCCTGAATAGGTATCAACGGTGACATGCAGATGGTGCCATGGTTTGAAGGGAGGGTGTTGTGTGACATCCATCTGCCATAGTTGACAAGCAGATGTCCCCCAAGGATTTACTCCTTGAGGAAGAGCAGTGGATTGAGCACTGCAACTAGGACATTGTTGAATAATAGCTGCAGCTTCTGCAGCAGTGAGACCAAATTGTTTACAAAGAGCTTTGGCATTTTGATGAAAATAGCTATGTGAGTCCCATGGAGTAACAGGAGAAAGCGAGAGACAGGACATGGCCGAGGCCGCTGCGTCAGCCACGTCATTCCCTTCCTGCAGCTCCCCGGGAAGTGGCTGGTGACTGCGAAGGTGTGCAATATGTAGAGAATGTGTGTGAGAATGAAGACAGTTTTGCAGAGCTAGAAACAAACTCATAAGATTAGCATCAACAGATGGAGAAAGATAAGCAAATTCAATGTTAAGTATCAATTGATAAACGTAAAGAGAGTCCACAATAAGATTTAGCGGTTCTTGTGTAAATTCCTGTAAGGCCAAAATAGCAGCAGCTAATTCAGCCCTTTGTGCTGATTGCTGAGGAGGGGTAATTTTTGTTTTCCATACCCCTTCCTGTCTCCAATTCACAAGTGCCGTAGGTCTTACCACCGTCCGCATAAATGGTCACTCCTTCAACTGGCTGCTTAGCAATAACTGAATTAAAATTTACAGATACGTTTCGAAGCAACTGGAAACGAGGGTCACTGGGGGTGTGGCAAGAAATTTTCCCTGGCCAATTTTCAAGAGCAATTTGCAATTCAATGGATTGACTATACCAAGTTTCCCATAGAGTGAGGGAGATAGGTAAAAATAACTGAACTAGATCTATGCCATATAAATGCATACTGCGATTTCGGCCTTTGATGATTAACTCACTATAAAGCATAGCCATAGTAGAAACTGTTTTTCTGGGAGTATTCTGCAAATGCAACCATTCAATGATATAAACCTGAGCTTCATGTAATTGAAATAAAGCTGCAGTAGGCAAGGCTGGAGTTTGTAAAATTGCCAAAGCAAATGGAATATCAGGAATGCATCGATCAACCCAACGCTGCATTAAAGACGCATTAACATGTGTCAGTACCTTCCTTTGTTCTGCTGATAAGGTTATAGCAGAATCCGGTCTCGCAGAGCCCTTTAGGGCCAAGAACAAGGGCTGGAGTACTGCTGTAGTTAACCCCAGGTAGGGTCTAACCCAGTTAATTGTTCCTAGTATTTGTTGTAATTTTACTAGAGAAATCTTTTCCTCAATTTTGATTTCCGGAATGACCGGATGAGCATAGGTTGCAAGGACCTTATGCCCTAAGTAGGCATATGGCATTTGACTTTGAATTTTTTCTGGGGCAATATGAAGTCCAAATTGTAATAATACCTCTTTAAGGCAAGGTAACACTGCCTTAACTGTTCCCGGTGGGCTGGGAGCTGCAATTAAAATATCATCCATGTAGTGGTAAACCTTCCACCCAGGATGAGAGGTTCTGAATGGAACCAGAGCCATTCTAACATATGACTGGCACATTGTTGGACTGTTTAGCATTCCTGTGGCAAAACCTTCCATTGGTAACGAAAGCAAGGTGCATTGTTATTCAACTCAGGTACGGTAAAGGCAAATAATTTCTTGTTATCTGCATGCAAAGGAATAGAAAAGAAGCAATCCTGTAAATCTACTACAACTAGATCCCAATTACGTGGGATCAGGTTAGGGTTAGGCAAACCACATTGTAACGCTCCCATTGGTTGAAGGATGGAGTTAATGGTTCTCAGATCATGCAAAAATCTCCATTTTCCATTTTTCTTTTTAATAACAAATACAGGAGTGTTATATGGACTAGAAGTAGGCTCAATGTGTCCTAATTGTAGCTGCTCAGCTACCAATTGATGTAAAGCTGTAAGCTTTTCTTTTGGAAGTGGCCATTGGTCAATCCAGACTGGCTGAGAGGTTAACAATTGTAATTTTTCCATTATCCAATAACAATTTTTGTGCAAAATTGTGACAGCAAATCTCTACCCCACAAGTTTATATGTAGGGGCAACGCAAGAGGTTGAATCCTTGCAGTTTCACCAGTTTCTCTATGCAATGCCTTCAACCAATGTACACTACTTCTTGCAAACTGCATACCACCCACTCCACGAACAGCCGGAGAGTCCTCAAGCACCCATTCATTTGGCCATTCCTTTTGGTGTATCACAGAGACATCTGCTCCGGAATCTATAAGGCCAGAAAATGATTTTCCCTGAATTTCAATTGTCATTTTTGGTTGATCTGTAGTCAAATTTTTTGTCAGCTGTAGTCAAATTTTTTGTCAGCGCTAGCAATTCTGCAGCAACTGGAGAACTTGCCATTTCAGTTGACCCAAAACCACCAGTTCATGGGATCCCAATTAAAGGATTTATAGGGATGTATGGAAGCAATAATAATTGGGCAATAGAGTCAACGGCCATTAATGATGCAGGAATATCATTGTACAATTGTATCTTAATAACCCCTTTATAATCTTGATCAATAACTCCTGGAATAACAAAAAACCCTTTTTCTGATGCAGAAGACATGGGAAGTACTAATCCCACTGTTTTTTCTGGCAGTGGCCCATCAAATGAGTGTTCTCAATATACACTTGATTAGGAAAGGTCACATTAATTGAGTTCAACATTTTTAAACCCAAACCTGCACTCCCAGTAATTGCAGGCGATGCTTTTGTGACAGCCTTGGGAGTGGGGCTAGCTGCACGCCCCAAATTTAGTTTCCCGGATTTTGGTTCTGATTAGAGCGACATTGATTTTCCCAATGAAACCCTTTTTTGCATTTTGGACAGACTGATTTTGGACGGACGTCCTTAATTTTGTTTTTGTTAAATGCCATTCCCCCCCCAGGGGCACGGCACTGGGCTTTAAAATGGCCAGGCTTTCCACAATTAAAACAATTCCCTGTAGGTTTCATCCCTTTTTGCAATGCCATAGCCAAAGTCTCCATGTTGTAAGCCTGAGATCCCACCACTGCACATGCTTTTAACAGATCAGCCAGAGTAACCTCACCTCTAGCCACCAAGGGCTGCAAGATATGCTTGCAGTCAGCGTTTGCATTTTCAACTGCCAATTTCAGCAAAAGTTCTTTTGCAGCTTCCTCATTAGAGATTTGCCTGGTAATAGCCAATTGTAGCCTTTCCACAAAATCATTATAAGACTCAGATGCTGTTTGCTTAATTTGAGAAAAAGATCGTGCTGGGGACCATGCGGGACAATGCCCCAAGGACAGCTGCCATAACCACTGGAAATACGTGATCAGGCAAATTAGCAGCTTGATCTGCAGTGGATTCAAACAAGCCTGCCCCATAGATTTGATCTGGTGTATACAGCCCCCCCTGAATTCCTTCCCCTAGTGACAGCCTCCCTTTGGTATTCTGAGTCAAAGACCACATACTGAGTAGAGCTCAATATCATTCTCATTAAATCTTTCCAGTCCTAGGAATCATGCGTGAGGTAGCCAAACTTGTCAGAAGCCCCTTTGTAAAAGGACTTTGAATACCATAATCTTTTACTGCTTTTTTAATTTCCCTAAGAATTGCTAAAAGAATCGGAACCCATTCAGTCTGCAGATTGCCTTGAGCATCCACTTGCCTATTGACTGGAAACAAATTCATCTGGGTAATCTCATCAGACTCTAACTTCCCCTCATTGAAAGCCTGATGCATCATGGCTTGAACTTTTCCCATTTTTGATTGGATTTTATCATCCACTGGAGTAGGCGTTGTTGGAAATGATAAAGCACACTCCAGTTTTGGAGAAGGCGGGTGCAATACAATTCCTTTATAAGGAAGAGGTTCTACTAAAGTTTTTAAAAGAGGTTGTTGCTGGGTCTCTAAAGCAGTCATAACAATCTTCCAAAATATCAAAATTTCAGCTTTTGCCCGTGGCTCTTCATGAAGGATATTTTCAATTCTCCTCCATGTGTCTAACTTTAAAGAGCCTTTCTCTGGATACCAGGGATATTGCCGCCAGATCTCTTGCAGCAGCTCTCTCACATTATCTTTTGAAAGAACTATTTGCTCCCCCCCAGAGGGTTTAAAGATAAAGTAGTTTGTCCTGGCTAACTTTAGCAGCTCACTAACATGCCATTCCTGTGGTTGAGAGAGTTTTCCCCCCATGCTCCCTGAATAATCCTATTGTCCAGCAATAGTTAAGTACGTACTTTACCTATTCCAGGCGAGGAAACACGGAGGTCCGGACACGTACCACCTGCAGTGGATCACGTCGGGGTCACCACTTGTGGTGGACTCCCATGGAAAGAATGAGACACAGAGGCTGGTGTACTCAGGATGGGAGTCTAGAGAAAATTCTAGTGCCTCCTTTTATTGAGAAATTCGTACATAGTAAGCATTCACATTGTGGATTACAATAATTAGATATAGCACACAAAACTGTTTACAATTGTCTGAGCTGCTTAATTGTTTCTGGTGTTTGTTTTTAATTTCCTTGCTTATCTCAGTGACCCTTAGGCAGACATGTATGTATAAGGTCTTAGACTAATCATTACCCAATACTGAAGTCAAAGTTTATTCCCACAGTATGTATAATAGACAAGGTCCAGGAATAGTGGAGGTGATAGATGAGGTGGTGCCAGGTTACAGCAACATGAGGAAGAAGAAGTATGAGAAGCTGGGGAAATATCAGGGCTTGAAGAAGGAACAAGGGACAATGTATAAAATAAAAGCCAAAGTGGTACCAGAGATGGTAGGAGCACCTAGGACTTGGAAAGGGGATCCAACAGATCCCAACATGAGACAGAACTCTAGGAACAGATAGGTTTCTTCAAAGAATCCCCAAACTCCCAGATCTCTATGAAGGATTCTTTTTTTTTTAATAGTCATGCCAGCCACATGACCATGAAGACGTCTTCGGACAGTGCTGTCTCTTTGACTTTGAAACAGAGATGAGCACCACCCCCTAGATCAGGGAACGACTAGCACATTTCCTTTATGTATGTTAGGAAAATACTAATTCTTACAAAATAATACCTTAAAAAAGCAAAAAAACAAAGTTCAAAAATGCATATGGATTGCACAGATTTCCTTTATTTATTATTAAACTTACATGCCACCCATCTTGCCAGAGGCAACTCAGATTCAACTCACTTAAATTTGTTATGCACCCCCTCAGTCTATTACATTCTGGATTGCTTATAAAATCCAAAATAAATAAATAAAAATTAAATTAAATTAAAACAAAACACTTATAAACACGTATAAACAGACAGCCCAGACTAAAACAACCTGAACAATAAACAGTAAAAATATGGCAAACCTTGGACAAGCCATTAACCCCAGGCCTTGGACCAGGAATTAAGAGGGTGGGAACTGACTGTCTGTCTGTCTGTCTGACTGACTGACTGACTGACTCTCCCTCTCCCTCTCCCCCCCCCTCTCTCTCTCTGTGTGTGTGTGTGTGTGAGGGAATGATGTTCCAAAAGGTGGACATTGCAACAGAAAGATATACTTCCTTCGTTCGACAAGTTGGCAACATTTCAAGGGAACCCACTCTAATTAAACACACCAATCAAATGTTAGTATTGATATTAATGTAAAGAGTTAATTGTTTGTTTGATTTGCTTCCTACAATTGTTACCTTCTACTTGTAATATTTTTTCTTCTTCCAGTCAATTATAGGTCAGTTATATGCAATTGGAGACTGTCATCAATTTTCTTGGAATTTTTTTTTTCAGAAGTGGTTTGCCATTTCTTCTTTCCTAGGGCTGAAAGTGAGAGGTTGGCCCAAGATTGGCTAGTTGGCTTTGTGTCTAAGGCAAGACTAGAAGTCACAGTTTACTGGCTTCTAGATGGTGAGTTCACCACTATACTAAAATGGCTCTCTTATAATTACCTTTTCTTGTAATTACCAGCATCCGTTATTTTTTCCTTGTTAAGGATTTCATAAAAATCATAGATTCATAGGGTTGGGAAGGGACTTTGGAGATCTTTAACTTAATAGACTGCCTAAGACTGGAGTCTATTTATCTGCTACTGCAGTAGATTATTAGTATTCATCTACTGCCCACCTACCCCAAAACAAAATCAACACCAGCAACAAAAAACCCGTCAGCTTTCAAGATTTTCTCCCTTTGCTTTGCATCTTTCGGCTGTCATAAGTAACGGGGGGGGGGGGGAGGGGAGGAGAGGGAATGGTTATGGGAAGTGAGCTGGAGGTATTACAAACCAGAACTGTATAAACTGGGGGTGGTAGTAAATTCTTGCTTAGGTTTCTATCCTATGCTATGCGCAGCTGCAACCCTTTATCAAACTATGTCGAGGTCAACAGACAGAAGCCTCATCACCACCTGGAGATGCCCACATGATGATATACACAACTTTTAATTGGATGAGCCAATTGAACTATTGGGGGTGGGAACGTTGCCATGACTTTGTATGTGTGATTTATGCGCCCATTTTCTCAGATTCAGAATTCTTTTGTTGCTACCACTTGATTTCCAGTAAGAGATATCTTTTCTCTGATTAAAGGAGTCTAAGTATTTCTTTCTTGGATTTTGAATGGAGCACCGGCTGACAAAGCCCAATTTGCATAAGTCATAGAAGTTTGAAAAGATCCTTTATTTCAAGGGATTATGGAAGAAATTAGAAGCTTGTCATTTATAGAGAAGAAATTTCTTTGATCAGGAATTTATGGTTGCCATTTTAACATTTTTGACAACTCCACCCCCCCTCCCCCATATGCCATGGCAGCCCCAGATGGTGAGCAATTATGCCAAATAAATTATCAGAATTTTTTTCTTTGTTGGAAGGTGAAGTGGAAAGAGACTCATCCCATTAATATGGAATTCAGAGCTAGCAAGAAACAGCCAAGGAATTTCACACCAAGTCAAAAGAGTTTAGATATAATACAACTAATAAAAGTTACTCTAGAAACAGCCCTACTTATGTCAGAAATATATTTGGCTTTGGCCTTTGGAATTTAAACCTGCTGCCTGTTTCATTTTTCCTTATATGCAGTCTGACAAATTACGATTTTCATGAATGTTGAACAGAAGAATTACAGCATTGCTAGTGCAGCTCAACTGTCAAGGAAAAAAGAGAAAAAAAAATAGGAAAAAGGAAAGTAAGCTACCTACAATGAGGTAAATCCATTAGCAATTTAGCCTTTGACCTTTACAATGCTTCTCCACAAGTCCATATGTAAACTTATGCGGTGTCCTTTTAAATTTAATCAGATTTATTCTCTAGTTGCATTCACTCTCAAGTCTCTGAGTATGCAGGAATGGAGCTCAGAAATTAGAAACTTGGGTAGCAAGTTAATTTACCTCCTGCTGTATGACCCACGCTTCTCTGCTATTCAATGAAATTATTCAAGGGGATGGGCCAATTTTCTCTTCCGTTTTCCACTAACAAATGCCAAAGTAGGATTAGGAGGGCACATAATTTTCTTTCTTTTTTTTTAATTATGAAAGTTAGTAGTTGAAAGATTCCTCAAGCAAGCTGAGTAATAATGACAACATTAACAGGCCCAATACCAAAGGGAGAAATCTAGAAAGAGTGATAAGGGACTGATTTGAGACTATTCAGCTGTTTATGGCAAATAAAGCACCATTTTTATCAAATTAAAAAAAAAAGTTATAGACTTCCTTGCTTTGCTGTCTGTTTGCTGACTAGCTGGTGATTTTGCCTAATAGGTCTCAGAGAACCTCAGTACTCAGTACAGTATGTGATTTAGGCATCCTAGATGAAGGGTGAGGTTTTTGTAGGAAAAAATGAGATGGATTATGCAGTGATTTAAAGCTACAATGTGTACAACAAAACTGATAATTAGTATAACATTTAATTTGCTTGATTTCTACCATTAGACCTATTAGAATGAGGACTGCATAAGAAGAATTCTTGTATGTGGCCTCAGTTTGTTATAATAATAGCAGGTTCTTATTCTTATTATCTAGCATTTCTGAATTTGAAACCCTGGAAATGCATGCCCCCCTCCCCTCCATGCCCCCTCACACAAACATTCCCAAGCGAAGAATAAAAAAAAGTATGCCTAGAATATTTCCTGACCGTGTCTATATAAAACTGACAATATGCTATAAATCAACTTGATTTAAAGAGGTTTGGGCATTAGCAATACACTGGCAATTGTATCTAATCATACCAAGTTGTATTTAAGATCCCATTTTTTAATAGTATGACACTAAATATATAATGGCATACAAGCAAGTATAAGAGTAATATACAATATAGGAAGCATGATCAGCATCCTTAAAAATGCCCCCCTCCCAAACAACAATTTACCAGGGTCCTCTTGGGAAGATTCAGAGTGGAGAAAGCTCTAGAGATCACAGAACAAAAGATAAAGTAAGCTAACTAAATGCAATGTAACAACTCCAGTTGTTTAACCAAGTTGTTTTAATGTGTTTACCCAAATGCATTCCAACACCTCAAAAACTGGTTCTTCAAGAGATTAATCAGACAAAGATATATTTGAAAACATCAGCAGACAAATGATAATAGTACTTTTTTTTTCTTTTAGAAAACCTGCCTGGTTAAAAAACAACAGTATAACAGCACATATTTTTCCATTAAGTCATATTAATAGCCCATGATGTTGCTGCACATTCATCCATATCCATGACAGTTAGATTGATTTTTCAATTCATTCATTCTTCTTTCTCCTCATCTCAATAAGGACATATGGCGATAGAAACCAAGACACTAATGTTAGTATTCAAAAGTGATGTATCAAATCACCTATTGTGTTCATTTCATCCTACTCTGTGATATTTTCATGATTTTTCTGACTGGGACTCTGAATATGTCATTATTTTCCATGAGTAAGAAAAGAAATGGTATTTAGCTGTTTTAGATCACAACTCAGCTCTGAAAATATGACAATGCTTGAAGCTTTTTCATTAAAAAGAATAAGAGGAATGAAGCAACATGGTTAAAGAGTATAAAAGAAGGCATCTTGAATCAGTCAACAAAACAATTATTGGAAATTTAGAACAAAAAAAAGGAAGCATGTAAATTGTGGAATGTTTTGGTATAATATATAGTGATGGCCATCTAGGTAGCCTGATTTAAAGTAAATTACTGCACATGGATACATGGAAAATAATATTATGATTGGTTATGATTGTATATTAGAGCTGTGCATTGATTTAATACGAATCTTAATTCTCCTACACAACAGAGCAATTTGTAGTTGTTTTGAATCCAGTGACGATAAAAAAGTAGGGCTTAAGTTGCCCAGGCTAAGATGGATGCATATTCAATGGAATAGAAAGATACCATGTGCAAAAAAGGATCCATTGCTATTAAGGATATTGGGTTTTGTTTTGTACATGTTGATGTAGTCTCTTGGTAATGTGGGTAACGGATTCAGAGATCAAGAAGTTTATCTTCAAATAAATGTGATCCCTGTAATTGGTTTTTCACCTGTTGGGTGGGAGGCAAGATCAGAGGCACTGAGATTTTTTCCACTTTTATGGAGATTCCTTGGTGGTGGTTCTTCTAATTATTAACTTTTGACTTTAATCCATATTAATACAGTGAAATTTTTGCTGTATTAGAACATAAGTTAACAATTGCTTTTCTCTAAAATAAAGACTTCTTGCTCATGGAGATATTTATTTAGTTTTCTATTCAATGATTTGGCAGTGATTTGTCATTGTTTTCTTCTGGAATGTCTCTTCAGTTTTCCAGTTCGATGTAGAATACTGTATCTTTCTATGATCTCCCATCTATGTACAATCTACAGTTCACATTGCTATTGGCTTTTCTGAGTTTTAGTTTTTAAGTCTAGTTAAATGCTGCCATAATTCTATTTCCTTGCAATTATATACTTATGAGGGATGTTCTAGATCATGGCTGTCAAACGCCCAGCTCACAGGCTGGATGTTAGTGTTGTGGCTCGTTGGCAACTGGTGGAGCTGGCAGTGGAGTTGGACAGTAGTGAGGAAGTTGGGGAGGAAACCAGGCCATCCATGGAGGTGTGGGAAGGCTTGGATGAGGTCTCTGCATCAGAGGCAGAGATGGGTCCAGGACAGGCTGGCAGTCATCAGCTGCCTTCGGGCTCAGACAGCAGTGAGGCGAGGGAGCTTCTGGGACCTGTTCCCAGCCTGCACATGCACAGAGCTGCCAAAAAGAAGGAACAATTAAGAACTCAGGGTTGACATGGGAGTAAGGTCACAGGTAGACAATGAAGGGCCCCTCCTATCAGGATTAAAAGACAAGCAAAGGGGGAGGGAACTTTTGCAGGAAACAACTCACTTGTTCATTTGTTTGTTTGTTCCAGCCTTATGGAGATTTGTCTGCATAACCCAGCCCTTCCCTATCAGCATTGAGTTTGGAACTATTTACTGGGCATTGTTCCAGGATTAATAAAGGTCTGAGCTCATTAGTATACTTTGCAAGACTGTTTACCAAGCCTTTGGCTGACTGTGAGCGAAATAAATTCACATTAATGTGATAAAATAAGTTTTTGCCGAGACTCTGAATTGACTTAGTGCTTTTTGGGGAGACCTAGGACAGAACAGTTGGCCATGCCCATGTCCAGTTTAGGAGAACAAAGTCCCGATACGTCATGTGATGCTGCTGTGATGACGTGAGTTAAACATAACATGCTCTAGATTATTGATAATGTCAGATCAAATAATCCTATTTCGGACCCATTATGAGAAGACCTAGCTCCCTTGAGAAAGCACTAATGCTGGGAAAGATGGAAAGAAAAACAAATGATGAGAACAGTCAGCAGCAAAGTGAATGAAGTTGGTTATAGTAGCAATGACTGCAACAATGGAAGACCCGAAAGATTATATTAGAAAGAAATCGTCAGGCAGGAAATATACATTGTTATTAGGAGTTGAGAACAACTTGATGGCACGCAGTCAGTCAATCAATCAATCAATTTTTGCTCTAGCATTTCCTTTTCTAATACATGTTAATTTGGAACTATGAAGAAGCATTTTGGATCAGTGGTGGGATTCAATATTTTTTACCACTGGTTCTGTGGACATGGCTTGGTGGGCATGGCAGGGGAAGGATCCTGCAAAATCCCCATTCCCTCCCCACCTCACCCCACTAACCTGTTTTCCAGCTCAGTTCTCTTGTGCCGGACAACCAAAGAAGACCCAGTTGATCAGCTGGGACTCATTGGGAGGCAGAGAATAGATGGAGCTGGCGGGGCCAGTCAGAGGTGGGATTTGCTGGTTCTCCCATCTACTCAAAAATTCCACTACTGGTTCTCCAGAACTGGTCAGAACGTGCTGAATACCACCTCTGGTTTGGATGGAAGTTTTTATTTTTAAAAAATCCTATGAAATAAGCTCCCGTCCCCCCCCCTTTCACACACACCTTCAGCAATTATAAACAAATCCTGGAAAATGCAACGTGAATATTTTGAAGATGGTTATGACAATCTAAAACCTTTTAATATCAATAGCAGAGTGTCCTAAAGTAATTAACTGTGTGTATGGCTATATGTGTGGATTTTTTAAAAAGCTAATTAATATTATCATGGCATTTGTTTAAAACATTCCTTCTCTAGAAGCTCTTTAATTACAATATGCTTTTTATGTTGGCTGAGTTCATTTATATAGGGAATATGATAATTAATTATCACAATTAAGGCACCTGAATATATCATGCCAAGAATTTCTTGGAACTTGATCCATGTCATTGTCTTATCTATGACAGTTTGGTCCTCCATCAGATGTTATCATCCAGCTTCCTAATCATTAGGAAGTGCTTTGCTAATTAGCACAAGACATTCATTATGCATCTGAATCAAGCTCTATTATCTTGAACAGTAAAATACTTCAAACTTTACAGTAATGGGGCATAAATATGTTATATGGCTCATACACATTTCATAAATCTCAGCATTACTATTTATTTCCTTCTCTCATTTTATCCACGATGGCCACATGATTAGTACACCACTTTCAGGTCACTTAATTGCTTTCCTCTTTCCTGTTTAACAATTTAATTAGACAACACAGGTGGAAACATTTGTCTGAGGTTCTTATAGTTATACCTGAACAGTATTAATGGGAAACTATTAGGGCTGTAGGCTAGACTGGGAGTTGAAGAACATTCTGGAATAAGGTGGTGGCAAACCACTTTTGAATTTATCCAAAGAAAGCTAGTCAGATGACTCCATGAAGTCATAAGGAGTTGAGTTTAATTTGAAAAAAAAAAAGTCTTCAGCTTTAGATGATAGACCTGAAAATACAACCTAATTCTTTCTTACCCACAGATTCACCTACACATATGTATGTGATAGACCTTAGCATTATTTTTCTTTTTACCTCAGCTCATAGGAATAAAATGTAAAGGAAGCAATGTGGTGGCAGAAGTTGGTTTAAGATGGAATTTGGCCCTTAGCTTGTTTTGCCAAAAAGTGTGTTTTTCTTCAGTAAATAGATCAGTTTTATCTGTGACCAGCCAATAGGTGAAATGTTTACTAATCTGTGGCTATTTGTCATGTACAAATGAGGCATGTGCAAATCAAGGAAGGAAGACAAGGATCAAAAACTGCAGAAATGTGACAGCTGTCAGTTTGGCTTTTTTGCCAGGAATTTCTTGTTGTTTCTCATAGTTCCACAACTCCATTTCTAAAACTGAAATACGAAGCCAAAATAACCTCTCCCTTCTTGTGCATCTTCTTTGTACTTTTTAAGTTCCATTTTCAGTTCTTCTAAAAGTGGAGCCATTTTAAACAACCACCCAATTGATTTTAATCATTCAAAACAATAACCAAGAATCCAGAAATCATCAAGTAATCCAGATAGTCCCGAGTTATATCTTCTTATTTCTTTTTCGACTTTCTCTTCCTGCGGTTTCTGTTGCAATATTTCAGTTAGAATGTATCTTTTGGAAGTCTTGTTGAGATTTTGCTGTAAGTTCTTTTTAAATTCCAGGCAGTCTCCTCCCTTTCAGATCCTGCCCTTTTATTCTTTCTCTCTCCTTTCCTGTTTTCAAAAGCTTTTAAATATCCAGAAATCTTTATTATCCCTTTGACTTTTTATTTTCAGCATTAAATGCCTATTGATGTCAAAGTGGATTTTTTTCCAATTTCTTGCACAAGTCTCTTAGCTGTCAGTATAGGAAAAGGAGAAAACCAAATCTTTTCCCTTTTCTCTCTCCTTCGCAGCTTAAAAATCTTCTTAGGGAACAATGTTATTGTTTTTTAACAGTTTCAATTCCAGGGTACCTTATTTGTTGCTTTTGCTGTTTGACCCAGTCAACCAAAACTTTCTCTTCTTATCTTCCTCCTGCACATTCTTTTCTGGTTGAGTTCTTCTTTGTGGTGGCCATTTCTGACCACCGCTGCAACCGGCTTTGGGAAAGGGAGTAATGGCCAGCTGGGGAGGAGAGATGCGGCTCTCCTCAACCCTGCTGGCAGTCTCCCCGCTCTTCACCACCTCTATGGGGTGGCTTAGCCCCAAAACTAGCTGGCTCGGGGTGCTCCAGTGGTGAGCACGGATCGAAGCCTCGCAGAGATGAGGTTTCGGTCTGTCGATGAAGAAGCTAAAACCGGAAGTCCAATCTGAAAGGTTTTCTGACCTTAAATTTTAGTTCTGCTGTTTTATTTTTAAGCCTGTTTTAAGGGGTAAAATTAAGTGGTTGCAAAGCTTAGAAAATTCAGTTTGCTCTTTAATACCAGAAATTTTGACTTTACCCATGTTCAGTAGCTCTGGAGAATGCAGAAATGATGCTGTCATATGCCATGCTACTGTATCCCAGCATTATTCTGGAAAAGGAAGTAAATGGCAAAGGGGTTTGTACAATTCACCTTTAAATTTTATCCAAACAAAGCTGAACAGTTACAGGATAGAAAAGAAAACCTAGTTGTTTGCAAGATTGTCATCTCCTCCTCCTCTTTCTAGATATTAACTTTATAATTAAATATATAGTTGTTATTGTCAATTCTTATCTGGATGTCACACTTTTAATTATTAAACAAGAGAAAGTTATTTGTTGATTACATCCTGATTACAGTTAAATAATTATTAGATAAATAATCCTACTCCTGAATAGTAACTGCAAAGTCTGTGAATGATGCAAAAGAGATATTTTCAATTCTCCTCTCCAGTTTTGCACATTTTAATTCTCATAATCCCCAAGACTGCATGATTATTGCTCAGAATTCTGGGAGATGATGCCTTCTCATACAAGAACCAATGAGAACCTTATATAACTTAGATACGTATTTGTAAGAGTATCCCAATCAAGTAGGGCTCTTGTGGACACTTACAACATAAGTGTCATAAATTCTTTTTCAACTTATGAAACATTCATATTCAAACATTCCTAACACAGGATATTGGGCATTATCATGAACAGGACTGAAAGGATAATATTTCAACTTGATAAACTCCTACGTGCATGTTTTGAATAGATACTTACCCCTGAGGAATGCGTTGATTCGTAGCACTTTGAAAAACAGTTCTGGCCTGAGCATCCTTCAAAATTCTAGTGAAATTCTGGATCCTGTCTTTAGAGAAACAGAGACATTTTGCATAATAATGGGGAATAAAAAGAAAGTCTGCCACCCCAAAAGTTAATTTGCATAAAGTGACTCAAGCATTATTCTAATAACACATGGATAATTAACTCATCAAGCAGTTATTTACTTAATGCAAAACATAATATGAATAAAATCAGTGCAAATTAATATAATTTGAAATGGAAAGGAACTAAGAATACATTGCATTCACTTTGCAATTCTTTTATGAGCTCAGGGCTGGATAAATAAACACTAGCATTTTATTATTTCTAAGGACGTTCAAACATTCTATGTTATTTCTATGGAAATTTTCAATTTACATAAAATTTATATCAAACTACTTGGAGTATTTACTTAACAAAGTAAAAGAATGCAATTTTTTTTTCATAGGAAGTTACAAACTGGCACCTAAGATGACTAATATAAATTCTGTCTGACAGCACTAATGCTTTATTTTGTTGAGAATTGGAAATGTAGCAGTTCATCCAAGCCAAACTTGGAAACAAACTCTAAGAATTCAAAAATCCAAATAAAAAATATAAAGATGGCTTCCAAGATAGATGGCGTTAAGAAAATGATTTTTTGGAAGAATAAAATATCACTGGTTTTTCTAACTGTGAAGGCTATACTTGAGAAAGACTCTACAATTCATTAGGGTAGGGGTCTCCAATCTTGGCAACTTTAAGGCTTGTGGACTTCAACTCCCAGAGTTCCTCAGTCAGCTTTGCTGCTGAGGAACTCTGGGAGTTGAAGTCCACAAGCCTTAAAGTTGCCAAGGTTGGAGACTCCTGCATTAGGGAACATGAGCAATATGATGGACATATTATTCCCTGGGCTTCTCATGTGAATTTAGTTGAACATTTTAGCTGAACACATAGGTTTGTCAATTTAGTTGAACACATAGATTCGCCACCACAGAAATAGCCTATCTAGTCGATTATTGGCAAACCTATGGCATACATGCCAGAAGTGGCACCCAGAGCCTTTAATGCTGGCATGTGAGCCCTCGCCCAGAGAAGGTCTACTGCCTGCCCACCAGCTGATTGTCGGGTATCTGGTGCGCATGCATGGGGGGCATGGCGGCATGTGGAAGACACGCACGCATACACAGGGGGCTTTCACACGAGGACAAGCATGTACACAATTATTGGCATGAGAGCCCAAAAAGGTTAGCCACCATCGGGCTATTTCATCTAATAGAATGCAGGTTTTTTTGTTCCCATCCTATAGTATCCATAGATCAGCATTTCATGGATGTGAAGATAAATTGTCTTACCTTTCCTTGTTCATATTGATCCTATCCATCTCAAAGCATCCCAAAACCATTCTTCAGATCAGTTAAAATATTCTTTCACTTCACCTGGTTAGGACTGGCTCCAAAACTATACTTTATCCCACGGTTGCATTATGATAAAAAAAAAAAGAGAAAGAGGACTTGACTAATTGTGATCATAAATCCATATTAAATCAGTGGACAGATCCAGTGGTGGGATTCAACTTTTTTTACTACTGGTTCTGTGGGTGTGGTTTGGTGGCGTGGCAGGGGAAGGATATTGTAAAATCTCCAGTCAGAGGTGGTATTTGCCAGTTCTCCAAACTACTCAAAATTTCTGCTATCGATTCTCCAGAACTGGTCAGAACCTGCTGAATACCACCTCTGGACAGATCCAAATCCAGCCAAAAAATCAAGTACCTAAAATATCCAATATATGAAAAGAATTGGGTGAAATGATCGTTTAAAGTGCAGCTAGGAATTAATAGGATGAAGCAGCATAGGACTGAAGGTCCTACAGTGCAGAAGATTACAAACATTTTCTGCAGTAAGTGGTGAAACTTCTATTGTGTGAACTCCTTGGTGCTCTCTGAGCTTGACTGCTCTCTTGCAGACATTTCATTACCCAGCTAGGTAACATCTTCAGTGCTATGTATATTTCAGTATTGCTGCTAACTGTATCCACCCTTCCTGTTCCCCAGACTCAGCTAATACTCAATCACTTTTCTCTTTGTGTTGATTCTTGACTAGGCCATTCCTGAGGCTACCCAGCTTTGCTTTGCAATATTTCCTTATCCCTCAGCTTGCTGTTTTTCCACTTGGTGGCAGCAGCATTCATGATGATTCTGTACTGAAGTGTGGCTCAAGAGTGACAGAATGCATACAGAAGAAAAAGTGAAGGTCCAGTTCAATTCCTGCTAGCTAAATTGGTGTAATTGGATTGATGGAAAGGGACAGATCCTTCTTACTGGAGTTGATTGCTTTCAGAAGCCCTTTATAAAATCTAGGACCACATTAAATTGGATAAAGTTGTCCATAGCCCAAGCGGAGCAGACCGTTCATCTCTGGTACAGCTGCATTTCCTCAAATACAGCAAGGCTTCACTCTAATAAGTATTGTCTTATTTATGCTATTATTGTACAAGCCCTTTTAAGATGTAATTCCACCATTTTGGTTCATACTTTTACTAGCTTGAGGAGTTTTTCCACAGTCTCCATTCCAGGACTAATTACCTTGTGTGTCCAACTGCAATAATTATCCACTGGCAGCTGCTTTGGTTCTCTACAGAAATAAGTTGATGGGCTCAGCTCATTTGTGACATATCCTTTCCTCCTTCTCTGTCACAAATGACAACCTTCTTTTGTCGAACTTGGCAGACAGAATGCTAGCAGTTGAAAATCAGTATGGCCTAACAATCTATCAATCAGTTTTGGAAGCCTAGCTACAATTGCTTCTGCAAGGACATGCCACTATTATTGTCCTGTGAAAGCTATGCAACTTCCAGTTTCAGACAGACTGTTGGAAAAAGCTTATTTAAAGTTGAAGAGTATTTGTTTATTTGTGTCTGTCTGTGTTTGTGAAAGTGGACGTTAAAAGCACGAGATGGGCCATGAGCTATTGAAATCTGCAGGTTAGTTAGGAAAGAGTCTTTGGCTCATTTTTAATCCATTTTTACCTTTGGCTCATTTTTAATCCATAGATTATATTAGTTTTGGAGTATGCAGAATCTATCAGATCAAGTAACTGTTGCCACTGGTCAAAGAAATTGAAACACTGTAGAGTAAATCACCTTTTGCTAAATTTGTAGGGGTGTTCTGACTTGAAAACAAATGTAAATTTAAGAGGAAGCTATGGAAGGAGAAACCAGGCAATTTCTTCACTGATTTTTACTTCTGTGGTTTTGAATATAAGTTATCCAAGCTATAAACAGAAGATTTTTCACAGATTGGTAAAAACTAGGAAGTCTCAGTTTTTAGTTTCCTTTCTTTTTAGTTAAGAATTCCAGTTTCCCATTCATCCTTGAAATTCTTTTGGACAAGTGAAATCCTCGGTGTTCTCTCAGGTTTTTTGTTTGCTTGAAGATGTTTCATTAACCTACTATTATTTAGTAGCACCATCATCAATGCTAGTGAGTTTCTTGCCTATTTATATAGTTGTTTGCCCTGCCAGTGTTGGTGGGGGTGGTGGTTTTTCTCTTGCTAATTCCCACATTATGGTATTGTTTTTTACTTGTTTGTCTGGTTTTTATCCTTGTTTATCTGGATAGTGGTTTCTCGAGAAGATATGTCCTGGTCTTTTTATTTTCTTTTGAGTCTGTCCTTCTATTATGAAATTAAGGAATTTTCACTTAATCTCATTGATTGCTACTTGGTGTTTAAAGGTGGCTATGTCTGCTCTTTTCCAAGTAACTTTCTTTCACTAACTTATTCAAAAATGATTATGTGCTTATAATGAAGAGGATATAATTTGAATAAGGTTGCAAATAGAAGCTAATAAAAGCAATAAGATAAAGTCTAACAATGTTCCTTTCTTCTTTTAAAGAGATTAGAGTTACTTGCCTTGTTAAATATGCTGCATATGAAAGAAGTTTTGAATTCTCTAAAAAGGAATAAAATATTCTTTGCACATTTGAAAAATGTTATGTTAATGAGATCTGATCTAGTTTTTCCAAAGTGTATATATTTATGACAAAAACAAAAGAAACCTTTTGGATCATCTCACTTCTGCTATCAGTGAGAGATTTCCTCAATAAATCAATTTATTAGCTATTTGAATCAACAAAGTATTACCCTGAGTGTAGTGTTTGTCCAATTTCAGTTTGTGTTGAAATAATACTGAGTTTAAATGTTTAATGTAATATTTCTATGTATTTATATACTACATGCACAATTTGAAGCCAGTTGGTTATAAGAGTGGAATATTAGTTAAATAGTTAACCAGATTATAATGATTCCACCAAATGATCTTCCAGAACAACTTTGACCATTTGAAGATGTGTGGGCAAGGCAAGGCAAGGACAAGGGCAAGGCCACGGCCACAAAGCAGGGCAAGACCACAGTTGAACAGACACAATCCAAAGTTCAAGGCAAGGAAATGAACACATTGTTTCACTCCCCTTGCTGAGCTAAATTAATGCTTCCTGGTGCAGCTCATCAAGAAGGATGAGGCTACCTCCTCACAAGTAACTTAGCCAAGCCTTCTTTGTGCCTGCCTCCTCTCAGCCCCAACATACTCTTGGATCTGGGGAAGTTGTTCTTTGTCTCCACTGTCCAGCTGCAGCTATGTACCCTCTCCACTCAAGGCCTCCGGGCTTCCCAGTTGCAGTGGAGCCTCTCCTGTCTCTATCTCAGCTGGCTGCTTACCTGGTTTCACCCCTATGCTTGACTCCAGGCTTGTAGCCCTTGGCTGCCAACTCATCCTTCTCTAAAATGCCATCTGGAGAGGTGTCTAGGGATGCGTCTTGGGGAGTCATCACAGCTACATTATAAGTTTTCCAGGGCTGCATGCAGCTTGTGAACTGCAAGTTGGACATGCCTGTTCTAGAATGACAAGCAGGAGTCTAGCTATTCTAGAGAGTCTTAATTACATTTGTGTTTCTCTGGTCACCCTTAGGTGTTAAATACATCTAATTTTTAAACATAAAAATGTGATATTTAGCAAGTCAGCTGACTCTCATGATTACTTGTATCCCTTCACATGGGTAGAAAATAATTAGGTATAACAGAACATTTTTTTTCCTACATAGTTTAGAATCATGTATAACTCAGTGGTGATCCATGAAAAGTAGCCAATTAGAATTTATCTCAGAATGTAACAATGCAATTCTGTTTATACTACTATCTATTGTACTAATAGCATTCCAGAGAATATTACAGAGAAAAATGTTATCTGTAGGCCTCTAGTTCAATTCTTTTGTAAAACCTATTGCATTTTAATTAGATTTTTTTTCAATTTTGTATTGCTTTAAAAGTAGAACATTGTATGCCTTTGTGCTCACACATACACACAATTTATGTTGTCTTATTTGCACATCTTAATTTTTCCTAGCACCTTCTTCTTTCCAATGTGATGACTTGCAAGGAATGAAGTTAAGTATTTATAATAATCTAATAAAACATTCCATGGATATTTATGAGGTTCTATCTTAGCATACTGCATAATTTTATTAATCAGAATCAAGATAGTTGCCTATGTGTGCTCCAAGATGCAGTTGCAAATCTACTGTCTTTGTTATTAAACTATTATAGTTATTTACCAAGTATTTTTGCAACACAGATAGAATTCCAACTCTCCAAATAATTCTAGAGTTTGTGGTGGCTTGCAACTTTATCAGCCAATGGGATTTTTAGTTTTGCTGACCAACTAAAGTCAGTGTTTGCCTTTCAATGAGGAATAATTCTCTACTTAGATGAAACTATATTGTTTTATAACTTCCTAACTTTTCTGTGCCCCCAAACAATAACATCAATAAACAGACTGAAGAGTAAGGAAAAATACCAGACACATATATTTCAATGCCACTGATTCAGTTGAACTTGAAACTTTTATTGTTTCTTAATGTGCTTCTTTGACTTGTAATCTGCAGAAAAGGCCATTCTCTGTTTGCCATTCAACCTAACCTCTAACATCAAGAACAAACACACATATGGTTACATTTTGGCATTTTTTTTGGAATGGATTCTGAGGCTCATGTGTTCCCAATTTCATCAAAATCTTCAATACAGTAATAGATCAAATTATACTGATTTGCACATGTCTAGTCATAAAGACCTTTGGGAAATGAAATGTCACATTCATCCCCTAGATGTGAACTTTTATACTCAGTTTTTGATCAAAAGATCTTCAAGAACATGACACAAAAAAGTATATTGGATGTACTATGGTTGAGTGATGCTTTGATTTGATTGAAAGGGTAATCAATCAAATTACCCCATTGAATTAAATCATCAAGCTGATTTGATTAGGGAAATCAAATTAGGCACCTTTACATTGGTTTGTAGGTTTCATGGATTTATGGGCATGCACACATTGTCATCTGCCACCGGATTTTTGATGGCTTTTAGAATCAAATAACAAAAATAAAATCTAATTGATTCAACTAATCATGAAATTTAATAAGAAACTGGAAAATGTGAACTCTTAGAACAAAATAATTATAGTATTTTTTTAAAAAGAACTATATACATAGAAAATCTAGCTTTCTTGAGTTCTCTGGCTTTTGGATGAAATGATAATATGTTTTGCTTCCATTATGCTGGTGAAGGATTCAAGAAATGTGGAATTTTAAAAATCATAGTGTTTTTAAAAAAACAATGACAAACATCTATAAAATATTAGGATTCTTCAATAGGTTGATAGCTGAATATGATTATTGTGATTGTTATTATAATTTTAAAAGTTGAGGGACAAGAAGTATTTGCTAATGTCTTCATCCTAGGATTTTTGGAGGATCTTGGTTCATGATAAGATACACAGTGCAAGTTTGCAGGTTTAACCTATCTTTTCACTACAACAGCTTGTTCAGGCATCAGATGCATTCTTTTGCCCTTATTTCAGTGTTTTTTTTTAAATCAATGTTGTTGTTTTAGTCAACTTGGTATGAAAACTATAAGCTTGTTCTCTCTTGAAAGCTTGCCATGTCTTCTAGAACCCTACACTTTGGTTCAGACAGATGTCTGATTCAAATAGATATTTTTCTATTGTTGAGCATCAGCATGTGTCACATAGCTATCACTTTTCATTGAAATGGTCCTCTTCATTAGTCTGGAAATTAAATTAAGACAGTGGTAGAAAGCCTATCACTCCAGGCCAAATACTTCCAAGAACATTTTTGTGCTGGCTCCTTTTACTGCACCATTATATTTTATTTTGTCTCTAGTATGAGTTGGAAAACAAACAATAATTATAATGTCACCCTAATTGGTGGTGCTTTAAAAAAATTCCCATCTATCAATCTGCCCATCCTTGAACTTGAGTATCTATGGTCTATTTTTATTGAAGCTTTTCCTATTTGTGTACTCTACCATGCATCATTGAGGCATTAGGAAGCTAACATTAAGAGAGGGCAGGAGATGGCTAAAGAGCGGGGGATTTATGTCATCTAATTAGAATATAGTGCTTGCATAGATAAATCCTGCATAATCATTCCATTAATCATTTTTTGCCACGGCAGAAGAATTTGCCACTCGAGTGTGAAAGCATATCAGAAAAGCTGCAGATACGATCAGTGTAGCTTCACAGACTGACACAGATTAAAATCCTGCATGTCATGTTAGAACCATCCGCTTGTAACCTTCGATAAGTGACAGCAGCTGATCTATCACAGCTTCTGCCAATTTCTTTTTCCTCAGCCAGAATGCTGTCCTCCGTCCATCCCAACCCCTCCCCCCCTGAAACTAATATTGTAGCATTTGGTCAATAGCTTCGGGGAATCTCATGATGGAGTGTTTCTCAAAGAAGATGACGGGCCTTGGGAATGAATGAATGTTGATGTTCGTACAGCATTACAGCAACGTTCAAAGTTGTCATGGTTTCCACAAAAAGCAATAAAAGCTTTCTTTCTATCCTATGTGTGCGCACATACAAAAAACACTTAGTATCGAGAGCACTGAAGGCTCACTTTTGATATCCCGAATTACTCTATGTTTTACTACCTCAGAAACTCTGATGAAATTAATTACTAATTCAGATGGGATTTTTGTCATATAACATTCATTGCTTTACACATAGCTTGGTAAAAGAGACACACCTGGGCAAAACAATTAAAAGGAGCCATTTGGAATCAAAACAAACCCTACAGCTATTAAAATGATAAAGTACCAATGGTATAGCAGATTAAAATAAAATGCAGTGGTTTTTTTAACTGCTTGAGAGATAGGGATTGACAGATAAACATCCAAGGAAACTTGATACCTGAGGATACAACATGGCTAAAAGTCATCTAAACAGCCACAGGGAAAAAAAAAAATCCCAGCAACAAATTAAATGCTGGGTTAAAGATGGAGTTTGAGGAAAAGAGGGTAAAATAAGTGTATGGTAGTCTAAAGTCTGAAAGTGAAGAATTTGATCTGAATGTCTGCAATGACTGCTTAGTTGAATATCAAGATGAATAATCTTGGTATTATTATAGTAGTTTGTATGTTATTAATTCCACAATTAAACAGTAATAGCTAAACCAGTAATTAAATACTAATAGCTGTGGCAAAATTAGGTGCAATAATGAGTACAGGCTTTCAAGTGGTTTGCATTTAAGTGAAGTGATATAGTCTGCGACTTGCAAACTAGTGGCTCAGAATGCAATTCTCTGCAGCAATTTGTATTTTCCTGTTAGGATGCAGCTTATAAAAGTATCAGGAGAATAGAAAAATGTAATTATTTAAACATACCATGTTTGTCACATAATAAGGCCGGGCCTTATTTTTTTTTTACCTCTGAAAAAACGGCTAGGACGTCTTTTCGGGGTGATTTAATTCCCCCCCACTTTCATCCTCAGGTGGGTGGGCGGGCGGTGACAGCTTGGATATTCGGGAGACCTTCAGGTTCGGGCCACTGTTGCTTTCCCTTCTCCCTTGCTGCCCTTCTCCCTTGCTGTCGTGATGTTTGGCGCAGCCATGTGGGGCCAGTCAGGGCTCCTCCTTGCAACTGGAGCCCTGAGGAGACACTTGGCTTCAGGCGCTGCCGTCTTCCCTTTGCTTTCGAAGGTAAAGTGAATTATTTTACAAAACCTGCCCTGCCCGAGAGGGCAGCCCAACCCCACATAGGGAAGCTAATTTCCCAGAGCCTCTTCTGTTCCTCCCCGACCTCCTCTGATGTGCCGGTCCCTTCAGCCCAGTGAGGGCAGCTGCGGAGGAGCAGCAGCAGGTCCAAGCCACTCACAGCCACCACCCTTAGCCCGATGCGGGGAGAACGAGCGAGGTTAGTGCCCACCAGCCCATCCTTCCCATCTCCGCGGCTTGGTTTCCCCTACTGGTGGGTCCTCCTTTCGTGCGAAGGGCTATGGGGGAAGGCGCTCGCCCAAGAGGATCTCTCCCCGCGAGGTCAACATCTGCGCTGCGGAGGAGAGGGCTGCAGCCGGTTCCTCCTGCTTGCTGAGAGGTAAGGAAACTGCAGCTTACCCGGCGAGATTTGGGAATGAGGGGCAGGAGGAGGCATGCACACACTCGTGGCTCACTTTCCCAGCTCTGCCCAGCCCTCACAGACCTGGCGGGCAGCGAGCACCACCCCGCCGGACCCTTCACTCATCTGCCAGGGCCACGCCAGAGCCATCAGGGCTGGAAAAATGAGCCGCAGGGTGTGTGCGTGCCTCCTCCTGCCCCTCGTTCCCAGATCTTGCCGGGCGAGCCACAGCTTCCTCACCTCTTAGCAAGCAGGAGGAACCGGCTGCAGCCCTCTCCTCCCCAGCGCAGATGTTGACCTCGCGAGGAGAGAGAGGGAGAGATCCTCTCGGGCGAGCGCCTTCCCCCACAGCCCTCCGCATGAAAGAAGGACCCGCCAGTAGGGGAAACCGAGCCATGGAGGTGGGAAGGATGGGCTGGCGGGCTCTAACCTCACTCGTTCTCCCCGTGTCATGCTAAGGGTGGTAGCTGTTTCCGCTGCGAGCGGCTCAGACCTGCTGCTGCTCCACAGCCGCCCGCCTGGCCTTTCTTTGAGGTGGGCTGAAGGGACCGGCGCATCAGAGGCGCGCAGTGTAGGGAGGTCGGGGAGGAACAGAAGAGGCCCCAGGAAAATAGCCTCCCCACGTGGGGTTGGGCTGCCCTCTCGGGCAGGGGAGGCTTTGTAAAATAATTTGCTTTACCTTCGAAAGCAAAGGGAAGACGGGAGCGCCTGAAGCCAAATGTCTCCTCGGGGCTCCGGTTGCAGGGAGGAGCCCTGACTGGCCGCGCATGGCTGTGCCAAATGCCGCGGAGTTGCTCTAAACACTGCGGCAGCGAGGGAGAAGGGGCAGTAAGAGAGAAGGGAAAGCAACGGTGGAAGGTCTCTCGATATGAAGTGCCCCACCAACGCAGGCAGCACCATATCCGGGCATGCAACAAAAGTACTTCCTAACGGCAAACCCCCCCCCGCTTTCCCCCCCCATTTTGCATGTTTAATATGGGGCTTAATTTGGGGGGAGGGGCTTAATTTGATTTTATGCCAATAAAACATGGTGGGGCTTCCTATTGATGGAGGCCGTATTGTTGGAGAAACACGGTATCATGAAATATCTTTATCCAAACATCTTTTAGTGTCTCATGTATCCGGATATGTTTATCCAAACAACATCTTTTAGTGTGTCATGTATATTTTGCAAAAAATGTTTACGCAATCTTATCTTTTGAAATAGGAATTTGGCAAGCATTTTTTTCTTTTTGAAAAAAATCATTTTAAAGATTTAGAATACAATTTTAAAAAATCAGTTTTAAAAATGAATATGGGCAATATTGATGCAGAAGATATTTAGACTGATTCTTTCAGTCCTAAGAAAATGTGATTGATACATAACAAGAGATTCTCTAGCTTTTCTTTATAATTGTTTGCCATCACATATATGTGGGTCATCTTTATGCAGGTATGCAATTGGATGGTGAAGTTTTCTTATTCTGAAAATTGCATCTCTTTATTTTTTTTAAAAAAATTGATTCTGATGTAATCTGTTATGGACCTAATTTAACTCAGCTATACTCTTATTGGAATCAGAAAAAAAAGTTGTGACAAAGCATAAGCTGAAAGCTTTAGATCTGAATGTCCTGAAAAGTAGATCCCAATCTTCATTCTTCTTGTATGCAAAGATTGGAGAAGACATTGAAGGCTGACAGCCAGTCAGTAATAGATGACTGGATTGTTCTAGTCAGTTGGTATCATTCTCTGCTTTAAGACAGTCTGATATTGCCTTAGTATCAACTTTAGCCCACATTAACCTTTTATAATGGGTTATCTCTACTTTGCTGGTGAACCATCTTTCAGCCATGTTATATGGTCTTATATCTGAGTGGTCTCACAATGTCATGCTTACAGGCTGATGATCATTATCATCACTAAAGTGTACAGTAACCTCCAAGAAGGATACGTTACACTTTATAGTGTGTATGTGTGTGTGTGTGTGTCCCTGATATATATCAGGGGTCTTCAAACTTGACAGCTTTAAGACTTGTGAGCTTCAACTCCTAGAATTCCTCCTGCAGTCATGTTAGCTCAGGAATTCTGGAAGTTGAAGTCCACAAATCTTAAACTTGCCAAGTTTGAAGACCCTATATCTTTATCTCAATATAATATAATATAATATAATATAATATAATATAATATAATATAATATAATATAATATAATATAATATAATATAATATAATATAATATAATATAATATAATATAATATAATATAATATAATATAATATAATATAATATAATATAATAATATAATAGCAATACTAATCCCTTCCATGATTGCCTCTCTATCTCTTGAGACACTAAAGTTAAATCTGTGATTCACATACAATTAAACTTCCCTTTATATCATACCTGTTGTCTGGAGTACATTGGCCTCTTTCATAGTAAATACTCAGACCAACTGAAATCAATAGATTGCTATTGTGAGATCAAATCTTTCTATTTCTAGAAAGACTGAAAAAATGTCTAGCCATCTTATTGCCAGTAGAAGCTGTTGAGTAAGCCCATAATGCATTAAATGTCTACTCTGTTTTGTAGTCCTTTTTATGAAACCAAGCCATTATTTTGTTTAGTTTTAATTAAGCTCTACACTTACAAGTTGTTTCTCTAGTCATGGCAATCCTGATTAGAAAGTATTGGATTTGACTTATTATTTATACAGTAGATATAATTTTAAGTTTGCTATCTAAATTGGTCATGCTGTCCAAATGTTTATATAGGTCATCTTTCTGATCTTTGACTATTTAGCAATGAGCAAACAACAAATAAATCTTCACCATCAATTATCTCTTTATATCCAGCTGGCATTGTAGTAGGATTGTAGTCTTGTGAAACAAAGTTTTCTTTCTTTATTCTTTTTACAGTTCAGTTCTTGCAAGCACAAATAACGATAGCTTGACATCTCCAAACTATTTTATCAGCCAAGCGTAGCTTACTGATGGAAAAAAAAAAACCCTACAAGGTCTCTATAGTGCTTCAGATTCAAGAACTGAAAACTTGCTTTAGAAGCATGCATGCAGCATCACTCATGAGAACAGCTATGTCTTTTTTTCAGAAACATGTGGCTGCTGTAATGGGTCAATATTCTACTCATGTGATAAATTTTGGAATTGGAGCCAAACTCTGTTCAAGCCCATTCTTAATATCTGCTAGGCTCCAAGAAAGGCAGCTGTCAATTTTATGAAAAAAACCTATATCTTACTCTAATTTTTTTGATGGCATTTTCTGTTTAGCCCTAGCTATTGAAAACCTAATGATTGCCGAAGCTAGTTGGCTGAATCAGTAGACACTTTGCAATCAAATGCCAGCTGTTGTGGCCAATTCTCTTTAAAAATGCTGATAACTTTAGAAATATTATTCTTTGCTTTCTGTTCCAAAATATCTATCTTGGCAGATTATGGTTTTGCTTTGCAAGCTGGTATCCTGTTGCTGAAAATAACAAAAAGCCTTGATTTAGAGGAACTGCTAAGTGAACACTTCAGTTGAACAGAAGATATAAACTTCTGTCTTGAGGTATTAATTTGCTTTTTTAACAACACCCTGAACAAAATTCTAGATTGGAAAGGGGAAAATATAGGCTAAGAATTAAATATATTTGAGCACAAAGTAATACTTTACCTGTTCATGGTTTGTCAGTTGGGTTTGGACAGATAGGACAGATAGGACAGTACTCCAGAGGGTTTAACATCATTGCCCAGGGGATCATTGGTTGCCCCCTCTCCTCTTTGGAAGAGCTTTATTGCTCCTACTGCCTTAAGAAAGTTCAAAACATTCTCAAAGATCCTTCTCATCCTGGGAACCCTTTTTTTGAACTATTACCATCTAGCAGGTGGTACAGGATAATAAAAACAAAGACAAATAGGCTGAAAAACAGCTTCTATCCCAGGGCAGTAGCTCTGTTGAATTCTGTTATATAGTGCAATATTAATGCAATATCAGGGAATTTCAATTCAACTGTATAGAATGCAAAAGATGTGTGTTTGTGTTTTATTTTTATAGTTACAATGTACACTGAAGATAGCATTTAATTTCATTACACGAGGTACAATGACAATAAACTAAACTAAATATATTTATTGTAAGAAGCAGAACCAAAATAGCACGCAATTCATCTCATTCATCCAACAATTTAATTCTAGTTGTAACATAGACATTTTTTCTCAATAACATACCTCAAAAGCAGTCTGTTAGTTCACCAATGCAATTTACCATATCACCTGAAACAAAGGGCTGTTGGTTGTTTACAGAGCCTACATGTACAGTGCAATATAAGTCAACATAATGATTAAAGAAGTAACCCAATTACATCTCAATGAGCAACTCTGTCAAAGTGTGAAAGATGTTGGGGAACTACCATACATTACTGCTATTGGCATGGTATGCAAAGAGCGTTGTTAAAATAATAATAATAGAGAATAACATTTTAGAGTTAACTGATGTAATTCAAATCACCAGGTCTGGAATCACCAGGTCTGGAAAACATACACTAACATTTTGGAACTTTTTGTATACTATTGTTAACCTTTTGATAAAATATGCCATTTATTATTAAAGTGTTTATCTCTGTGAGAATTAGGAAGATGTTATATGAAAGAACACATCTCTGTGAGAATTAGGAAGATGTTAAATGAAAGAACACATATTCTTTATGAATAGGTTGAGGTTTGGATTGTATTACATTACAGCTGAAAAGAAGTGACACATAAAAGGGAATAGAATGGGTTGTAATCTTAAAATTTAGACATTTATTATACATAAAATGAGCTGATCTATGTTTTCAAAAATCATTCTTTCAGGTTGTTTTTCATTCCAGTTTTTAAAGCCCACTAAATCAAGTTCATCCCATGAAGATGACAAAGGTCATAAAACAAATGTTTTTGGCATCATAGGACCCAAAACACAAATTTATATTTGTTGTATGTTATGAGTAAACCAGGAAGGAGAGAGTTTCTACCTTCTGTCTTTTAACTGCTGTTCATTTAAATGAAATTGGAGTAAGGGTTATTATTGGATAACATGGACATTTATTTTTTCCAGAATATAAATAAGCAACTTTCGGCCAACAGTTTTCTCCAGGACCCAATTCCAAAGCAGTTTGTATTGTTAAAATGCATTGTTAAAACTAATTGCTGATTTTAAGCCCCACAATTGGAGTGGAATTTGAAAGCAAAATAAAGACCATAATACAGTCATTATTCTGTAAACCTTCAGAATAAGCCTATCAGGCTTTAGTTTTAAAGTATGATGTGAGCAACCAGATATTTCATGAATTGCCATCTTGCGTGAAATGTAGCCAACTACTGTTTATATTACAAATCATTTTTAAGCAAGCCATGATTTAGTAAAATTATGAACCTAATTTCATAAAGAGAAGGTGGATATTTCAAGCACTGGCAAGATGAGGTAAACTTCCTTTGTGATCAGCTGAGAAAGGATCAGAGAAAGTTTGCCAGGCCTTTTCATCTGCTATTTACCCAGTTAATCTTAAAAAGACTTAACTTACTGCTCTACCCAAACTGGCTACATTCACATTGCCACTGAAACCCTCAATACAATAACAAAACAATCTGATGTAGAATGGAATGAGGTGGTAAGTAATATTTTACTGAATAAGCAGATTTCCTTGTACACTACGTCTTTATTTAGCTGTCTAGGTGCTCCTTGCTCTGATTCAGTTTTTCTAGAAATGGAGATAATTCCTATAGTGTGAATTTTAATTAAAGTGATGATGATTATACTAATATAACTTGTATGTAGCAATTCATTTATGCTAGGCTCAAACTGACATTACAACATTTATTTACACCATGTATTTGGCTTTGTTACTAACATTTCTCTTGATGTGTTATACAATGTCCTGGATACCGATAGTGGACAGCTGGATCGCCTCTTTGGTTTATTAAAAAAAAAAAACTTCGACAACACAAACACTAATTTGCAGCCTGTTACAACTAAAGCTAAAATAATGTTAGAAAAGAGTTGTTTTGGGGGACAAAACATTTTCCTTCTTCAGCAGGATGTATTCATTTGCCATTTAATTTCAGGAAATGTGGACTCAAGCTGGACAGAGACTAATGGTTTAATTTGAAGATTACAGCAAGGCTAATATATAAAAATGGTTTCTTATTTGCAAAGAAAATAGAAATGTAAAAACTTTCACTTTCAGTCATAGAAAAGACTGTTATTCTGTATTCTGTACTGAGCTTTTAAGTTGCTAAACCAATGTAGAATATTTTTAGAAATTCATAAAACAGTGATTGGGAGAAAATCTTACAAATAGGGTATAGTACAAAATAAAGCATTCTGGCTGAATTTGATATAGTTCTATCTATCCAAATTCTCACAGGTTCATGAGAGAAATATATGTGCAAATAAAATTGTTCAGTAGAATGTCTCTGTAGTATCGTTGCTAAAGAATTTGGATACCACTGTGATTTTTTTTTTTTAACTTCATGGCTGCTAACTCTGCTTGAAACATGGGGAATCCTTCAAAAATTCTTCCAATAAAATCCTTTAAGTTATCTGGCTTGAAAAATGAAGAAAAGCAAAACAAAACAAACACCCTTCCTCTTAAAGGCTCTGCCCACCCTGCTATTTTACCCCAGTTGGGGAACACAAATAAATAAAATAGAGAAACTGCAGGAATTTAATTCTGTTATTATGCAAATCTTACCTTTTTAGTTTTTTTATCAGATCAAGAATTATATCCTTCAAACTTCCAGTTTGAAGGGCTTCGATGACAGACAGAAATCCACGATCATGTGCGGTTTCTGTCTGGGCTCGCTGCTGGAGCTCCCCGAGCTGGCTGCTTTCGGGGCTAAGCCACCCCGTAGAGGTGGTGAAGAGGGGGGAGACCACCAGCAGGGTCAAAGAGAGCTGCATCTCTCCTCCTCAGCTGGCCATTACTCCCTTTCCCGAAAGCGGTTGCAGCGGTGGTCAGAAATGGCCACCACAAAGAAAAACTCAACCGGAAAAGAACATGCAGGAGGAAGATAAGAAGTGAAAATTTTGGATGACCAGATTAAATTGTAAAAGCAACAACCAAGGTACCCTGGAATTTAAACTTACAAAAAATAACATCGCTCCCAAAGAAGAGTCGGAAGCAGCAAAGGAAAGGGAAAAGGGAAAGGTTTGGCTTTTTTTTTTCTTCTCTCTCCTTCCCTATACTGACAACTAAGAGACTTAAATAAGAAATTGGAAAAATCCACTTTGACATCAATAGGCAGTTAAGCTGAAAATAAAACAAAATGGCAAAGGGATAATAAAGATTTCTGGACATTAAAAACTTTCTTTTTCATAAGCAGGAAGGGAGAGAAAAAGAATAAGGGCAAGATCTGGAAGAGGGAGGAGACTGCCTGGAATTAAAAAGAATTTAAACTTCAGCAAGACTTATAAAAAAATACATTTTAACTGAAACTTTGCAACTAAATAGTAACCCCAGGAAGAGAAAGTGGGAAAAAAAGAGCAAAAAAGAAACAGCTTGCGTGTATTTGAACTATTTGGCGATCTTTGGATTTTTGGTTATTATATTTGAATGACTAAAATCAATCAGGTGGTTGTTTAAAAATTTATACAATGGCACCACTTCTGGATGAATTGAAAATGGAAATTAAAAAGTACAAAGAAGATGCACAAGAAGGGAAGGGTTCTTTTGGCTTCATTTTTCAATTCTTAGAAATGGAGATTTGGAACTATGAGAAACAACAAGAAAAGACTGCAAAACAAGAAGACTGGGACAAAGAAGAAGCCATCTTTAATGAACAAGTAATTCTATGTGGGGAAGAAAAAGGAAAGGGGGGAAAGAGAATGGAGAATTTAAGACTTAAAAAAACAATCAAAGAAAAGAAAAATAATTTGAAAAATAAGTATAATACTGGAAAACAACAGAAAAGGGGAATACAGACGAGAGAAATAGAGGTAAAGAGACAAGGGGGTAAAAAGGGGAGAGAGAAGAAGAGAGGGAAGAAGGAAAGGAAAAGAAGTTACAAAGGACCGGGGCAAGATATAGAGAAATGGGACCTATTTAGAGATAATGGATGAAAATCGAACTGAAAAAGGGATTCTGTAAAGATACATAAGATTGTATTGTTATATTAGTAATAGAAATAACTTTAAAAAATTGGAAACGACATATGATTAAAATGGGGGATAAAATAGGGTAATTTAGTGAAATGTTTGTGAATAAAATTAGTGAAATAAAATAAATGAGAAAATTGAATTAGGAAGGAACGGGAACATTTTAATTAGTTAATGTTTTATAAAATATAAGTGAAGAGGAAGGAATTAACTATGGAAAGCTTATAATTATTCCCATAGAAGTATGATATTTAATTGAAAAGTAATGTTAAAGATGTTAAGACTTTAATGAATATTAATATTAATGATAGAATTGAATTGGAATGGAATGTTGTTTTAATTATATACATTTATATATTTTTTCTTTTTTTAAAGAATACAGTATGTATTTTAAGAATGTACCAAGCAGACTCCAAATGGAAGTTATGTATTATATTGAATGTTACAACTTTAGGGGAAAGATATAAAGGCCTCATACTCCAATCAGTAACTACAGGAGAAATTTTGTTTAATGAGAAAAGAATAGATAATTGAAACAGGACAGACAAAAAATATGAATACAATGATTTGAATTAAGATGAGATAATTAAAATAAAATTGAGAAACTTAAAAGAGAGGCAAAGCTATGTAGAAAATGTAAAATAGTAATAAGATGTGGAATAGAATATAAAAATGAGCATGAACCTGAATTTGTGTCTGTACGAAGAAATGTAACCCGGGATTATGCTGCTTTCAAAAAAGATGTTTCATTTGTATTTTTTTTCTCTTTGTGAAAACTCAAATAAAATTTACAAAAAAAGAAAAAGAAGAAGAATGACACCCTTAATTGCAAATTCAAACACCTGTTGTTGTTTTTTATCAGCTTCAGCTTCATTCACATTTCTCCACAAATTTCTTGAATATACACATGCTTACATTCATTTCCCCAAAAAAGTTAGTTGATTTATAATTTCATTTCCTTAATGTATTCATCTCTGTAAATAATTTTGTTCTCTCTCTCCCTCTCTCTCTCTCCCTCCCCTTCTCCCTCCCTCCCTCCTTCCCTCTTTTTCAAAATTTCTGAAGAAATGCAGATTTTAAAAATAATTACATATTGGTTTGCACATTATTTTAGTGGTACAAAACTGGTGAAGTTTGTAGTAAAAATGTGATGCAAACAAATGTATCTTTTGACCATAATAAAATATGGACCTCCTATTGTGTTGAAGTTTTCTCTTTATTGTTACTCTACTGATCACCCTGATATGTATTCAAAGGAAATAGATTTATTTTAGAACTGGCTTGGTAGAAAACAAATTCCTTTATGACCATCTTTTAAATTTCCATAGATGTCTCTGTATACATGTGTCACTTGCTTAGTCTAATTTGGCCTTGACTTAAATTTATTATGTAACTCCTCCACCAGTTCTATACTAAGCCCTGTTTGCATCATTAAACATCATTATATTTTAATATGGATAATATCTAGAGTGACACTGCAAGATCTTGGATAACTTTGTCATAACTGATTGCTATCACTTGATAGCTGTGAGCAAACACAGAGACAAATAGCTCTCTCTCTCTCTCTCTCTCTCTCTCTCTCTCTCTCTCTCTCTCTATATATATATATATATATATATATATATATATATATATATATATATATACATTCTTAAGTTTTTGCTGAATAACATACATACATATATATTCTGAGGTTTTCATGGGTATTTATAGATCTTTGGTTCTTCGGGTTTTCTCCCATGTAAAATTGGAAGTATCTTGGCAACGTTTCAATGAAATCTCATTCGTCATCTTCAGGCTTGTGTCTTTGGCTGCAAGCTCACATTACTCTGAAAAGCACAAAGTCGAAGACACAAGCCTGAAGATGATGAATGAGATTTTGTCGAAACGTTGCCAAGATACTTCCAATTTTACACGGGAGAAAACCCGAATAACCAAAGATCCACATATACATATACATATACATATACATATACATATACATATACATATACATATACATATACATATACATGTACATGTACATGTACATATACATATACATATACATATACATATACGTGTACGTGTACGTGTATTCGTATATATATACATACACACACACACACACACACACACACATACACACTCAAGTTATAGTTAGACATTAATTTTTAAAGTTATGTAAGACAGAGAAGTGGGAGGTCTAGAGTGTATGGAAGTTAATTTTGTAGAAATGCATTTTTAGAATTAGATGGACAACTCTAACAAAGCATGTACTATTTTGTGCTAGTAACTATACTCATTCAAATGTATTCTAATATTCTCATATAGAGGGGAGACTGACTATGAAGACAGCGGTAGAGAAGTCAATATTATTCTAAATTGTTTAGATACAAGTTTCTTATCATGAATATGAAAGATTCCTACTGCCAGCTTTCCAGATAGACCAAGCAGGAAACAGACCAGAGGAGCTAATTCTACTTTATTGTGAAGCTACATTAACAGAATCTTGCACATCTGAAAGTACGAATCTTCTATTGTCTCATTTTTTCAGAATAAATTAGGGAGGATCTTTTCCAAGTTTCTTTCTCTGCCTGTTATGCAGCTGTGGGCTCCCCTAATCTGATCATTCCCTAAGCAGGATCTCCCTCCTCAATTTTTTAATGTTGTACCTATGAAGGTCTTGAAAACTGTATAGTGTTAGAATCCACCAATGGTAATGAAAACTTCCATGTCCTATCCATCCTTCCTGCTTTCTGTCTGGATTACATTTACAGTACCTTGGGAGTCAATGCAAATGCTATTAATTATTCCCATTTCTTTTTAGGGAACATAAATGAGATATATAAGGCCTTTGAATCGGGAGCAATTGCAATTTCCTTTTCACTTAACAACTTGTCAGCTTAGTCCAGAAAGAGCTAATGGTCTGATACTTCTATAGGAAATTTGATGCCCTTAAACCCATACATAATTATGAATAATTTGTAAATTCTTTGATCTCAGAGACAAGTGCCAAAATGACTCCCCCGTCAAAGAATGATGACTCTTATGTTTGTTTTTTTGTCCTAAAACTTTTAAAGAAGACCACCTTGTTGTTAATATGAATAAATTTTCAGGTGTTATCAGCTGATGTTAATAACTCTACCCAATCTGCTTCCCCTTCCCACTGAAAACTCTGCTTTTCTACTCCATTCTTGTAATAATGGGGAGAGAGGAATGGAGTTGTTTTGGGATACATTTTTGGGGGGCTGTGATGACCCAGGGTGGAATCTGCATTACATCCTATAACACCTTGAATCTCCAAATACCTACACAAGGGTCCTCTTTGTAGACTTCAGTTCAGCATTCAATACCATCATTCCAGACACTCTTCTAAGTAAATTAAACCAACTAGAGGTACCTGAACACACTTGTAAGTGGATCATAAGCTTCCTAACAGACAGGAAGCAGCAGGTGAAGCTAGGCGGAATCATATCCGATACCTGTACAATCAGCACAGGAGGCCCCCAAGGCTGTGTGCTATATCCACTTCTCTTCTCCCTATATACCAGTGACTGCATCTCAAACGATCCATCTGTAAAATACTGAAGTTTGCTGATAACACAACAATGATTGGTCTCATTCGAGACAACAATGAATCTGCATACAGACAGGAGGTTATACAACTTGCCTTGTGGTGTAACCAGAACAATCTGGAACTGAACACACTCAAAACCATAAAAATGGTGGTAGACTTGAGAAGAAACCCTCCCATACTACCACCTCTTACAATACTAGACAACACAGTATCAACAGTAGAGACCTTCAAATTTCTAGGTTCTACTATATCACTTGACCTAAAATGGACACCTAACATCAAAAACATCATCAAAAAAGCACAACAAAGAATGTTCTTTTGCGCCAACTCAGGAAGCTCAAACTGCCCATGGAGCTGATGATACAGTTCTACAAAGGGAATACTGAGTCTGTCATCTGCACCACTATAACTGTCCAGTTTGTTTCTGCAACCCAACAGGACAGACACAGACTTCAGAGGATAATTAGGACTGCAGAAAAAAAAAATTACTACCAACCTGCCTTCAATTGAGGACCTATATACTGCACGAGTGAAAAAGAGAGCTGTGAAAATATTTACAGACCCCTCAAATCTCAGACATAAACTGTTTCAACTACTTCCCACAAAATGACGCTATAGAGCACTACACACCAGAACAACTAGACACAAGAACAGTTTTTCCCCGAAAGCCATCACTTTGCTAAACAAATAATTCCCTCAACACTGTCCAACTATTACAAAGTCTGCACTCCTATTACTATTAATCTTCTCATCTATCCTTATCACCCATCCCCTCCCACTTGTGATTGTAGGACTGTAACTTTGTTGCTTGTATCCGTACATTTATATTGGCTGTTTCCTAGTATGATTTAATTGTTGATTGTACCCTATGATTATCATTAAGTGTTGTACATTATGATTCTTAATTCTTAACAAATGTACCTTTTCTTTATGTATACTGAGAGTATTTACACCAAGACAAATTCCTTGTGTGTCCAATCATACTTGGCCAATAAAGTATTCTATTCTATTCTATTCTATTCTATTCTATTCTATTCTATTCTATTCTATTCTATTCTATTCTATTCTATTCTATTCTATTCTAATACAAAAGCAACAAAGTCACAAAAACAAGTGAAGTCCCTTTAATTCCTTCAACTTGGCTTTAAAGGTCCAATTATCATTGACTGGAGAAAAAAACTCCCCCACAAACAGTTGCAAAAAGGAAGAACTTCCATTCAAACTCAAAATACATATAAATTATAAAGAGAACAAAAACATAAACCACACTGAAGAATTAATGAGACAAGGCAGGATAAGGGCTTGAAGACATCCACAGATATCGAAATACACACACTGGGAAGGATGCCAGAACTCAGATAAGAGCTGACAGACTAGAAATATTTTCATGCTTTGCTTCCAGCACTGGCCCATGCACAGTTTGTCCTTTTAAACAGTTCTCATAGCTGCAGCCCATGAAGGAGATCAAGGCCCTTTCCTCCCCCATAGACAACACCATTCATGTTTCTCCCTTATCCGCTCCTCCCTGTGTGACCTAGGAGGAAGAGAGAATGGGCCTGGGTCTTCCTCTGAATACCCAGTCGGCCTGTGCCCTTCCCCAGTTTCCTCCACAACCTCTGGAGCCACATTCCCACTCCCTTCGGCTGTTCCTCCTCTCCCTCGGAATCAGATTCTAATAGGGGCATGATAGGAGCATAGAAAGATGTCTACAGGCAGCATGCTGAAGTCTTCTGTTATTTATCTCACCAACACCCTGCAGTTTTCTTTGCCAGCCATGCTTAATAATTGAGAAAGCATCATGAAAGAAATTAACTCATGTTTTCCTTTTGAATTGAGTTGAAGTAGAAAAGGTTATAAATATTGCAGGAGCATTGGTTTTATAGACAGAAAACTAGCACAACCCCTTAGAATATCTTCTAACTGATATAAGTATTAAAGAGTCATGCCTTACCCAACCTGTCTCACAAGAACTTAATGGAAATACTTTGGGAGATAAAAAAAAAAGAGCTAGTTTTCTGCAAGGTGATTTAAAAAAAAAGATTAAATCCAAGAAGTTGACAAAGGCATCTGGAGGGGGAAAGGGAGAGAATAAAATTTGTCCCCTTAATTTCACCCACAGTGCATTTCACCCAATTTTCACCCAATATGGTGCTTTATTCGCAGAAAGCCATGCACTTTATCTAAAACCTGGCAAATGTCAAAGGATAAATGTATTTCAGCACATGTATTTGTTCAAAAGTATAAAATACATTATATCTCTTTGTTCTTCTCCATACAGTTTGGAGAAGGGAGACCTGAAAATGTCTTTCAGTACTTGAGGGGCTGCTATGGAGAAGAGAAGTCTGGCTCATTTTCCAAAGCACCAGAGGGCAGAAGAAGTAATGGATGGAAAGTTATCAAAGAGAAATCCAATCTAGAAGTAAGGGGAAATTTTCCAATGGTGAGAACAATTCATCAATGGTACAGCTTCTTTTCTGGGGTTGTGGGTGCTCTGTCAGTGGAGGTTTTCAAGAATAGATTGGACAACCATTTGACTGGGATAATATAAGGCTTCTTCCTTGAGTATTGTTCTTACCTAGGCTTCCTTAGAAAGCATAAAACACAATCTTAGTTCTGGCAAAACCTCTTTTATTTCAGTGGCTGTGAATTACATTCATTCATAGCCTGCAAGGCTTCACAAATAGTCTTTCAGGGGAATGTTTATAAACACCCAGCTTATCGCACTTGGAATGCTGCCAGAGAACTAATTGCCAAATGCAGGGCAAGACCAAACTCAACACAGAATCAAATTGAACTTTTCAAAGCTTGAATCGACCAGACAAACTATTTGCTTCCTGCAAAAGCTCACATGCCGTTTGCTCCTCTTTTATGTCCCATGGTAGGAGCCAGTCATCTCCGAGGTGTGGCCTTACTCCTGCTTTCTCAATTGTTCTTGTCTTCTGGTAGCCCTGCACATGCGCAGGCTGGGACTGATTCCAGAAACTCCCCTACCTTACTGCTGTCTGAGTCTGAAGGCAGCCGATGACTGCCAGCCTGCCCTGGCCTCATCCCTGCCTCCAATGCAGAGCCCTCCTCTGAGCCCTCCTCAGCCTCCAAGACTGGCCCAGGTTCCTCCCGAACCTCCTCGTTACTGTCTGACTCTGCTTCCAGCCTCCGGTGGGCCACACCGTGTATGAGGGTGAACTAGAACAGGGGCCGCCAACCTTTTGGACCTGATGGAACACCAAAGTCATAATTTTAAATCCCGGGGACCACTAATATGAATTTTGACTGATGGTGGCTTGCTGACATTGGTGAGAGAGAGAGAGAAAGGGAGGGAGAGAGGGAGAGAGGGAGAGAGAGAGATCCAATCTAACCTCAGAGGGCTGGAGGTGATGTTCTCTCTCTGTCTCTGTCTCTGTCTCTCTCTCTCTCTCTCTCTCTCACACACACACACACACACTCTCTCCAAGGCAGCCACATTCCTAACCTGCTTTTTCAGCTTCACCTGCTTTTCTGTCTTCAGAGACCTGGGAAAATCCCCAAAAAAAGTCTGCAAAAAAAAATCCCCACCCTGTTTTCCTATCAATTGATCATTCTTTACCATCTCCAGCTCCGTTCTCAGGAGGAGAGGGAGGAGATAGAGACTTTTGGCTTTATGCAAGGAAAGCAGCAGAAGCAGCAGAAGTCTTTCTCTCCCCCAAACTCTGCCAGAAATGAGTCTTTGCCAGCTCATCCTCTTGGAGCAGGATGCACTGCAGGGTCCTAAAGACTCATTTCTGGTGGAGTTTGGGGGAGAGAAAAAAAGACTTTTGCTGCTTGCCTTGTGTCCAGCCAAAAGCAGAAGAAAAAAGAAGCAACCCAGTGGGCAGGCGAGGCACGTAGGGTGAATGGGGCAAGTTCCCCCCTCTGCCCCTTCCCCCCTCCCCTCACTATCTCATGTTGTTTGCAATGCAAGCAGCGCAAACCTTGTGTTCCCGCAGGCCATGTGGGCGGTACAGTCTTGTGTTCCTGTGCAGCCTGGATTAATTGCTTTGGGGCAGCATATTGGGGGTGACATTTCTTTGTAGTCCACCAAAATTTTCTTGCGGACCACCAGTGGTCCATGGCCCACTGGTTGGCGACCACTGAACTAGAAGATCCCTAAGGTCTGTTCCAGCCCTATGTCTATGAAAGATATCTCTGTGGAGTATGTAGTCAGATCAATTGACTTCAAGCTTTAGATCACAGGAAGACTTTTCATTATTTAGTTGTACTTACTAAGTAACCTTTCATTGCTCCACCTTACCATTTCCAGCTGCTGCACCAAGAAGTGTTGTCCAGATCAGAAATGTTGTGATCAGTATTGGTTCTATTGTCATTTTTAGTCTGGCCTTTGGGAAATTTTTGATAGTTTCTCCTTCCAGGAGCAATTGGAGGAATTATCACTCTAATGGAGAATTTCTAAAAGGCCAGTTTGGAGACCTTTTGCATAGATGGTTGCTTCAATGTTGGCTTGCAATCTACAGATTACGTTCCTTAGCAGCATGTTGCCTTTTTTCCCTCCAGAGTAGCCTGTGACATAAAGCGCAGAAACCCAGAAACTATTATAAATAAAAGCAGAGCTGTATCTGATGTGCATGTTGTTGTTTTTAAAGAGAAGACAGTACACAAAAGCCAAAGAAAAGCAATTAACATTTGAGCAATGGTTCCTTATCCTTGGAGAAATAGCTGGAGGTCTTTATTACTCTCTTCACTGGGAAGAAAGGAGAAGGGAACGAGCTTCTTAAATTTCTAAGAGCTCTGTGAAAAAAAGGGAACTGATGACTACAAACACCTTTCTTTCTGATCATTCTAAGAAAAAAAAAACCTGAGTAATTAAAAAAAAAACTAGAGAGGATTGTGATAGCTTTGGCCTATTCTCATGTGGTCATTGAATTCAGCAATGGTTATGACATTCCTGAATGTTGCTATTGTCAAAATGATTCCATCCAAAGATCGTAAGTTGTGATGTCCTCCCACCATCTCATTCCTTGAAAAAGTGGCACCAGATCTGTGGGTGTAACAGTATTTGGGAATGGCCTTGAGAGACAAAGCAACCAAGAGAACAGTCAGATCAAAGTAAACTTAGCTGGAAAGTGGCAGGCCAAAAAATCAGATGAGAGCTCTCTACTTTGGTGGGCTGTAAAAGGAAAGGAGGAGAATAGTATGTTGTGTTGGGGAATTGCCAGCTAGGCTGAATGGAGGGGATAAGTAAGGGCCTAACTTGGAGTCATTGCATATTGCAAAAGGCCTAAGCATGACCTCACCCGAGATCCATGAAGGCTTATCTAGTTATTCCCAGGAGAAGGCAACATTCTGGTGAGATTCTTGTAACATAAGTGATGAGCAATAAAGCCGCAGCTTGAGTGGTTCTGGTTGCTTATGCCTCACTCTTTCTGACTTGTGAGGTTCTATTGGTGTAACTTTACAATAAAATGGAAATAGATCCTTTGGACATGTCTCCTGTCTGGTCTACCTAATAAGGCTGACATCAATTTTGCAAGTCTCAAAGTACTTCAGGCTAAAAAGGGGAGACCAGGAGTTTGAGCCCCATCTTCGGTATGAAATTATACCTAAGTAGCTTGGGCCAGTTGCTCTTTGCTCTCTAAGAAACAGGAAATGGCAAACTAGAAAAACCTTTCCATAAAAACTGCAGTCACCAGGAGTCAGTACATGGCTCCCCCTACACACACAGACACACTCTTAACATTTATATATTAGAGCTTAGCTGACTAATTCAATTGTGTTGGGTTAGAACAGCCATCATATTAAATTCTATCCTCTCTACAATATTTCTTCTCATTCAAGTAGAGGGAAAAGCTGAATTCATATTTATCCAGGCCATTAGGATTGCTTTATAAAGAAGTAATCTTGTATAAAGCCATCTTTCAGAATTATTATGTCTGGCAATTGTCAAAAGCTGTTTTAGCTTAATTGAAAGTTAGCAATAGGAAACACCATGAAGTACAGCTAGAAAGATATCCTTCTTTCTATTGTATTTCACCCTTATTTGCCATCAGAAGGCTCTCTATTTTAAAAAATATAATTCAGTTCTTTTTTAAAGTACATCTAGTGCTGTTTTCTTTAATGAGGAGACTGAGTTAAAGAATTTACCATAATAATAAAACTGAGGGTCATAGTATTCCATTTAACTTGAAAATAGCAAGAAATGAATGTAATAAGAATAAAAAAATTATTAATACTGCAGCAGTTAAAATTATTGCATTTTAAGCACAAGAAATTCATATATGAATCAACACAAATAATTTGTAACACACTAAACCTAGTTTTAAAAACAGGCTAAAACTAATCACATAATTTGCTATACCCAAAGAAACAATGCATAATAACGGCCCAATTCATGCACTAAGCAACAAAGACTAGTTTCCCACAAGAGCTTTACATTGTTTCATTTCATTTTATTTCTATGAAAGAGAACGGTTTTGTCATAATTCAAACTGGCGCTTGGTTTAAGGACATCTTCATTTTAGGTATTGTGCAAATTCAACCACTTTGTCAAAACCTTAATTATTACAATGATTTCCAAACCTGATCTGGATTTAGGAACAGCTACAGCAGATTTGCACAAAGGCTAAGCTGAAATATGACCCATTAATATGTTCCGGACTGGGTTGTGACAGCCTAAGCAATTGGGGTGACTAATAAACCATGTTCAATTAACCATTTACTTGTATGCAGTTAGCCCCATTGCACTTCAACCAGTACTATATAAGAACTCAACTCTGTGTAATTGTTTTTACAGTGCATGTTGATTTATTTTTATTTATTTTTTGTTTCTTCGAGTCCTGGCACATGCCTGAACCAGACCCTGAAGAGTTCTTGGTATGGTTTTCAGAAGGAGGTTGCAAAACAGGACTAGAATTCATGGTTTCTACTAGATCAAACTAGCTTTCTATATATTGAAATATATGGTCATTATTTTTAGGAACTTTTCTGACATTATGTGGTACAGATTGTATTGCTTGGATATTTTTCTACTTAATGTTTAGCTAAATATACCTCTCTGCTGCAGAACATGCCTTAATTCTGTATAACTTGTTAGATAAGTAGTGTCCTTTTGTGTATATTAATATAAAATGTTTTGATGGGACTTCTGTACTTAAATATACTTCTCAGTTCATATCTCAGCCCATTTGCTTTGCTTGCTAGGCCTTCAAAGGATGGGAATTTTCTAGGCAAATTATCAATGTGTAATGGACTATGCTGTATTTTACTGCAGGTCATCCATATGCTTCTGGATCATTCTTTAACTTGATATAGCTCTGTATCTTCAGAGATTTCCTGTTTCATTATTAGTGATATTTCAGCTACATATTACTGCATATTACTCCAGATACTGCTGGAGTTGGCTTGTTGTTTTTATTGCCTGCTGTTACTTTCTATGGTGTTCAGAATCCTTTCCACAAATCCAGTACATTCTGAAGTGTTGATAGTAGACCTTACAAGTATCTTGTTTCCATAACTGATTCTATTTTTCTCCCTAAAGCCAGTCTTATATACCACTTCCCAGGGCTTTACAGCCCTTTCTAACTGGTTTACAGAGTCAGCATATTGACGCCAGAGGTGGTATTCAGCAGGTCCTGACCAGTTCTGGAGAACCAGTAACAGAAATTTTGAGTAGTTCAGAGAACTGGCAAATACCACCTCTAACTGGAGATTTTACAGTATCCTTCCCCTGCCATGCCCACCAAGCTATGCCCACAGAACCCATAGTGAATTTTTTTTTAATCCTACCATTGATTGACCCCAACAATCTGGGTCCTCATTTTACCGACTTTATAAGGATGGAAGGCTGAGTCAACCTTAGTCTGGTGATATTTGAACTGCCAAATTGCAGGCAGCCAGCAGTCAGCAGAAGGAGCCTGCAGTAGTGCACTCAAACCACTGTGCTGCCTCAGCTCAGTTTTAAATTTTGCTATCTATATCAGCAACATCCAAATTCCTTGCAATTGCTTGTGTGTAGTTTTTCCAAAGCCCACCAAGAGTGTTTTTAATGAATGTATTCTTTATTGGCCAAGTGTGATTATACACACAAGGAATTTGTCTTGGTGCATATGCTCAGTGTACATAAAAATCATAAAGTACAACACTTAATAGAATCATAGGGTACAAATAGGCAATCAAATCATATTACAAAACAGTCAATATAAATCCTAAGGATACAAATAATAAAGTTATAGTCAAGTCGGAGGAGATGGGTGAAAGGAGTGATGAGAAAATTAATAGTGATAGTAAATAGTTGGACAGTGTGGGAATTTGTTTAGCAGAGTGATGGTGTTTGGGAAAAAAAAACACTGTTCTTGTTTCTAGTTGTTCTGTTGTGCAGTGCTCTATAGTGTCGTTTTGAGGGTAGGAGTTGAAACAATATTTTCAGAGCCCTCTTTTTGACTCCTGCAGTATGCAGGTCCTCAGTGGAAGGCAGGTTGGTAATAATTATTGTTTTCTGCAGTCCTAATTACTCTCTGAAGTATGCGTCTGTTTTGTTGGGTTGCAGAATCAAACCGGACAGTACTATAACAAAATAGTACTGAGTATTCATCATTCTTCCTCATCAGATTGAAAAGATAAACTATTTTCAATAATTTTTACTTGGACGAAAAGAGGGAATCTTCTTCAGATCTTCAAGCATCAAAACATGCATACACGACTGCAGAAAAATCTGAAAAAAGCAGGATATTTGGGGGATTTCTTTCATTGAGGGTCCACAGGCAGAGTTATCTGATAAAACAGAATATTTGTAGCTCAAGCCATTCATAGTGTTACAATTATGGACATTTGCTAAAAGTCTCCTGAGGATTATACTTGCTATTTAAAAATTTGATGACTACCTAGAAAATAATATAAATACTAAAATAGCATCCTTCCCCCACACCCAAGCAGCTACAACTCAAAATTAAACATTATATTTGGGCTAAGCATTGTTAATCTCTGAATACCAAAAAGAATATTCATTTAGCAAAGAGTTTGGATAAATTTAAGGCTGTGTAAGCACTAGAGGTTTCTAGCAATCTTAAATCATATTCAGTTGAGACACTCTACCTTGAGGAAGTTTTTTTTTTCTTTAAAAAAAAGTTTACGTTGATAAAGGCTGGTTGAATTTGGCATGGTTTTTGAAAAAAAATACTTAAGATAAATGGTGATGAATAGATACTTGAACACCTGAGTTTGTACGTGCATGTTTTGGAATGATTTCTCTGAGACCTGAAGCTGTTTTTCAAAAGGCAACTGGACTTTCTTCTTGTTGTTGTTTTTCTTTTGAGAATGTTTCCTTCTCATCTGATTGAAGAAGCTTCTTGGATGAGAAGCAAACCATTTTCAAAAGATATGTTTTGAAAAGCACCTTTGGGACAACCCTGGCTTGGATGATTGAGAATCATCCGCAAGACAGATTTGTCCAAGGGTTTTTTTTTAAAGATATAGTTAAAATCTGTCTGTCTCTCTTGTGTGTAGATGTCTTCATATTTTGTCAGAATTTAACAGTTGGTTCACAAAGACATCTGTATATCACTAAAAGAAATTTTCTGAAATGTAAAGAAGTAACAACAACCAACTTCCCCCCAAAAAATACAACCCAAAATCTAATGTGAGTGTGTTCTTTTCTTTGTTCATTCTATTTCTCTTCCTTCCTTTTACCTGCTGACATCTAGGATTGTCCAGTCACCCATTGCTTTGGATTTAAAGGACTGTGTTCCCTTGTATCCTATTTAAGAGTTCCTTTGTCTAAGAAAAAAATGTTTCAACTGACAATGTAAACATCCAGTTTAAATCTTTCATATAAATTTATTCACTGTCATTTGAAACAGAAAAGTTTACATATGTGTGTGTGTGTGTGTGTGTGTGTGTGTATGTGTATATGTGTATATGTGTATATGTGTATATGTGTATATGTATATGGATCTTTGGTTATTCGGGTTTTCTCCCGCGTAAAATTGGAAGTATCTAGGCAACGTTTCGATGAAGTCTCATTCATCATCTTCAGGCTTGGTCTTCAGCTCTGTGCTTCTCAGAGTGATGTGAGCTTGCAGCTGCTTCTTCCTTTTAACTGCTAGTGGGGGTGTGACTTGATTGGGTGGGGGCTTGGCTGTATTCTGATTGGGTGGGAGTGTGTTCTCATTGGTTGGGGGTTTGGCTGTGTTCTGATTGGCTGGAGGTGTGTTCTGTTCAGGTGGGGGCTTGGTTGTGCTCCGGTTAGTCTTAGTTGCTGGGGGATTTGAGCTGGTGAGCTGTGATCTTGCTGTTTGGCAAGATCCCGCGAGAACCTCAGAAAACATATATGTATATATGTATATGTGTGTGTGTGTATATATATATGTATGTATGTATGTATGTATGTATGTATGTATGTATGTATATATACCCTTTCAGCTTTGCAGTATTAAGGTAAAACATAAGGACAGAAGAAAAGGGGTAAAAAATCAAGTAAAATTTCTTGGATGAGGGCTTTTCATGCTCCGTGCACCTAAGATGCATCCAAGTGTCATCTGAATTGATTGCATGTGTATGTTTTCAAGGTTATTGTGTGAAATATACAAGGAATTTTAATAGAAGCAGAAATCATTGCAGTAAAACTAAGGACAAATTTTCAGATAAGTTTTAAACCAAAACCGAGGACTTTTCTCCTTTTTTATAAACTGTTACTGAGCTCTATGCAATATTATTAACCCTGAAGTGATTTTAGACAAACAATAATTCTTAAGAGTTGAGGTGACACAGTGGTTAGAATGTAGCATTGCAGGTTACTTCTGCTCACTGCCAGCAATTTGATTCTCGCTGACTCAAGGTTGACTCAGTTTTCCATCCTTCCAAAGTTGGTAAAATGAGGACCCAGATTTGTTGGGGGAAATATGCTGACTCTGTAAACTGCTTAGAGAGGACTGTGAAGTGGTGTATAGAAGTCTAACTGCTAGTGCTATTGTTTTGGTAAATATCCATATTTTGTTGTATCATAGTATCTTAAGCAGGATAGGTGGCCAAATATGATAATACAGCACATGGTTTATATTCAGCCTTCTGGTTGAAGGGGCATCTCTTCCAAACCCAGCTTAATTATTACAGTTGGCCAACCCTTCAAGGCATGCAGACCAAAACTGAACACTAAAGTTATAAATATTAGAATGACTTTTATTTCAGGTTTACAGTCACAGAACTTCGTAATTCTGAATATTCCTCTCCCTTCCCTCCATTTATCCTAAGGAGGGTTGGGTTCAATATTTCTTCTAATTACACTCCTGCTTTGGACTTGTGTTTCTTTTATCTAACTATGTTTTGGCTGTTAGTCTTCCTCCTCTTCCTCAAGGTTATTCTCAAAGTCCATTACAAGAAACATTAAGAAGAAAGGAGGCAACAGCTCTAGCAGTGACATAAAGCATCTAGTTATAGTCTTCCCGCTATGCTGAGTTCTATCTTATATTGTCTTTAATGAAAATATATGTTTTCAGGGAATGCAAAAGAAGCCTAGCCCTACTGTATATTCTCTTATGTCCCATTTAACTCATAGGGAAAGTCTGTTTTCTTTGTTAGTAAGAGTTATTTTTTTTTTTTAAAAAAAAAAACAACCTTCATGGTTCATGCATTTCTATAATGCAGGTGAAGAACAAATCTGATCAGAAGAAAAGTGAAGAGTCAGAATATCCTATCAGAAAATATATCAGAGTTATGGGTTATCCCAGTACACAATTCCAGTGTGATTGTATGAGAGCAAACAAATGACAAACCAATGGCATTCCTACCAACACAATTTTTAGTGACTTTTCTTCCCTAGCAATCATCCCTATCTATATCTTGCTCACATTGTTTGAAGCTAGATATCGGCACTCCTACCTCTAGCCTCCCCAGAATTCCTTTCTAATTTTTCTTTTGAAAGTTGTTGTTTGGTTTATTTAGGCATTTCTTGCTTTTGTCCAATATTATTTCAAAACAAATGGCAGAAGTTTGTGCGGTACTTATAACATGCTCCAAGCTTTCCTAATGCATGTAGTCCTTGATTTACAACTGTTCATTAGTGATTGTTCAAAGGCACAGAGAAAAGTGGCATACGACCATTTTTCACAGTTACAACCTTCATAGCATCCCCATGATCATGTGAACAAAATTCAGACGCTTGGCAACTGGTTCATACTTATGACCATTGCTGTGGCCCAAGGTCAGGGTGATCCCCTTTTGCAACCTTTTGATAAGCAAAGTCAATGAGGAAGCCAGATTCACTTAACAACCAGGTTACTAATTTATCAATAGCAGTGATTCACTTAACAACTGTGGCAAGAAAGATTGTAAAATGCATCTTATTATTTTTCAAATAAACTTTATTAATCTTTTATAATTTTAAAAAGACAAACAATAACAAAATAGACCTTATATCAACAGTTTGTGACATTCGTCTGATACTAATATTTTGTGCATTATTTACAAAAATACAAAATTGCGCGAATATAAATCATTAAGTTATCTAGTACTTATCTCTATTTATTTACAATCCATTTGTATTTCCACCAATCTGTCTTTGCTCAATCCAATCATACCATTTTTCCCCACACCTTCTAGTAATCAGATATCTCTTTCTCTTGTAAACTCAAGATTAATTTGTCCATCTCAGCACAACTCATTATTTTTTGAATGGTCAATTCCTCTGGTGGTATCCATGTGTTTTTTCAACATTGGGCATAGGTAATCCTGGCTGCAGTTAAAATGTTAATATATTTTATTATTATAATCATGAGGTATCACTTGCTGTTTTTAATATACATTGAGAGCTTATGGACCATAGACAAATTCCTTGTGTCCAATCACACTTGGCCAATAAAGAATTCTAATCTAATCCAAATTAAAAAAATCAGAATATATTTGATTTGCCTCCAAATGAAAGATTTCACACTAGCCTTTACTGAACACAAAATTCTAGTTTTCTGGTTTCTTTTTTTTCTTTTTTAAAATAACTTCCTCAAATTTTCAAAACCTTCCATAAGAATAAAAGAAAGAAACTTCCTCTTTAAAACAATGTACGTGGGGAAAAACAAAAGATCTGTGTCAATACACTAAAATGGAGATTGCTACTCTTACTCACTTATTAGACATGTTTTTTTTAAAAAAAGATCTCATTATTCTTTAACTCTATGATAGTCATTTGTTTATCACTAAGGATTGTGTAATATGCTGAATTCAAATATTTATAGAAATTGCATTAAGTCCCAAATTGGGGCTGCTGTAATTATTTATAGATTGCTTTATTTCATACATTAGTCCACAGCACAACTTATTTTGAACTGTGTTTTTCCAGGAGTGCTCAAACGACCAATCTCAGTCCTAATTTTTTCACACCATGGCAACATTTTAAAGAAATGTCAAAGAGTCATTGCAGTGTAATGATAAAAGGGTTGGGTTCGAAGCAGGGCAAATCTACCTTCAATTGTGAACATTCACAAGATGACTTCAGACCAGCCACTATCTCTCAGACTAATTTAGGTTACAAGGTATTGGGTGGCTGAGGGGAATGGAGCAGTATGCATTTTCCCTTGAGCTCTGAAAGGTTGGCTAAAGAAAAATGTAGCTTGAAATGTCTTGGGCTCAATTAAACTTACTTAGGGAAGGAATGCTAGCTGAATTCAGATGTGTGAAGAAAAGCTACAGAGAAGAGGTAAAGAACTATTTTTCCTGGTTGCAGAAACTGGGTCTTGAAATAACTAGACAAAATGAATAGGACAAAAATGCCCTATGTTTATGGAAGTTGTGAGTCTTTGTTTCTGGAGCGTTTTTCTGAAAGACTTTTTTAATTGGTGTTCCTGAATATCACATAATATTGGATTAGTATATTCTTGTGGTTCCTTCCTATTCTACAGCTTTATGATTCTATAAAAAACTCACACCCTCTTTCTCTATTACATGGGAAATTTTAGAGTTTCCCCTAGTTCTATGCCCTTCTATCCTGGTTATGCCCATGATAGAAGGACATAAACCATTCTTCTTGTTCACCTTTTGTAAACAGAGAATTTGAGTGAATATTCCATGAAATGGCATACAGTTTGCTTGGGTCTTAAACACTGAAACATTTCATCATGTTTATTATGTGTATTTCCAGATATGAATTTAAGACTTAAATATTGTGACTAGTGAGAGTGGACTTGTTCTTATTTTGCATACTCTTAATTTGAGATATATTTCACAACCTAGTGCTTTCCTAGGCATCATGGAGAAATTGAATAGTCTTCTTAATCCACAGAAATGTGAATGTGTCCACAATTTTTGTTTGGCAAAAGCAAGCATTTAATATTTCGTTTTGGCCATAACCCACCACAAATCCTGAGCAAATATACTTGTTCAACATTGTCAATAAAAATAAGAGCAACCTAAAGCAGAACACCTCATTATTAATAAAATTCAAGCAGGAAATTAATGATCCAATCTACTGTCATTCGCAGTATTATTCAAAAAGGAGTTGAATGCTTTTGGTTGCGGATAATGGAATGCCAAACACTGATCTGATAATGTCTTCATTTGAAATTGCCAATGAATAGACAGTTATTTAAATCTGACCAATAACAATATTGCTTCGGAAAGCAATGGGCCAGCAAGCAGTAAAGGCTGTTTTTTAAAAAAACTTGAACTCGTCAATGCACATATTCCATGCAGCAAACGCCAACTTTTTTTTCCTTTCCTGTGAAGGTGTGAAACTCATTGTTCAAAATGATTGGGGAAAACTTTCTTTTCTTTCCAGCAGAAGATGGTTAGAAAGGAATAGATAGACTTTATCAGGGCCTGAACTAAGTTCTTGCAGAAGATAATTGAAATTAGCTCAAGTACTATTTGTAAAATGAAGTAAAAATCAAGCACGGAGGAAAAGGGATACTTGGAATTTCAATTCAGATTTAGATTTGCCTGTAGCAGACAATTGGTCTGATTAAGTGTACAAAAGACAAAACTGTTATATGCTCAGGATAGATACATCTGCAATTGTCTCTTTGGAGTCCTTGGTGCTACCTGTCATGCCCCTGTCGGAGTCTGACTCAGAGGAGGAAGCCAAACAGCTGACAGGGAGTGGGAGTGTAGCTCCATTGGCTGTGGAAGAAACTGGGAAAGGGCACAATCTGGCTGGGCAGAGTAGGGAAGAGTAGAACAAGAGAGAGGGAGTTCAGAGGAAGACCCAGGCCCACCCCTTCTTCATCCTAGGGCACGCAGGGAGGAACAGAGGAGAGAGCAACATGGGTTGCATGGCTTATGGGAAAGGAAAGGGCACTGATTCCCTTCATTAGCCACACCTGGGAAGACAGCTGATAAGAAAGGAAGGCTGCATGTGGCAGGCGGTTGGGAGCAAACATGACTTTATCTTGTGTTGTTGTGGCTTATCTGTGTTCCTGGAGTCTTCCCAACTGTGTGAGTTTTGCCATGCCTTCAAATTTAAAATTTTTGCTCCTGCCCTGCCAAACTAATTACTTCAGTTTGGCTTGTTTGGACTTTAAGTTAGTTTGTGTTGGACTTAATTTTCTGCAATCAAAGGCTCTTCCTGGAAGAGTTTTTCTCCAGCCAGAAGGTAACCTGGACATTGCTGGCAAAGTTGGAGATAATAAAGGGACTCTTATTGCTTATATGACTGTGTTGCCTTTGTGCCATGTCCCAGGTCATCACATTATCTGAGCTTGGTTGTCTGCTTGCAAATGATTCATTTCCTGATTAGGTAACATCACCAAAACTTTACAGGTTGTTAGGAATAACATCTGAGCTCTTCTAATGGAGTCTTTATTCTCTTTACATTTTTCAGTTTTGCAAATTTCCAAAAATATTTATGAAATATGCATTAAGCTTAGTTCATGTTTGTTTGTGTACTTTGCCTAGTGCCAAAAATTGAAAACCTATGTAAATATTTTGCCTCCTGATTGCAAAGATCAGTTTGAGGAACATTTTTTCTTACATTGAGAAATTTACCTAATCTTTTAGTTGTGATGCTTGATAGAATTGTGCATTTTAATGATATCTCTTAACACTTGTGTATTTTTTATTATTTTGTAAAATTTATTGGCTGCCTATCTTACCACAGGGTAACACTTTAGAGACATGTATAGTCAGTTAGTTAGCAGTATCTTTCCTGTGAAAAACAAATTAAATCATGCCATAAATTAATCATCTGGACTAGAAATAGGATAGATAAGAAAATAAATCAGGCTGGAATGTTTACAACAAACAGTTCAGTACTGGATGTATGATGCATGTATGTGTGTACTGAAATTTAAAGTTTAAGGATCATATGATATAAAATAATGATTGTAGTAGCTTTGATTTTGCACAAAGCTGGTTCAATATCTGAATCAATTTACAAATTGGAGAATTGAATCAGGTGCCTTTATTAATTTCAGTTACTTGTATGTCTGTACACAATCAATTTGTGGGGATTATGTATATACACACAGTATGTGCTTAGTTAGTCCTTGACTTACCACCATTCATTAGTGATTGTTCAAAGTTACACTGGCACTGAAAAAAGTCACTTATGACCAAACGGTCCTTGCATTTACAAGTGGTCATATGATCAAAATTTGAGCTTTGGAAACCAGATGTATTTACTTCCGTTGCAACATCCTGGGGTCATGGGATCATCATTTATGACCTTCCCAGCTGGCTTCTGACAAGCAAAGTCAGTGGGGGAAGCTGGATTTGGTTAATGACAATGGGATTCGCTTAATAACTGCAGTTATTAACAACCATGGCAAAAAAAGATTGTAAAATTTGATTCAACTTGCTTAACAGCCACATTGCCTCGCAAATGGAAATTATGGTTCTCATTGTGATGATGATCTGTATTGTTTAAAACTCTTGAATATTCATCAGGCCTAAAAAGAATGTATAATGATTTTGCATAGAAATGTAAAGTTGAAGAATATCAGTTTCAACTTTTCTGCAGAATTCCGTTCTAATACAACTACTACTACTAGGGCAAATGTCTCATCTGGAGAGACATACAAGAGATCACAGTTTCTACTGTTTTAAAAATGTCAAAACCAAGGGAAACCATGTTTAGAAATAATGTGCAAGTTACATTAACTTCATGCAAATCATATATACAGCTAAACTGTGTCTGCATGGTTTTTGACAGACTCCCAATATGAGAAGGTTGCTAACCCATGAATTAAGGTAAAGCGGCAATATCTATGTAACAGGAAATGCCTTCCTTGTTGTTTGCTAACTTGTGCCTGTAACTAAAGCTGTCTAATAGCCGAATCAAGAAAGCCATTAGGATAATTCTGCTAATGGAGCAATTAAAACAACAGCAACAACATCAGGACCATTTATTTTCTCTGACACGGTATCAGGCATATGAACACTATGGTGTGGGAGTTTCTGTCCTTGCCAAATTAAAGTCAAGAGAGTCTATCCTTCTGGCCAAAATTAGACACACCTGGTATTTCATTTCTTGCAATATTCAACCACAAAGTATTATTGGAAAAGTGGTGATTTTTCAAGTTACTTAATTTTCTTTGTAGATTTTTAATGGAGAGTCTGTTACTTTAAACCACTTGAACTCCAGACAGTTGAGCTGGGATGGAAAAAAAATACCACCTTTCAACAAATTGATTCAAATCAATTTAGTTGGAACTTAATTTGTTTCATCATTCTTTTGCTGCTATTATGGCAAACAAAATAAAATAAAAAGTGGGAACTTACAGTCTCAAATCCTGAGATCTGATCCACCCCAAAAAAACAGCTGTTGAATTTTAATGTGTTATATGATAGAAGGAAAATGTTAAGATTAAGCTTCCCCCTGTCCAGTTGTGTCTGACTCTGTTCCTTAGTTGATGTAGCCAATCTTTGTATGAAGAAATCCTGAGATTTGGTCTGTTAGGTTCTGAGCATGGGTGCAAGGATGGAGACGAGCTGGTGAAAAAGTGAACTTCAAACTCTTTATTTACATGTGAAAACAGCTCAACCGATGGCCACGATGGGCCCCTTTATATAGGCAACTCTTAACTTGTTTAACCAATGAAAACACAGGGAGCGCTAGCTCCATTAACTAATGGAAGAGGCTCGTTAATAGCCAATCAGATTCTCCTGAACGGACCAATCTGATATCGCTATTATCGGCCAATCAGAAGTGCAGGGCCTGAACCCTGCACTTTACTTCAAGCTCTGAATGATCTTTATTAAGCATTTATTGATTCACAACATGGTCCACCCCAAAAAAACAGCTGTTGAATTTTAATGTGTTATATGATAGCAGGAAAATGTTAAGATTAAGCTTCCCCCTATCCAGTTGTGTCTGACTCTGTTCCTTAGTTGATGTAGCCAATCTTTGTATGAAGACATTTTCTGTGATCATGTGGCCAGCATGGCTATACACTAAAGGCACGTAGAATGATGTTAACTTTAAGTGGTACCTATTTATCTACTCACATTTGCATGCTTTTGAACTACTAGGTGGGCAGAAGCTGGGGCAAGTCATGGGAACTCACTCCATCATGTGGCATTCAGGTCTCAAACAAGGGCTGTCACTTTCCAGTTGACAAATTCAGTGTCTTTAACTACTGAGCCATTGTGCCCTTTTTTGATAGAAGGAAGGAAGGAAAGAAGGAAGCTACTGATCTAGATCTGGGATATGATCCAAGTCTAGATCCAGCATATGGTGCTTGATCCCCAATGAGGTCCTTCAAGACGCTTGTGATATCAGTGACAATCTAAAAGTTACCTTTTTTGGTTACACCAGGAAGAATCAAATTGTTAATCAAGATTGATCAGAATAGAAGTTTCTCATTAAAATTAATTTAGTTAGTATTTCAGTAAGTTGTTCCTTAGGTGGGTCTCCCTCTTCAAGCTTCCTTAAAAGCATTGCTTTTAAGAACTTGGATTGAATTACCTCCAGGGCAATTTTTTTCTCGGTATTTTTTATACCTTTATAGGCATAAATTTGTGCACCATAAAGTATTAAGCTAAGCACTTTGACCCTGAAAAACATGATTCTAGTGGGAACATAATTATTTTTCTATTGTGGTTGGCAAATCTAATTATTGCATTGGAGGGTTTTTTTGTGCATGAGATGAAATGGGGTTTTTTTCTCTGCTCTTTCCAGATATTAGAAAATTGGAATACAATTCCTAAGTGTTTAAAAGTCTTAATTTGCTCAATTATATTGTTGCTGATTTTTTTTTTTTTAATTGCTGGAGAACATTAGTGTGTTGTTTTATAAGTACAACCACTTTTGTTTGATAATTCATTTTTAATTTTTCTTCACTACAATAAGCACCTAAAGATCCTAAACTCTATTGAATTCTGTATTTCAGGAACAGGATAACCAATATCACCCATAACAATTGGTTTATTTGCTAAAATTGGGGAATGAACTTTACTTTTTGTTAGAGCTTCATATAAGCAGTTGATATAATGATATAATTTTAAAAAGGATGGTCAACATGCAATTTTATTTAACTCCATTTATGGTGGGAAAAACCAGAAAGTCCAGTTGCCTCTTAAAAACCTAGATGACCTAGATGATTGAGAATCTCCATAGACTTTATTTATTTGTTTGTTTATTTCTGTAAGGTCTTAAATATTTTCTTTTATGTTGTGGAATTCTTCTCAGAGATGGTACTGCTAATGATGGGGTACTTAGTTCATTACAGATAGCCCTGCTTCCTCTGTTTAGGGCTAACATATTTTTGTTATTGTTTGCCTCATAATTAACTTCCTTGACCTCATGCTAAGTTTTCCTTTGAGACAATAATAATCTTATAATGGGGATCTTGAACAATTGCCTTTGCCAGATTTTATAAAACTTCATAGAATCTCTTATTTTATTTAGCATGAATGGAATAGTTGGGCTACTAAATGGACCAAAAATTATCTGCCCATCAAAGGTCTTAGGGAAGCCACCTGGTCTTCTTCATGTGATTTTGTAACATGTCAATATGAAACAGTAGACTTAGTAAGAGAATGACACCTTTGTGTGAAAGCCAACTGTGCAATAAAGGAAAACTTACTATTGTTCATTTGATGTTAGCAATGTGATCTCAGGTCTGTCTTCTCCACCTAGGATGTATTTTGAAAAGTTTTTATGCAAAGTATTGTTAGAATACAAATTGTGAAATTATCTTAGCAATAAAGGAGAATATTTGTACCTCAGAATTGAAAAGAAGGGGTCCTTGATGTTCTCTAAGCTTTCTTTCTTTCTTGCAGACAGTTCATTATCCAAGCTAGGTAACATCATCAATGCTAGTCAGTTTACATTCTGGTGATTTGCCCTGTCTTAGAGATTCTTTAGTTGTTTACTGTTGCCTCTTTGGCAGCTTCTTGATTGGGGGTATTATTTATTTGATTGCTTCTTGGATGAGAAGTGAAACGTTTTCAATGGAAAAAAAAAACCCAAGAAAGTCCAATTGCCTTTTGAAAAAACCCTTTGGGATAGGAATGGACCAAGTTCCCAAGTTTGTAGTTAAAATGGGCAGAGGAAGCAACATAAGCCAAAACAGTCAGTAGTCAATTAAGCTGATTTGGCTCATACTTTAAATTAAACAAAAAGTTTTAATATATAGTCACTCCGGTTTTGTATTTTAATTATGAACTAATCCAGAAGAACTTGCTGGTGCCTTGCAGTGAATAGATGAACTGCTTTATAAATCTAATGTAACTGCTATTACAGAAATGTTTTAGTTGAACCTGGGTGACTGTGAGAAGTAATAAATCCATTATTTGTTTGTACAGAAGCCTCTTTTTATCTGTCTAATATCCTCATCTCTGCATGAAAAGTGATGTTTCTCCTGGTTACTAATAAACAGCTTTTACTTTGCATATCAAAAGCATTGTTAATGGCTGAGAACACAAGAAATCTTTGGTTTCTTCTGGATTGGAAATGAAGGCACCTGCTGGTCAAAGAGGAACTCCTGATGCATGGAACAAGAGCTCTTAAATAACAAACAGTTGGCTGCAAATGAGTCGGGGTTGACCTTCACATCACCACCAGCATGAGGCATTTTGACTCATTTCTGAGAACAGTCCATTTTTTCAATAACACAAAATGATAAAAGACTTATTTTCTTACATTGGGTTGATACTTTTAGAATTCTGAACTAGATTGATTGTTTCAGTCACCATGCTGGATAAGAGATTCACTAGTGTATGTGTGCATGCATATGTGTCTTCAATGAAGCAAGTTTATTTTGTTTATTTCTGGCCTTTTTATTGTTTTTACAAATAACTCAAGGCAATAAACATATCCAACACATCTTCTTCTTCCTATTTCCCCACAACAATAACAATCCTGTAAGCCCAAGATTACTTGGCTGGCTTTCATGTCTAAGGTGGGAGTAGCTGGCCTGCTGTCTTAACCACTAGACCTGTCATGCCCCTGGTGGAGACTGACTCCAAGGGAGAGGAGGAACAGTCGACAGGGAGTGGAAGTGTGGCTCCAGAGGTTGTGGAGGAGGCTGGGGAAGGGCAGAGGCTGGCTGGGCAGTCAGAGGAAGAACCAGGTCCATCCCCTCTCCATCCTAGGGCACACAGGGAGGAGAGGATAAGGGAAAGATGTAGTCTACTAGGGGGAGAGGGCCTTGATCCTTTTCATGGGATGCAGGTATGAGAACTGCATAAGAGTTTGGACCTGCATGCTAGCAAACGCTGGAAGCAAAGAGTGTTTTATTTCTGGATGAGGTTTGTCTTGGTTGGGGTTCTTCCAATGGACTATACCTGGCTATCTTCTTGAAGGTTGTAATTAATTATCCTGATCTGTCATAGAACTTTCTTCAATATGGTTTGTTTTTGGTTTTTTATTGCTTCATTATCTGCTCTTTGAGTTTGGATTGTATTTCCTTTATTTGGAATGTTATTTTGGAAAGAGTTTGATCTCCAACTGTGAACAATTGAACAGTGAAGCCAAGTTGAAGGTATTAAAGAACAATTATTTATGTTTTGATTTTTGTTACATTTGAGGTACACTCCGGTCATCACAAGACCAAAGTGGCTCTCCAATCTCTCATATATACTGTATGTAGACAGGATTCTGGTTGCCAATAAGACCTGAAGGAGGCAACTAATTCCAGAAATAGAGGTCACCACCAAAGCCATTTCCTAGTAGATCACTGTAACATTTCTAACTTAGTGCCTTCATCACTAGACTAAACTGGAAATATTTCTTTTTCCAAGGTGTTCCAGAAGTGATGGGGATTTAGTGCTTTATCATGCTGCAGTCAATTTTAATAATTTAAAATTATCCTATTATTTTTAATGGTGCCTGGGATACTAGCAGACATAATAAACCAGTAGATACAGAACTTAATCCAGAAGTAGTCATAGCTGCACAAAAAGTAATGATCAGCTGGTTAAAAAAGCTAATGATCAGCTGGTTAAAAAAGTTCAACCAAGAAGCTGAAGAAAATTTCTTTCCAGCAACATGCTCTAGATTCTAAATTCTTCACATTTGCTTTTATTTTTATAGGTGAAGATTCCTGTGTTGATTGGGAATCTCACATTTCTTCACCTTTCCCTTTATTACATCTCCTCCAAGTGAAAAGTGGATTAATAAATTCTGCTATTTTATTATTTTTGAGAAGAAAACATTAGATAAATTATAGCGTTGACTTGTAAACTGCAATTGATTAACTACTAAGTAAAAAATGTGCTCTACTTATAGTTTGCTGGTATGCATTACTGAGGACTAGATAAAGTGCATCACTGAGGACTAGAGAGAGAGAAATTAACTACAATCCATATAAAATATGGATTATAAGATATGGATTATGTAAAATAAATAAGTCAAAATATGCACACAATCTGGGTTTTAGGACCAAAACATAAAATTAACACAAAATAAACCCTTGGAGTGGAGAAGATATGCTTCATACTAGAGAGTCTATTGTTGAAATGCGTCCTATTGACTTCAATGATTGGGCTTGCTCAATGGGGACAAAACTGGCTTAGGCAACATGCTTAATTGCTGAGATGAGACAGTGAGAACCAATCAAATCCAATTCTTCATTTGTTTATACTAAATGGACAAATTCTTGCCAGATTAAAACTATAACCTTCATAGCTACCAGATATACGCAGAGCAATTCTAATGTGTAGTTACCCCAAATCTCTTCCATCTACCCCTTCAAACTTGGGATTGCATAGTGTCTTAATCTGGGTCTTTTTCTGACCTAGTCAAATCCTTCTTCGCTGTTGCAATGCACAGTCTATCATGTTCACCAGCCTAGCATTTTGTACCTGTGATTCTCAAGTGCTATCTCCTGGGAACATAACATCTCCTTCAAGAATGTTGCTATTCAGTGTTTCCCATGAGATACAATCCCAAAATCTCACAAATATGATAATTTAGGCAGTGTGGAGAATATACTTGCAGTGGGGATATCGAATTTGATGCCCATGATACTGTGATGATGTGCACAGTCCTGTGTGGGTTGTAATAAAGTAACACTTTAAATAACAGAAACAGAATGGTGAGTGTTATGAACTAATAAAACGCTTAAATAAAGTTTTATCAAACCTTTAGAAAATAGCAGGGTTCTAATCCTGCACTTCTGATTGGCCGATAATAGCGATATCAGATTGGTCCGTTCAGGAGAATCTGATTGGCTGTTAACGAGACACTCTCATTGGTTCAAGGGGTTAACACTCCATGTTTCTCATTGGTTACAAGATCAGCAGCCTGCCCTATAAAAGGGCTGCTGCTGCCCTAGGTTTTTGCTCTGTTCAGAATGATTAATAAAGAGTTGAAGTTCACTGTTCACCGTCTTGTCTCCGTTCCTTGCGCCCATGCGCAGGACTTAACACTGGTGACAAGGATGGGATGGGGAGACGCCAGAGCTGACTAAACACTACAGAGCACCAAACAGAGCACGTGGCTGAAGGCACATCGACAGCGGAAACCATGTCCGGCGGCGCCATACCACCCGCTCCATTTGACCCGGCACAAGAACACTGGGACTCGTACATAGACTGGTTCCAGATGTTTCTGAAGACCAACAACTTGAAGGATGCCACTACAAGAAAAAAGCGAGCAGTATTCCTGACTCACTGTGGACCTGCCATTTTTAAGATGGCCAAGGCACTAGCGAAACCGGCTGAGGTGAAATCCATGGATGGGACGTCTTCGAGCCCCTCCTATGGGCCCACTATGCACCTACCATACCAACGCTTGTCCGAAGACATGAATTTTACCAGAGAGACCAGCGGAAAGGAGAGAGTGTTGCAGATTTCATCGCGGATCTCCGGAACCTGGGAGGCCTCTGTGGGTTCGCCGACCTCGAAGAAGCTTTGAGAGACCGAATAGTTCCGGGACTAGATGCACCACATGTGCAAAGTAAGCTGATGGCGAAAGGCAACATCAGCCTTGCAGATACCATCGCTGACGCTACTGCAGCAGAAGCAACCAGGAAGTCGGCTGCGCAAATGCGCCACACCAATGCACCGCTCTGCCAACTCGCCAGCGAAACCTCACCTCACCTAGAGGGACACACAATGGCAATCCACCACGAGGACCTCGAATTGTCATCAGAAAGTGATGAGGATGAGGTCAACCGGCTCCAGTCTGAACGAGACCAACGCCACCAGCGTAATCAGAGACTGCAGCATCAATGTGCAGGTTGTGGGGCAAACCACCCGCGATCAAACTGCAAATTCCTCGACGCGCTCTGCCATTTTTGTGGGAAAAGAGGCCACATCGGAAAGGTTTGTAGAAGCAAGCAAGGATCCAGCCCACTTCAGAGGGGAAACAACTACTGCCAAACCACAGGGAATTGTCCTGTGAGTCTGGAACATTTGAACCACCAATGGAACAACCACTCCTACAGAAATAAACCACTGGCCAATTCAACGAAATGAGAAGAGGCACACCAAACCATTACAATTGGTCACGCCTCATCACTAGATGCAAAGAAGATCCAAGTGAAGGTCGCCATCGAAAACCAGCCCTGCGTGATGGAAGTCGATTCAGGATCGTCCCTCTCGATGGTTTCCTGGAAGACCCATAAACAATTAATCCCTGCAGTCCGGCGGCAAGACCTCAGAACCCAAAGAATCATACTCAAGGATTATCAGGGAAACCGAATTCCGGTCGTTGGATCCAGCCTAGTCCAGGTCTCATTCAAAAATCGTACTGCATCTTTACCATTGACCGTCATCGACCGTGATCGGCCTAGCTTGTTAGGCCTTCAATGGTTCGCCCCACTCGGGATCGAGGTAGCCGGCATTCACCAAACCAGAAGCAACAACTGGGAGGAGGCCCTCGTCCAGGAATTCAAGGACGTCTTTGCAGACAAACTAGGCGAGTACAAGGGGACCCCGATATCATTTAACCTTAAAACTGAAGTAGCCTCCATCCGCCTTAAGCCTCGTCAGTTACCTTTTGCCCAAAAACCAAAGATTGATGAGCAGCTTGATAAATTAATAGCCCAGGGTGTTTTAGAACGAACAGAACACACTTGTTGGGAAACCCCAATCGTAACACCCATCAAACCGGATGGATCATTAAGGATTTGTGGGGACTACCGAGCCACCCTGAATCACGCCCTTCAACAGAATGCTTACCCGGTGCCGGTGGTACAACACCTCCTCCATTCCCTGGGGGAGTGGAAAAGTCTTCGCTAAATTGGATTTAGCACAGGCATACCAACAACTGCCTGTAGATAAAAAAACAGCAGAGGCACAAACGATCGTTACGCACCGAAGCACCTTTAACTGCAACCGACTCCAATTCGGAGTTAGCGTAGCCCCAGGGATTTTTCAAAGTTTGATGGAGAGACTCTTGCAGGGGATAAAAGGGGTCGTACCATACTTTGATGACGTTTTAATTGCTGCCCTGAATAGAGAAATACTAGAAGAACATCTTAAATTGGTTTTCCAGAAATTTAAAGACTCCGGCCTTAAGGTTAAAAAAAATAAATGTCAACTGTGTACAGATAAAGTAGAGTTCCTGGGGTACCTAATCGATAAACAAGGCATTCACTCCACCAATAGCAAACTAAAAGCAATCAAGAATGCCCCAAGACCCAGAAATAAGACTGATCTCCAAGCTTTTCTGGGGCTCATTAATTTTTACAAGATCTTCCTGCCCCACAAAGTGAACGTAGCTGAGCCCCTACATAGACTTTTCGACAAAAAAGCAACCTGGGTCTGGGGACAATGAGAGGAGCATGCGTTCCGACAAGTGAAAAACTTATTAACCTCAGATGCTGTTTTAATGCAGTATAACGAGACTCTGCCTTTAACAATTACATGTGAGGCATCACCGTTTGGAGTAGGAGCCATTTTGAGCCATGTGTTACCAAACAGTAGTGAGGCTCCTATTGCCTATTTTTCAAGGACCCTATCAAAGTCTGAACATAACTACAGTCAAATCGATAAAGAGGCTCTTGCTGTTGTATCTGCTGTGAAACGGTTTCATGAATATGTATATGGACGAGTTTTTACTATTGTTACCAACCACAAACCTTTGCTGGGGATTATAGCGGGAGACAAGCCAACCCCCTATATATTATCACCTAGGATGACTCGCTGGTCGGAGTTTTTGGCTGCGTACAACTATAGACTGCAACACCGCCCGGGGAAAGCCATTCCCCACGCTGACGTCCTGAGCCATGCACCACTTCCAGAAACCGTCGACGACCCAGCTCCAACCCTTACGACACTCCAGATTGAAACGCTACATTCACCACCGCTAACAGCTAGTGACATTGCGATTGAAACAAAACGCGATCCTGTCTTAGCGCGAGTTCTTAGCTGGGTCGAATGGGGATGGCCAATAGATCAAACCCCTGACGACTTCACCCCCTTCAAGAACCGGCAAACAGAACTTTTTTCACAAAAAGGCTGCATCCTATGGGGGGATAGAGTCGTTGTCCCAGAGCGGTTACAACGAGCAGTATTAAAAACACTGCATGAGGGGCACCCCGGCATCATGCATATGAAAGCGTTCGCACGAAGCTACGCGTAGTGGCCGGGCATCGACAAACAGATAGAAGCCTGGGTAAAGACTTGTTCAAAGTGCCAGGAAGTTAGCAATGACCCACCGAAAGCAACTCCAACAGAATGGGAAACACCCTGGGGACCATGGTCCCGCATCCACATTGACTTTGCGGGACCTACTAAGGGACATATGTTACTCCTAACAGTGGATGCCTATTCCAACTGGCTCGAGATCCACGAAAGGAAGAGTACTACAACCGAGTCCGTCATCCGGAAATTGAACAGGCTATTCGTGACGCATGGACTGCCAGACGTTCTGGTCTCCGACAACGGACCCCATTTTACCGCTCTACCCTTTGAACAATACTTAGTGGACTAGGGTATTCGCCATATGCTAACTTCGCCAGTGTACCCTGTAGCTAACGGAAGGGCCGAGCGTATGGTACAATTTGTTAAAAAAAAACCTCTACAAAATGGACTATGGGGACATTGAAGATAAAATAAACAGAATACTCCTACTCCAACACATCACTCTGCACAGCATCACCAATACGACTCCAGCTGAACTATTGATGGGACACAAGCTCCGTTCCCACCTCGACCGGTTTCACCCCTCTTACGAGCCAGAGAAACCTGTGGATCTAGCGGAAAATGCCGTGAGTTCAAGATAGACGACTTAGTTTTCACCAGAAACCTTTCCGGTGAACCGCTGTGGGTTGAGGCAACCGTAATTCAAGCCACTGGACCCAGGTTGTACCGTGTGAAAACCTGTGATGGAGAAATATGGAAAGGCCATATAGATCAGCTTCGCTCGAGGCTACAACCCAGTTTCCGCGACTCCAGTAACTCACAAACTGAGGGGGGAGGGGAAGTTGAAGAAACCAAATTCGAGATGGTGGAAAGCAGGAGCGAAAGAAGTCAGCAATCGGGCATGACAAATGAAGAAGAATCAGGGAAAGAAGTGTCCTCGCCACAGAGGAACACCTCAACAGAAGCAAGCCCGCAAAGATCGGAGGACAACAACAAGAACATTAATGGCACTGAGTCATCCAATGAGGATACGGAACCACCGGTACCTGATTTGCCCAAAAACGTCCCGCCGAAACTGGATTACAGACAGGAACCGGTGGGACAGTGTAAATCTAATAGACAGTCAAAACAACCTTCATACCTCAGGGATTATGTCACCGCACCCCTTAAATGGAACCTGGGGGGAAGGGGTGTTATGAACTAATAAAACGCTTAAATAAAGTTTTATCAAACCTTTAGAAAAAGCAGGGTTCTAATCCTGCACTTCTGATTGGCCGATAATAGCGATATCGGATTGATCCATTCAGGAGAATCTGATTGGCTGTTAACGAGCCACTCTCATTGGTTCAAGGGTTTAACACTCCATGTTTCTCATTGGTTACTAGATCAGCAGCCTGCCCTATAAAAGGGCTGCTGCTGCCCTAGGTTTTTGCTCTGTTCAGAATGATTAATAAAGAATTGAAGTTCACTGTTCACTGCCTCGTCTCCGCTCCTTGCGCCCATGCGCAGAACTTAACAGTGAGGATAGGTAGAATAACTGTGGTAAGGAGCTTGTCTCTTCAGTAAAGGTTGCCATGTTCTCATAAACAGTCAAAAGTAGCTATTTAATAGAATACAAATTAGAATAAATATTCACAAGTACTTTTGCAGTCTCCCAATGTGCTTCCTACTTACTTTTAGCTTATTTTTAGATAATTTTATGGGTAGGAAGATATACTTCTGTTAATTTTTCTAATTTTGCTCTTTTATTATACTATGAGTTAATATTTTGCATTGGTTTGGTTTTGGAACAATAAAACTATGATTATGACTCTCATGATTAATCTAAAGCACCAAGCACAATCTTACATTAGCCCAAGATGTAAGCCTCTAGCAAATTTAATTAAACTTTGCCCCAGGTAATTCTATATAGGATTGCACCTTTATAGCTGTTCATGCAATGTGCCTGCACTAGAAAATGCAAATACAGTAGTCACATTTGCCAGATATGACTATTAAAATTAAAGACAGCATTTTTCCATATTACACGCTGCATTAGCCCTGTGAATAATTAAGCATCCTTAACGTCAGTTGCTGATGTGTCCTCATCATTCATAAGTCTGAATTTATTTCTTTTGGAAGAGCTATAGGCAATAAAATATATGTATATCACAGTTTTAAGTTGTTTTCAAAACAATTACAGATAATTGTAAATCTTTTTCTGTGTGCAAAATATGCCTAATATATCTTCACAACAGTATTTGTCTTATTTTTTTCTTTACATATATTACTATTGCTGATTGTTGTTACTCTCTGTTTACAACAATGTGGAGTCAGTTCTTTAGCTGAGGTTGGCCTTCATATACATTGAGTTTGTCCCAAGAACATGGGAAGTTGTAATATATTGGCATAATTTATGTGTGGATCCAAGCAGTGTGGCCTTTTGCAATTGACAGATGGAAATGTTGTCAGTGCACAGATTTTCTAAGTGCTGTCCAATGTTTTTTGGTAGGACACCCTGTATGCTGATAACTATTGGGATCATTCTGGCTGGTTTATGCCATTATTTTTTAATACTGATTTTGATATTTGGTTATCTTCTCTAGTTCTTTGTCTTCTATTTTAAAATTCTTCTTTTCAACCACAGTTATATCTGGTGTTTTAACTTGCTCTTTTTTATTATTTGTTTATTATCATCACCATGTAATAGCTAGAACTTGTGCTGACCTATGCAGATTTTAAAAGAGTCAGTCATATACCATTAGTCACTGTGAAATCTCTCACATATAGTTAGCCCTTGAATTTATTGCAACTAAGGAGAAATTAACATGACTGATGGATGATCACTCAGTATGTTGGCAGGCTTTCCAATTTACTCTTCATCTTCTGTCTATGTTCTGCATAGGGACAGTAAAATGTATGTATCAGGATGTACACCGAAAAGTGAGGATCTGTGTATCAATCCTGCAGGTCTTTTTTCAACAATTATGCTTTTCAAAAATTGTTGCACTGAATGTCAAGCATCTTGGGTAAAATGGATATTTTTAAAAATCTTTCTATTTATCAAGGGCAGCCGATATACTTGCATTGCACCAGTAGCTCCTGTGCTGCTCAAAGAATATGATGCTACCTTGCCAAATGAAAATAGATTTCCTCCTCCTGTGCCAACATTTCTTTTTTTGCTGTTTTGTGAAGTTATGAATGTTTAAGATTCATTTCTTCTATAATAACCTCATGGAGTGGAATCTTAATATACACGACATCTGTTTCTTGTGCTTTCCTGCAAAAAAATCAAAGAAGGGACACTGATTGTGCATAAGAACCACAAAGTAGAGTATATAGTGTTATGAACTAATAAAGGCGTTTAATAAAGTTTTAACAACCTTAAGAAAAAGCAGGGTTCTAATCCTGAACTTTGATTGGCCGATAATAGCGACATCGGATTGGTCCCTTCTGGGAAATCTGATTGGCTGTTAACGGGCCAACTCTCATTGGTTCAAGGGTTTAACACTTTCATGTTTCTCATTGGCTAATAGGACAGCAGCCAACCCTATAAAAGGGCTGCTGCTGCCATAGGGTTTTGCTCTGTTCAGTATGATTAATAAAGAGTTGAAGTTCACTGTTCACTGCCTTGTCTCTGTTCCTTGCACCCATGCACAGAACTTAACATATAGGACATGCCAGATGGGTTTTTTTTTTTAACAGAATAACAGAGTTGTAAGAGACCTTGGAGGTCTTCTAATAAAAACATCTGCTCAAGCAAGAAACCTCACATCATTTCAGACAAATGGTTGTCCAATCTCTTCTTAAAAACCTCCAGTGTTGAAGCACCCACAACTTTTGGAGGCAAGTCATTCTAGTAATTAATTGTTCTAACTGTCAGAAAATTTGAGTTCTATGTTATCTAGCCTTCAGATAATGTGTCACAATTCACAGATGTAAGAATATGTGTGTAATTATTATAGAAATTGAACAAGAATATGGATAATATTGTTAAATAAGACAGGAGAATATTTAAAGAAAAATGAAATAAGCTATAATATGAAATGAGATTATATAAAATAAGAGTAATGAATATAGACATTGAATAAGAATAGGGATAATACTGTTAAATAATGTATGAAATTATTTAAAGAAAAAGGTAATAAGTAAATAACATGATACGAATTTGGATATGAAATCTGGTATGTAATTATGGATATGTGAAAACCTGGAACCACGTTGTTCACCTAATGAGATGTTTTTAAAAGATCAAAAATGATTTTTTTTTTAAAAAAAAAAGATGTCACAATTCTAAAACAAAACACAATTTCAACCTTTTCCACTATTTAACCATTGAATTGAAGAACCATTCCATTTTCTAACTAACATTATGTGTCTAAATGCTTGTTGCTGTGCATAATAGAGTATAACAGAGTAGTATTGAAGCTATATTTTTATTGAGAAAGTGCACATTCCTTTCATGATAAGTACAAAATCCAGGTAATATCCAGCAAAAATTAAAACCCAAACAACACCTGGATCCTGGTTTAAATGGAATTACTTTGAAAGCTGTGGAAGATGGGACAACCCACTGAGCTTCAAAATTGATTCAGTTAATGGAGTTTTCCATCGTCATAGAGGATCAAGCCAAATAAACTGCTACTCCTACTCTTTTTGTTAGTTTCTCCCACTATTTTATTGAACAAACAAAAAACAGGAGCCTTGACTATGAGCATCTGGGGCATGAGCTGATTACAATGCCCAGATCCTGTTATCTCTGATCTTTATTCAAATTTAAGTGTTTCCAAGCATCCAATTCCTTACACATCTTGGGATTAACTTTTGTCTTTTCAGTTTTGCAAAAACAAAGAGGCCATGAGTAGCCAAGCTGCAAATTATTTCTCCTTCCCTCCCTTTTCTCCTTTCTCTTCCTATCATAGATGCCATAAACATTTGAGAGTTATTAAAAAAAAAATCTGCTGAGTCCATATTATGTTCACTTAATCAGAGAATACTTTCAAAATTTACTCACACCTGGGAAATGGGCACCATGAAAGAGGTTTTATTTTATTTTTCTCCCTGAGAAATGCATATAAAATATTGCTGTGGCGTTGCAGTTTTAACACTATAGAGCAAAGCAAAAATGACATTTTTAAAATATAGATAGTAAGCCTTAATGAAAACAAATGGTGGTAAACTGGACCCTGGGGTGGAATTATATACTCATTACAGGACCACAGTGGGTTTCCTGTATATGATATGAAATTGCAAAATAGTGCTCCAGAGAGTAAAGGCAATAACAATGGTGGCATTTATAGTCACCACTGAAGGACACCTCTGGCAAATGCATTTCATTATAATCTGCACCAGTGATGCAGTTATGAAAACCCAGATTTGACTATGCAAATAACAACCAACCTGGTAAAGTTTGCTAAATGATTTTGAATAATATTAAATTCCCAGTAGTATTATGTTTAGTCAACCTGAGGCAATTAGAGTTGATTCAATCAGCTTGCATTCTTGGCTCTGATGATTCAATGGGGGGAGGGGTGCATCAGGACAGTGACTCTGTATGTCTGATGGCCCTTTTATTTCAGAAAGCTGCCCTATGGATTTATTTGATTCAATACTTTATTTTCTTGATTTTATCTTTCTTTGTAGAGCAAAGTTCTAAACTTAATATGTTTATAAGTGTTAGTGAAGTTAAAACCATATTAGAGTTTTTAATGGTGTCTTTACCCTTGATTGGGAGTTGTCCAAAGTTGGTTTTTGTGGCTATACAAATGTTTTAAATAAACAAACACAGACATCCTTTTTAATCCTTATGAACCTCTTTCAAATTTGTCCCCTTTTCAGTGTTGTCTTTTATTTTTTTTGCAATAAAATATAGTCACTATACCCATAATACATTTTCCAAAGCTAAGTCTACTTTTCCCCTTGAAAAATGTTGTATGGTGAAAATTATTTTTGATGACATATGATGGACATTCTTTGACATGTCTATATTTGTTTTTCTAGTTTGTTTGTTTGAGAAACTCTTATATGGTTGATCTGAAAGCAAGGCAAATCCAGGATAGCATATACCTAGGGCTACATGTTTTCTGAGGGCTGCAGGTTGGACATACTTGCATTAAAGATTTTGGTTTGCTTGCCATATAATATGTATATTCACATATATACTGGAATTATCTATCTACCTACCTGCCATATAAGCCTTTTTTTTTTTTTTTTGAATCTGCCAATGTAAAGGTAAACTATAATCCTAAGAAACTCTCATGAAGCATCCAGCTGAATGCATGGAAAGTTAAGGCAGGGTAGAAAAATGAATATATGCTCATTTTCATTCATTTGTTTGGAGATCCAAAGGAAAATTAGACTTCTCTTTGACAGTGTGAATGATTCTTCATATAGTTTGCTTTGTCTGAATTTGGTTTGCACAGAGAAATGTGAATATGTGGTCCAGCCTCCATTCACTATCCACTTTGAGCCCTCCAAGTATGGAATTAAATACTTCATGGGTTGCTTCACTCACTCAAAGTTGCCATTGCTCTTTTGTCCTTAAATCTTAAATCATGCTTTGGATGATTATTTTACTGAATTATCACATCTGGTTAATTGTTGGATAATTTAAAAGAATCACATTCTTTTGTGTCTTTATGATTAGTCCTACAAAAGCTATTACAACTGCACAAAGATAATCACTTTGTTCATGATTTTAACTGAATAGTTTTAATGACCTTAAGACAAAACCAAAAGAGAAATGGAATGCAATTTTAAACACCTGTATTATTTAATCCACTCAGATTAACTTCCAAGAAAACATTTGTAGGATTGTGCTAGTAGGCACACTTAAATGCATTGGTTTTGAAAGGTTGATGCTTATGTTGGCTGATCATTGCAATGTTAATTCTTGTAATAAATGAAAATGGGTGCCACTGATTATTCTTTCCATCAGCCTAAGGTCAACCATTCAGTTTACAACATCTATCTAATTGCTTTCCAGATTGTGTGGCTGCATACTTTTTTTTTAAAGGAAGAAATTAGACACATGCCTTTAGGAATTTGCCAAAATGCCATTTGACACATCTAATGATGTAAAAAATTAAGGCTAGATTATAATCTCCCAATTCCATTCATGTCCAAAGAGGCAGAACTCGGGAGAGAATGCTTTTCTTTGCATTTAATTTGTCAGCTTCTTGGTTTTTTTTTTTTTTTTTTTTAAAAAAAAACTTTTCTTCAGTTGATGAAAATAACACATTGGGTTCCAGTAAAAGCACATTATCCCACTGGATTTTCTAAATGTGAAGGTCCTAGTTCTTCAGTTTTAATGTGATTACATTTGTATGAAAATTGAATTTGGAGAGAGCCATAAAAACTAGTGCTGCAAAAAAACATAATCAGCGCTGAGCAGATAATTATCCTATTCTTTAAAAAGATCTCATTTGAACTGATGAAAAAAAAAAGTAGCTTTCAAGTTTCTTTCAGCACAGAAAAGAATTTTGGTAGAATTCAAAATAGTGCAATGTGTGTGTGTGTGTGTGTGTGCGCTTATTCATTGAAATTGTGTATATACTTCTACCATTTGATGGTCTCAATTGTACAAATGTACTCACTGAACAATAATCTAACAGGTGGTCTTATTGCAATTTGGTTAAATCCCCTGGAAAATATAATGAGAGACTTCCTATGTTTTTTCAGACTAGAAACATGCAGGCAGATTTGAAAACAGGGACAATGTTGGAGATTTCAAGGGAATAAGAAAAGAATCTTCCCAATAAAAATATTTCCACTACCTCCAGCAATAAAGTTAGCTCAACTCAGAGAAATTCAGAGAAGACATGGCCAAGGTTCTTGAGGATAATGTAGAAAAAAAAAAAGGATATTCTGCAACATAAGAAACCCATGAAGTTTAACATTAGTCAAAAATAAATAAATAAATGAGCCTATCAACATTTTTGACAGTAGCAAAGGGGAAGAAAAATCTCTCAGAAATTCAAATATGAAAGATTGAATCAAAAGAAAACTTGTCAATCTAAAGTTAGTAGACTATAACAAGTCCCAGGAAACTCAAGTTCTAAACAACCAATTGGGAGCAGAAAGGTTCCCTCCCTCTCTCTAGTAAGATTTGATGAGGGGAAAATACCAACTCAGTTGTACAGTTGCATTTTTGCCTTTTATTAGGGTAAGATCCCTGGCTTCCCAGTCTGGAAAAGGCATGACAATTTTTTCTCACTCTAGTATGTTAGTTAAATTTATTTGCCATCTATCTTGGGGCTACTCTTGGTAGCTTACAATAGTAAGATCGAAAACCTAGCAAAATACATAAATATAACAATTGCAAAGCAACAAAGCAATAAAAATAAACAAGGAAACTACAATAATGTGAATTAAAAGATGGGTAGAAGTAAAGCAGGAAGCACAGGAGGAGATGTGATCGGATAGTTAGTTCAGCAGCTGCCTCCAGTGATGTTCTCCCCTATTGGGTCCCTAGGCCAACCAGCAGAGCCGGTCTTCAGGTTCTTGAAGAAGGGTAGGACAGTGAGAGAAAACCTCACCCCAGGGGACAAGATGTTCTACAGCAGTGGTTGCCAACCAGTGGGCCAGGGACCACTGGTTGTCCACAAGAAAATTTTGGTGGTCCTCAGAGAAATGTCACCCCCAAAGCCCACCAAAGCAATTATTCCAGGCTGAATGGGAACACAAGGCTTGCATCACTTGCATTGGGAACAACACGAGGTAGTGAGGGGAGGGGGGAAAGGGTGGGGCGGGAAACTTTCCCCACTCACCCCACATGCCACACTTGCCCATGGCTTCTTTCCACTTCTTTCTTCTTTTGCTTTTGGCTGCATGCGAGGAAAACAGCAAAATTTTCTTTTTCTCCCCCAAACTCTGCCAGAAATGAATCTTTGGGACCCTGCAAGGCATCCTGCTCCAAGAGGCTGCACCGGCAAAGACTCATTTCTGACAGAATTTGGGGTAGAGAATGAAAGACTTCTGCTGCTTCTGCTGCTTTCCTTGCATGAAACCAAAAGTCTCTCTCTCTCTTTCTCCCCCTGAGAATGGAACTGGAGATGGTATCCTGTGATCCCAAATAAAGAATAATCAATAGGAAAATGGGGTGGGGAATTTTCCTGCAGACACTTTTTGGGATTGTCCCAGGGTTTCTAGTCTGCAGGATTTAAAATTATGAGTTTGGTGGTCCCTGGGGTCCAAAAGGTTGGTTACCCCTGTTCTAGAGGGCCAGCCCTATAACAGGGAAGGCTCTTCTGCTGGATCTCACCAGCCAGAGTTACATTTAGCAACATATTTTTATGTCCCTGCATGTGAAGGATCTACAGGTGTGGTATCATCTTCTTTGTTCCTCACAGGGGAAGTAGGGTGACAAAAATATTGGTTGATACAAGAACTAACAAAGCAACGTAACACCTAACAGCAGTTTTGGAGTCATATATCCCATTTATGTCTTTGTGTGGCTCACAAATTGTATCTCTTTAGCTAGAGCTAATGTCAAGATGGAGAATTGGATCCATTTTTTCAATTGTTTCAAATTCTTTCCATATGAGCCATGGTAGCGCAGTGGTTAGAGTGCAGTACTTTGGCAAACTGCCAGCTGCCTGCAATTTGGCAGTTCAAATCTCAGGCTCAAGGTTGAGTCAGCCTTCTGTCTTTCCCTGCAATAGGCTGGGTGCAATAGGCTGATTCTGTAAGCCACTTAGAGAGATCTGTAAAGCACCATGAAAGCGGTATATAAGTCTAAGTGCTATTGCTGTTATTTCGTCCTTTTCATTTACTGCTTCTCCCCTTCTCCTTTTGCTCTTCCTCCTCCTCCTTCATGAGATGTTTACTAGTTGATTCTTTACTAATGGCTAGTAAAATAAGTCATGCTGAATTAGTTTCGGGATGAAGTACAAAACAATCTGACTAGTGAAAATAGATGTGGCAATTCAGTATGATGTAAACAAGACCTAGTTTTTTGCTCATATGCCATATATTCCAGTGGATTTATACATGACTGATTCACAAAAGCAGCATAATCATTTGAGGAACTTTCAAGGAAATATATTTAAAAATCTTATTTCTTTGTGTTCACTCCTGTTCTATCCCTCTAGGTCCCATGTGAAAGTTGAGAGAGGAGGAAAACAATCTCAAACCTGTATTGATCTCTTAATTAATTATATTTTAAGAATGATTCATCCTGTTTAATTTTATGCTTAAACTGTATATCTTTTCCCCTAAACTATACTGTTTCTGTATAATTTGGACCACCAGCTGTTTGCAACAGTGACAGAAGTAAATAATGAAGATAACTATAGAATTGCAACCCATCATTATGACTATTTGGGGGGCAGACTTTTATAATTTGTTATATTTGCACTCTGCCGTTCCTCAGGTACAAAGGATCAGGACCATATGTTAAGTTGCAGTTCCAAAGTTTTATTGCTCAAGTCTATATATAAGAATCTAGTCAGGTAAAGCTCAACACTAAATTAGCACCAGATAAGGGTCAGCAGTATTCAAAAAGGATTGGGATTGGACTGTTTATGGGAACTTATTGACTCTAGGCAGATGACATATTTAACTCCACCCACAGATCTGCCTGCTCATCTCCTACATCATTCTTCCAGGAAATTGTAATGTAAGCGATTGACAAATCAAATAAATAAATAAATCAAAGCAATATAAGTTAGAATAAAATGGAAGGTTCTTTTCCCCATTCAAACAACTTGGTTGAATGTAATCTGGAATATACTGTAGGTCTCCCTGGAGTCTAATGCCATAATACAGTAACTCCAAGAAACATTAGGTTAATCAGGAAGAAAAAAGAAATGCTTCTCTGCTATATTCATCTAGAGTCAAAATATCAGGAGGACCGAATTCAAAAGAAATTCTCATTCAATTTTACAAATGTTGGTTTTATGATTCACCTTCATCTTTCAATAAGATATAAGAAAAGATTCCACGGTGATTCTGAATATCTTAGGATCTTTATCTTAAAACTATTCAGTACTGTGGTGCATAAAAAAGTTAACAGGCTCTTCTGCAGAATTCATGAGGAGGACTACTCGGAACAGCCCTCTCTGTTTTAAATGATAAACTTTAGTTACAAGGTAAAAACAGATCAAAATACACTATTGTTTTTTACTCTTTGATAAACAATTCCACTAATTAAGGTATCTGTGTTGTTCTGCAACAATATTGTAAATTCTATAAGAGGATTCAGAGGATTCTGTCCAGAGGCTATTTCTGAGAGAACTGGACTGAGCAGATCTAAATTTGGTATGGTAGAAAAAGCCAATGAAATAAGCTCAAGTCTGAGAATTTTTTGAGGGAAAAATCCAGAAAAAAAGTTATCCCAATGTATGCTTAAAGCTCAAGGTAAAGGTTCCCCTTGCACATACATGCTAGTTGTTTCTGACTCTAAGGAGTGGTGCTCATCTCTGATACAAAGGCGAAGAGCCAGCATTGTCTGAAGACGTCTCTGTGGTCATGTGGCTGGCATGACTAAACACCAAAGATGCACGAAACGCTGTTACCTTTTCACCAAAGTGGTTCCTATTTTTCTACTTACATTTTTTACATGCTTTCAAATTGCTAAATTGGCAGAACCTGGACAAGTAATGGAAGCTCACTCCATTACATGGCACAAGGGATTCGAACCATTGACCTGTCGACCTTTCTGATCGACAAACTCAGTGTCTTAGTGACTGAGCCACCACATCCCAATGAATGCTTATAGAAGAATAATTAGCCAGTTCCTGGATCAGGCAGCTGATGTCTCCATCCTTGGCAGTCCAGTCATGTCCCTCCTAGTCACATGACCAGGATTGGTTATGGAGAGTCCTAAAACAATGCATTATTGAGTTAAATATGCTTTGTTTAACATTACAGACATTAATTAAAACAGTAACCTTTGGGGAGCTGCCAGTTTATGGTGGTAGGAATTTAATACAAAACTTATATGTTGAACAGAGAACCTATTTTATCACAGGAAGACAAAAATATTGTGGGTGCCCTTTAATGATGTTTTGCCTTGTTTTGAGAAACATCTTTATTGTTATGAACTAATAAAACGCTTAAATAAAGTTTTATCAAACCTTTAGAAAATAGCAGGGTTCTAATCCTGCATTTCTGATTGGCTGATAATAGCGATATCGGATTGGTCTGTTCAGGAGAATCTGATTGGCTGTTAACGAGCCACTCTCATTGGTTAAAGAGGTTAACACTCCACGTTTCTCATTGGTTACTAGATCAGCAGCTTGCCTATAAAAAGGCTGCTGCTGCCCTAGGGTTTTGCTCTGTTCAGAATGATTAATAAAGAGTTGAAGTTCACTGTTCACCGTCTCGTCTCCGTTCCTTGCGCCCATGCGCAGAACTTAACACTGGCGACGAGGATGGGATACGGAGACGTCAGAGCTGACTGAACACTACAGAGCATCAAACAGAGCACGTGGCTGAAGGTGCATCAACAGCAGAAACCATGTCCAGCGGCACCATACCACCCACTCCATTCAACCCGGCACAAGAATACTGGGACTCATACATGGACTGGTTCCAGATGTTTCTGGAGACCAACAACTTGAAGGATGCCACTACTGGAAAAAAGCGAGCGGTATTCCTGACTCACTGCGGACCTGCCGTTTTTAAGATGGCTAAGGCACTGGCAAAACCGGCTGAGGTGAAATCCATGGACTGGGACATCCTCGAGCCCCTCCTATGGGCCCACTATGCACCTACCATACCAACGCTTGTCCAAAGACATGAATTTTACCAGAGAGACCAGCGGAAAGGAGAAAGCGTTTCAGATTTCATTGTGGATCTCCAGAACCTGGGAAGCCTCTGCGGGCTCGCTGACCTCGAAGAAGCTCTAAGAGACCAAATAGTTCTGGGTTTAGATGCACCTCACGTGCAAAGTAAGCTGATGGCGAAAGGCGACATCAGCCTTGCAGATACCATCGCTGACGCTACTGCAGCAGAAGCAACCAGGAAGTCGGCTGCCCGAATGCGCCGCACCAACGCCCTGCTTCGCCAACTCACCGGCGAAACCTCACCTCGCCTAGAGGGACATACACCGGCAACCCACCACGAGGACCTCGAATCGTCATCAGAAAGTGATGAGGAAGAAGTCAACCGACTCCAGTCTAAATGAGACCAATGCCACCAGCGTAACCACAGACTGCAGTATCAATGCGCAGGTTGTGGGGCAAACCACCCACGATCAGACTGCAAATTCCTCGATGCGCTCTGCCATGTTTGTGGGAAGAGAGGCCACATCGGAAAAGTCTGTAGAAGCAAGCAAGGATCCAGCCCATTTCAGAGGGGGACCAACTACCGCCAGAACACAGGAAGTCGTCCTGTGAGTCGGGAACATTTGAACCACCAATGGAACAACCAGGCCGACAGAAATAAAACACTAGCCAACTCAACGAAATGAGAAGAGGCACACCAAACCATTACAATTGGTCACGCCTCATCATTAGATGCAAAGAAGATCCGAGTGAAGGTCGTCATCGAAAACCAGCCCTGCGTGATGGAAGTCGATTCAGGATCGTCCCTCTCGATGGTTTCCTGGAAGACCCTTAAACAATCCCTGCCATCCGGCGGCAAGACCTCAGAACCCAAAGAATCATACTCAAGGATTATCAGAGAAACCGAATTCCGGTCGTTTGGATCCAGCCTAGTCCAGGTCACATTCAAAAATCGTACTGCATCTTTACCATTGACCGTCGTCGACCATGATTGGCCTAGCTTGTTAGGCCTTCAATGGTTCACTCCATTTGGGATCGAGGTAGCCGGCATTCACCAAACCAGCAGCGATGACTGGGAGGAGTCACTTGTCCAGGAATTCCAGGACGTCTTTGCAGATAAAAAAACAGCAGAGGCACAAATGATCGTGACGCACCGAGGTGCCTTTAAGTGCAACCGACTCCAATTCGGAGTTAGTGTAGCCCCAGGGATTTTTCAAAGTTTGATGGAGAGACTCTTGCAGGGGATCAAAGGGGTCATACCATACTTTGATGATGTTTTAATTGCGGCCCCGAATAGAGAAATACTAAAGGAGCGTCTTAAACTGGTTCTCCAGAAATTTAAAGACTCCAGCCTTAAGGTTAAAAAAAATAAATGTCAACTGTGTACAGATAAAGTAGAGTTCCTGGGGTACCTAATCGATAAACAAGGCATTCACCCCACCAATTGCAAACTAAAAGCAATCAAGAACACCCCAAGACCCAGAAATAAGACTGATCTCCAAGCTTTCCTGGGGCTCATTAATTTTTACAACATCTTCCTGCCCCACAAAGCTACCGTAGCTGAGCCCCTACATAGGTTTCTCGACAAAAAAGCAACCTGGATCTGGGGGCACCGAGAGGACCACACGTTCCAACAAGTGAAAAACTTATTAATTCAGATGCTGTTTTAATCCAGTATAACGAGACTTTGCCTTTAACAATCACATGTGACGTGTCACCATTTGGAGTAGGAGCCATTTTGAGCCATGTGTTACCAAACGGTAGTGAAGCCCCTATTGCCTATTTTTCAAGGACTCCATCAAAGTCTGAACGTAATTATAGTCAAATCGATAAAGAGGCTCTTGCTGTTGTATTTGCTGTGAAACGGTTTCATGAATATGTATATGGACGAGTTTTTACTATTGTCACCGACCACAAACCTTTGCTGGGTCTTATAGCGGGAGACAAGCCAACCCCCTATATATTGTCACCTAGAATGACTCGCTGGTCGGAGTTTTTGGCTGCCTACAATTATAGGCTGCAACACCGCCCGGGGAAAGCCATTCCCCACACTGACATGCTGAACCATGCACCACTTCCGGAAACTGTCGATGACCCAGCTCCAACCCTTACAACACTCCAGGTTGAAATGCTACATTCAGTGCCGCTAACAGCTAGAGATATCGCGATCGAAACAAAACGCGATCCTATCTTAATGCGAGTTCTTAGCTGGGTCGAATGGAGATGGCCAGTAGATCAAACCCCTGACGACTTCACCCCCTTCAAGAACCGGCAAACAGAACTTTTTTCGCAAAAAGGCTGCATCCTATGGGGGAATAGAATTGTCGTCCCAGAGCGGTTACAATGAGCTGTATTAAAGACACTGCATGAGGGTCACCCTGGCATTGTGCGTATGAAAGCGCTAGCACGAAGCTATGCATGGTGGCCGGGCATCGACAAACAGATTGAAGCCTGGGTAAAGACTTGTTTAAAGTGCCAGGAAGTTAGCAATGCCCCACCTAAAGCAACTCCAACAAAATGGGAAACACCCCGGAGAACATGGTCCCGCATCCACATTGACTTTGCGGGACCTACTAAGGGACATACGTTCCTCTTAACAGTGAATGCCTATTCAAGCTGGCTCGAGATCCATGAAATGAAGAGTACCACAACCGAGTCCGTCATCCGGAAGTTGAACAGATTATTCGCGACGCATGGACTGCCAGACATTCTGGTATCCGACAACGGACCCCAGTTTACCAGTCTACCTTTTGAATAATACTTAGCGGACTGGGGTATTCGCCATGCGCTAACTTCGCCAGTGTACCCTGCTGCTAACGGAAGAGCCGAGCGTATGGTACAATTTGTTAAAAAAAACCCTCTACAAAATGGACTATGGGGACATTGAAGATAAAATAAACAGAATACTCGAGTTCCGGTTTCGCGTGGCTTCGGGGCAGCAGGAATTCGCGACAGCTCGCGATTCCTGCTGTGCTAGCCGTCGAGGTACCCCCGACCCAGATGGGTCAGGGGGATATGGCTGCCCTGTAGGGACAGCTGAAGAGAGAGGGGAGTCGGACAGGGAGGTGGGGGTGTCGCAGACCCCCCCTTCTCCAGAAAAACCCCTTTTTCCCAAGGCGGTGGAGCGGCGGTCAGCAATGGCCGCCACGAAGAAGCCAGCAACCGGGTAAGATTGCGCTGGAGGAAATGTGAAGAGTGAAAGTTTTGTCTGAGCCGGGTCAAGTAACATCCTTTAAATTGCCTGGAACTGAGCTGTTTGAATTGCTGGAGGATACATTGTATCCCTAAGAAGAGCGAAAGCGGCGGAGAAGCTGTTAAAGGGAACTTTCGTTTTTTCTTCACTCTCCCACCCCATGGAAACAGCAGAAATGTTTGGATATATTGGACATCGAAAGTGAATTGTTTTGAGAGTTGAAGCTAAGGAACAAAAGGATTTTTGGACATTGAAAAATTTAAGAAATTGGAAACCCTTGTTGGAGGTATGGATTTCTGATTATTTAAAATTGACATTTTAAGTGGGAAGGGAGAGGAAAAAAAAATTGGAGCAGAAGCTGAAAAAGGAGGAGATTGCCTAGAATCCCAAAGAAAGATATATGGTAATTGGACCTCTTTGACTAAACATTAACCCCAGAAAGAGAAAGAGAAGAAGGAAGAAAAGTATTAACTTTTGGAATTTTTTTTTTAATTGTTTTTGATTAAAAATACTTGTGGTTGTTTTGGGAAAAGTTTCTCTTTTCATAATGGCATTGTTTGTGGATGAACTAAAGACTAAATATCAAAAATATAAAAAGGAAGATTCTTTGGGCGCTTTGTTTCAATTCTTGGAAATGGCGTTATGTACTTATGAAAAGTTGATTACGCAGCAGAAGGACTGGGACAAGGAAGAAGAGGAAGAAGAAGCCATCTTTGATGAACAATGGGTCCCTTCCGGAGAGGAGGAGAAAAAGGATAAGAAAAAGGGGATTTTAAGAATTGTAAAAACAACCAAAGGAGAGAAAAATGAGCGAAAAGGTGGAGGCAAGGTTAGAAAGCAAAGGAAAAGGAGTGGAAAAAGAGAGGAGAAAAAACAAAGGGGTGAAAAGGGCAAGGAGAAGAATAAGCAGGAGAGAAAAGGGGGGAGGAGAGGACTTGGTGGGGGGAAGCAAGATCTAAAGAAAAAAAGTTTATTTAGAGACAATGGGTGAATTTAATTTAGGATAAGAGAGGGATTCTGGAGGGTACATAGATTTTTGTTTTTATATGTGTATTTAGAGTATAAAATTCATTATGTAATTTTAGAATCTTTTAAACAGAATCCCAAGAAAAATTGTTACACGAGGTACTCTTAAGTTAGGGTAATGAGTTATAGATGTTACTCCAATTGGTGTATAGGAGAAGTATAGTAAAAGAAAAAAGATGAATGGATAGTTGGAAATAGAACAGACAAAGAATGTTATTGAAAATGGTAATAAGATATGGAAGGATATATAAAGGCTTTGTTATGGTGTTTTTTTTTTTTTGGATTTTGTATATTGATAAAAGGCAATAAAATTTTAATTAACAAGAAATAATTTGGATGAAAAGGAGAAGTAGGGATAAGATATGAAGTTAAATAGATAAAGTATTGATACTATAATTTGGAATTGTTATGCTCTATTGGTTTTTTACTATTATTTTTTCCTAGAAAAGAATTTATAAGCTGTTATGCCTTGATTCTTTGTGCATTGTTTTTATAAAAATGGTTTTTATATATATATATATATAAAAGAAAATGATAATAAGATATGGAAGGATATATGGGGTGAATATGATATTTGAATTTGTGTCTGTGTGAAGAGTTTTAACCCGGGATCAGACAATCTTCAGAAAAAATCTTTTAGTTTTGTTTATGTTTTGTGTTTTGTATGTTTGTGTATTGTGTCTTCTGTAAAATTGTTAAAAATCTTTAAAAAAAAAAAAAAAAGAATTAATAAAACCTTGGAGGAATGTAATTGTAAACAAGTCAGAAAGAAATGAATATGATGGCTATAAAATGGATAAATATAGAAAAGAAATGAAATTGAATAAGAGTAAAGAGAAATAATGAGAAATTTGCTGAAAGATATTTATGTGTCCATATGGAAATGGGATAAATTAGAATTATGTTGTATAAAAATAATGTTTTATCCGACTTGTAAAAATTTATAATGTTAAGAGGTTTTATGTACTTAATGGTTAATGATGTGTTGTTTGCCTTTAAAATTAATAAAATTTGTTTCAAAAAAAAAATAAACAGAATACTCCTTCTCCAACACATCACTCCACACAGCATCACCAACAAAACTCCAGCTGAACTATTAATGGGATGCAAACTCCGTTCCCACCTCAACCGACTTCACCCATCTTACAAGCCAGAGAAACCCTGTGGATCTAGCGGAAAATGCCGTGAGTTCAAGATAGACGACTTAGTTTTCACCAGAAACCTTTCTGGCGAAACGTTGTGGGTCGAGGCAACTGTAATTGAAGCCACTGGACCCAGGTTGTACCATGTGAAAACCTGCGACGGAAAATATGGAAACGCCATATAGATCAGCTTCGCTCAAGGCTACAACCTAGTTTTCACAACTCCGGTAACTCCCAAACTGAAGGGGGAGGGGATGTCGAAGAAACCGATTTTGAGATGGCAGAAAGCAGGAACGAAAGAAGTCAGCAATCGGGCATAACAAATGAAGAAGAATCAGGGAGGGACGTGTCCTCACCACAGAGGAACACCTCAACAGATGCAAGCCCGCAAAGGCCAGAGGACAACAATGAGAACATTAGCAGCACCGAGTCATCCAATGAGGAACCACCGGCACCCGACTTGCCCAAAAACATCCTGCCGAAACCGGATTACAGACAGGAACCGGTGGAACAGCGTAAATCCAATAGACAGTCAAAACAACCTTCATACCTCAGAGATTACATCACCGCACCCCCTAAACGGAACCCGGGGGGAAGGGGTTTTAATAAAATGCTTAAACACTTAAATAAAGTTTTATCAAAACTTTAGAAAATAGCAGGGTTCTAATCCTGCACTTCTAATTGGCCAATAATAGCGATATTGGATTGGTCCATTCAGGAGAATCTGATTGGCTGTTAACGAGCCACTCTCATTGGTTAAGGGGGTTAACACTCCACGTTTCTCATTGGTTACTAGATCAGCAGCTTGCCTATAAAAGGGCTGCTGCTGCCCTAGGTTTTTGCTCTGTTCAGAATGATTAATAAAGAGTTGAAGTTCACTGTTCACCGTCTCGTCTCCGTTCCTTGTGCCCATGCGCAGAACTTAACATTTATCTCAACACTTTATCAAGTGAAAGGCAGAAAAAAAGGCTTCGCATTTGTGTGGCTCCCCATTGCTGCATATTAGAACTAATGAGTACCAACCGTTCTGAACATCTGCAGATCATCTAGCTTCTGGAGTGCTATTATATTCAATATAACATCTTAACAAGAGATGAGAATCCATAGAGAAAATGGAATGGATGTGGGGGAGGAATAATGAAAATGTTTTGAAAGAGCATATTAAACTTCTCTGTAATTAATTGTCCATATATTAGATCTAAAGGATAAGGGAAAGTATTTGGAACTTGAAATTGTTGTGTCTATGGAGTGAGGGGATGAAATCAGAAGATAGATGACAACATAAAATTCTGATTGTCGAATGAGAAAAAAGACTCAGTTTAGTTGAGATAGAAAACTCATCAGTATTGCTTGCAGGAAGAATTTCTTTTATTTTTATTCTTAAACCTTTAAATCCAGGATTCTTCAATGTGGCTTATGATTTATTTATTTTTTTGGTAAAAGTTTTATTGACAAAAAACATATTTTTATGTTTTATTGACAAAAAAAGTTTTATTGACAAGAAACATATAAAACATAAAACATGACATTAAAAAATAATTATAATAAAAAAAAATTATAAAATTTTTCATAAATTTACAGTGTATCGGTTGGTTTACCACTCCCTTTTGTGCATCCATTTCATAGTCATCAGAATAATTATATTACATAATAACTCACGTTATCAATCATCAATAAAATATTCCAATATCATTATTGAACAATCATTTGACTATAATTTTACTAATTCATACTTAAGTGAGATAACTATAATTAAGTTAAATTATTTTATGACAAATCATGAAATCATACCAAATCTATCTTAATAAAATATTCTTAAAAATTATCAAAACCAAGAAAAATTATATATTCATTATTTCCTAAATTTCTAAATATTCTATTATCATATTGTATTATCTAACCATTGATAAAAAAGATCCCAAACTTCATAAAATTGTTTATCTTCTTGTTCTCTAATTTCAAATGTCAATCTACTCATTTCAGCACATTCCAATATTTTCTTAATAATTTCTTCCTCTAATGGTATTTTCTCACTCTTCCAATGTTTAGCAAATACAATCCTAGCTGCTGTTAATACATTTACAATCAGATACTTTAAATTTTTATTATATATATCAGGTACGATTCCCAATAAAAAAAATCTCTGGTTTCAAATCTATGTGTTTCTTTATCATTTTTTCCAGCCATATGCGAATTCTAGTCCAATATTTCCTGACCTCCTCACAAGTCCACCACATATGGTAAGATGAGCCAGGTATCTGATGACATTTCCAGCACTTTTCAGATTTATTCTTGAACATTCTTGCTATTCTTGTCGGGGGAAAATGAGTGTGGCTTATGATTTTTTGAAGGAGGGATGCATGGAGGAAAAAAAAAAGTATTGTTGCAAATTTTTAATACTGTATTTCAAAAGTGGACCTGCATATTTTTGGTCCAGATTCTGTCATTCCTAGTTTTATTGTTTGAAAACTGGGAGAGAGAAATAAATATGACTGGCTTTGGTTCTTTAAGTTAAGATACATTTTATTTTTGGTCAGTATGGTCCAGGGAAACACACGGAAATATATATGAAGACAATGTTTGCCACCCAAAGCATATCTAAACACCAAAATACATGGGATATTTTTTAACAAAGCTTCTATAAGATCAGTTTAACCAGAGTTAACCATTTCTAGTGCTTTTGCAAATAATTCCTTCCAAATAATCATTTTGCCTTGAAAGAGGGTGTTCTTTTAAACTCAGATCAAGATATTTCTAAAACAAGATGTGGGATGGAGCAAAAGTGGGAGAAACTCCTGTTTTTCAAACTAAAACTAAACAACATCATTGAATAAAAACTAAATAATGTCAAGTAATATATATTTAGGTCAATGGAACTTTCTTCAGAAACAGACAAACAACCAAACCAGCATTAGCAGAAGCAACTGGCATTCATTCCAAAGAAATATTAGCTACTTCTGATGCTGGTACATATTCATGACAGTAGCAGCCATTGATGGTCTTATTTTCCATCTATTTATCTAATCCTCTTTTACTGTTGTTCAGTTCCTAAATTGTGCCTGATTCTTCACAACCTCACACACCACAGCACACAAGGCCTTCCCATCCTACATTGACTCCTGGAGTCTGCCCAAACCCATGGACACTATTTAACTATCTCAATCTCTTCCAATTCCTTTTTCTTTGGCCGTCTATCTTTTCCAACATCACTGTCTTTCCCAATGAGTCCTGTCTTCTCATTTGTTGGCCAAAGTATTTGAACTTCGGCTTAAGTATCTCTCCTTCAAAGAACAGTCAGAGTTGATTTACTTTAGGATTGACTAATTGGATCTCTTTGCAGTTCAAGAGACTCTCAAGACTCTTCTTCAGTACCAGAATTCAAATGCTTCAATTGTTCAGCACTCAGCCTTCCTTATGGTCCAACTGTCACACCATATATTACTGCTGGAGATCCCCTTTAAAGCCACAACAAAAGAAAGACATGGTCACATTTTTTGAATGTGAAGAATTTCAGTCAAGAGGGAAAATGTTTTAGCTAAATCTCATAAAGGAGGGGTGTCAAACTCAAGGTCCAAGGGCTGGATCCAGCTCACAGGGTCCTTAGATCTGGCCCACAGGGCCGCCCTGGAAATATCAAAGGACTGGCCCATGGTGCATCTGCCAATGAAAATGGAGCTACGGAGGGCTGCCCATGGCCTTCCTGAGCTCCATTTTGCTGGCAGGGGGTTGTAGGAGGCCACCGCAGTCAAAAATGGAACTTGGGAGCCTGTTTTCACTGGCAGAGTACTTGGGCCACCATAGGCGCCCCCGAAATGAGTTAGGTTGAGCTGGCCATTTGCACTCTGGCCATGCCCTTCTTGGGCATACCCACCCATCAGGTCAAACACAACCCTGATGTGGCCCTCAAAGCAATTGAGTTTGAGACCCCTGGGATAGAGCAACAATGCAGATGTGTTACAGTTCAACAAATGCTCATCAATGGAATGTGGCATGGCCTAGGGTGGACTATAAATGTGGTGGGAAGAATCATTAGTAACTATTGCCACATTAGGAGTTTATGCCATTAACAAAAGCTTTCCTACTTTGATAGAATGATTTTTAAGCTGAGAGTGGGGAATTGTTCATTAAGTCTTTGAATGGCAATCTAACATAGCAAGTAAGTTCAGAAGAGTTCCAAATGCATTAGCTCTAGCAATTTAATACCTTCAACAAATTTAGCTGCCACTCATGAGCCAATTTGTCCTTGATAACAGAACAATGAAAATTAAATATATTCTTCCTTTTGATGGACAATAACTTAGAAGAGATGAAAGCTCTTATTTGGATTTTGAATATTTTAGAAATGCCTTTCATTAACCAGAGTTAACTCATATCAGGTAGTAATGCCTATTGCCAAAATGGGTGGTAGAAAATTGATGAAGAATATCCTGTTAGAACATTTTTAATCCATCCTTTGTAGCATGTTTATTTCACCTGGCTTGTAATTTCATTTTTCTCATAACTCATAGTATTGTTGTATCATAAAGTGCATATTTGAAAAGACCAAAGGATTATTTTGTTCAACCCTCTTCATTCTTCAGGAAAATGAGTTGAAATATCCATGAGAGGTAAAACATTTCTTAAACCATTTCCAGAGAGGGACAATCCAAAATCTCCATAAGTAAACTGTTCCACTGCTGGACACAACTTAACCATCATGAATGTTTTGCTTATATTGAATGGAAATCTATTAGCTATCTTCTGAGTTACCCCAAAAGAATTCTGAAGATGTTTAAGCTGCAAACCTGGTTGTCTACAGATAGTCTTTGACTTATGACCATTTGTTTAGTAACAGTCAAAGTTATGCCAATGCTGAAAAACATGATTTACGATTGGTCTTCACATTTACAATGGTCACAGCTTCTCATGGTTATGTGATTGTCATTTATTACCTTCCTGGCTAATAAGCAAAGTCAATGAGGAAGCCAGCAGGGAAAACCAGAAGTTGTGGTCATATGATCTCTCTCTTAATTACCATAATGATTAACTTAAGAACCAGGGCACAAAGAGTCATAAAATCGGGTTCAGTCATGTGACATTTCACTTAATGACCTCACCATTTCATAATTAATTTCCTGGTCCCTGTTGTGGTCCTAGGTTGAAGAAATGATTCCATTCATATAGGAGAATATACCTACAATTTCTCCTATATCCATTCTATTGAGTCTTACAATAGTGTACCCATCACAGTTGTAAATCAAGTCAGTTCACTTTGCTGCCTGGTTCTTTTCTTTCACCTTGAAAGTTAGGGTTGTACTCTACATTTTGTCATCAAAAAACAGAATGAGCCCAATAAAATTACAATAAAGCAAGAGAAGCCAATATTACATAGAGTTTCCTGCCTGAGCAGAAGGGTTGGACTAGAAAACCTCAAGGTCCCTTCCAACTCTATTATTCTGTGCTTTTTATGTGCATTATGCACAAAACCAGCATCTGGCAGACAAACCCAGCTTTATCATTGTGCTTAATCTTTCAAAGAGACCTTTTCTTAGAAGCAACTATTTAACTCTCTAATCCTTCTGGTTACCGTCTTTTCATTATTTTCTGTTGTTTCCAATTTCATACAATGGACATACATTTATATTGAAAGCAAATTAATAGTGTCACTAACTAGAAATCGATAGCTTCTAGCTTCTAAATCTTCAAATTTGAGGAACAATTTTTAATGTGCTTCCCAATAGGGTATAATTATTTCAGGGAAACTGTAGAACATTCAATTACCATAACTTTTTGTAGTGCTGAACGAATCATTATTAATTCTCTGTTAACCATTAATTTTGGCTGACATTTGCTTTCTTATTATTATCTGCTTTGTCTTACAACTGATGACATTCATCCGGTAACCGGATGTAGACTGATGTCCGTGTGTGGGACATATTTTAGTTAACTTTGTTGGTTGAGCAGGTGTAGTCAAATTCTGAATTATAAAATTAATAGATGGTATGAAATACAAGAACAGAATTGCAGTGATAGTAATGAGATTAGACACAACAGCAGGTGTTCCATAAATAAACAGGACTTATTGAACCTAGCCCAATGAAATATTAACATTCAATTCTCATGAGATATCTTGTAGAAAATTTATTTGGCAAAGCCTGCCAAAGGAAACATTGAATGGTAGAGACAATCCATGATAGTAAGGTTGCACGTGCGCATATATTTGCTATATATTTGTGCACCAGTGCACATATATCAATTCTGCCTTAAAGACTTACTTAGACACGTTAGAAAATTTTGGTAGATTTGATTCTTCCTTTATATTTACAAAAGAAGGTAGAGATAGGCAGAGAGGGTGGAGGAGGAGGTTAGATTATTAAAATACACAACACAACAATATAATACGGAAAAGACTTCAGCTGTTATGTGGAGAAAGAGATTCATTCATCCAGCGAACAAACTTTGAATCTTCTTGTGTTCAATTATGTTTCTCTTCATCTAGAGATAGATATCGCTGTTAAATTCTGCATGTTTGGATGGAATAATATTTAGTTTGGTTTATCTTTGATAAATTTCAACATTTTATATTAGTAACATTTTTAAGCAAAAAAAAAAAAAAACCCTATAGATTTTCTCTGTTATATTTGTTAGTTATATTAAGCCAAAGATGACCATCTTTTATTTTTCTAACATACACCTTCTAAACTGGGAGGACCATGAACAATATATTTTACATTACAATAATTTAGGGTTGTATAACAAGGCCTTCCAAGTTGATTTCATGAATCCTTCTCATATTTCCATGGCTAATTTGCATCTAAATTGATGCTTTGAATATATTGATTTATTTTCTGTAGACAATGCAGGGATGGGAAGAAACTCTAAAAGTTCTGGCTTTTTCAGAACTACTTGATTTCTATTGATTGAAGTGAAATGTTGATATGGCAACATTATTCATCAGTTTTTTAACGGTTTCCAAGAAAGTTGATCCCAGCAATCATAGATATTAAACTAAAACAGTGTAAATGGATATTATAGAACTCATTCAGCAGTGCAAAATCCATCAGGGTAAGTCATTTCCGTATTCCTTTCCAGTTCATTAGAAGCAGAATTTTTAATTGGACTTATAATATTTATTTGTTCATTCTCACCTGTTTTGATATGCTACATTTCTTCTGTAATTTCTCTAGTGATTTTTGTTCAGTTCATTCCATTCCTTCTCATTATCTCTAACTGAATTGTGCTCTATCATCTAGCTGTACATCAATTTCTGCTTTTTTTATAATCTCTCTGAACATTTTGAGTTGGATCAGATTGAAATGTATGTCAAGATCTGTGATTTTCATGGTTGTGAGATAGGAATTTTCCCATTGTATCTTCCCAATTGCTTTTCAATTCTAAAATTTTCAAGCATCCACATTAAGGTAATACTTGAATGAAAAATGTATGCATAAAGTTGTATAGACTTGAGCAGAAGTATTAATTTTATCATTTGAAGGTGAAGGTTCCCCTAGCACATATGTGCTAGTTGTTTCCGGCTCCAGGGGGCGCTGCTCATTTCCGTTACAAAGCCAAAGAGCCAGTGCTGTTCGAAGATATCTCCATGGTCATGTGGCCGGCATGACTAAGCACCAAAGATGCACAAAATGCTGTTACCTTTCCACCAAAGGGGTTCCTATTTTTCTACTTGCATTTTTACATGCTTTCGAACTGCTAGGTTGGCAGAAGCTGGGACAAGTAATGGGAGCTCATTCCATTATGCGGTGCTAGGGATTTGAACTGCCGAACTGCTGACCTTTCTGATCTGCAAGCTCAGCATCTTAGCCATTGTGTCCCAATATTATTATCATTTTATCTGTGCATATATATAAAATTAAAACCATTGTAGATGCCTATATGTTAGGTTGCCACAAGGTTTGTTTGTTTGTTTGTTTGTTTGTTTGTTTGGGATTATGTGACATATGAACACAGTCATCATTTAGTAAGCCATGGTTTTCACAGAGTGCTTTACATAAAATATGGTTGCAATGTTGTCTTCAGTATATGATGGGTACGCAAAGCTTAGCATGGCAAATGATTATTTGTTATTTATTAATTTGTGTATGCCACTAATCTCCCCCTAGAAGGTGACTTGATGCCTTACAAGTTATAAAACAACTAGAAAATAATTAAAACATTACAACATTTAAGCTAAGCAGATTAAAATTTTGTTTAAAAACTGTACTAAAGCTGCAACTAAGTGAGTTAAGAGATGGACAGGACAGGGATAAGGTCTTCTTACTCCTTCAGATTTAGATCCAACTCATGTAGCTTTCAAACTTACCTGCGTCCATGGAAATTCTAAGTCATCCAAGTCAAGGTTGTCCCAAAGATGCTTTTTCAAAAGGCAAGTTCTGATTGAAGAAGCTTCTTGGATGAAAAGCGAAACCTCTTCAAGGAAAACAAAGAAAGTGCAGTTGCCTTTTGAAAAAGCATCTTCAGGACATTCAAACATTGTGTCAAGAGGGAAATTAATGCCCAAATGGCATTCCAGCCTTCCTTCTAGTGTGACAGCAGCGGTGGGATTCAGCCAGTTCGCACCACTTCTGGTTGTTAACTTTCTGAGCAGTTTGGTGAACTGGTTGTTGGAATAAATCATTAGGGCAGAGAACCAGTTGTTAAATTATTTGAATCCCACCACGGTGTGACAGTACAAATAGTCCTCAAATCACAATTAAGCCCAAACTTTCTGTTGATAAATGAGAACTGAGAAGTGAGATAATTGAACCTCCATTATAAATGTGAGTCAGGTGCCAAGCACCTGAATTTTGATCCCATGACCCCAAGGGTGCTGCAATGCTTGTAAGTTGTTATAAACAGTTATAATTCACTTTTTTTCATTGCCGGTGTAACTCTGAACAATCACTAAATGAACTAAATTTAGGTCAAGGACTATCTATAAATACAGCCATCATAGTGCTTGAAGTTCAAGCGTGCATTTGGAAGGGTTGGTTTAAACGCACACACAAGCATACTAGCTGGAATTTATCTTTTCTTGTTTGAATATATGCTACCAGAATGAAAGAGCAATGATTCAATGTGTGGTGCCATATATCACTTGAAGACTGCCGTGTTCGTTAGCTGGAAAGCACAGCCAGCCCCGACATGATGGGGGTTTGGTTGTAAATCTCTGATTAATAACAGTTGACGAATAGAACAAGCAATGGTTTATATATTTTCATCGCGCCACTTTCCTCTCGTTGCATGAATCATGGCTAAGTAAAGGGTGCGGTGCACAAGATTGAAACCCAAGCTTTAAATTTCTTCCTGGCAATATTAATTCAAATCGACAAGTCATTATGATCTCGACTAATGCATAATATGAGGAAGGAAAAGTTGCCTTTTTTCATAGACCTGATTCTGTTTTGCTACTGACTCAAGGAGGAATTACAGAGCACTTTCACCTTCCAGTGATATCTATGGGGGAAAAAAGACTCCCCCCCCAATTCTTATTATTTAGTGTATGATGAGAACATGGCAAAGGAAAGAAGTAAACATATATGCACAGCCCATGTAATTATATACAAAACATCTACAGGGATACAACAATGGCCTTGTAACTGGATGTCCTGTTTAGCTATTCAGGTGATCCTTAGATCTCTGGCATAGCTTCATTCAGAACTTCTAAGGAACCAGAAAACGCATGTTGTAAGCAGTCTTGTACAATGTGTTTAATAGTTTGCATATTAGCACCACAATCGCAACAAGGGGAATCTTCCAGTCTCATTGATACAGGGCAGGGGTACCTCTTCCAGTGTCACACCTAAGTCTGTTTGGTTTCATCCAGTTATAGAGGCAGGTTAAAACCAGGTGGCTTGGTCGATGGATCACTAATGGTCAGGCCATTATAATTTTCTCCATTGAAAAATGTAGAAAATCTGGATCACCCAAGTGTTAGTCCAACAACTTGATAGTCCTCAACTTATAACTACAATTGAGCCCAAAATTTCTGCTGTTAAGTGACACATTTGTGAAATGACTTTTACCCCACTTTACGACCTGTCTAGTCACAATTGTTAAGTGAATCATTGCAGTGGATAATAGCCTGGTTGTTAGGTGAATCTGGCTTCCCCACTGGTTTTGCTTCTCAGAAGGCTGCAAAAGGGACCCTGGGACACAGCAATGGTCATAAGTAAGAACCAGTTGCCAACCATCTGAATTTTGATACATGACCATAGCGATGCTTCAAAAGGTCATAACTGTGAAAAAATGATCATGTCACTTTTCTCAGTGCTACTGTAACTTTGAATGGTCACTAAGGAAACTGTTGTAAGTCGAGGACAATCTGTAGTGTATTATACTGCAACCTATAGTAGTCCCAACTGAAGATTAGCTGCAACTGCTACATACTCGCCCACCATTCTTCCTCCTTTCTGGTACTGCTTTTCATATTTTTCTCTTAACTTATTTGATTTCCTAGATCTACTGGTAGAAATGCCGATACCACCATTCATTTCGTCATCATCATTTAATGACCCCATAACCCTTTGTAGGGTGGAGTCTGGGCAACTGAATGGAGTTAGCAGAGTGTTTTAATAGCTGGATGCCCTTCCTGTTGCCAATGCAGAGTTTTGTTCAGTAGATATGTTCTTATTGTGCCCAAAGAGAGAAATATCTGCCTCTACTTAGGATCGAACTCACGGCCTCCTAATTGTGAGGCAAGAGCTCCACTTATAGGCCACTGCACGAGTTGCCCCGACCATTCTTTTAGTGACCGTTCAAAATTACAGTATCACTGAAAAAGATGTTTTATGGCTGTTTTTCATGCTTATGACTGTTGCAACATCCTCACAGTCACCTGATCAAAATTCAGATGCTTGGCAAGTGGCATACATTTATGTAATCATGTGATTGCCATTTGTAACCTTCCCAGCAGGCTCATGGCAAGCAAAGTCAATGGAGGAAGCCGTTTGTTTAACACTACATGATTCACTTAATGAATGCAATGTTTCTCTTAACAACCATGACAAAAAGGGTCATAAAATGGAGCATAACTCACTTAACAGCTGTCTTGCTTAGTAACAGAAATATTGGGATCAATTTTGGTCATAAGTTGAGAAATGCCTGCATTGCTTCCTAGTCTTACTACTGTGTTGGACATTACACTAGTAAATATACAATGCATTAATTGAAGTAGAAGAAATTAATGGATCCTCAAAGTGGTCAAGATCCTTAGAGAAATTTTGTTTCCCAGAATAAATAGTACAAGCAAAACATTTCTTTCCTGTGATTTCTCTCTTATTTGGAGTACACATTCCCTTAAGATTACATTAACAGCCTCCAGCATCACTATCGCCTTGTGTGGATTTAAAGCAAATATTAATTTGGAATTGGATGTCAGGACAGAATAACAAGGAAGTCAGGGTGGAGAATTAACATCAGCTTAAAAAAAAATCCATATCTGCCTATTATCTGGTCATCAACGCTACTGGGAGGAAAAACCTAAACATCCGTTGCCTATAGCTTTAAATGTGATTTAAAACAAAACACACACCATTGTTTTACCCAAACAGCATAAAGGTAAGTGAAAACAAAAAAAGATTAGAGACAGAATGTGATGCCTGGAAGGATTTAAAAGATAAACACTTTCTGTCACTTTGATGTGTTGACTTTCAGACATTTAAATGTTGCGATAATCTGACAGTCTTGTCTGATGAATGTTTGTTCTCATGATGGGAATGGTTTCTGAGGATATGGCGGTGGTGATGTTGAAGAGGATGATGATGATTTCCTGTGTTGTTATTTTCTGGTTTCTTTATAGTAGCAATGTCAATGGAAAGTCATACTTTCTTTTCTTTTTTTCCCCTTTCCCTGCTTTCTCAATGCATGTCCCATTTTCCTTTCCTTCTGTATCTTTGATGTGTAAAAATCTTCCATCTATATTATTTACAAAGACAGAAGTTGATGTAGTGACAAGGTCTCTTCAAAGCTTGAATGGTTTGTTAATAATATGTACTAAATGGCATCTGTTATCAATCTTTCCCCTCAGACATCCCTATAGTGATTTAAAGCTTTCCTTCTTTGAATTCTAAATCTAATTTTAATGTACTTTTTGTCAGTTGTCTTTGCAGCTTTTAAACGAGATTCTGTCATTCTGACATGCTCCTAGCCAAATTGAAATTTAATGGGGGGAATGAAGGCATTAGATGGGAACAATATCATCCCCCTTCACATTCACACATTGCACATCTACACCAAACCTTGATATTATTATTTTTTTTTGGCCCATTTATATTGTCATTTGTTTTGAAATAATAGCTTATGGCTTCATTTTAACATACCTTTTTATTTTTACAACTACAGGAAGCGACTCAGGGCTGTAATTCTGGGGAAATCACTTCTCTTTCAACTCAAAATACATCACGCCAAATATGGTTTTACTTTGGAATTAAAATCTTCTCTATTTACAGTGTAACTAGAATGACCAGGCAACAGCAATTTATCCCCTGAAACTCCCTCCACAAAGGCTATAATTAATCTGTTATTAATCTGTTAATCTGGCTACATTAATCTGTTTTTTGTACTGCCCATTCATCTGACATTTCCATTTTTTGACAGCCATAGTTTTGGGGCAGATTTGGTCATCTCGACTCAGTTTTTAATTTTAATTGGTTAATTACTGTGATAACAACATCATGGATGTATTTCTTCCTTAGGAATAGATATGGGAAATTGGTTATTGAATAGCAATTTACCTTTCTCAAAGTATTCACCTGCCAATCTATTGGACATATGGAGGGCAGAGAGAAGATTAGGTAGAACAAGAGATTGCTATGTTACTAAGGTATTTTATCTTCATAGCAAATGCTGGGTTCTCTTAAATTTGCTACTATGGAAAGACTGATTCAAAGAATTATTATGAATTAGAAATTGTAAATTCACTCAATTTCCTTCCAGTCATTTCTTATTCTTGGAAACTGCCTAGATAAGCCGCTGCAGTTTTCTTGGCAAAGTTGTTCAAATGTGGTTTGCCAGTGCTATCTTTTTTGGGTTGAGAGAAAGTGACTGGTCCAAGACCACCAAGTTGGTTTTGTGCAAGACTAGAACTCACAGTCTTCTGGTTTCGAGCTTGATGTCTTAGCCACTATACCTAACCGGGTCTCAACTACTCACTGCTAGATGTCTAATAACTTAGCTCTTGTCCAGGAGATGGTCCAAAGAGTATTAGCTCAAGTTTATTCTCATGGTATAAACTTCTTTTTCAACAAAATTCAATGATTGGCTTAAGCAAGCTTCCTTGTTTGGATAATAGCATCAGACAGAATCTACTGGTATTAATAGTTGTGGTTGCTGTAAAAGTTTGTAAATAATAAGCAGCTATCTTGGAAGATTCCATATAAAATCCACCTAAAGTTGACTGGAGAATAAGAAAAACAAGTAAAAATGAGGTGTGTTTAAAATAAATGTTCAGGACAGAAAATTGCTGTAAAGGTAATCTGCTTGATAGTCTGTGATTAGTCTACATTGCTGGATTCTTTTTTTTCCTGCTTCCTCGGTGACTTCCTAACATTTTCAGGAGGGAAGCAAAAGGAGAAATTTCCTAATTGTGAGAGCAATCAACCAATGGAATAGCTTGCCTTCAGAAGTGTGGCTGCTCCAACACTGGAGGTTTCAAAATGGGGACTGGACAACTATTTGTCTGAAATAGTATAGGGTCTCATGCTTGAGCAGGGGGTTGGACTAGAAGACCTTCAAGGTCCCTTTCAACTCTATTATTCTGTGTTCTATGTTTATACTTGCCTGTCTATGTCTGTATTATAATTCTGTCTTTACACTTTATCATAACTTAGAATGATTGTTCTGACCAAGGTTCCAAGACCTTAATTACACATATGCTTATTTTAAAAACAAGTCTTGTTTTATTGCAACGCTGGGAATTGTTTTCATTCCCAGCTGGTAATGAATCTCAAACAGTCCCTTGAGATAAGCACCCACCTTTCTTTCCTGTGAAGTGCTGCCAATAAGTGTCAGAAAAACTAGAACAAAAACCAACCAAAGTACAAAGAACTTCAAGAGTGAATCTGAACTGAACAAACAACTTTGCTTCCTGCAAAGGTTTTGTCATCTTTGCCTGTCCTTTGTACCTTATGGGAGGGGCAATCACCTCCCAGCCTTACTCCTGAGTTGGCTCTTTTGTTTCAACTGCTCTCGCCTTCTGGCACACACGCACTGGAAATGGGCTCCCCTAGGTCCTCTGCCTCGCTGTTGACAGACTCTGAATCAGTGGTGGGATTCAATTTTTTTACTACTGGTTCTGTGGCTATGGCTTAGTGGGCGTGGCAGCGGAAGAATACTGTAAAATCTCCAGTCAGAGGTGGTATTTGCAGGTTCTCCAAACTTCTCAAAATTTCCACTACTGGTTCTCCAGAACTGCTCAGAACCTGCTGAATACCACCTCTGCTCTGAAGACAGCACTCCACTCCCAGATGGTTCTGGCCCCATCTCTGCATCAGATACAGGACCCTTGTCTGAGTCCTCTGCAGACTCCCAGACTGGTCCCCTTTCTTCCCCGCTGTCCGATTCCACTGTCGTCTGCACAGGCTGCCAGCGAATCACAACAGTGATTTTATTGCCATTTCAAAACCAATCACTTCATCGGATCCAGCAACAACATTATTTTTTCAAGGGTCATCAGTCCACCACTGTAGAAATGGCTTATAGATGCCAATTCATGAATACCTTAATGCCACATCATTCCCATCTTACTTTAATATTTTTTTTTCTTCCTATTTGCTGCAGAGTGTTGAATTTATTTTTATGTAATATGATGTCTATGGAACTGAGAAGGATCCATAATCATTTGAAAAAGTTAAAGAAAGAAGGAATGGTCACAACCCATTGCTTCCTTCAGTGTGTGTATGATAGAGAGGTAAAAAAACAATTCAAAAGAGCTAGGGAGAATACAGAGTAGGAAATAATTTGCCTTATAAAAAGGCATTTTATTATTGGCTTAGCCAAGTAAGAAGCTTTTTTTTATGAGCGGTGTTATGAGAGATACACAGCATGCTCTCAGCATTACAAATATTCCTCACCATGTCTAGAAGATGAGAAAAGCCCCCTCTTGTTCTTTTCTATGTCTATTTTGTTTCTTCCCTACAACATTTTTCTTCATGCTTTCAGAACTCATGAAATAAAGGCGCAGCTATGAAGACAGCTCTTTGGTGTATTGTTAGAATGGCTGTGCCCCAAGGTATCCACATTAAACTAAGGTCAGTGGGACAAAAAGAGATGACAGATGGAGTCACACAAGCCCAACAGCCCAGCTTGCCACATATGACAGAATGTGACAAATTGCTCTTGCACAATTGCCAAAGTGGAGACAAACAAATAGCTTATTCCCTTCACTGAGAGGGAATGGGTGGATCCTGGTTAACTTGATAGAGCTTTTGTTCTAAGAAGTTAAATACATGCTTTACGGTTTATGGTTTATGGTTTACGGTTTATAACATTTTTTGGATAGGACATTGATTTTATATTTTATGCTAAATGCTAGGCAAAGATAGTTGTATTTAAATAAATACTGATGGTTTTTAAGTGAAAAGCATACATGTTGCAATTACTAAGGCCAATGCTAGTGTTTTGTTAACATTTTTATTGTTTGTATGAAAAAGACCATTTAGGTAACCAAACATGGTTACTAATATGAAATTGGCCAGCCCTTATTGCTTATCACCAGGTGCCATTGCTTAGGCATAGACAGTATAAGCCTTTGCATGTGATCTTTGGTGACAATGTGGTGCCAGGCTGCGATAATGAATTCAGTCAGCTCCTGCTTGGTCCTTATTTATTTTATTTTTATTTATTTATTTATTTGATTTGTCAATCACTTCCAAGATAATAGGTATAAGTATATACATAGTTATGAATACATGAAATGGGTACAAATAAGAAAAATAAAAGAAACAACAGGACAGGGACGGTAGGCATGTTTGTGCGCTTATGCATGCCCCCTAAAGACCTCTTAGGAAAGGGGTGAGGTCAGTCGTAGTTCTTCAGATGCTTCTTGCTTATTTTATAATCTTGGACCACAATGTTGGCCCATAAGTTCTCAGTTGGGTTCAAATCCAGGCTCTGAGCTGGCCAGTCCAGGAGTTGAACACCATGCTTCTTCATCCACTGCTGGACAGTGACAAGGAACGTTGTCATCCTGGAAGTAAAAGTCCTTCCCTACAAGATGCTGAGCTGAAGGAAGCATGGTCTTTTCCAGGACTTCAACATACTGCTTGGAATTCATGAGTCCCTACATTTGTATCTGACCAATACCAGAAGCAGCGATACAGCCCCAGATCACCATGTGAAATGGATGCTTCACAGATAGATTCAGGAAGTACGGCCTAAATTCTTCAGCTGAAAATCTCACATACTTATTGCACCGATTCCCAGTCAAGTAGAAATTGCTCTCGTCACTGAAGATGACCTTGGCCCACTGTTCATTGGTCCATTTGGCATACTTCTTGGCCCACGCACATCGACAAGAGCGATGAGCATCTGTAAGCAAAGGTTTACTTCGAGCCTGACAGCCTTTGAGCCCTCTGGCAAGCAGTTTGCAATGTATTGTCCTTGTGCACACTTTTACATCACATGTTTCACCTCAAATTCTTGTAATCTGAGGTGAGGTGATTTTCCTGTCACCCATCAAAATGCATTGTAGAGCCCGATCTTGTCGTTTTGTTGACTTTCTTGGTTTTCCAGAGTGAAGCCTGTCATCAGCTGAACCAATTATTTGGTATTTTTCAACCACTCTGCTCACTGTGGTGTGATGGAATTTCACTCTCTTGGCTATTTCTCTACAGGAGTAACCCTCTTCATGAAGCACAAAGATGCGATGCTGCTGCTCAGTACTGGTGAAAGCAAAGGCCTTCATCCTTGCCTGCAGCCAGAGCTAAATTAAATTTCCCGATGCTTTTCATGCCTATTTATAGTCAGAGAGTATGACAACATTGATTGGCTAATAGATTTAGCCTCTGTGCATTTTGATTGGTCAGTCAAAACTGGCTGCTGATTGGCTACTTTCGATCCTAACATTCTCAAAAATTCAAGTTGTGTTTGTTTTAGCACATAAACTCACTCAAAACCTTAAAAAGACTTTGGTTATATTAATAAAAATTATGCATCTCAATCCGACTACGGAAATTTTCATCAAAGTACTAATTTTGTGTGGTTTCTATGAGAGAAAATTTGATTAAACATGTAAATACAGCTTAAAACTGAAAGCATGCAGGACTTTTTCACACAGCTGTATACATATATATATGTATATGTATATGTATATGTATGTGTATGTGTATGTGTATGTGTGTGTGTGTATATATATATATATATATATGTCTGGCATTCAGCTTTGTTCGGGTATTTTCCCACGTGGTGCTTTTAAAGTTGTAGCAACGTTTCAGCAGAATCTCATCTGCCATCATCAGGCTTTGACAAACACCATACAAAAGCCTGATGATGGCAGATGAGATTCTGCTGAAACGTTGCTACAACTTTAAAAGCACCACGTGGGAAAATACCCGAACAAAGCTGAATGCCATATATATATATATATATATATATATATATATATATATATATATATATATATATATATATATATATATATACACACACACACATATATATATATATATATATATATATATATATATATATATATATATATACATATATATATACATATATATATATATATACACACACACACACACACACACACACACAAAATTACATGATAGTCAAGAATCCAGGAGCTGCAATTAAATCAGTTTTCAGATGATAGTGATGTATCAAATGCACACGACAGAGATTTCCTAGAGGTTGTGGCAGGGTAAAATGGAGAATCAAATAGGCTTAAATGCATAGATCTCAACAACCTTAAATCAGTGTTTGTTTTAAAAAAAACATGTTGCCTTTTATAGGTGTTCATGAAAAGGTGCAATTTTGGAATATTTGCTATGGAAACTGAGATGATGATGATTCATAAAGGGTAGTAATAAAATACTGGGGAAAAGGGGGGTTTAGGGTCAGCACACATTAATTAAATATTCTATTTCCATAGTTTCCTCAATCTTCCTCCCTAAAATTTCACAGATATTCCTCAATATGGAGTAATATTTTGCTGCCTATTTTGGATATAGACTCCAATTTCAATGAACTTTTTATAAAAGTTATGGGCACTTTTAAAAATAAAATCAGGGTGTAAAGGAATAACATTTAGAATATCTCCAGATGAGATGGGCAGCACACAACTCTAATAAACAAACAAAATAATTTACCCCTGCCCTTATTATTGTGGCAGTTTTATTTTATTCCCCTATTAGATTTCTAATTTTTGTACAGAATTCACAACATTCTTATGAAATATGGATATTTTCCTAACATCACCACTACTGATGAGGAGGCCTAAGAAATAATGACTGGTCCAAAGTCATTGTTTTCATGGCTAGTGGAATTAACATATTGAGTTCTTCATATACAAATCTAATGTTTTCTCCAGTAAATAATGTGACTGTACAGCTACCAATGTAGAAACAGACTGTCCTGGGAGTAACTAAGAGCAAGATGGGTTATATGACTTAAAATAGATGGGGAATTCTTGTTTAGCCCTATTGTTTAATTACATTTTTCTGTCTGGGAATCAAGGGGCATTTTGATTTTGATATTAATCATCATTAAAAAGAGGTAAGTTCTATTTTTTGTCCATCTGCCCATTCAGAAATGTTTATTATAAGTTGAAAGAATCTGCTCGGTTTTCTTTCAGAAATCCATTCCATTGGGTGGATGTGTAGGAAGAAAGTATATTTTAACAGTTTTACCTCTAAACTACTCTAATTGCTAAAGTATGCAATATGCAACACCTTAATTTATCATGCTTCTGCCTGCTGAGTTACTGTGCAGGTGATACCTACTCATTAGCATTTATGAACTTCATATTCCACAAGCTGTAGAAGCAGTAAATAAAGGATTTAAATCTGTTCCCTAATTTTTGCTAATGAAAATAAAAAATAACAAAACCAACTACTTTCAATTTTTCACAGGAATTTCACAAGGATTGCCTGTTTTGAAATGTGATATTGCATTATGTTGATGGATCTTGAATAATGTCCCCACTCAGGATCTATCAGATGTCAGGGTTCCGACCAAAGCCCTAATTAAATCATGAACCTCAGTCCAAGTTTCAAAAGAAATCCAGTTATTTATTAGGAGCTTCATGTCCGCACAGGCCAACTCTGACCTCAACTTAATTGGCGCCTTGACTCTGTCCCTGTTTTCCCCTCCACCCAAGGTGTGTCATCAGTCACATTCGCCAATGAAGCAATTTCGCGGGTTGTAGAAGTCACTCCCTCTGGCCACTGTGGATCTCTGTGGAGATGACCTTGATGTTGCCAGCTGGAATGTACTTTGTTTTGACTGAAATGTCAGTTCCTCGATGCAGCTGTGAGGCTTGATTCCCTATCCTCCTGTCTATGGAAACTTAAGAGCAGGTCAGGAATGCTTCATGAGAAGCATTGACATCAGAACTATTCATGAGAAGCATTGACATCAGAACTATTTCAGACATATTGTGACTATCCTGTATCTGTATCAGTATCAGGCACAAAATGGCATAATTGTTCACCTCCAAACCTACTAAATAATTTATACGAAGTCAAAGAGAGGACAAATACATCCGCTTTACGCTTCCTCAGATCAATCAAACTGGTCTGTAACTACACGCATGCATTTGTGAGTGAGAAGATGAATGTCTATGAACTAGCATCCAGAACCTAAAGCACAATACATAATTTAGGATTAGAAGGTAAAACAGAATAACAAGTTTTGAACATTTCAAACATGAGGAACAATTGAAGGTCACAGAAAAATGCAAAGACCAAGAAGATAATACAAGAGTGATTAATTTTAAAAGTAGGGTAAGCTCAGATTCTGAGTGCTTGACTAACTAGATCGATGTGACATGCTACAGTTTCATTTCACATTACATGATTAGCCGCAGAGCAATCCAAAGTTGATCAATTAAGTCCTCTTAATTTGTGACAATTTCCTATTGTTAATTACATATCGTGTCATCCAGTTATATAACTTTTCCAAAGGACATCTTCTGTGATTGGGTCTTCAAGAACATAGGAGCTCTACAGGCTGAAACCATCTCTTCTGTCATTCTGTTTCCCACTTGGCGAACTAAATCCTTAGGTGGGACAATTGGGGTCTTAACTCCTTCCTCCAAAGTAATTGATTGGTTGGAGATTGGTTGGAGCCCTGACAATCGACTTGATATGCCTAAAATGATCAGTGTAATAGAGCTAATATTCCAACCACAAAGATTTCATGCTCCAGGCTATTGATTTAACTACTGGATATTTTTTTTCAGACTGTAATTCTGAAATTGCTATGAGAAAACTCTCTCCGTGTATCTCCCTCCCTCTGTGTGTGCATGTGTGTGTGTGTGTGTGTGTGTGTGTGTTTGCACGCATATGCGTGCATATGTGAAAGAGAGAGTGGGGGGGAGAGAGAGAGCAACAGACTGTAGCTCTATTCTTTATGAATTCCTCTAGTTCCCCTTTGAAGCCACTCAAAACTGCGCCATTATCACATCTGAACAAGATCTTTTTTTCTGCTAATTTCAATTCATGAGGAGCCTTTTCTAATTTTCTTCAAATGTCATGCCTTGATAAATATCAGAACTAACATAAACCACTAAATTTCAACAAGGGGCTTTATGATATCTCACCTATCCTGCTTCTAATGACATATTAAAGAGGATTTTCCATTATTTTTCTCAAACACAACACATTTGCAGAACTTCGTCTCAACCGGTTGGATGAAGAAGGAACATGTTTCTTGTCTAGCAGAAACAATAAAGGCTATTGTTTAAAAGAACCCAGCCTTCATACTCAGAACAAATGTAGGCAGACAGAAATTACTGGGTCAAAAAATCTTATTTACATAAGTTAGCAATAGCACTTAGACTCCTATACCACTTTATAGTGCTTTTCAGCCCTTTCTAAGTGGGTTACAGAATCAGCATATTGCCGCCAACAGTTTGGGTCCTCATTTTACCCATCTCAGAAGGATGGAAGGCTGAATCAACCTTGACCCTGATGAGATTCAATCTACCAAATTATAGGCAGCCGGCAGGCAGCAGAAGTCGCCTGCAGTACTGCACTCAACCACTGCACCACCATGGCTCTTCAAAAAAGACAATCTTCCAAAAAAAACAACCCCCCCAAAATAAAAATGAGGCACAAATGTGTCAGTCCTGCTACATTCCAAATTGATGTATGATTCTCAGTAGTTCCTAGCTGAACAAGAAATTCCCTTATCAAGTACTTAAAGCAATCTTGCAGTGGCTTTCTGACCACAAAGATAAAGGAGCTTAAAAGGCCAAAGAGGTTAAGAACTAAGTTTTGCCAGGTTCACTCATAAATACTAGAGCTTTCTTAAAGTAATACACTGCCAATCACCTTGCAGTATTCTAGAAATCCATTCTGTTCAATTTGCAGGTCTGTTCTTCATGACCTGCATCTCTCCCGTGACACTATTAAATCTATTCAGCTTTCCTTACCATATTGCTAGTACTGGTTTATTCACCTAACGCTCAGCAAGGAGAGACCATGCTTTTTTCTGTTCTGTCATCTTTTTATTTGTTTTCAGGTGTGGCCAATGTTGGCATCCCTTGCACTAGCCCAAAGTGTCAGGGGGAGTTTGAAGGAGTAGACCAATAATTTATTCTTAAGTAACTGTGTTTGTTTGTTTTTATAAAGCTCTGAGTTCTGCTCTTCATTATTTATCTGCTGGAAGAAGCCAGTAAATATATCGTGGTTAAAAATGGTATAAGGAACTGGTACAAGGTCTCCACTTCTGTGAAGTTCATTGTACAAACTTTGAGTCTAATCTACTACATGGGACTATTATTGGGAGGATACAATGAGAGTATCCATGAACAATAGTTGGAGCTCTCCAGGGAAAGGCAAAATATGAATATCACTATAATTATTGGGGCTAAGTGTATTCCTCCTTGAAATCTCTGTGCAAATTAAGATGCAGTTACATGTTGTCTTTATTCTTTGTTTTAAGTAGACACAGGCAAACTGTTAGGAACATTAACAGGAGAATGCTGCTTTCCATTATAACTTGCTTGTAGTTCCCCAAGGCACCTGACTTTGGCCTCAGGGGAAGCTGGAGGCAGTTGGACTAATCCAAACAAGCTTTTCTTACATTCCTATGCAATAGCAATAGCACTTTGACTTACATACCACTCCACAGTGCTTTACAGCACTCAGACAGTTGTTTACAATATCAGTATAGTGTTCCCAACAATCTGGGTCCTCATTTTAATGACCTCGGAAGGATCAAAAGCTGAGTTAACCTTGAGATGATCAGGACTGAACTTCTGGCTATAAGCAGAGTTTGCCTGCAATACTACATTTTAACCACTGTGCCACCACAGGTCATAATCATGAATACACAGTATCATAAATGCAGTTATTTATTATGGTTTTATAAAATCTGAAATGACAAATATGGAAACATAGATTTTAATCTGAATCAGGATTCAATAATAATAATAATAATAATAATAATAATAATAATAATAATAATAATAATAATAATAATGATGATGCTGATGATGATGATGATGATGTACCAATTCTGGAAAGAACAGCCTCCAGAATCAGAAATCGGATTAATTCAAGAACTTATTTTGTGTTTTGCATGTGAATGCCATTAATATAGCCTGTGGTCCAAAGAATTTTCTAATTCTTTTTAAAGTGTCCTAAATCAGCTGCCATCAATGCAACTGGAGACATCTATTATGAAAAGAGTAGAGTAGAGTAGAGTAGAGTAGAGTAGAGTAGAGAAGAGAAGAGAAGAGAAGAGAAGAGAAGAGAAGAGAAGAGAAGAGAAGAGAAGAGAAGAGAAGAGAAGAGAAGAGAAGAGAATTCTTTATGGGCCAAGTGTGATTGGACACACAAGGAATTTGTCTTGTGGCAAATGCTTTCATACATTCATCAAGAGTCAAGAATCATAAGGTACATCACTTAATAATAATCATAGGGCACAATAAGCAATCAAATCATACTAGGAAACAGTCAATAAAAATCATTAGGATACAAGCAAGAAAATTATACTCATACAGTCACAAGTGGGAAGAGATGGGTGATAAGGAGTGATGAGAAGATTAATAATAATAGTAGTGCAGACTTTGCAAATAGTTGGACAGTGTTGAGGGAATTATTTGTTTAGCAGAGTGATGGCATTTGGGAAAAAAAAACCTGTCCTTGTGTCTGGTTGTTCTGGTGTGCAGTGCTCTTTAGCATCGTTTAGAGGGTAGGAGTTGAAACAGTTTATGTCCAGGATGTGAGGGGGTCCATAGATATTTTCACAGCCCTCTTTTTGACTCATGCAGTATACAGGTCCTCGACTGAAGGTAGGTTGATAGTAACTAATTGATTAAAGTACTACAGTTTAATCCTGTTTCAGTCAATTTTGCTTGCTGATGATAACCAAAGTTAAGATTCAGAGTGGTAAAAGGAAAAACAACAATAACAGGAATGCTTGTTGTTAACTTTCTAAGATGAGCATAAGTCAGTCCCAATAACACATTGAATTCTATTTCCCCCCCACAAGCCCTGACTGGATTAGAAAATGAAAGTGGATTCTAAAACTATCTCAAGTCTTTGAAGAGATGCTGAACATCTACAAAATGAAACGACTGAGAACATTTTAAAAGGATTACACCAAATATTGCTCTGTGATGAGACTGCCATTTAGAGGCACCCTTGTAATAAAAGTTTTAAAAAGGCAGTGGTAAGATAGAAAGTTGTTTCATAAAGTTTGGAGCCTCACTTTGATTGTTCAGGTAGATAAGTCACAAAGCCCTGTTGAACACAGCAGGTTTTGGTTTGTTAGTGTGTTTATTTAAAAAAAAACAAAAACCCAGCTCGTGCGCATTTTACTATTCTTTGATGTCAAAAACTTTAAAAGATAATAGTTCATGCATGTAAAAGAGGGATAAAAAAAGTACCAGTTGATTCATTGTTCCTTTTCCAACATGCTGAAGATTGAGAAATGGCTTCAAATAACTGGAAATAAGATATAATTTTAATTTTTGTGTATGTGCATTTAAAGTTGAGCAAAACAAGTACGTTTTTTTAAAAAAAATGTTTCTTAAATTAGTTTCCCAGAACAATTTGGCTTTGAGTCTTTTAAAATAATAGAATCAAAACTACATGAAAACAACTACTTTTGTTTTCATGTGATTGAGGGCTAAATGTATTTATCTTTACATGGTATTCTAGGGGCTGCATTCCTTAAGCCTCAAGTATTGCTAGGCAAAACCTTTATTTTATTTAATTTTAAGTTCTGTTAATTAAATTTTCATCAGTTACCTTAAACATAGTTAGGGTATATATATGTAACCCTTTGTATTGTATGTAAGGTACATATATGAAATACTTTTCCTCTTTTTTTTTCTTATTTCCTTGGAATTTTCTGCTAACTTTGAAAGAGGTTGATTGTAATGGGATAAATATGGAATGAGTGTAGGGCAGGCATACAATGCAAAGAGCTACTTTATATAGAAAAATAAACACACCCAATGGAGCATTCTACAATAAATTTTCTCAAAGTTCAAGCTGAGAAAGCTTAGAAATTCATGTGTGTCTCTGAGACTGATCAGTAATATAAAAGGCTTTTGATAGGAGACAAATTATCTCTTTTAGCTGATCCTTTAATTAAGTATTCCTTGGTTAGCGATTTCTGCATTCTGTTGCAAATATTTTGTTTTGTCTCACTGGCTAAGAATAAGAATTTCAACATTTGTAAACCAAACAAATAAGCAAATAGAAGAGACTATTTGTTTCTAGAAAAACCAGCGAGAGGTTATTTGCCGAATAGAGGAGAACATTTTTAGCTCAGATACACACTTTGGAGTCCCTTGGTGTTCTCTGAGCTTAGTTATTTGCAATCTTTTTTTGAAGATTGAACAATTGAAGTGCATTGAATAAATTACCTAGTCAGTGTAGGAAAGCCCTGCCCCCAGAATAAAATATTCTTAATATTAAAAAGAGGCAAAATAGAATATTTCCCCTAAAGAAGAAAAGAAGAGACATTTTCTTGAAGGCAGAAAGCAGCTCCAGTCTTCCTGCTGTAGAAAAACAGTCTCAAGCAGAAGCACTCTTTAGGAATGGAGATTTTGTATCCATTCAGAAAAATTGGGCCAGTCTATTCATAAACACAGAGCAGCCAGAAATTCCAAATAGCAATAGCACTTACAGTGCTTTACAGCCCACTCTAAGTCAGCATATTGCCTTCCCCCACAGTTTTGGTCCTCATTTTACCCACCTTAGAAGGATGGAAGACTGAGTCAACCTTGAGCCTGGTGAGATTTGAACTGCCAAATTGCAGGTAGAAGTAGTCAGCAAGTAGTCAGCAGAAGTAGTCTGCAGTACTGCATTCTAACCACTGTGCCACCGTGGCTCATAACACAAAACACAATAGGCAAGGAGCTGAAATAACAAGATTAGCTAGGATCTGCTTTCCCCCCTTTTACTATAGAGCCTGCCAAGATCCCTATGATCTCATAGGAATCTGGCTGCTGTCACTGAAGTTTCTATCTACCAATAGAGACCTTCTTTTTTTGCAGCCTCCCTCCATTTTATTTCAGCATTTTTCTCCCAGTTTGGAACAGGACCTGATTTTTCTTCCAACATCACATAATAAAATGTCTAACAGCAAACAGATTCAGAGAACAGCAAGTAGTCCATAGCAGTTTACAATTTAAGCCACATGAATCTGAATAGAGGGAACTTTCTTCAAAAGAAAAGTTCCATACAAGTCAATAAGTATTTCAGTTTTGTGGAAGAGGAATTATGGTTTAGCAACATTTGGAGGAAGCACAAGCTTCCCACTTTTTCAGTAAATGCTGGCTAACACTGATTTAGAAAGCTGAAGCAGATATCTCTATGTTGAGCCTCCAAATATAAAATCTTTGTTTATCTCCAATAGTATAATTGGTATAATTCAGCTATTAGATCTATTTAAAAAAAATTGAGGCCTTGTTCCTCCAAAGGATAAGTTTTCATTTCTCATATTTTTAATACTAAAAAGACAACAGTCTATTTCAAAGAACTCTTTCATCACATCAGAAGAGGTTTGTCTCCAGTCTCATGTGCTCAGTGCATAACAATGTCACAAAAAGCTTCTATTTCAGGGCTAAATTTGCATCCAGGGATTTTTCTGAATCCCCACAAAAGATAACAGCTCAAAAGCATGTTATATTTTCAATCTGCTGAAGAATTATAGCTCTTCTTGTCTCAAAGCAAATAGAAATGTGGGATACACATACAGTGTATACATACACATATTGCTACTTCTTATATTGCTGCAACTAAATGTTACATAAGAAGTTACATGTACATAATCAAGGCTAAGCAATCTTAACTACTAATAAGTACAGTATATACAGATGACAATATTATATGTGTAATATTGTTCCCCCAAACAACAGAACAGTTTTTATTCTTGGTTGCTATAATGTCCTTGTCTCTCCCCTCTTGGAAAGTAGTTCTAGAACATATCACAAGAGCCACAGCTTTGTCCTTGTGAGGGTGAAATTGAAATTATTGGTCATATGTTGCTGAGTTGACCTTTTTAAAATAGAAATCTACAATCATATTTTCCCATTTGTAAATTGTCCATACATAGGTTAGCATAGCTTTACATTGTCAGTATTTTACAAATTCTATTATGCCCTTTTATAGTTATATGACCTAGTCACAGTATTTATATTTTTCATTGTAAAATTAATTGTAATTTCATAGAACTTTTGTGTTTTGATATTTTTCTATTATGTTTAAATATCTAAAATTACCAATTCTTTGCATATTACAAACAGCCATTCTTCTTTGTACCCCTGACCCAACAAATTTACATAAATAACATTATTATTTTATTTTGTTATTAGTTCTATGTTGATCTATGTCTGAAATAATATTGATGATTGATTGAACTGCTAATAATTTTCACTTAGCTCAATATAAGCAGCTATCAGGGAAACATGGAATTAAAACAACATATTCCATTACATTTTGTAAATGTTTTTCAGTCAGAAATATCACTGGGACTGTAACTTATTCTTTTCAGTGAGCCGTAGCATTAGAAATGTTGCCATCTATTCAAACTGAAGGCAAAATAATCACTGCTTTGACTGAGAAGATACACAATGATTTAGCATCTGATCCTGTTTGGAACACAAGCAGTAATTATATTAACTCAGATCAGAATAAACCAGACTAAGAAAGAGTTTGTCTTAAAGCGTGATATTCAGTCAGAACTTTTGGAGGCACCCTTTCAATCAACCAGTCATACATCTGAAGTGATACCCTAAATACTGCCCTCTTAATACTGCTTCTGAAGATCATTCTTCCAGAAGCTGGCTGTAAATGGGAATAAATGTGTGTAGTCACTCTAAATATCTCTGCAGGTGGTGACTGAGCTTTAAGGTCTAGCCAGCAGTAGAACTGAGCAAAAGTCAACACCAAACCAGTGATATTAGAAAACCTGAAATCATATATAAGTTGAAGTGGGAGAATTTGACATGATCACACTCATGCTCTAACTGACAAAATGGGCAGTGGAGTGTGACATTGATTGGACACAAGGTGACTATAGCTGGCCATTGCTAAAGCATTTAGATTCTTTCAACAGTACACAGGGATTTGGCCTGTTGACATGATGCATTTTTATTTTCTACGCGCTAGCATCAATTCATTGCTGGAATATCAAGTGTGAAAGGCAAGGAGACCTCACTCTAAATGGGCAAGAGATTTTCATGCATAAAACACGGACGGTTTAATTGCAATTTAAAAAGGAACATAATTTCCAGTTGCAAAAATGAGGATACAACAAATGACCTTTAATGCAACTTACACCTTACAATTAGTTCATGTTCATGTAATACATTTCTATAGTTCAATAAAAATCCAGCCCTCTACTTTTGCTTCATGGGATTGTCCATAACTATCAATTGAGGCAATGAAACTAGATTGCTATATGAAACTTCAATTATATTGCAGCCTAATCTATCTCAAAGGACCATGATATAGTAGCGTTCACTAGGTATACACCTTAAGCTTCTTGAGGAAAAGATATTAACGTAATAAATAAAGTTCAGAATTTTTTTTAAAGGGGGACAGCATATCAAAAAAAACAAAGACATATTCTTACCGTAGTTTTAATCTTATGGAAATGGAACAATACTGTGCTCAAATCTTCTCCCAGTTTTCTGGATCTTTCCATTCCACACACCCCTCCCCAATTAAAATTTGTATTTCCACATTGCTTTAGAATATATTTAGAATTTACTGTATTATGATAGAATCAAGCTTATTTCGTTACTATAAAATGTAGAAGGCCTTGTTTCCTTCTCCTACTCTTTTGGCCTAGAAAAACACGTGGAGACTGTTTTTGGATCATCATTAGGATTTTATTTTTTTTTACAGCAATGTTCCAAATTCTGCAGGTAAAGGGAAAATGAAAGGATGCATGGAAGTGTATTTGTCATCAAATTTAAATATGAAGTGCTATGTAAAACAGATATTAGCCTCCACCCACGCCCAAAAGATGATGTAGAAAGACATTTCTACATGTAATAATACCAGTGCAACTTCCATTGCCTCTTCCTAGTTGAAGAGGCAGTTATGTTATTTTTTAATCTGGAGGAGGAAAAGAACAATATGCTAGATGTGTCACCTTTTGTAGTTTCTTCATTAAAGAAAGAAGGAAAAGGAAAAGAGTATCAGATGGAATGCATTCTTGTTACATTGCTAATTGTGGTTAATGCAGAGAGTTCTTCTTAAGGGGAAATGGGGATGATCGGAGCTAACATGCAATAGATCTAGTATTCCCAAACCAATGCTGACTTATAGTGGTTTCCTATAGTCATGTCATGTCCTGTGAAATAGGTGGGCAGCTAAATAAATACTATCATCTCTCTTGTTGATGTGTACCAGGGCTGCCAAACTCCTGGATCATGGTCTGGATGCGTTATGTGCTAGCCACACCTATGCCCGGTTTAGCAAAGGGAGAAAAAGTCCTGATACATCACGTGATGCTGCCGTGAGGATATGAGTTTGACACATTTTTTTGCAGTTAAAAAATCCCCAGTTGTCAACATGAAAAACCATTTGAGGTTTGTGTGAAACGTTTAACTAAAATATTCAATGAGTAAGTAAGTGTGTGAGAGTCCATTGTACTCCACAAAATGGTGGATAAATTTTATCCATATTTGATGGGTTGTAATAGTGTTAATTTGGGGGAGGGAAACATTTTCAGCTTTGGACTTCACGTTAAATCACAGATCTTGCTATCAGAGAGGTATAGGATGTATCGATAATGTCTAGTAGGCTACAATCCTTGATCCTCACTCTGGTGACACTTACTGCTCTACTATTTTTTAAAAAACTTTTATCCAGTGTTGGGGGGGGGATTACCAAAAAGGATGAGGGGAAGTACCAATCACCCATCTTCATTTGTCACTGCTTCAAGTGATCTGGACACAAATGATTGGGGGGGACTTTTTTGACTTTGTTTCTTATACATGAAATTCCTTATGGAGCAAGAGGAGGAGGAAGATCCTTTCTCAGCCTTTGTAGAAGCATAACTTATAAACTTGGAGAAGAAATAAGGAATAACTTTGGAGAACAGGAGGAAGAACTGTAACCAAGTAAGATAAAAGAAATCTGAGTCTAGGACAGAAATGTAATTTGACAAAGCATCTCAGATATGACATCAGAAAAACAGAGACAAAGAAGAGAAGCACATTTAAACTTGCAGGATTCTGTAACTGTAACTTTATAGTAACATTATTATTAGCTTGTGTGTCTTTGGGTTCAGGTCTGGTCTATCTTCAAGAACCAACATCAGTCTTGCAAACCCCTTGCTTCTGTTCCTCAAGGTTTTTCCTTCTTTTCATTACACAACTAAGCCATAGCCAAGTCTTCTGATTTTGCAGTGGTACATAAAAGTCCTGGGCATGTAGCTGCTCGGAGGCTGAGAGAATAAGAGAGCTATAATTGTCTGGTTCAGGGTAGACTGACATGGGAATAAAACTGCTTTATTTTTGTCTGGTGCAAAGAAGGAGGACTTTCTTTTAAGGAAGCATTGTTTTTTAATCAAACATATAAGGCACTATAAGGATGCAGTGGCTCAGTGGCTAAGACACTGAGCTTGTCGATCTGAAAGGTCAGCAGTTCAGCGGCTCGAATCCCTAGCGCTGCATAATGGAATGAGCTCCCGTTACTTGTCCCAGCTTCTGCCAACCTAGCATGTAAAAACGCAGGTAGAAAAATAGGGACCACTGTGGTGGGAAGGTAACAACGTTCTGTGTGCCTTCGGCATTTATTCATGCCGGCCACATAGCCATGGAGACTCTTTGGACAGTGCTGGCTGTTCGACTTTGTAAGAAGATGAGCACCGCCCCCTAGAGTCAGAAACGACTAGCACATATGTACAAAGGGAAACTTTACTTTTAAAGATGCACTATATCACCGTTTATGGAATAAAGTACAAATGATGGCTTCAGTAAGTTCTCTTTCCATATTAGCAATTGGGCAATGTAGTATCCTGAGTCAGATTTATTTTAACTATAATTTGTGGAATAAGTGGCAATTAGTCAACTGGGTTCAAATATCAGGTTAATTCACAATTTATATTTCATAAAATATGTGGATTTACAACAAAACAACATCACATTATGGCTTAGCACAATGTGCAAATTCAGTTAATTTCTTGTCCTCTGACTCACTCTTTATCCAATTGTATTTTTTTAAACAAACCTTCTGTTTGTTCATATCTGTACCTTCTGTTCATAACAATCTTTTTCATCAAAATTCCAATAAATGATTACGTTTAAATAGGAATCTCTACAATTCTATTTAAATTTTCAGTAAAACTTCTGGCAACAGTGTTAATAGTACTGAACAACTTTCTTACAGCTTAAAATTGTCTGTTATACATTTAGTTCCTATAATTGCAACAACTTATGATTGGCTCACCCTGTTAACAGATCTAAAGACTTAACTTCATATTATGCTGTGTTGAGCCAGGCAAGAAATTTACAACTTTGCTTGCATTTATTTTATATCAGTTGTTTGGTGGGAGGAACTTACTCACTCATTAAATAGTGTAAGTAAACATAGACCTAAGTAGGAGGCATGGTGCTCTAAAGTCCTGTTAAACAGCCTTCGTTATTTGTTGTAGGATGCAAATTATGCTCACCTCTGGGAAGCCCTTTATTTCTAGCAGCTGTGAAAAAAAAATCACATTTGGTGAACAAAGGCCTCAAGGCCCATTTATGCCAAATTCCAGCACAGCTCATAAGTACAAATTGTAACTCGAGAATTGGCAAATCTTAATGGATTGAAACAGGCTCCAAAACATTCCAGCCCACCTACTCAAAATATGTGCATTTATGGCAAAGCATTTGTTCCTTTAACATACTCACATGTTGCCAGAGAAAGCAGAGTGAGAATCATGCAGATTCAACTGTAATGAAAGTGAAAGTGGCAGAGAAAAGAGCAAGTAACCATCTGATACCTAAATTTCACCTAAATTTCACCTAAATTTCATTTTCTTGCAAATTGCTTATGGCTTGGAAATTTTCTCTACCTGTATTTCATTTTATCCACAAATATGAGATGGCAGACTTTGTTGTTGTTCTTGTTGTTCTTCTTGTTGTTGTTAGTTGCAAAATCATGTCTGACCCATTGCGACCCCATGGAAGGCCTCCAGATCTTCCTGTTCTCTACCATCCCCCAGAGTCTATTTAAGTTCACGCTGACTGCTTCAATGACTCCATCCAGCCACCTCATTGTCTGTCGTCCCCTTCTTCTTTTTCCCTCAATTGTTCTTAGCATTAGGCTCTTCTCCAGTGAGCCCTATTTATTTATTTTAACCTGTTGTGATGCTTCTAAATTAACTAGCTCACAACACTATTCTTACCAAGCAGAAGTCAAATTTAATTCTTTATATGCCAAATCAATATCTTAAGTATTCCAGGAATGTTTGGAGAGCACATGTGTCTCACAATCTGGAAAGGAGCAGTAGAGGGAGAGGAATTGGGCTGAGACTTGCAATAAGACTTTACAGAATGGTTAGGCAAAAGAGTAATTCAGTTCCAGGTTGAAAATGGGTGAGTGTTAAGAAATCTGAGTGACAAACTAATTCTTTATGACAAGAAGGAAACCATAACATGTTATTTGGGAGGGGAAAATATTTATTCACATGTGTAATATATATATATATATATATGAAATATATATATATAATATATATATATTATTTCATAGATAAACATGAAAAAATGGAGGAGAAAGTGAAACATGCAAAAGACAATTGTCTTTTGCATGTTTCACTTTCTCCTCCATTTTTTCATGTTTATCTATTTACTCTACTTGTTATGTTTCTGTAGTTAGTCAACTTCATGTAAAATCTTTAAAAAAAAAAAATATATCCACTAATTATATAAAATTCAATGCCAAGGTGAGGTTTTTGAGGGTAGAACCACAGTAGGTTATTTTGAACATTGTCTTCGGAGACAAAGTTTAAGTTTTAAGGCTTTTTCCACACTAAGAATTGATTAATCCTACTAATTCTAAATTGTCATTTATGTTCAGCCTTTTCTACAGCATGGAACCTTTTTTTTTTTTTAACAAGGTGGCACTGAAATCTTATATTTTGATGATGTGGAGTAAGAGCTACAAAGAAAAAAAATCATGGTTATTGAAATGAAAGGGATTAAATTTTGTCCAATTTTCTAGTCTCCAATCCAGGCCATTAATTAAAATAGAAACTCCAAAATGAAAACTTTCATGCTCTAACACCTTCTTCTCCAAATAGAGAACCATGCTGATTACAGTATCACCATGCAGTGATTGTAACAAGTAAAAAAAAAAAAGATTATACAAATGTCAGGTTTCAGCAAAATGGTATTTCCAAATGAACTGAATTCTGGCCACTTTCACTTCTTTTCACTTTGTACCAGAGGTGGCATTCAGCAGTTTCTGACCAGTTCTGGAAAACCAGTAGTGAAAATTTTGAGTAGTTCAGACAACTGGCAAATACCACCTCTGACTGGCCCTGCCCCCATCTATTCTCTGCCTCTGGAGTCCCAGCTGATTGGCTGAGTCTTCTTTGTTGTCCTGCACAGGAGAACAGAGCTGGAAAGCAGGTTAGTGGAGCGGGGAGGGAATGGGATTTTGCAGTAACCTTCCCCCAGGAGTGGGGAGGGAATGGAGATTTTACAATATCCTTCCCCTGCCATGCCCACCAAGCCACACCACACCCACCAAGCCATGCCCACAGAACCAGTATTAATTTTTTTTGAATCCCACCACTTCTCTATACTGTGAATTTGTGACAGTGTGTACTCCTTTATGGGAGCTGCAGCCATACTTATCTGGAGGTTGAAGAGAACTGAATAGCCTCATTCTACTTCTACACAGAGTTATGATTACACTGAAACTATGGCTGAAATACTCCTGTAATTGAGAGCTGTTTAAAATGAAGTAAAATATATTTTTGGGAATATGAAAATAATGAGAACAATTCAACTTCTGAAATGGCTTGCCTCCAGAAGTTGTGGGTACTTCATCACTGAAGGTTTCCAAGAAGAGACTGGACAGCCATTGGTCTGGAATAATGTAGGAGTTCCTGCTAGGGGTAGAGGGTTGGATTAGAAGAATTCCAATGTCCCTTCCAACCCTATTATTCTATGTTTTATGTTCTTAATAAGAATATAGATGAGAAAGAAATGAATAATGAAGATTAAGAAGGCCCTTCAGTAAATCTTGTTAGAACAGTACTGAGTGCTCTTACTTAGGGTTTATGTGATGTGAAGGCATTTTGATGCGATTCCTTGAGAACTTGCACATAAGACTTAAATTTTGCTATTTATTTATTTATTATTTCATTAAACTTTTATTTTTATGCTATCCCGCTAGTTCTCTCCCATTTGAATACCAGTTTATAGGGATGCAGGATGAGTTAATGCAAACAGGAAATGCAGATGCTTCCAGATTCCAATCTTCTGGACATACCATTTGGCTTCTCCTTAACCTACTAGAAGACCATCCATTTTTAAAACTTGCTTTTAATTTGTAATTTGTGTTTCACTTTTCACAGAATAATTATAATTATTTGATGAATATTCATGATTCAAGGTCAATTGCCTATTAAGCTTTTCTCAAGGTAAATACAAATATCAGTTACTGAGGCACAGTAATTGGCAGCATTAAACTAACTTCTATGGAGGATGCTAAATTCAATGTTATAATTTATATGCGAAGATTCATAGTAGTGAAAATCAAGTTGTAAATTTTAGTCTTTATTCAGGATTTGGCTTACTCAGTAGGACCAGTAGATTTCGGACAGGAACTTTTTAAAATATATTTATTCATTTTCTATGCTGCCTGTCTCACTGTCAAGTAACTATGATTGCCAACAAGAATGAAGCCAAATACACAGATCATTTCCTACTACAGTACATAAGTATTAATATAAGTCTATGCTCCAAGATTTAAACTCTTATTTTTCCCCTTGATCTCATATTTCCAAGTCAACATATGTTTCTCTTGGGAAGTACCTGACCTACATTGACAAAATATCATACGTCTCTTTGTTGATTCTTACCTCACTACCTTCTTTAATTGATTGGTGATGTAAGAGTCCTACAAGTTATGGGGCCAGGCTATCTGCAGGACTGCCTGTTTCTTACTGTCTCTCTTGAGCCCAGCAGATCTAGTAGAGAGGCCATGCTCTGGGTCCCTTCCATCAATCAATGTCATCTTGGTGGAGCCTGGAGTTGTGCTTCTTTGTGATGTTGTGGAAGAGCATGCAGAGCTGGGAGGCAGAGTTAAACATGCAATCAGCTTCAAATCATTGCGTTCCTACAAGTGGTCCAAGTCCAGCTGCTCCTGATGCTTATCTGGCAGCAATTTAGTATTGAACTGTAGTTGACCAGATTCTTCTGTATAGGCTTGAATACATTTTCTATGCTGCAATCTAATGAATGGTCCAGATCCTTTGTTCCTGACAGGTATTAATCTAGGAATGCTGGGTTCATTGTTGTGGACTGAGTAGCCATATAAACCATTTAAATAATTAAAAAACAAATATGTGTGATTGTAAGATTTTGTATATATTAGAAAGAAAACAATATACTGTAGCCTTTTACTATTTTGTTTTGTTTTGTTTTTTCCCATAACATCATCATCTTAGTAAATTAGAAATTAAAACTGAAGGAATCCCATCTAATAATCTGCTTTAAAAGGCTATATTCTTGTTTAAATGAAAAAGGATGCCTCAAATATTTCTCAAACATTTTGCAAGCAAGCTTGCAAAAATTAAGATCAACAGTGATCTCTCTTAGTGTAAAATTCAATAAAAGTATTCCATTTAAATACGCAATATTAATTTTCAGCAGTAGAGAAACACTTATATTGAGGTTTGGGATCATTTAGCCAGATTAAACAACATTCTCTGTCCTAGCATAATGTAATGCTGCTTTTAGCATCTATTAATTTTTAATTTAAACAGAAAAATAGGAAGTGATATGGGATGTATTCCCTCATTACCTTAATGCTTTTCTCCCTGTCTGGAAAATCATCTATCCTCATGTTACTTTCTAATTTTCTTTCAGGTAAAGCTGGGAGCCAAATGCAGGAATCTATCATTTCACTCTAGATGGCTTCTATTTTGTGATCCACAAGTAAACTTTTCTCCTGAAAATTTTCCCTCAAAATAAACAGAGTGTTGGAAAACCTGGGGAGTTGCAGACTGGTGATATTGCAAGACAAGATATTCACCCAAGGATTCCTTATTACAAAGCGGACCTTTCTCCTCCTATACAAAAATATTTGATATTTTAATTGAAAACAATCCCTTGTTTACCACCAAGATGAAAATTATAAAACTTCAAATTTGTGGTATAAAAATATGAGGAATTATGATCATCTCACCTGAAAGCTCCAAAGAAATCAACCTTATTGTAAGCTTTCTCTTAAATGATCAGTTATTGTCCAGGAAAATGTAGCCAACGAGTGCAGGAAACCAGTGCAGGGAATTCTCTACATCATTCCTTGTTCAAGTACCTTCCATTTACGTTCAACCCATTTCCTTAAAAGACAATGCTTTTCCATTGAATTTAATACTAACAGTTAACAAGAGAAGAAGAAACAGAGAAAGTTTGGTGCAGCACTCTATTTTGGAAAGTCTGGTCTTTTGTCAGTATTTCACACTTGATTTCCCTGACCTGCCTCACCTAAAGTTCCTGCATCTATTGCTGTTTTCCACATGTCAGCTTCTTGGGATTACACCAACTTTGTTTGATGGAGATTTCATGTGAGTAAAACTGTCAATGCTGGAGACTTCTCAACTCAAGACGAGGCACTGAAACCCCAAAGAGGATAACTTGGACTTCAACTTGGTCTATTGTACAACTCTACAGTCCAAGAAGTAGCTGTTTCTTTGTATCATTCTGACAGGAGGCCTGAAGGGTTGTTCATTCACCAAGGTGAAGGTTTTGTCTGCAGAAAAGCAGCCTTTGAGGAGGAAAAAAACCAATTTGGGCAGTACATAAAGCCTTAGAGAACTAGGGCAAGAAGAAGAGCAAGGGGCAAAGGAGACTGGATGCTTGAAAACATCCCTTTAGTCGTCAAGTGGCTGTTGTTGTGCCATGAAATCAAACTGATCTGTCATCTCCAATATCCTTTTATTTTATCCTGCTGTCAGGTGAGGAGAGGGCAGTTGGTAGCAGCTGTGTTAATTTAGATGTGACAATGTTAAAAAAAAAAGGAGAGGAGGAGGGATGAGGAGAGAGCACCACAGCTGAGAAGAAAACAGCCAGCGCCGTGGGGATAAACCACTTTCAGAAGTGTGGGAATCTTGGAAATAGTTCTTTGGTTTTGCAGAAGCAACTAAAGACATGTGGGAGGAAATGTGGGCTTGAAGATTTGAATGGAATATTCAGTAATCCTTGGTGACAAAGCATCCTGTTCTTCAGGTACATGATTTTTCAAAGGAACAGGGCTTCCTTCTGAAATTCTTTTCATCTTAATGCATGCTGGGTGAGGAACTGTGAAGTTATCAACATTTCTTTTTCTTTTTAAAAAAAGAAAAAAAATACTAATTCTCTATTAATTTCCACATTTTAGGAAAAGAAAGTTGTGGTTTCATTTCCTCTTTGCACTGATATAACTTCAAATCACATTGAATGAATTAATTTTGGAGGGGAGAGATCAAGATGTACTATTCCCTTTTTAAAAAAAATGCAATCGATGGTTGAGGCTTAGCTGAGAATATGCTAGTTGCCTACTTAATTCGGAACATTTGGGTAGCCCTCTGCAGGATTCAGTTGTCTTGAAGTGTAAAATTTTCCTTCCCCAATAGACATGTGAAAATATAATGCTCTAATTATTTGCTAGTGGCTGATTTAATTTCTTGAATATTAGATTCACTGTTTTAATCTGGTGTTTCACTGGGGTGAGGCAACTAACCAGAATGCAAAATAAATCTCAAAACTAAGGCTGCGGAATTTAATTGACTGAGCAGGTTAATACATTTATTCTTTTTCTGTAATTATTAACTGAGGCCCTAATTAAAGGTATAAAGAGAAATATTCATGAAAGTTACAGATAGTAGGCACCACCTTAGAAGTTCCATCCTTTAGAAGAAAAAAGCATTAATGAGAATAAATAAATAAACCTCCTTTTTTCCCTCAGAAAGGAGAAGTTTCTTCTAAGGTATTGCTCACCAGCATGGATGACATCATCAAAACAAGGTGAGTGTTTTTTTCACTTGGCCATTTTTTATATGTATCTCTATTTTTGCACAGTTAAATAATTAACCATATGACATGTAGGGGACATTGTGAGCAATTAAATATGGCAATTACTTGATTACTACCGGTAGTTATAAAAGCAGAGTTCTCATTAAAGGAAATGTGGGAAGACATCTGTGATACCTCATGAAAGGGGTTTAGACAAGTTGGGCTGAGATTTCTCTCTAAATTTCTCTGCACAACATGAAACTGCCTACTCTAGCTTAATGAGTCAAGGGAGATCTTGATGGATTGGGAATATTTATTTATTTATTTTATTTATTTATTTGTCAAATATGTACAAGATAACAAGTATAGGTATGAATATAAACATGAACAAAGGAAGTAAATACAGATGAATGGAGACAGTAAGACAGGGATGGTAGGCATGCTGCTGCGCTTATGCACTCCTCCTTTAAGGACCTCTTAAGAATGGGGTGAGGTCCACTGTAGACAGTTTGAAGTTGAAGTTGCGAGGACTTGAGGCTGTAATATGGGTTGATCCACAGTGAAGCCTGAATCTAGTTCAACTTGGAACATTTTGGAATGGTTACTCATCAAAGGCAGACTCTCATTTACTGCATGCTTCATTTGTCTCAAGAAAGGACACAAAGTGTTCCTGTGTCAGTCATGCACCCTCACAAGTTTAAACTAGATTCTTTGGATGTTACTTAGATATGAGAAGCATCATAGAAGGAGCACAACAGGGAAGAGTGTTGGGTAAAGTGACAGGTCTGTCCCCAGTTCAGAGTGAGTCCAGGACCTGGGAGACGTTGGTTACAGTCCAGTCTCAGCAATGGAGATTTTATTGCATAACTTTGGGACAGTCAGCGACTCTTGAGCCCAGAGGATTGTGGCTGTGAGAAAAATCAGAGGGGAAGAATGTCATGTTTCCTTGAGAGGGAAGATAGGGTATGAATGTAGCAAACTAATAAATATATTACAATACAATTCCCAATGCAATGAAAGAAACATAGAGCTTGTGTTAGATTTTTTAGACCTTCTGGCAAGAATGGAATTCATTTCCCAAATCAGCATGTGGAACAAAGAATACGAATCAGAATGGGCCACACAAAGACTTGTTTAAATCATTACTTCTAAAGGTTAGATCTGATTCTTGTACTGGGAATGTAGGGTCTGTGTGCACATCATATACACAAACACCACACTCTCCAGGTAGATAGATAGATAGGTAGGTAGGTAGATACCATGTTTAATTTTTACCTGTGCACTCTGGAGTGGGCAAGATCTTAATTAGGGCTTAATTTGGGGGTAAGGCTTATATTGGGTGCATGTGTAAAAATCAAACTAGGACTTACTTTCAGGGTAGGTCATATTTTTGGGGAAACAGGAGAGAGAGAGAGACAGGCAGAGACAGAGAGACAGAGAGAGAGACAGAGAGACAGATAGATAGATGATATGACCCGCCCCTTTCTCTCCCCACAAACATTCACATGCTTTCTTTAACCAAATACAGTTTGGTGGACAGTTTACATCCTTTTCCAAAACTCGTGCAAAGGATCACCTCTTTACCTGTGCTCTCCTCTCCCAAGCACAGCCATTCCATTACTATCTCATTTCAGGGACCAAGGTCAAACCTCTTAACAGAAATGGCATTTGCACTTCCATCTCTTACAGCAGTTCAAATGGTAAATATCTCATTAAATCTGGTGGGAAGAGCGTTTGTGGTCCCCAAACCCTTTGATGTTAAAGGCCATGTCGTTAACATGGCCTTAAGATTCTGCTTGAAACTTTCAAGCAGCCCATCAATTTACAGCTAATAGGAACTTTGATAAATGCTTTTTAGCTCTAGCTGGCCACTATAATTGTCACCTCTGCTGACAGGCACTGAATGGCAAAACAAGGCAAATTCTATTCTGATGTCTTTGGAGGGTGAAAGATAACTTATTCTGGAACACATTTTAGTAAAACATTTGCTGAGGATGTCGTACTTCTAAATTCACTTTCACTGCAGTTACATCTGATGAAACATATTGTGTTTCCAGGACAACTGTATGACCCTGTCACCCCCATGTCATCCAGACATTGAATTTCACATTTTTATGAGGTGTTTCAAATCACCATAAGTACCACATCACTAAGCATTATAAAAGGTCAGGCTGAAAAATATAGTTAACTCTCCCATATCCCTTGCCTCATTTTTGGGGTGGTTTCTGCTAGATCCCTTTTATTTCATATTTTACAAGTAGATATTCTGCTACTATCCCTATAGTTTGCAACAATGACTAAATATCAATCTGAATACACAACAATCCAATTTTAAGGCTAGAGCATTTATCTTCTCTCTTTAAAAACCTGATAAGTATATGTACCCATATTAAGTTCATTCTTCCAGTGAAGGCAGATGTTTACAAAGCTCATTAGTTAGCTATACCAACTTTGTTTCATAATTGCTGAATTACTGGAAATTAAATTGTTCAGATAATGTTCTTGCTGCCCAACACATTACTAATTCAGTATTGAGAGATGAAAAGTCATTGAGAGTAATTGAAATACTTGATATGGGAACAGGTGTACAAAGATGTTCACACTAATTGCTTAATCAGAAAACAATAACTAGTGCTATTAACCCTCTTGCTGATTTTTTCAAATGTTTATTAATCTAGGCACCTGTGTTGTTGTGGAACTATTTTAAAACTTCTACAAAACTATACTATGAGTTACAAATTTACAACGGGGAAAGTATTATTTCTTGATCAGTGTTCCTGAATTAAACACTAACATGATCAAAAGTGCCTGTGATGGTAATTGCAAGCTTTTCAGCTGTTTATATATAATTGTTAAAATTTGCACAAAGTCATCAAACACGTGCATTTCAATTTAAAATTCCAGCTTCTGATTTTCCATATGTCTAGTAAGTTATCATATGAATGAACCCAGCAAATTAAGCAAAATCCAATTTGAATACTTTTCTGATGATTCATATGAAGAAAAGGTACTTGGAAGTTGTCTGATATAATTAGTTAAAAATCTACTTTCCTTGTGGATTCAGAAATCCAGTTTGGTCTTTCTTAACTCTTAAGCTTGTATTACTACTAATAAAAATCATATAAAGACTCAAAGTACATTAATCTGTCTTCGTCTTGTCTATACTTTGATCAGGATGGGAATGAAGTATTTGTATGGAATGAACTGAATAAAGATATGTTGACATCTGTAGTAGTAGAATGAAGACATTGCATGTATAAAATCTGCCATCTGTAGGTGGGACCATAAAAATTCCTGCTTCCAACTCTGAAAGTTTAAAGTCAGTCAGCACTGGGTAAGGTGAACTGAAGGCATAACTTCTTGTTTTCCAAATTTATATTGTATCAATCAAGTGGGAATTTAGAGTCTACAGAAGAGTAATAAATTGATAGCTGCTCCTTTCAAACTGTAGTTCAGCTCAAGCAATGGCCATTTCTCAGTAGCAGAACATCTGGAGATTAGATAGGAACTGCTGTTTCATGGACTGAATAATAGAAAAAAAATGTAATGTTTCAGATTCAGTTCCAGAAACAATCTGGAGATGACCAGAATAGCCCACACTCTCTACAGCTCTTTAATGTAGATGTATCTTTTCTGGAGATCTCATTCATCCTGTCATATTTATATCCCACTTTAACTTCGCAAGAATAGACTGCATACACAGTAATACATTCTCCATTTTTCTGCCCAGTTTAGACTGAGAGTGAGTGACTGCCCAGGAGTCACTTAATTAATAGCCTTTCTTTGTTTCTTTTTAAAACAGAGCTTATATTAAATATTTTTTTTAACAGAATAAAAGCCACGAGAGAAAAAGTATAGTGAATCGGGAAAAGAAAAGCAAATATAAAAAAAGTCATAGAAAAAGAACAGAAAGAAAAAGGGAAAATTTATTATAAAAAAGTGACTTCTAACCTTCTTGATAACAGCAATGGATGGATGGATGGATAGATGATAGATAGATAGATGATAGATAGATGATAGATAGATGAGATAGATAGATGATAGATAGATATGTGTCTGTAATTCATAAGTTTTGTTTCTTTTTCTTTTTCATGTAAAAGTCCATAAGAGTTTTGTAGTCATTAGATGTAATGGTACTGGAAAAGGCCTTGGGAGACAGAGCAAAATGCTGCTGCATAGAGAAATGTCACGTAAGAAAAGGCATATCCCATACCTAGTTAGGAGGCAGAACTAAAAGCTCAGAAGCTCCCACACCACTCTGTCTTAATTCTCAGTCCATAAAACAGACAGCAGAGATTTGTAGTTTTAGGTTTGCAAAATTCTGTTAATGTAGCTTTACCACATACCAGAAACTATTTGGTCATGTTTCCTAACAGTCCTGGTCTACCTGATAAGGCTGACACCACAATTTACCTAATGAATGTCCATGCTGAAGTTGGATTCACAGTTGAGTCTCCCTATTCTTAATTCATAATTTTGCCCTAGCTTTCCATGGCAAATATTCTTCAATCCACCCTCTCTCTTTTTTTTTGCAAAGCAAATGCAAAAAAAACAGTAAATTTTCTTTGAGCCCTAGAATTTTTGCAAGACTTTATTCTACCTCTGGCTTTTAGGTAGGGCTACTGAAATGAATGTTAATAGTTTCACTTTCTGTTATGCTTCTATTTTATTCATACAATGTTCTGTTTCTTCATATGTGAAGTGGCTGCCAGAGTCAATAATAAGTGTACAAGCATACTTAGTTAAGTTAACACTATCACAAATCAGGAGTCATTAGGATGCTTTTGGTAACTATGTAGAAAGATCTGGCATTTCTTAGAATACGGTGATGTCCTTATACAACCACATATTGTCAATAGGTGCATTTTTTCAAATAATGACTGATTCTGCTATTTTTTGAGAGCATATGCCACACAACAAAGCAATGCAGTAAGCTGACATTTTGAACATGATTGGCATCCTGGTTGGAAATATCTGATTATTCTTCTAATAGCTAAATAGTGACTATTGTAAGCTATTTGTTTACTAGAAAGGGCTGGTTCCAGTTGTCACCAGAGCTTTTAATTAGAAAGTGGAATGATAGGTTATAACAGTTGGTGGGAATAACATTTAAAAAAACCAAAAGGCTTCTAGGAAGTCATTCTCACTCTCCCTGGGAACAGTGCTTATTCTGATTTGAAAGGGGGAGAAAACTCAATTGGCTAGAGCTTCATTTTCAAAGCAGAGAGCAGTTCTTTTATGTGGGTATGGAAATGGGAGACTAACAACACAATGGAACAGCATGAGCCGAATAAATGGACACTATTAACCATATCATTCCAGCAGTCTCCACAGCGGCCATAATGTCTCAAGAGTATGTGAAAAGTAAATGAAATAGAGTAGTGATTACACTGATTACAGCATTTCTAAATATGTTAGGATCTATTTTTGCTTCAGCAGCACTGTAATTATGCTTCAAAAATGCCACACACTGAGCTGCTTCATTCTTATGGCATTCCTCCCTTGCTCATTTATTTCAACTAATACCAGGTCCAATCTCATACTCAGTTGAGCATCATCTTCCACTTACTAAGTAACAACAGGGCAATGCATGTAAGGGAATTCTGCTTCATCTCTTTTTGTGTTAAGACTCAATCCCCTTGAATTAATGTAAGGCAAGGGTAATCAGGCATTACTCTTGCCCCCACTCAGCCCATGAAAGGCTGGTGACTTAATTTCAAAACTCTTTAGAAGCTAACAATTCAAGCCTGACTTTTCTGAAATCACCTGGAAAGGAAAGGAAAGGAAAGGAAAGGAAAGGAAAGGAAAGGAAAGGAAAGGAAAGGAAAGGAAAGGAAAGGAAAGGAAAGGAAAGGAAAGAATTGGTGTTTCCTAGTTCAGAAGAATCATCTCAATATGCCACAACTTGTCAGATGCAAAGAACCAGAGCAAATTATCAACATGTGAAAGTCAGAAACATTATTGTTTATCACCTATGCTACAAGAATCTCACCAGGCTGCTTGGCTTCTCCTGGGATCAAGCAGATTCATAGCTTCATGGATCTTGGAAGAGGCCAAGTTTATGCGACTTGTAGCTGTGCAAGGATTCCAAGCTAGGTCCTCACTTGACCCCTCCTTCCAGCTTAGCTAGCAGTTTCCCAGCACAACTGCTTCCCATGGCTTTGAAGATTGCAGCAAAATATCATTTGATTCCTAAAGGAAAAAAAGGAAAAAGTGCAGACTTTGAATTCAGATGTTGTAAACTGTAATAGGCAGATCTTTTATTATGTGTTCATTGTAATCTGTGCAAAAGTAACAAATATAGCAGAATAATGTCCATTCATTTTTTTGTCAAGAAGCTAGTTCTTGAATAAGAGTTAATAATTAAAGAAGAATATGTAGAACTCTAACATATATAGACAGCAAATGTAGAATCTATTTTAGGGCTATCATTGGTTTTCATGTAATTCAGAATGTCTTAGCTCTTTAAAAAGGTGTTAACTCTGATTTAGGATGTGTAGGAAAGACGGCATTTTGTTGTAACTAAGTGGCAAATTTAATGAAATTGACCATGAATTAGCTACAATTCTAAAATATCAGTTACAAATCACTTGTCTAAGATTGTCTACACATTCTATGTAACTCTCTGCAAAGTTTGCCTCCAAGAAAAATTTGAATATTGGAATATTCTTTATGGGCCAAGTGTGATTGGATGCACAAGGAATTTGTCTCCAATCCATAAGCTCAGTATACATACAAACAATAAAGTAATAAGTCATAGATTATAAACGATAAGTTACAATCATAAATCATAAGATACAAATGAAGGAAATGACCAGGCCTCATTAATGAATGGAAATATATAAGAAAATTAACATAATGGGTTCAGCTATAAATGCAGGCAGCTGGGAATGGATCTAACCTGTCTTGCAGGGCTAGAAGAATTTACATTCTAACATACTGTACAAACTGCAAACAATAGCATTTAGACTTATATACTGCCCCATTGAGCTTTACAGCACTCTCTGGGTGGTTTATAATGTTGGCATTATTTGCAAATTGCCCACAGCAATCTGGGTTTTCATTTTATCAACTTTGGAAGGATGGAAGGCTGAGTCAACCCTGAGCCCAGAGGTGGTATTCAGCAGGTTCTGGAGAACCGATAGTGGAAATTTTTAATTGTTCAGAGAATTAGCAAATGCCACCTCTGACTGGCCCCTCACCCATCTATTATCTGCCTCCCGAGTCCCAGCTGATCAGCTGGGTCTTCTTTTGTTGTCCTGCACAGGAGAATGGAGCTGGAAAGAGATTAGTGGGGAGGAAAGAGATTAGTGGGGAGGAAAGGGAATGGAAATTTTGCAGTATCCTTCCCCTGACATGCCCACCAAGCCATGCCCTCAGAATCAGTAGTAAAATCAATTTGAATCCCACCACTGCTTGAGCCCCATCAAGATTAGACTCCAAACTGTGGCAGAGGTTAGCTGCAATACTGCACTTTAACCATAATCTGTCACCAGGGCTCCTACAGAAAAGCTGTACAAAACAATGATATAGTAAGGCAGCTAGATGTAGAGGAAAAAAATGTATATTTCAGGATATTGGTATATAGTTTGATGAGCTTTCCTTTTGCCCAATGAACTTTGCAGCTGGTGTTTTCCTCATTTAGAGGCTTCTAGTTCCCATCAATGTGAAGAAGTAGTGCTTCTGCATGTTGTGGTATATTAGGAGGAATGTAAGTGCATGTGTGATGTGTGTGTGTGTAATGTGTGTATGCATACACACCTTGGTACATGCACCTTCCTCTGTGTAGATTTTTCTTAGGACATATCTTTAACAGACAAAGGTATCCATATCTGAGGGCAAGACAAGAAGTAATGGATGGAAACTTTGATCAAGAGAGATCCAACCTAAAACTAAGGGGAAATTTCCTAACAGTGGGGGCAGTTAATGCTGGCCTACCTCCAGAAGTTGTGGGTGTTCAATCACTAGAGGTTTTTAAGAAGAGATTGGGCAGCAATTTGTCCAAAATGGTATAGGGTCTCCTGCTTGAGCAGGATTTGGATTAGAAGACCTCTAAGGTCCCTTCCAAGTCAGTCTATTATCTCTTCAAAAACAATATTAAAAATCAGCTAGAGCTTATTCTTTTACCTTAGAAGACATTGATCCATGAAGGCAATTGCTTCTGTCTACAGTTAATTACAATGTTGTAATTCGTTGGTTGAAAATGCAGGTAGTTTATCTGTGCTTCTGATCCTGAGAGACTATACAAGGACCAGAGAAAATGACAACCAGGCCTACTGAAAATTCACATTGTAATAAAACTTTGGAGAAACACAAGGATATAAAAGAATTTATTTATTTTCTCAAATGGGGAGAGAAAAAAATAAGGTTAATTTTCCTTCCTTTTCCTATCTGACCATAATTACTCAGAATTTGTCATAGTGTAGGAGCTCAATACGTAATAAATTACAGCTTATGTTGTCCATATTTTTGAAAGACAAACAGACACATTTTATTTATTTGGACATACACAACTAAACAGACACATTTGGACATACACAACACAAACAGACACATTTTATTTATTTGGACATGCACAACTAAAATAGAAAAGCAAAATAAAATCCTTGAAAGGCCCCTGTCTCAAAAAAACTGACGAGTGAGTAGGCAGGCAGACGACAGACAAACAGGCACTCCAAAGGGGTTTAGAAGAGAACAGTTTAAACAGTTCTCTGCTTAAAATAACATCACAACAATAAAACCAATCAGTACAAAGGAATTTTTAAAATAGCATAGGAAAAATAGCAAGACACACAAAGATAGTCTGGTCCTGATACAGCTTTTATTCTATAAATGCCTAGACAATTGACATTCTGTCTTTTGGACTGTCATAAACACTTCATTAGTGTTTAGTGAAGAGCATGGTGAATAAAAGTCCTGAATCAAAGAACAAAACTAAAACTTGCAGCAGCGAACTCTTAAAATGACTTATTGGAATTGCAGAACACAAGTTTTGAAGGGGGTTTCATCACCAGGACTGTAGGTACTCAGTGTGGTCATTCACTTTTAGATGATAGCAGGGAGACTGCTAACATTAGGAACTGTTGTTTGATTCCAAAATGGATGGGTTATAGGCTAAAGCAGTCCAAGTTTGAGGCAGACAAGAAAAAATGCACTAGGCAAGACCTGTTGGGTCTTGAGCAAGGAATAATATTTTCACAAAGGATTTCAAAAGTCAAAATAGAGAAAATGATTGACCAAAGACAGTTGCACAAACCCAACCTCCACTATTTAAAAATAAATAAATAAATTAAAGTCATCTTCAGGATGAATTGCCTGAATGAAGACCATTCATGCAGTTTTCTTGGCAGTCATTTGCCACATCCCCTGTTCTAGGAGTTGTTATTTTTACAAAATTGGGAGTCATGTCTATTAGCAAGTAACAGTTGACATATATATGGTACATCTTGCAGTCATGTTTTGTTATGTTTCCAGAGTCAATCTAAAATTAATTTTTAAGTATTTATTGAAAATATCTGTTTAAGGAGATTAAAGTTCAAGCTCTCCTGTATATTATTTGCCAAAAATCAGGACAAACTGAACATGTAATTATTGTGTCCTCAGAGGTTAATAATCATGAGAAATCAAATATACAGCTTGGCTGATTCAGAAAGTATTTTTAATAGGGTGCTGTTAAATTACGGAGCTAAACATTATTAGATATATTTATTCATGAAAGCTAATTTGATATGTTACAAAATAAGCCAATACATGGTGTAACCTCTTGCAGTCTAATTTTCATGGATGAGCTCTTGCATACTTAATATCTTTTGAGGATATATTTTAACCTACTCTAATTACTGCTTTCATCTTATTTTGGATGGAGGAAGACATAGGTGTTTGGGCTGAAATAATTTAATAAAATTACTAACGTACATGGGAAGTAAATCTAGCTTATGTAACTGGAATTTTTTAATGTACACAGCCTAATCTAGAACAGCTATTTCAGTAGCTGTTACATGTGTCTTGTAGAAATTTACATCATAAATATCAGATGTAGCAACAAACTAGTCTTCTGACTACAAGTGAACTATTTTTTTGTCTATTGCATAATTTCTTTATTTGATTTCTTTCCTTTTTGATGATTTTCAGAAAAAGTTAATTGTTATAAATCAGACTATGTCATATTTTTAATGCATTCTACTTTGGCCCATGAGCTTTCAGGATAGCTATTCAAGCTTGTGGACATCATTACAACTTCAGTTTATATTCCAAGAAGATGGTTCAAGATTCAATACTGCTTGGTAATAAGCCAAAGAAGACCTGTGCTTTTTTTTTTTTTTTTAATGGGACATTCTAGATTTGAAATTTGAATGAACATGGAGTATCATAAAAAGAAAAGAAAACAAAGCAAACTCCTTTAAAACTTCTGTGTGTCCATAGGGGCCGAAAATGCATATGTTAAATGAGCATTAATATGAAATGAGCACGTGCTTGAAAAATGAAACTCTCCATTTTTCTGTATTCACAGAAGTAGACAGGAGAGCTTTTACAAAAGTCCGATAAGAATTCTTCAATTAAGCCAACTATTTTAATATTCCTAAATGCCCAGGATTACGAAAACCCTTCACTGGGTTCCATAGCTTTCTATTCTGTCTAGGTGCTGGAGAAATTGAAATAAGAGACTTTTGAGAAGTTTTTATTAATGTAACTTTGTCAAAATGTTCAGTTCTATGAGCATTGTGTCTCTTCTCATTTGTTAATGAAATCATTCTTCAACAAAGTATTCTAGTTAATTGCTATAGTCTATATTAATTAATTGTGTTCTCTTTCATATCACAGAATCAGATATCAAAACTATTGGATTTTGATGTACAGAAGCACAAAAACAATGACAGATTTGTGAAAGTATTGTCTCTTCTAACTTTCTTTCACATACAATTGTAATCCAATCCAGTGTCAAAAAAATCTCTTTAATAAAGAACATTTGAAAAAAATAAAATTCACTGTCATTCTGGTCTTCTAAAGCATTATTTTTAGACGAAGTTGCCAAGGTTCCTGTATGCCATTGTCATCTTTTCCATGTTTTAGCATGAATTTTATGCAATGGCTTTATTTCAATTTTTATTTTAATATATAAAAGAAAAGGTGCAGAAAGGTGGTTGATGTGCCACATTCTTAAGCAAAATAAGAGTGCCTAAGGAAATTGGAACATAATTTAGATGCATCTAATAAAATGTAGTGAATTAAATTACAAATGGATCTCTCTGCAAGAATCAGGAAAGGTAGATTCTTCAGCACAAACTGTAGGAAGGTTTTCATTTTGGTAAACACAAAATCCAGCTTTAAAATGCATACTATCTATAGCCTGTAATTATTTATTTTAGAGAACTAATGAGGAAGGTTCAGGTGAGTAGTCTACCAGTTTGGATTTAATCACAACAAAATTAGATATTCATACCAAGGGATGACCAACTCTTAGCTAAAGACCCCTTTTCCTTGTTGAACAATTGATTTGAATATTTGTAAGTTATTGAACATTCAACATGCTAGGACATGTACAAAATTTAACAAAACTCCAGATATAATTATCCAAAGAACACCTTTATTAGGTTAATGATATGTATTTCCAAGTAGTTACAATTATTTAATTTTATTAAAGTTTTGGATATCATTATCCCTTCCCCTCCTCCTCCTCAACTATTATCATCAAGACAAAGTTAAAATTCCACAAACTGGCCTTTAGAAAAGAATAGACACTGAATGAAGACTCTACTCTTCTTCTGGTGGCATTCTTAGAGGTATAATGTTCCCCTCCTTCTTATCTACTAACCTTTTACTGAGGTTTTTTTATTTATTTTATTTTATTTGGTTTGTCAATTGCTTACAAGATAATAAGTATAAGTAAAAATATAGTTATCAATACATGGATACATATAAGAAAAATAAAAGAAACAATAGAACAGGGATGGTAGGCATGTTGGTGCGCTTATGCACGCCCCCTACAGACCTCTTAGGAAAGGGGTGAGGTCAATAGTAGAAAGTCTAAGGTTAAAGTTTTTGGGGTTTGGGGAAAAAACCACAAAGAGTCAGGGAGAATATTCCAGACATTGACCGCTCTTTTGCTGAAGTTGTATTTCCTGCAATCAAGTTTGGTGCGATTAACTTTGAGTTTGTATCTATTGTTTGCTCTTGTATTGTTATGGTTGAAGCTGAAGTGTTCATTGACAGGTAGGACATTGCAATGTATGATTTTATATACTATTCTTAGATTGGACTGAAGGCGGTGTAGTTCTAGGTTTTCTGGGTCTAGAATTTCAAGTCTGGTGGCATAAGGTGTTCTGCAATGAGTAGAGGAGTGGAGAACTCTTCTTGTGAAATATTTCTGGACTTTCTCTACTGTGTTAATATCAGATATGTAGTGTGGGTTCCAGACTGATGAGCTGTATTTGAGTATTGGTCTAGCAAATGTTTTGTATGCTCTAGTTAGTAGTATAATATTACCAGAGAAAAGGTGACGTAAGATTAGGTTAACAACTCTTAATGCCTTTTTGGCTATGTAGTTATAGTGGGCTCTAGCACTTAGATCATTAGAGATGAGTACTCCAAGATCCTTGGCAGAGTTGTCAGTGGAATAGGTCCCAAGGGAGAATTTTGTTCTCCTCTCTCATTTATTGGATCACATGTAAGGCTTTTGACCCAATTTAGCATAGATAAATGACCTCTGATGTGAAGTTCCCCAACAGTTTAATAATGTATTTAACTCAAAGTGACACTTGCTTGTAGCAGCCTTTGAGCAGTTTCCAGGCTATATATGTCTCTTTGAAATGATGTACAACATGTAGGATGGCTTTCTTGATAGAACTCTAACTCTCCTGGGTGAGGAACAAGAAATCCTTTTAAGACTGCCAGCAGCAAAATCATACTTTGCAAGTCTTTATTTAATTTTGTATAGATTTTTCTCCCATGATCATTGGCACCCGGGACCATGTTACTCACAGAAATGCTTTAAACATTTTTTTTATATTATTCTTTCCCTTCCTATATTGTTTTTTTTTAAATGGGCAGTCCATTTTAATCTTTTTAGCAAATCAAAATGATGAATCTTTGGCTTTTTTCTTAAAAATGTTTTTATAATCCAAATGGTTGGTTAATGCTAACCATGCTATTTTTTAAAATCAATCAAATCATTGTTATGGTTATGTGAAAGAAGGATGGAATAGAAAAAATTGAATAATTTTGAAGTTAAAAATATAAAATACAAAATATTAAAATACAAATCTATCCATCACATATCTAACTATCCATCTATCTACCTACCTATCCAAAAAAAAAAAATTAAAAACCCTATTAAAATGATAAAAAAAAACTAAATAAATAAAACTCACCCACATAAAAGTTATTATATGGCAAACTAGATCCATTACAATATAACCTACTCTTACCTGGTTTATATACACTACAATGAAGAAGGAAAACAGCTTCCATTTTGTTGGTTTATGACCATAATAAAGATTTTATTGAAAAAGATCCTTGTATTTCTCAATGGTCAGTCATCTTATGCTTTCTTTTCTTCATTAAATTCAGGATGCCAGCCTGTTTTCTTCCATGAGTGCAAATGAGAAATACAAGAAATTGTTCAAGTTCAACATTCAGTCTTCAAACCATCTATGTTGGGTGTTGTTGTTTTTTTTAGGATAAAAACAGATCAATAATTTAAGAAATCATTGCCCAGGTCATTCTATTTTGCTATATATTTCTATTTTGTTCTATGGGTGGTGTTTGTTCAAAGCTTTAATCAATTAAACTGTTTTGAAGGTGATTCAGTTGAATAATCCCCCTGAAGTAGAACTCAGAAGCAAAGTGGCAATTTTGCTTTCTGACTCAGGACAATAAACACAACGCTTCATTTCAGTTGTTCCTCTACCATTTCAATACTCCCCTGTACACCTAGAGAATCCACTTACCTTGAAGCTAAGTGGTCAGTTGAAGCATTTTGTAATGGCAAAGTGCACCCTACATTTTACAATTGCAAAAAGTGCATCATTTCTTCTAATTTCACTTTTTTTGGCAAAAAGTCAAATTAGCTATTTTTCATAAACACTCCATCTAAAAGGATGGGATGTTCAAAGCCTTTGACCTGCTGGACTTAAAAGAGTTAATATATTCAGCTTCCCGCAAGAGTGGTAGCCTAGAGGCTGTGAGTTCAATCCTAGGTAGATCAGGAGGCTGTGAGTTCAATCCTAGGTAGAGAGAGAAATACCTGTCTCGAGCACAATGATAATATATCTGCTGAATAAAATTCTGCATTGGTGACAGGAAGGGTATCTGGCCAGTAAATGCTCAGCTCCATTCAGTTGCCCAGATTCTACCCTGCAAGGGATTATGGGGTCATTAAAAGGAGATGGTGATCTTCAGTTTTCGGGAGGCGGGGAAGCTAGAAACTAGTCTAAAATAGTCATAACTGGTGAAAAATTGATTAACCAAATGGATCTCAAAACGCAGTGCTGTAGATTGTGAAAGTATTATTAATAAAAAGTCTCTGGCTTATCTTAATTAAGGTAAATGAATTTGTTCTCCTCCAAAACATCTTTTAAAAAAAATCTGCCCAATAGATCTTTCATCTAAAAAAAATAATATCAGCGACATTCCAAATAAAATCAAAACTGGACTTTTTGTCTCAATTTTAAGTACAATGTGGGGCTGATATTATGTTTAGTGGTTAAGACCCTGGGCGAGAAACCAGTTCTAGTTCTGTCACAGGCACAAAGCCATCTAGGTCAGAGGCCGCCAACCAGTGGGCCGTGGCCCACTGGTGGGGCGGCGCAAGAAAATTTTGGTGGGCTGCAGAGAAATCTCACCCTCAGGGCTCCCCCTCCCAAAGCAATTAATCCAGGCTGCACAGAAACACAAGGCTGTACCACGGGAACCCTCCCTGCCCATTCACTCCTTACCCAGCAAACTTTCCTGCTAAATTGCTATTTTTTTAACCATCAGCTGTTCTGCTAGAAAGCAGGAAATGGTTGGATTTCTTGCTTTCTAGCTAGTCTTTAGATCTTCAGTTCTGCTTTTAAGCACAGCTGAACCTCCCTTAGGACTGAAGGTTCTATTATTCAATGCAGACTCACGGCAAACAAATTTTATATGACAGACTGAGCTAGCCGATGGCAGATAGATAGATCACTGGATGATTCTGTGAGCCACTAAATCTGCCTGCTGCTTTGCCTGATTTTGGGTAGAAAATTGCTCTTTTTTAAAATAATAATAAAAAAAAATCAATATTTACATACATGGTGTGTTGTGAGTTAATTTTGTGAGTTTGCTTGCAAATGTTATGAGTTTGCTTGCAAGCAAATTTTATTTGACAGACTGAGCTAGCCAATGGCAGATAGATAGATCTCTGAATGAATCTGTGAGCAACTCAATCTGCCTGCCTGCTTTGCCTGATTTTGGGTAAAAGTTGCTCTTTTTATAAAAAAAAATTCAATATTTATATAAATATAATATTTACATACAAGCCATGCCTAGCCAGTCACATGACCACCAAGCCACACCCACAAATTAGGCCATGCCCACAGAACCAGTTAGTGGTCCCTGGGATTTAAAATTATGAGTTTGGTGGTCCCTGAGGTCCAAAAGGTTGACGACCCCTGAGTTAGGTGACTTTAGGCCAGTTACTATACCTCAGTCCTAGGAAGGAAGCAATGGAAAGCCACTGATCTTATCAAGAAAACTGCAGGGACTAGTTTAGCAAGTTGCCAGGAGTCAACATTGACATATGGCTATGAAATAAATAAATAATAGTGCATAATTTCAAGCAAATGAGATTAAAAATGATAAAATGGTATTTTGCTTTGTTTTTTTAAAAAGTAATACAATAGCTTGGTAATTTGCTTCACATTGCTGACTGGAATATAACTCTCCTGATAATGACTAACTCACTTACTAAAACCAGCATTTTTTAAAAAAAATTGCATTACTTTGACATGATTAAAATTCCTACAGAAATAGGTGTTTAAACCTTCATGCCTTGTCAATCTTCACAGCAAAAAGTGAAAAGTAAAATTGGAAGATTTCTTCCTTCCCCACATTATTTTTTTAAATTGCAAATTGATTTGATTTTCACCACCTTGAGCAGTCACAGCTAATGAATTTAACATTCAAAAAGTTTATATAGTTTGATTAAGGCCGATGTATCATTTTTATTTGCATGATTAATAATATAATAAAATCACTTCTCCATAAAAAGTTAAGTAACTCTTCCTTAATTTGCCTTAAGGAAACTAAAAAATATCACAGACATATTTCAGAATATTCTTCTTGAAAATGATAACATCAGTAGGTGATATAACACAATAATTGTAATAAAAACATATAAAATACTACAAAAAATATCAGTAGTTATACCTTTGTGTAAACACTTTATCATTGCAAAGGTTATAGAATTGTTGGCCATTTCCATATCAAATTATTTCTTGGGACACAAATGTTCCACTTAGTTTTATTGTATTGTTATTAATGTAATGTGAATTTTGGATTTTACTGGGTTTCTCTAATGTCAGTTGATAAATGTATTATCAATTGTATTGTATATTTATATAATTACTTTAATTTTTCAATTATTGCATATTATAACTATATAGTATAAATTGGTAGAGAAATGGTGGAAGTATAGTAGAAGTGAAATGAATTCCAGAGATTGTGTCGGCAGATCCTTTTTGTGCTCTTTCTCTGGACCTACATTTGTTATTTTACACCCATGATGGCACAGTGGTTAGAATGCAATAATGCAGTATTGCAACCTTGAGCCAGTTCAAGTCTCCAAGACTCAAGATTGACTTAGTCTTCCATCCTTCTGAGGTCAGTAAAATGAAGACCCAGATTATTGGGGGCAATATGTTGGGAGGCAGTGGTTCAGTGTCTAAGATGCTGAGCTTGTCAATTAGAAAGGTCAGCAGTTTTGAATCCTTAGCATTGCATAATGGTGTGAGCTCCCTTTACTTGTCCCAGCTTCTTCCAACCTAGCAGTTTGCAAGCATGTAAAAATACAAGTAGAAAAATAGGGACTATTTTGGTGGGAAGGTAACAACGTTCTGTACGCCTTCAGCATTTAGTCATGCCAGCCACATGACCACAGAGACATCTTCAGACACCACTGGCTCTTTGGTTTTATAACAGAGATGAGCACTGCTCCCTAGAGCTGGAAATGACTAGCATGTATGTGCAAGAGGAACCTTTACCTTTATCTATGTTGATCCTGTAAACTGCTTAGAGAGGGCTGTAAATCACTGTGAAGTGGTATAGAAGTCTATCTGTTGTTGCTATATCCTGCCTTTATTATTTTTTGTAAACAACTCAAGGTGAGAAATATATCTAACACTCCTTCCAATTTTTCCCACAACAGCAACCCTGTAAGATTAGTTGGGCTGAAAGAGAGTGATTGGCCCAAATTTAACCTGACCTTTATACCTAAGGTGGGACTAGAAATTCCAGTCTCCTAATTTCTAGCCTGGTGCCTGAAACACTAAACATATAATGCTGGGCAAAACAAGGCACATGTGGACCCTATGTCCCATACATCTTGAGAAGGTGTTCTTGTTTAATCAAAGTATGAAGCTTCAGTTCCAAAATAATATAAGCTCAGTAACTGGAAGAAAAACTGGATAATTGTCCTTTTGATAGAAGCAACAAGATAAGGATTTAAAAAAAAATATTAAAGACAACATTATTTTCCTTTACCTGCTATTACAGAAAATGTTTTCCCATAAGAAGTGGGAAAAACATGAAAAAGGGTCATCTGTGGAAGCTATTATTCATTAATTTTTCTTTCTTGTAGACTTGCATCTCTTGGGCTTATTATGAGTAGTTTCATTTTTATAATAAAAGTATGGAAATGAAGAAATAGGTCTCATGTTTCTAAATTGCCTGGATACATTCCCTTCAACATAATCTCCACTCTGACAGGGAATCTATCATCCTGAATAAAACAAGACTGATCCCTTTAAAGTTTCGGGAAACAGATTAAATTGAGCTTAAAATAAAGCTCTGATTAGAAATGGTCCATAACAGCATGTGGCTGGAGAATATCGTTCAAAGAATCCATTTTTGTCATCTCTTCTTTGCACTCCCAATTTGGTACAATTTCAGGCACTGAATGACAGAATAATACAAAAGAAATGAATCTACTCTTGGCCATGTAGTATATCATTAGATGTCAATGATGAGAGTTGTATTCAGCAAACCAAAGCCTTAAAAATGGGCACCTAAAATGTTTTAAATCCCCAAATATCTTGAATGCTCAGGAGTCATACACAGTGCAGGCCATAACATTAGATATAGTAATAGCAATAGCGCTTAGACTTATAGACTCCTTTTACAACCCTCTCTAAGTAATGTACAGAGTCAGCATATTGCCCCCAACAATCCAGGTGCTCATTTTACCAACCTTGGAAGGATGGAAGGCTGAACCAACCTTGAGCGTGGTGAGACAGATTCAAACTGCCAAATTTTAGGCAGCCGTTGTTCAGCAGAAGTAGCCTGCAGTTCTGCATTCAAACCACTGCACCACTCTTGATATAGTCTTAATCTGATGGAAGAATAGACTTTCCAGAACCAATGGGAGCCAATCATAATTAATTTGTAATTTGGTTTTACCAGGAGTCTTCTAAATATAATCCAGTCTCCTTTCCTTTTCTCAATCATGGATATTTCCAATATTTGCTTGCTGCTCGTGATTTATGAATTTAAAAGATTTGTTAAGATCTGCCCATCTTAAACCACAGTTCTAGAGAACTCATAACACCATAAAACTACAAAAACCATAAACATAAATAAAAATCTTCATATGCTTAAGGCTCCATCACTTATGGCTTGATTCTCAAATAACGGATGTGTTTTAGATGGAGGAGAATACCATTTCATAATGGTGCCTGCCAGATCACTATCTTTTTGAAGATCTGTTAAGCAAAATGCTAGTGTGATTTGCTGTTGTCGGGGCAGAGGGTGGGAGTCGGTTTTTATTTTTTATTTTATTTTTTCTCCAAATTTTGTTCTAGTGTACTTTACTAATTTATTTGATTCTTTTTGTTTTTAATGTTTTAATTTTATTTTTTTTTTGTTTTAAATATGGTTTTACATTGTGTAAGCCGCCTCAAGTTGCTATGGGTGAATAGGCAGCAATATAAATTAAACAAACAAATAAATAAATAAAAAAAACCCCATATATTAACCACATACAGTAGCAATTGTTTTGCTCCTTTTTCTTGCCTTCCATCTCAAGGAAACTGGATAAAGCATTACCTTTATCTGAGGTCTGCAATGATTCATGCTGAGTTTTAACCCCAAGATGGGTCATTCCATTTTTCAAATGAAATTGGCTTTCTGAATCAAAAATCAGTTTGAATTGCTAAATTGTCTCGGAGGCTTTCAGAAATTATTTAAACAATTTGAATTTTTGCATAGGCACACAAATAGCATTTTCCTTCAAATCATTTAAGAAATCATTGGGTCAATGCAATTTGATAATTTGGTTGTAATTCCAGAATTAAATAGGATCTATTTTCTGAACAAAAATACTTATTTAAACTAAATAATACCTTATTTACACAAGGCTAACCTCTATTGGCAATTATGTATGCATGCTTGATATGAGGAGATGTTGATATCAAAAAGAAGGAAAGGGGTGGAAAAATCAGCAGACTGAAAATAAACCTCACAATAGGTAACATAGACCTAGTATCAACATCTGCCAAATATGTTATGGATATCATTTTTTAAATAAAATTTTATTGAATTTTAACAAAACAAATAAAACACCTTATTCAAGTACAGCATAGTTCCGGGTTATCACATTTCCATACAGACACAATTTCATATGCATATTCATCTTATATATTCAACTTCATATCTTATTACTCTTTTTCCAACCTCACAATTTCTCCCTTTACTTCTCTTAATTTTCTTTTATGATTATCTCATTTTCTTCTTATGTAATTGTATTTCTTTTACTTAAATTTCTATATCTTTTTATTCATTATACTTATACTTTCATCTGTCTTGTTTACAATTTCATTATGTTCTCTTCCAACATTCTTAAAAAACAAAATTCCCCCTATGATTGCCAATCGCCTTTAAGTCTTATTATTATCATATGAAATTTCATTAAACATTAAAGTTATGCATTCTAAAATTATAACATTCAAATTTATAATATCTATTTTATATCATGTAAATCTCATCATTCAGACTCTGCTTGGTACTTCCCCTTAAAAATGAAAAAAGAAAAATTCTAGAAAACATAGCAAAAACTATATATATATATATGTTTTCTTAAGTTTTCGCAAGTACTTACATGTATGGTATTCAGCTTTGTTCAGGTATTTTCCCATGTCATTATAGTTGTGCTTTTAAAGTTGTAGCAACGTTTCAGCAGAATCTCATCTGCCATCATCAGGCTTCTGTATTGTGTTCGTCTGTGAGTCAGACTTTTACAGTTGTTTCAGTTTTAAAAAAAAAAATCACATTTCTTTTCAGTATTTATCAATCTTTGAGAATAGTTGGAATGTTTCCCTCCCTTCTTCATTATTACTTAACTGTTAATAAGCATACCATTGGATAGTCATACTTATCTGAAATTGGATGACATTGTTTTATGAAACTTTATATTTGATTCCATTCTATCCAGCATTGAGACAGCATCTCAAAACTCTGCATTCTAAATTCCTTGTAGCCATGGTTGGTTGATGTGTACAATCTTTAAACAAGTAAACATTGTTGTATATATTAAGTAGGTAGAAAAACATTTTAATTGGGCATCATTTTGTTGTAAATTTTTATAAAGCAACTTGAAATCCATCCAAGAAGGGGATCAGATGGCTATAGTAAAATTTAATAGTGATTATATAAAAATAGTTTAATTAAACATTTTACTTCCAGGAAGATGTTCCTTTAAAAGGATATAGCGTACCATTTGTAGCCAATAAAACATAAGCAGGAATAGACCATTTGTTTAATCATAAAATCTAGGTAGTAAAGTATAAGCAATGTCAGGAATTATTTTCCCGAAATTTTACCATCTGTTCTGTTAAGTTCTGCGCATGGGCACAAGGAACAGAGATGAGACGGTGAACAGTGAACTTCAACTCTTTATTAATCATTCTGAACAGAGCAAAAACCTAGGGCAGCAGCAGCCTTTTTATAGGCAAGCTTTTGATCTAGTGAGATCATCAAGCTGTTGACCAATGAGAAACGTGGAGTGTTAACCCCTTTAACCAATGAGAGTGGCTCATTAACAGCCAATCAGATTCTCCTGAACGGACCAATCCGATATTGCTATTATCGGCCAATCAGAAGTGCAGGATTAGAACCCTGCTATTTCTAAAGGTTTGATAAAACTTTATGTAAGTGTTTAGTAGTTCATAACATGTTCTGCTGGCAAATTCTTGAGTAAGAATCTCAGGGCCTACTTCTAGACCTATAGAAATCCTTTAAGAAGGCAAAATTTATGATTCTGGAATAGTTGTATAGCCACATCTTTGCTTTAATTTAAAAGGTACATAAAGTTTCCTTCTCCTCCTGCTTCTCTAAAATATTTTATTTTGTTTCTCATCATTTAGACTGCAGATTATTACAAATGCATATCCATGGGCATGCAAACAATGCATCAAATGAATTTTTCAAATATAAACCTATATTCTGATTCTTGAAACAATCTCATAACAGCTTCTTCTAGTTCTGTTCATAACCTGATGTGATAACTAGATTCACTATTAAAACCTGGCTTTCTTTATAGTAGGAGTCCTATTGGGGGAATTGTCACTTGAAATAACATAACTTATTGTTGGCCAGAATGAAAACAGAATGGATTGTGAATGAGCTTTCCAGATTCCATAAAGTGCATAGAAATGAAGTCTTTTATCTGTTATTTTTATTTCAGTATAATTTCATTGCTCTGATCTGCTTGCTACTGAGAAGTTGCCTTGATGGTAGCAAGCATGCAAAACTTGAAAATTGCATAAGTGTTGTTGCTCCAGACTTAACAGGTGTAAAAATCATTAATATTAATAACTTAATTTTATAACTGTTTCAGATGGGCAAGTGCAAGGGAATATATTAGGGAAGAAGAGGAAACACAGAGTGTAAAGAAAGCAGACTTACATACAATTCAGCAAGAAAAATGGTATCTAAAAGATTTCCACCAAAGTTATAAGTGGCTAAATTGTTTGGTAGATTTATCCCTGTTTTTCCAGGGAAAGCACTAACAATTTCTCAAGGGCAAATCCCCCCTAGCAGTAACAATGCTTGAGCAAAGGGATAATTTATTCCCTTCCTTTCTGCCTCTTTCTTTATTTTGGTTGTCTGTATTTTACATGTTTTACATTGTTGCTTTAGAAATATGTTTCTCCTTAGGTAAAATGTGAATCCATTCTTTCCCCAAGCGTGTACTTGATTCATACTAAATCCTCGTCACAATGATATCTTCCTGTCAAGTACAGCTAGATTTTTACTGTCTTTCATACCCAAAAGAAAGAAATATGGAATAAAATCATTTTAATTGCTTGTGTGGATTATAAAAGAGGGAGAAATGAAAGAGCTACTAATCAGAGCTACTATCTTATAAGAGTGCTGGGTTTCAGAATGTGAAACTCAAGGGGGAATTAAGGCTTTTCAGACTTACCAAATGAAGGAAATGCATACCCAAGACCATTAAAAATGGACAGTAACCAATTGGGTTAAGCCATGATTCATTGAACTGTGATTTACTACAAAAGCCTTCAGATTTTTCAGCTGGGGTTTCAAAAATATGTTAAAATTTATTTATTTAGTTTAGTTTGTCAAGCATGTATGAGAAAACATAACATAAACATATAAGTATAAACAGCTATAAGTATATACATAATAAACGAGTACGAATAAATGGGAGCAGTAGGACAGGGATGGTAGGCACACTGGTACGCTTATGCATGCCCCTCTTAGGAATGGAGCGAGGTCCATAGTAGGAAGTCTAAGATTAAAGTTTTTGGGGTTTGAGGTTGTAACATAGTCAGGTAGTGAGTTCCAGGCATTGACCACTTTGTTGCTGAAGTCATATTTTCTGCAATCGAGTTTGGAGCGGTTTACTTTGAGTTTGTATCTATTGTTTGCCTGTGTGTTATTGTGGTTGAAGCTGAATTAGTCATTGACAGGTAGGACATTGTCGCAGACAATTTTCTTCTGAGTTAACTTGTGATTATTGTTTGTTTGACTCATTTTGCTATTTTCTTTTAAAACACACATTGAATATGGCTGAACAATTATGACAGTGTAATACCCAATGCATATGGTTTAAAAGTATATTAGAATCTGTTGTGTATCTCTATTATGCCAATTTATAATTCTGCTTGAATTATCACTTACAGAAATATTACTGTTAGCTACTAGGCAATAGTTTTTTCTAATGGCGGCCTCTGGTTCTGGAATCAGTTGCTCCTTCAGGTTTTATTGACAACCAGAACTTTGTCAACATAGAAATGAGAAATCATGGAAAGCCAGTTTGGTTTAATAATTAAGACACCCAGGTAGAAAGTAGGAGACAGTTCTATTCTCACTTTAGCTATGAAAGCCATCTAGGTGACTTTGGGCCAGCCACTCTCTGTCAGCCAAATTCACTTTGACAGGGTTGCTGTTATCGGGAAAATAGGAAGAGGAAGGTATGTTGGATTTATATCACCTTGAGTCATTTGTGAAAAATAATAAAGATGGGATACAGCTAAAATAAAATAAAAATAAAATAAAAAATTGAAGGGAGGGAGAAGGAGGAATGACCAGAAAGACAAATAGCCTGGCAGAATATAAACCCATTCCTAAGTAGTGAACGCATTTTAATGTTATTTATTTTAATATTTGTATATTATGTCAATTCCCCCACCTCCTTATTTCTCCCTCCTTCCCTCTCTTTCTATCCCCCATGGTTTGGACTTAGCTTGGGGTAGTAAGAACACTAAACTAAGGATGAAATGTGTGTCAATGTTTATTAATTAACAAGTTAAAAACTGCTTTGAATAGAAACAAATTGTGCCTTCCCTCACAATTCAGATCACATTGGAAATGCAACTGTGATGCCCCTGAAGGCTTTAACATACAAATTCCATTCGATCTTTGTTCCATTCCCATCATGTTTTTGTGTACTTATACATCAATAGACATATTTATTTCATCTTTTGCCATGGGGAGGAGTGCAGGAGAAAGAAAGAAAGCCTAAAGCGCCGTTCACTTTCTGTCTTCTTCCTTGAAATCATACTTGTATCAAAACTTTGTGCAAGAATGTGGAAAGAGTTGACTTATTTCTGAGAGGTCGTGATGTTGGTCCAATTTCGGATGCAAATATACCAGGTCTCCTAAGGCCAGAGACAGCCAGTATATCTGACGAAAAGCCCAAGAGCAAATTCCAAATCAAATGAGCGAGGGCTGGATTGAGAGCTGCAAATGGCTTGGTGCAGTCAGAAACAAAGTAGATATTATCAAAGCCCACCTTCTCGAATTTTCCTCCACATTTTTTTTTATAAATTGCTTTCCATCCACCCACCCACCCACCCCCAGTGTACAATCTCCCTCATTTCATACGTTCACACAACTGCTAAATTCAATTTTAACTTTATAAAAAGTGTTTATGAGAAACAGTTGAAAGCCATAGAGAAAGTCGTACAGACGTCCAAGTGGAATTCCCATGGGCTCTGAATTAATAGAGGGCAATTTGGCCACGGAAAGCAAGCAAGGTTAGATCCTATATTACTGTTCAATCTGAGTGATTTGGAGAAGTCCTGAACCCTATTAACTAACTAGAAAGCCAAGCAGCATGCTGCTTCTCTCTCTCATTCTCTAGAAATGCTTTACCTTTCTCTTGAGATTTCACACAAAAATAACTCCAAATCACCACTATTTATACTTTGTATTAAAATGGGATTCTCTCCCACCCCAAAAAATGAATCTCATAGAATAATTTTAAAAGCCTAGCATGAAATTAGAGATACTTAAAAGCTTCTATAAGTTGTTTTCTGTTGAACCAAGGTGTCACAAAACAAGAACTACAAAGGAACTCTTATGCATATCATGAATTGGGCTTTTTGAAAATTTATAATGAATGAATGTTAGCAAATTCATACCAGTTTTTTTTTTTTTAATATAAGGATGTGAATAGGTGTGAATAGTTTAATTTCTTATATTCCAGGCTATATCTACGTGCAACCTGAATGAAAATATATTGCTTTGCTGCAGTTGAAAATTTCTTCCAAAAAAAAAAAGGATAGAGAGAACAAAAGATGGCTATTCTTCTTTAAAATAGAAGCTTAGATGGGTATGAATTTTGGAGAAACTCTTTAAACTCCAACTGTGATATTTTACCAGTTTTCACTACTTCCTTCTTCTGTTAATGCAAGAATTTGGGTTTTATTCCAAACAGGAGCTGGAATACCATAATGTATAATAATATGCACTTTTTCTCTGGCTTGTAAGCCCCTCACCTAAACTCTATTGACAATCTGGAAGAATTAAGGTCATGATCTTAGAGTACTTTTTCATATCCCTTACCTGAATCTTCCTTCCTTCCTTCCTTGCTTTTATTATTTTTATGAAGAACTCAAGGCAGTGAATATATACCGCACACCTTCCTCCTATTTTTCTCACAATGACAACCTTATAAGGGGAGTTGGGCTGAGAGAAAGTGACCAGCCCAAGATCACTCAGCTGGCCTTCTTGCCTAAGGCTGGATTAGAACTCAATCTCTTGTTTTCTAGCCTAGAGACTTAACCACAAGACCAAACTGGCTCCATCATTTTCCCTTTTTCTCCGACCTTACTTTCAAGTTTCCTTCCTAATCTACCTTTCAGATTTTCCCTGACATCACACAATGTTTCTTAAATGTTCGTTAGCCTAGGTCTTTCCACTGCTCACAATAACTGGACTGCAAGCTGTTCATTCCTGGAGCAACTGAACATTCCATGATTTCTTGGCAGATCATTCAATCAATGTACAACATTTCTTTACTATGAGCACAATGCAATGTAGATTTCTTTCTTTGATAGTGTGCATTTGTTTTTATTTCATATTTCAAACATGCTAGCTGAGCAGATAGGTTTGTGACAAGCAGATGTCTTCAATTCTTCTCCACCTTCTTCTGCCCCATGCAGAGCAGAAAACAGAAGCTGCATATGGTAATTGACATACTGCAATTTCAGAGAGCTGAAAACACACACGTGTACACACACACACACACACACACACACAGAGCCTGCTATTTCCCTGCCCATATTGAAAAATTCTGAATTTGCTATCTGAATGACAGTCTTGGCTTATCAGGTAGTCAGAACTTTTGGTCAATTACTTTTATATCAGTCTTGAGAATAGTTCAAGAATAGTATGTTGCCTTTGTTGCTCTACTTTAGCATTTCTTATTTTACTGTCCTATTTTTTCTTTCATGATGAACAGTTTTCATGAAATCACTCAGGCATTTATCGTCATCAGTTCCTGCTCAGATTCCTAGCCCAATATTCAGTGGAGGAAGCACATAAAAACATTCGTTATTTCATATATTTCTTTTGAAAAGTTCCCTATATGATTGAATTCATGGAGCTACAATTCTCCAAAGATGCTTACTGGTATACCTAAATATTTTGATTTTGGGGTTGTTGTTGTTTTTTTAGTTTTTAAATGTTGTATTTCTCTTGAATACATGCAGGTTGATTCTTGTTAGATTCTGGTATTGTCCCTCATATACCCAAGGACATAGGTTAATATACTCTATCAGCATAGATAGGTGCAGATCCAAGCAGTGTGGCTCCTTTGTAATTGACAGGTGGAAATTTTTGACAAAATTTTTGAGTATTTGAATTTTTTAAATTAGTTTATCAAAATATAAAATATAAAGAAAAATGAAAATAAAGGAAAAGGAAAGGGGGAAGGGAAGAAGAAAATGTGTCAGGAAAAGAGGATAAGGGTGGGGGGAAGCATTGATTTCCAACTCTTTTTAGAGTAACCAATGAGCAACTTGTCCAAGTGCCATCTGAAATTTGTTTGCTATGGCACCCATAACTACTGAGACCACCATGGCCAGTTTACACAATAAACTTTGAATTTGGATTTTCAGATCTAGGTATTTTGTGACCTTCTCCAGTCCTTTGTCTTCTCTTCTACTATCCCCTTTTTAATTATGTACAATTCCTTCTTTTCACAGCTATTATTATTCTGAGTAGTATCTTTGCAGAGAAGTTACAAGTTCAACCAACAGGAAAGAAATATATGAAAAAGGTACCAAAAAAAAACAACAACACAAATTTGATGTCAGTTGTTCTGATACAGCATTTTGATTTTTATGACTTTCCAGACATCACTGAAAAGCAGGGAAGGTCTAACATAAAACAACAAACTTGTAAGAGAAAATGGAAGCTATTAAACAGTAATACAATATAACAATTCGGACTTAATGGGACATTTTAAAAAATGTGATTACTGATATTGTTCATTTGAATAAGCTATTACTAGTATTGTTTCATTATCCATTTTCTTGTACATGGTTTTCATGCTTAAGTAACCCCTAAATTGGAGTAGAGCAAATTGCTGGTAATAGGTTTAGAATGTAATACACCATAGAGCTTTGGGTTTGAACCAAAGTTGCTAAAGAAGAGAAGAACACAGGGCTGTAACGTTTTAAAGTATGAGCTAACAAGCAATATATGCCATTTTAGTGCCACTTTCTCTGTGAAATGTCATCATAATCTGGTATCCAGATAAAAAAAATTAAGGCACAGCTCATGTATTCAATATAAGACCTGGCTACAGGTAGTCCTTGAGTTATATTTACAATTGAGCCCAACATTTCTGTTGCTAAGTGACACAGTTTTGTCTCATTTTATGACTTTTCTCCCCAGAGTTGTTAAGTGAATCACTGCAGTTGTTAAGTTAGTAATACAGTTGTTCAATGAATCTGGCTTGACTCTGCTCAGAAAATGTGACCACATGACATCAGGACACAGCCACCATCATAAATAGGAACCAATTGCCAAGCATCCAAATTTTGATCATGTGACTATGGGGATGCAGACATCATAAATATAAAAACAGTTGTAAATCATTTTTCTGTGCCTATATAACTTCAAACAGTCACTAAATGAGTAGTTGTAAGTTGAGAACTACCCATGTTACAAGGCTTGTTATAAAAAAAAAATAAGACTCCTTGATGAAGTTACTTATATTATGAAGTACTTTCTATAGTTCCTTGGAAACTTCCAAACTAAACTTTGTGCATGCAAATCTATCTTGTATTTGAGAATCTGAACTTCTGTACATTGAATATTATTTGGATTTTTAAAAAAAATCAAGAACATTGTCTGATTACCTTTTCCATAGTTAATAAGAAAATTAGAAGCAAAGGTATATGGGTGCTTGATTAATTTAAATATTTCTCACAACATCAGACAAGATATGAAAACCAGGCATCAATTTTTTTTGCAACAAGTAGTTGGAAGAATGAAATTCTATATTAGATCTAGGAAGAAAAAGCCATGTAATTATCAGAAGATCCTCAGAGAATCATTTATGTATTCACAGCTACCCACTAATATGAGCTTTTTGGCCCAAAATTTTTAAACTCTCTTCAATAACATTGATGATTTGGACTTAAAATTTGCCTTTAGAAGATTGTTTGTTTATGAAACTTCTAACTGCCCATCCTGTTATGGACTAAGCCAACGCATCAGTAACAACCCTAATAGCTTTACTTTTACAGCAGGCTCGTAATCCTGTACTTCTCATTGGCCCGTGAATAGCGAGTCGTGATTGGTCATTTCTGGCCAGTCCGATTGGCTGTTAGGGGGTCTCTCTGATTAGACGCTTGTTAGAGCGGTAAACTCAAATCATTGGTTGTTTTGACAGCAGCCAGCTCTATAAAAGAGCTGCTGCCGCCCAAGTATTTGCTCTGTTCTGAAGTCACGAATAAAGAGTTGAAGTCACAGTTCAATGTCTCGTCTCCGTTCCTTGCGCCCATGCTCAGGACTTAACACATCCCTTACACAGAAGGGCTCTGGGTGATGTACAATTTAATCAATACAATAAAACATTGAAACTGAATAATTTAACATTTAAATAAAATTAAATGTAAAACAACATGGTAATATGACAAGAGATGAAGCAATTCAAGATGTGGAGTTTAAGAGTTGTTAACAAACCACCCAGTTGACATACAGGGAGACAAATTAAAAAATGGATAAGAATTGAAGCACTCGGGAGATCAAGAGATGATGGATAGAAAGAATTGCCTTTTTAATATTAAGGTAGCTTGATTGTAAATTGTATAGGCAGAAATAATTTAGATAGGGGGAAATTTTTTTCTATAGAATAAATAAAAATAATAGACAGAAAGATTAGAGGATTAATCTGGAATCTTTATTTAACCTGGAAATAAAGAAAAACTTTCTGACAGCGAGAACAATCAACCAATAGAACAGCTTGCCCTCAGAAGTTGTGGGAGCATCATAACTTGAGATTTTTAAGAGGAGATTGGACTGCCATTTGTCAGAAATGGTGTAGGGTCTCCTGCTTGGGCAGGGGGTTGTACTAGATGACCTACAAGGTCCCTTCCAACTCTGATTATCTGTTATCTGTTAGGTTTAGAGATGATAGGCATTTTTCTTGAATATATGTTTAAATAATACAAAGAGGACTATTTAAATTTGATAAATATGATAAAATATACTAATATTGTTAGTGTAAAATGGATAAATATGACACTCAGAACTAACACTGTTCACACATAATATGGATTTACACTTAAATAACTAAATAACTAAATATATGTACAAAAAAAGAGTTGTTAACGTAGGCAGGATGAAGGTTGTCATGGGGCCCCTGTGTCCCTCATTCAAGGCTTCAAGTTTTATCCCCTTTGAAGAAAATTGAGGGCTTTCCTCACTTCTGGAGGCATAAAAGAGGTGCAGTGTCAGCAAAGCCCCCCCAAAATTGTATTTAAGTAGATAGGAAAGCTCTATCTGTGCCAGTTACACTATAAAGTTTATTCTGCCCAGAGTGTTATTGTGTTTCCTTCTGCTCTTTAGGGGAGTAGACAATGAAATATCCCAACCAGAGGAGAATTATGTCCAAGCAGGCCAATGCTTTTGCACTAATGTTTGTATATGGACATTTTGAGACATTGCATGGTTCCAATTTAAGATAAAATAACTGATAAACTGGAATGGCAGAATCTAGCACAATTTCAGAACAGCAGGAAAGCATCTGCAAAGTGTTGCACTATTTTTCTGTCTCTATTATTACAATAACCACCTATGAATGTTCGTTCAAGATGCCTAAAGGGAACCATTACTTTTCCACTAGATATTTTCCTTATTGATAGTGTCATTGTTTCTTGCTGTAAATGCCTGTATTCTAATCCTTAGACTTTCTGGTCATTGTAACCAGATATAAAACTGAAACCTATCAATAACCACCCTTTCAGCTCATTTTAATTAATAATTATACCCTCATCTGATTGCACCCTCCCAATAGCTCTTCAATTTTGCACATACAATTCAAAACAAGGATCTTTCTCTGTATCTTTTTTCTCCCTTCCTCATTTACACATTGCAAACTATGCAGAATGTTCATCTGAGGCTCCAACCTGTGCTTATTTGTGAAAGCAGTTAGTCATTAAGCAATATTAGCAATATTTTGTCATGTCCCTGCTCGCTCATTCCCAGTGATTGCATGGACTATGGCTGCTAAGGGAAAGGATGTTAAAAACCAGGAAATGCTGTACTCCTGATTTACAGTATCTCTGTGAGGGTTGGAGAGATATTAACTGGTAGATATGCAGTGCTAATCCATGGACCATTTAACATGGTTGTTGACAATGCCACAATGGATACCTTTCCACAACACACTAAATAAATAGCATTATGATTTATTATGTTGTATTAACCTACTTGCCAAAGATGACTCATTGAGATACAAAATTCTCACCCTGCCCCACTCTGACACTTAAATAACAAATAGTTTAGTGGACGGATTTGTTTAAACTTGCAGATCATAACTGTTTCATGAGTTATAGATTACCATCACACATAGATCAGGGTTTATAGATCAGGGAAATTGTTTGTAATAACAGAGCTTTTATCTTTAGAGATTTGTTTTGGACATTTGGAATAATTGTATCCAATAACACATACCAATGTTTCAATGGATGCATCAGTGCCTTTGGTAATCAGAATTTGAACATCCCTGCCCTAAAACAATAGATTATGCAAACTCTGGTAAATTTAATTCCAATGTTTAAATTGATTCAGAAAATCAACCATTATAGTTTGAAGGCCTGGTTAAATTCAGATTCTATCCTCTGAATTAGAATTATTTTTGTTGAAAGCAGTGTTTCTTTATATAGGTCTAGTAGAGATTCTATCTAGCAAGATAACATCAACATCTTTTCTCTCTTTTCCAGACAGTTTTTTTGCTTTGTGTCTTTTATTCCTTTCTCAACTACAAATTTATCACTCATAACTCATTTCATAACTCTAACCATTCTACCAGGTTTCCTTTTGTAGCTCATATGTTGAGGAGGCCAAAAGTCAGGTAAATCGGAAATGGGTTGCATGAAAAAGAACAAAATGAACTGGAATTAAATTCTGAAAGGTAAGAGTCCATGTCAGAAAATTTGGTCCTCTTATAATGTGGAAAAGAAAATAATCTTGGATTTGACTAAGTAGGGGGTAAATGCCCCCTCCATTCACATACACTATTATCATGCCACTTACAGTAGCTAAGCTATGGCAATTATTTCCTCTTTTGGTTAGCAAACATTAACACTGTAAGCATAAACTTGGCCCATGACTTCGTGAATTTATTTGATAGAGGAGCTATTATTTGCCTGAGGTGAGATTTACTGTCTTATTTGTTTCCCATTAAGTGTAAACATAAAGAATTCCCCACTGCCTATTGCTTGCCCATACGTAATTTACAGCATTTTAAATCTTCTCTGTTATCTGCAGGAAGAGAGACAGGGGAATCCTTGCTCTTAAAAGGCATTCTGTCATGTCATCCATTAGTGTTCTTTAAATGCATACATGAGATTACTTCAACATCATGGTGCACTTTGTAAATTCTTTCCTGGAAGAACAGGCAAAGTTTATCAACAACTGTCAAGGTAGCGCAATGCCTTGCTTTTAATCTTTGCAGTTTTTTCAAAGGTATGTTTGATCAGCACCATAAAATGACACCTAAGGAATGGAACAAGACCACACGTACTGTTAATGATCCAACACTTGGAGATATATATATATATATGTCTGGCACTCAGCTTTGTTCGGGTATTTTCCCACGTGGTGCTTTTAAAGTTGTAGCAACGTTTCAGCAGAATCTCATCTGCCATCATCAGGCTTCTGTATGGTGTTTGTCTTGAGTCAGACTTTTACAGTGGTTTCAGATTTAAATTTGGGGCAGCCTATTGCTGTGTCAGAATGGTTTTTTCTTCCTCCTGATTGGTTGAGAGTCTTGGTCTGTGTTTATTGGTCTTGGAGTTTGCTGTGTTCTGCTACTAATATCTTCTGTCTGTTTTTTTTTGGGGGGGGGCTCTTTTTGTATCTTGATTGGCTGGCAACATTGTGTTACTTTATTGGAGGCCTTTAGTGCAGCTTGGCTTCGGGTAAATGGACGGCTATCATTCGTTAGGAAGCTGGGTTTCATCTGGGTGCCTGGTTGGGGTGTGTTTGAGCTGGAGGTATCAGGGCGGATCTGTTTGTGCCCAGGTGTTTGCCTGGCTTGTGGTGTGGAGATTTTTTTGTTTGTGAGTGCAGGCTTCCAAATGATTGACAGCCTGGTGGAATCATCTCTTCTGTTCATGCTTTCTGGTCTTTTTTCAATCTCTATGGCTTCTCTGATGATTCTGTGGCTGGGATGATTCTGCTGAAACGTTGCTACAACTTTAAAAGCACCACGTGGGAAAATACCCGAACAAAGCTGAGTGCCAGACATGTAAGTACCCGCGAAAACTTAAGAAAACATATATATATAACTTCATATAACTTCAATGGCATCAAAACCCTAGCCATCATAGAAAACCCCAGCTACAGAATCATCAGAGAAGCCATAGAGATTGAAAAAAGACCAGAAAGCATGAACAGAAGAGATGATTCCACCAGGCTGTCAATCATTTGGAAGCCTGCACTCACAAACAAAAAAATCTCCACACCACAAGCCAGGCAAACACCTGGGCACAAACAGATCCCCCCTGATACCTCCAGCTCAAACACACCCCAACCAGGCACCCAGATGAAACCCAGCTTCCTAACGAATGATAGCCGTCCATTTACCTGAAGCCAAGCTGCACTAAAGGCCACCAATAAAGTAACACAATGTTGCCAGCCAATCAAGATACAAAAAGAGCCCCCCCCCAAAAAAAAACAGACAGAAGATACTAGTAGCAGAACACAGCAAACTCCAAGACCAATAAACACAGACCAAGACTCTCAACCAATCAGGAGGAAGAAAAAACCATTCTAACACAGCAATAGGCTGCCCCAAATTTAAATCTGAAACCACTGTAAAAGTCTGACTCACAAACACCATACAGAAGCCTGATGATGGCAGATGAGATTCTGCTGAAACGTTGCTACAACTTTAAAAGCACCACGTGGGAAAATACCCGAACAAAGCTGAATGCCAGACATGTAAGTACCCGCGAAAACTTAAGAAAACAAATATATATATATATATATATATATATATATATATATATATATATATATATATATATCATTCAGCTTTGTTCGGGTATTTTCCCATGTCATTGTAGTTGTTCTTTTAAAGTTGTAGCAACATTTCAGCAGAATCAATGACGTGGGAAAATATCCGAACAAAGCTGAATGCCATACATGTAAGTACCCACGAAAACTTAAGAAAATATATATATACAATACAATAACAATAACAATAACAATAACAATAACAATTACAATTACAATTACAATCACAATCACAATCACAATCACAATCACAATTACAATTACAATATGGGGTACCTAACTCACAAGGGATTGAATGTTTGACTGTTAGGTCCAACCGAAAGAGATACAATAAAATCCTTTTTTAAAAAAATTTGCTCATAGCTAATAGACAGAATCCTTCCCAACTAAAGCTATAACCTTCTAGCACAATAGATGCAATATTGGGCAATTCTAGAATATGGCTTCCCTGAATGTCTTCCTCCCTCTTTCATCTACTGCGCATTGCACAGTCTCTTAATCTGGGTATTTTTGCGGCAATATCTGGAAGTTGAGTCATGGCAACTGGATTTCTTTCCTTGTTGGTTCAAAACATTTCATTGCTTAACCAAGTAGCTTCTTCAGTCTGAAGAAGACTGAAGAAGCTACTTGGATAAGCAGCAAAACATTTTGAACCAACAAGGAAAGAAGTGTCGTTAACATGATTCAACTTCCAGACAACACTACCTGGATGACTGACAATCTTGATCAACACATTTTCTCTACAATGTACAGCCTCCTCCCCGGGGAACCACAATGCTGCTGAGATTCCCACCTCTTTTTCAGGTCCACATTCCATAGCATTCATAGTGTTTAAACATATGCAATTACTCATGTACTGAGTACAGGACTATGCAGTTTTCAGTACCATTTTACAGGCTTTTTTTAGTGATAAATAAAAATTGTGTTAAGTTCATGGCATACTTAACATGTCTTTTTAAAAGTGAGTTCTCTCCATTGCTGAATATAATTTTACGGCTACAAAATGGATAGGCAGGATAGGTGTGTGTGTGTGTGTGTGTGTGTGTGTGTGTGTGTATTTATTCCAGGGGAGAAGTCTTTTATTCCTGCTATAAATATTCTTGAAACAAGCCCCTAATCTTTTCTATGTTAAATTATACAAAAGATTGGTGAAAGAGATAATGCCTATTTTATGGGCATGCAAGGGTTGCAACAGAAACCACACATGGGAGTCAAGCATTTTTATGACAGAATCCCTCAGCTGAGGAGAGCATTATGGTAAACAATGATAAGGGAAAGCTGAGTTCTTTGGTGAAGGCAGCAGGAATCAGAACCATGGTTAGCTCCAATGGTTGCTTTTCTTCTTCTTCTTCTTCTTCTTCTTCTTCTTCTTCTTCTTCTTCTTCTTCTTCTTCTTCTTCTTCTTCTTCTTCTTCTTCTTCTTCTTCTTCTTCTTCTTCTTCTTCTTCTTCTTCTTCTTCTTCTTCTTCTTCTTCTTCCTCTTCTTCCTGGAATGGCTATAGTAAGTGCAAATCTTTGCTTCATGCATACTCCAAAAGCAGACAAAGTCTTTATTTAGGTCACCATAATTTTGGAGGAAAAATGCTTTGTCTCCACTGTTGCCTATGGAGATGTTGACATGTTCTTGGAAATTGAAAAGGTTCATGTCTTAAAAGATGAAACAGAACCTGGCTAGGAGAAGACGCTGCTTCAATATGGTCCTCTTTGGCTGTAGAATAATTTACAGTCAGAAATTGATAAGCTCTTACTCCTTTGGCTTTTTGGAAGCAAGCTAAGTGAGAATTATCCTGGAGGGTTTTTTTTTTTTTTAATTAACAATAAAGTGACATAAACATGATTATGAACTCCAAAGTATAAACCAATGTAATATCTTAGTTATTGTTTTATTATAATTATTATTTTATGTAAATTGACAAGAGGGGCATGATAGTGACATGTTTAATAAAATCATATATGAATAAATAAATAATATATAGTATGGTTCGCTCTCAATAGGTGTCTGGACTATTTTGCCTTAAACCTTGTTGAATGTATATACATGAGTTCCAACTTTCTTTGCTCTTCTGCTTTCTACATTCTTTTGGTGGTAATATCTGAAAAGATTCTAAAAAAATCTAAAAAAGTCTGAGCACCATGGGACATACTAAGCGGAACTTCTCTGCACATCCTATACAATCTCTAATTGAATTTATCAATGGAAGGTTTATAATTATTTATTATTAGATTGAATGCTGGACTTTTTTCCTTCTTCTCCAGGTTTCAACTATGTTTCTATACCCACACACCATTATAATGCAGTTGAAGTCTTTGATATTCCTTTGCTGGATATTGAATCCTTTTTCCCCAAACATAAATGAGAGGTGGGATTCTTTTTCTCTATTATAACAACATTCAGCTTCTCAGAAGGCATTATATTACAAAAAACATACCGTATATACTCAAGTATAAGCCGAGTTTTTCAGCCCATTCTTTGTGCTGAAAAAACCGCCCTCGGCTTATATTCGAGTCAGATTCCCCTCTGAAAAAAAAAATGGTGTGGAGCTCCGAAGCTGGACAGCCGCTTTCCTGCAGGCAAGCCCCACTTCATGGACTCCACCGTGCAATGAAAGCGCCCTCGCTCTAGGCTCAGAAAACAACGCTAGGCGAGGTAGCTTCGGCTCCGCTCAGCTTCGTTTCCTAGCTGCTTTCAGTCCGTTTGGGAGGAGGGGGAGGAGGTGGTGGCGGCAGCTTGCGTTGTTTTCTGAGCTCTAGGCTCGCAGGTTCAGAAAACAACACGAGGCGAGGTCACTTCGGCTCCTCAACTCCAGCTGCTTTCAGTCCACTCGGGAGAGGGGGAGGTGGTGATGGCCTCCTCCTGAGTGGACTGAAAGCAGCTAGGAAACGAAGCTGAGCAGAGCTGAAGCAACCTCGCCTCGCGTTGTTTTCTGAACCCGCGAGCCTAGAGCTCAGAAAACAATGCAAGCTGCCACCACCACCTCCTCCCCCTCCTCCCGAGGAATAACATTCCAAAGCTTTTGCTTTCCCTCCCCCGATATGCCCCCCCCCATGTATACATTGACGGCACGTCGCCAGCAGCAAGAAAAATCACCCCAAAACTTTCACCCCCACCGGCCCCAAACTCACGCTTGGCTCGGCTCCCTTCCCCTCCTCTCCCTTTCCCGGCCGCCCCAACTGGATGCCTTGCAGCGAGGCAGGGATCCCCCTGGCATGACCCTTCTGGTGTTTTATTGGGAAAAGTAAAGTGCTCCTGCAAGTTATTTTGCAATCGATAGCAGCCCAGAAGCATTGCATTGGCATTCGGCTCCCACCTGTCTCCCCGACAACCCTTTTCCTCGCTTCCAGACTCCCTTCCAACTTTTGAATTACGTACCCAGCCCCTGGTCTGGTGGGCTTCTCGCCAGTCTCTTCTCGTCGTTTTAAAGAGAGCTGCGTAGAATCCCCCGGTTTTCCATGCTGACAGTCCTCTAAAATGCTCTGTTGCTCTTGTAATGAGATCCTGATTTTTTCCCCTTGTTTCTTTCTCCCTTCCACCCCCCCCAGTGTGTGTGTGCGAAATGTGTGTGTGTGAGAGAGAGAGAGAGAAAGAGAGAGAGAGAGCAGGAAGTTAGAGCAGTCAGACAGAGAGCCGGCTCACTTCCTTTCCTGCATTATTCCCCAGGCGGTTTGCAGTCTGTGTAAACAGGCTTTTCCTCCCTTCTCCCCTCTCTGGCCACTGATGTGCAGGCAGCATTGCTGTAATATAAGACACACGCAGAGTAAAGCGGTAACGGGACTGGCCCCACACACAAGCTTCCTCGAGCGTTTCTTGCTGCTCCTCCGGGCAAGATTTATTGGCTGGAAGCGAGGAGTGAGTTGCTCGCTTTCCTAACGAGGGTCTTGGAGCAACAACACCCCCTCCCCCCGCTGCACCCCACATCCCCACCCCCGCGCTTCCACCCAAGTTTGGAATAAAAAACGAAGGTGCGAGTGTGAACTTGGTGGGGACTCTCCACTTGCGAGTTTTTGCGTCGCTTTGGGGTAGTGTTTGGTAAAAGGAACTGGGAGGAGGAGAGCTGCTTAGCCAAAAGTATGCTGCCCTTCGCTCAGAAACGAGCTTTTGAGTTCTTCTTCTGCAAAAGCAGCAAGTTCTCTGGGGAGGGGTTTAAGGAAAGGAAAAGTAGTCAAAACAATGAGGAGGAGGGAGGAGGAGGACGGGAAATTTAGCCAGCTCCGGAGCTCGAGAATCTGTTCGACCAGAGGAACAGACTGCGTGGGATGAAAGTGTGTCCGTCTGTGTGCGTGGAGGGGGCGGATTGTCGGGGGTGAGTTTCTAAAATGGGCTGACTTCACGTGAGGAAAGGTGAAAAACTCTTGACTTCGGCCAGCGCTTCGGAAAGCTGCGGGGGCCAATCGGAGCAAAAAAAAAAAAAAAGAGCCACCGATTGAAAGGGACCCACTTGGGGAGTCCAGAATGGGTGCACGGTAGGGTGGAGGCTGGGATTTCTAACGTTGAAGCTGTTTGTGGTTTACAGCATACGGAACCCCTGCCTGCTTAGGCTGACGCGACCACGGGGGCCTGAAGAGAGGCTGTAGCGGTGGGGGTGGGGAGTCTTCGTGCGGTCCTCCGGCTCTGGCGCTTTCCAAAGCAACTCAAAACTTTGCGTGTCCTCGCCTTCCCTTTCTGCCCCTTCCAAAAAGGTCCCACTCCGGGAGTAGCGAGATACGAGACCCTGCTCTCTGTTTCGGAGCGGGGGAGAGCGAAGGCGGGGGGGGAGAGTCTTCCTATTCACCCTTCCATTATAAACTTTAAGATCATTATCTTATTTTCCAAACAACCGCTCCCCCCCCCCTGCCGCTTTGCACCTTGCAAATGCAAAAACCCCAGGATTTTGCATTTGCATGGTGCAAAGTGGCAAAGGCAGATCGCGCGTGCTGGAAAGGGCTTGACTGTATTACGGGGAGAGAGAGAGAGAGGGAGAGATCATAAGAACGGCTCTTGCTTTTTTCTTGCAAGGGAGAGAGTGACTCCTGCCTCCCCCTGTCATCATCATCATCTTTTGGGTTAGTGAATCAATTAAACCTTTCATGATGGTGAGATCGTTTCCCAAATTTCTCTTAAATCAGGGAAGAAATCAGAAACAAACCTTTGGACTGAGAATAAGCCTGTTCCTATGATGCCATTTTTGTTCACTGCAGTGTGAAAAGTGTGAAAAAACACACTTCTTTTTCTTCATCTTCTTGTTCCCTATTTACTGGTCTCTTTCAAAAAGGAAATTGTGAACATCAAACTTATTCTCAACTGTCCTAGTGAAAGTTTTTATTGGTATCTATTTTTATTTTTGAAATTTACCAGTAGCTGCTGCATTTCCCATCTTATCCTCGAGTCAATAAGTTTTCCCAGTTTTTTGTGGTTAAATTAGGTGCCTCGGCTTATATTCGGGTCGACTTATACTCGAATATATACGGTAGTTTCAATATCAGATCTATGAAGTTTTTATTTTGGCAGTTGATTCTTAATGTATTCTTTTCAACATCTGATTTGTCATTTTCTTACTCTTTTCTAAAATTATCTACACATATTTTTACATGCCCTCTTTTAGTGGAATTATTTTGATGTCAGTTTATCCAGACAAAAGTCTTCCAGTGTTTAAAAGCAACAAGACACAGCCCCAATACTAACACATTCATAATGAATAAGTCCAGCTATGGCAAACTACAGAGAATCATCAAACAAAAGAAAAGCCTTGGAAAAAACATGTATAAAAAATTAATATAAATATTATAGTGGAAAAAAGTCCAAAGAGCATATCATAAGTGAGCCTACTGTGGGCTCACTTCATGTTTATTTCAGCAAAAAACAAAACATAAATTAGCAAATGTATAAAAAGGATTAAAAAAAATAAGAGAACTGTGATTTTTGTAGAAATGTCACTTTGTTTCATTCATCCTGAATAATTTTCCATATCTTTTTTTCCCTTTTCACAAAACAAACAAACAAATAAATAAACCTAGAGGCTAAGTCCACTAAATTTATGTTATTTTTTTTTTGTACAAAAACACAGAGAGGTACAAAAATATGAAGGCCTGAACAGTAGCAAACACCAGATCACAGCCCATTGTAATGTCTACCTTTTCTTTAAAAACAAAAATGCAAGTGCAATTTGCAGCCTGGCAAAGATGCTTTAGATCAAGCAGATAATTGCTTGTCTTGAAAGTACTCACAAATCTGACCACAAAATTAAGCAGTCCTGCAATATTGCACTTTGACTTGTGCAAATCGATAAATTCAGTGTTTGGGGAACTTTATAGAAATAGGCGCCCATCATAAATTTTACCTGGATTATAACTATATATCTATAAATCTATATCTCTATAAACATACATTACAGACAGGCAAGCATCTAAGTGCCTCTGTCCTTCTCTCTTGTTCTTTTGCAGGATCAAAAAGCTCAGATCCTCTGCTGGCAATCTCCTCCCATATTTTGGAATTCCAAAATGGAACCAATACTTAAAAACTTATTGATGATTGGTATCTTTTCTTAAGGACCAAACAAGATCACTAAATGCTACACAAAAGGGAGGTCAGCAGCTTTTTTTCAACCCCTTTCTAAAAGGTAGAAAGGATCTGCCTCTCCTTCTAAATCATGAAAGTAAAAACTCCTGAAACTGACTATTTATCCAGCAGAAATGAAAACAGGACAAAGGCAAAGCAGACTCTAAATCCCATTAGGCAATTAAGTTAGACTTAGGGCATTAGAAATCCCTCCCTCCAGTTCGATGTGGATTCAGCCAATCCACAGGTGTGAAGATGTTATTGCAACAGCTGTTCTGAGAATGAGATAAGAAGGCATTCCCAGGGTCATCTTCCATTGGCTTTCAGAGTGAACCAACCCAGATGGCCCTCCCCCAGTACATTCCCCAAAAGGTGAGAAAATCTCAGGGCATTCAGGTGCCAGGATAAAAGTTATAAAATAGTAGTTGTCAGAGGAAATAAGAAAGAATCACATTTGAGGTTCTCCCCCTCTCCCAATTGAATGGCAGTATCACTTTAGGGATCTGACTCTCTCTATCTTTTTTTGTCTCCACCTCAATCTGTATCTCATTCCCCTCAATCTATCTATCTCTATCATCTCTACCTTTATCTTCTTTTTCTTAACTGTATCTCCATCACCTCTATTTCTATATCTCTAACATCCATTATCTCTGTTTTTCTTTTTCTTTTGAAGAAGTTCTAAGCACTTTCTCAAGACATAAGTCGCTTATTTCAGTCATTTTTTTAAAGAGTAGACATCTTGAGCTGATTTATTTCCAACATACAGCATTTTAAAAAGGAAATTACAGTATCTAAGGATTTTCTTATGTTTAATTAGAAGGTAAAAGTCTTGTCCTTGGCTTGGCCAGAATTTTGTAAGGCGTACGTTAATATTTAAGGACATGGATCAAATAATTACTTTCCACACACACACACACTGTATGCTGAGTTCATTTTATTAGGTCAACAATTTGGAACAGTTTCAAACATTAAAAAGTTCAAAATAGCAATAGCAATAGCACTTAGACTTATATACCATTTCATAGTGCTTTACTGTCCTCTCTAAACAGTTTATAGAGTCAACATACTGCCCCCAATAATCTGGGTCCTTGTTTTACTGACTTCAGAAGGATGGAAGGCTGAGTCAATCTTGAGCTGGTTAGGATCAAACTCCGGCAGTAGGCAGAGTCAGCCTGCATTATTGCATTATAATGACTATGCTACCAAAGCTCCTAATGTAGCCCACAGTTTACACAGTTTTAAATCTAGTTTATAAAATTGTTTGATTCATGCCAAAAGTGAATGATAAAGTGCCATAGGAACTAGGGGCAACCATAGCTCCATAAATAGCAATAATGAGGATAAACTCATTATTTTACACCATATGGATCACTTTAAACAAAGTTGTATATAGTCACCCCTCTCCTATCCTACTTTTTGTGGACATATTTTGCTTAGTTTCATAAGTAAGAAATTTCAAATATATTAAAAGGTAATTCAACACAGGATTTAAAAAAACATATGCCTGTGTTCACTGCTTTGCTCTGAGATCAGACATTCTGCATGCTAAAGCTGAACAGAGATTAAAATGAAATCTTAGGTCATGGTCAATAGACAGATAGGAAAGGAAGCATCCAGCTAATACATTTATTGGGTCTTTGGTTTCAGGGTTTGTTTACATGACACCTCAAATGGTCTATAAAACCAGTACAGTGTTTGTATCCAGCGTCAGGTTTGCAATCAGTAAGCTGTCTTATAAAAATAGTCATCAGCAGAATGCAGCTTTCATGAGTGAGGAATTTTGGCTTATTCCAGTCTATTAGTTGTTAGAAGCATGAAAAAGCTATGTCTAAATAGATTTAGGATTAATCCATCTTTCTCCTAAACCCTAGATATCAAATGAAATTTGATGTGCAGTGATCTGCTCTGGAAAGCAAAGCTCACCTCCTAAAAGCCTGTCTAATGTCCAATGTCAGTACCTGCCAGGTGCATGTAATCTAATGCATTAGTGAACTTGCAAGATTATGTTATTGTAGTCCTACAACAAAGTAGACTTACTTCATCTAATCCTGTTTCCTGTATGGTTCATCTGTGAGGGATTCTCCCAAGTTGGAAAGTACAAACCTCCTGCCCACTCCTTTTAACTGCTTGGCTGGATGTTCGCTAAGTTTCTTTCACTGACCATTAAACCACTGGAGGCTCACTGGAGGCAGCATCTCTTCTTCTCTTTCTTCCAGGCCACTAATGTATACCATTACAGTGCACTCCATTACAGACTATTCTGCAGGTTGGCCCTTTGACGTACAACTGGCCCAATGTTCTACAATAAAGCCATTCTCCAGGATCGGAAGATTCCTGTGCATATGAAGGGAGCACTCTTTCACATATTCTCCCTCTCCCTCCCTCCCTCCCTGTGTGTCCTTTCTTGGATGTGTTAAAAAAGTGTGCAAAACTCCAAAGGTGTTGAAACAACAGCAATTCACACCTCAATATGTGAGAAGTTCTCTTTCTCTCTCGCATATACAGAGAGGGAGGGAGGGAGAGGGAGAGGGAGAGAGAGAGAGAGACTTGTTTTTCTGAAAAATTGCAAGGTTGATTTTCTCCAAAAGATCTATTATTTCCTATTAACATTCTATACTTCTCTGTAAAAAAAAAAAAAAAGTAAACAGCTGGAATAATACTCACAAACACCTAGTATATGCAGCTGCAGGTATTTCTCCCTTATAATCTTTGGTTGAATCTTTTGAGAAGTATAATCTGGATTCTCTAATCAGAAAAATACCTTAATATTTTTAGTCTTAATTTTGAATCTCTGATCTCTGAACATGTTCTTCAAATTGACACCACCACCCCCCAAAAAATAGAGTCTCTAAAGAACTTTTCCTGAGACTATAATGTGTCCTAACCTTATTTAAAATTGAAAATAAAGCGACTACTTGTCCACCACCCTCTGGCCATTTGCTTTTGTTTTTCTTTTTGACTTTTGGCATGGCTCATTGGCAGAGTTAACCTTTTTCTGTAGATGATGCCAACTGAGAAGTATGTTTCAACTAACCTGGTTCGACCAATTATAAGTAGTCTGGAAATAAAGTAAACTGAGCAGAATTGCATACCTTGAATATATGCAGCTGTAGGCCATGTCTTCATGTTAACAGTTTAGTGTATATAACAAATCTAATATTAAGAAATCATCTGTATGAAAATGCAGTAGTCATACAGAAGGGGTGCTGTCTTAGATGCACTCATACAGAGAAGACAACTTGATTATTTAGTACAAGGTAATACAAATGCCAACAAGAAGCAGAAAGAAAATAATAAAGTTTTTTTTTTTTTTTTTAAACGGGGTTAGAGTGGCAGGATAAAGCAGGGAATTAAAAGAACCAAAGAACTACAGACTCATTGAACAGAGAATAACAGAAATTAGTCTAGAAATTATTACACAGAAAAACTGAGAGGGATGAGGATAAAAGGGTATGCATCTGGGGAAAGGCAAAGGATCACATTAGAAAGAACAAAAATGGAGGAAAATAATCAGTAGAATCTCTTTCTTTCTCTTCTCTCTCTCTTCCTTCCACTCCCACCCTCTCTAAACAATTGCAACAGAACAGAGTAGCATAAATACAGCAACATTCCCAAATGGTCTGCAGGTTTGGAGCTGATAATAAGTATTGGCCAGCTATTCACAATAATATTTGAAATATTATATATAAATAATTATATATTAATAATATTTGAAATGCCTTGGGTCACTGAATATCTCCCCTAGATAGGACTATGAAGACTTGGTTCTATTTGAGCCTTCGCCGCAGGTGTGTGATAGAGCCTGTATCTTGACTGTGAAGGCTGTGATCTTTTGTGAGTTCTCCCCCCCACCTCAAGTGCTATTTATTTTAAGTTTTTTAAATGTTTTTTTATTATTTTCAATATTGTCTGCCATTCAGAATTAGATAACTCCAATATATCAATCAAGTCTGTGTTTGCATTATGTGGGAAAAAATAAATGATTCAAAAGAAGGTTAATTAAGACATATTATAGAAAACACAAGGATTAACTACTTTGATCTCTCTCATCTCTCATCTCTCTCTCTCTCTCTCTCCCTCTATCTCCATCTCCATCTCCATTTCCATCTCTATCCCTATCTATTACTATATCTAATCTATATCCATTCTGAGTAAAAATTACTCATGGGAGTCAGTGCTCCATACAAATATGAGATAATTACTTTTGCAAAATTAGATTCATAAAAAATTATAATCATAATGGAAATACAATTGTTGAATTAGCATTAGCTGATTACTAGGTTTTAATTAGGTGATTAGTAGGTTTTAATGAGAATTTATTTGCAGGTTTTATCAATCACTTCTTCAGATATATTATACCCATTTCTGTTTCCTCCTTAATACATAAAATAAAAGTACAAATATTCTAACTGCTAAATCTGGATTTACCAACGTCAGGAAATGCATGCAATTCAGACCAGGAAGTGAAAGCAGACTAAGAGGCTTCAAAACCATGGTAAAATGTGCAACAATAAATAGCATACACTTCAATCACTCCCCAACAATAAAGAACATCAAATGTACATTCAGAAGATATTCTAAATAGAGAATGAATGAGGTAGATAAACAGAAAGTTCTTTTATAGTCCAAAAATTGCTCTTCTCAAGGTTGGATGATGAATTTCATAGCACAGTATAATTAGTAAGAACAATTCTTGTGCAATCAGGTTGAAAGTAGTATAATACATCAATCCTGACCAGAAGGCATTTCTTCAAATAGCTTTGTTTCAAGGATTATAAGAAGCATGGACTGAAAAACAAAACATTAAACAGTTGTTGGAGAGCAAATGTTGAAATCTATCTCTGGCTTTCAACCATGTGTGAAGCGGTAATTTTTTTCCCCCAGTTGGGTGTAAAATGCCATGTTTGTTCCCAACACATGAGCTGTCTTGCATTAACTGTCATGTAAGTATATTTTATTCCCATCACCTTAAACTTTCATTTTTTTCTTTCTTTCTTTCATTTGGGTTTTCAAAGGAAAAGTCATTTAGCCATTCATCCATACAACAATAATTGAGGCTTGTCATTTCAAAATGAAAATAAAATAAAATCTAGATGTAACTCTGACTATAAAAAGTTTGAGAAATAAAATAAAATAATAAAATAAAATGTATAATAAACAGAATAAAATAAAGAAGTATAATCCTGTGCTAATCTTATTTTTAAGATGTACATTCTTTATGGAATATATATACATATACATATACATATACATATATATATATATATACATATACATATACATATACATATACATATACATATACATATACATATACATATACATATACATATACATATACATATATATATATATATATATATATATATATATATATATATATATATATATATATATATATGTCTGGCATTCAGCTTTGTTCGGGTATTTTCCCACGTCATAATAGTGGTGCTTTTAAAGTTGTAGCAACGTTTCAGCAGAATCTCATCTGCCATCATCAGGCTTCTGTATGGTGTTTGTCTGTGAGTCAGACTTATATATTATATATATATATATATATATATATATATATATATATATATATATATATATATATATATATATATATATATATATATATATAGTTTTCTTAAGTTTTCGCGGGTACTTACATGAATGGCATTCAGCTTTGTTCAGGTATTTATTTTTGATGATTTCAAGGGTCTCTTTTATTGGGACTTGAGTGAATAGTGAAACCACGTCAAAACTTACAAGCAGATCTTCTTGCTCCACGTGTAGATCTTTGATCATTTCCAAGAAGTGGTATGAGTTTTGTACATGGGAAGCTGCTGTTTCAGCATGGGGCTGTAGCTCTTTTGCTAGGTGTTTAGCTAGGTTTTGTAGTGGTGCTCCTCTGGAGCTGACTATGGGTCTGAGAGGTATGCTTTCTTTGTGTATTTTTGGGAGGCCGTATAGTTTGGGGCATCTGGAAGATTTCTCTCTGGGTATGATCATGTGTTGGATCTCTTTGCTTATGTGGCTGGTTATAATTTTCTTCTTGGTTAATTTTTCCAGATATGTGGTTGGGTCTGTGTTTATGGGTTTGGATGTGGAGTCTTGGAATAGGTCTGTTAATTTTGTTTCATAGTCTTTTCTACAGTGGCATTCCCTTTATCTGCTGGGAGGATGATTATGCTGCTGTCTCTTTTCAGGGTTTGTAGCGCTTTAATTTCATTTTGCTGCAAGTTGCTTTTGGGTGGATTGCTTGTGCATAGGATGTTGATAACTTGTCTTATTTTATCAGCTTCATCTGTATTTAATTTAGTTAGGCTGGATTCTACTGCACATATGATGGATTCTGTGGGGTGCTATAGCATAATTTAATCCTTTGGTTAGGACTTCTGTTTCTGTTTTGGTGAGTTCTCTGTTGGAAACATTGTACACTACTTGTTTCAGGTGTTGTTGTGAGTTGTTGGGGGTTTTCTTGTCATGTTCTAATTTCTTTAATTTTTTCAAGAGCTTTTCCTGTTTGTAAGTGCTTGCAGATTCAACTCTCCAAGTTGTAAGAGGGTGGATTTTGCTGCTCAATTCCAGGTGTAGTGCTAGCAAATCTTTGTTTAACTGATCTAATTGGAATCTCTTACTGTGGAGCTCGTTCCTTAGTAGAGCCATTTCAGTTCTTTTCAGGATACGTTTAGAAGCTGCTGTGCTTTGATGAAATGTTAATTTGAAGCAGGTTGGTGTAATATTGTTTCTCTGCAGCTGCCTAGGAATTGGAGGTCACATAGTATTCCTGCTCTTTTAATTTCCAGTTTCTCGAAGGTTTTGATCTGGTTGTTTATTCCCTCCCCGTAAGAGGTTTGATATTTGTTTTCTTAAGTTTTCGCGGGTACTTACATGTATGGCATTCAGCTTTGTTCGGGTATTTTCCCACGTCATAGTAGTGGTGCTTTTAAAGTTGTAGCAACGTTTCAGCAGAATCTCATCTGCTATCATCAGGCTTCTGTATAGTGTTCATCTGTGAGCCAGACTTTTACAGTGGTTTCAGATTTGAATTTGGGGCAGTCTATTGCTGTGCCAGAATGGTTTTTTCTTCATCCTGATTGGTTGGGAGACTTGGTCTGTGTTTATTGGTCTTGGAGTTTGCTATGTTCTGCTTGATTGGTGTTTCTAATATCTTCTGTCTGTTTTTTGGCTCTTTTTGTATCTTGATTGGCTGGCAACATTGTGTTACTTTATGGGAGGCCTTTAGTGCAGCTTGGCTCCGGGTAAATGGATGGCTATCATTAGTTAGGAAGCTAGGTTTCATCTGGGTGCCTGGTTGGGGTGTGTTTGAGCTGGAGGTATCAGGGGGGATCTGTTTGTGCCCAGGTGTTTGCTTGGCTTGTGGTGTGGAGATTTGTTTGTTTGTGAGTGCAGGCTTCCAAATGATTGACAGTCTGGTGGAATCATCTCTTCTATTCATGCTGTCTGGTCTTTTTTCAATCTCTATGGCTTCTCTGATGATTCTGTGGCTAGGGTTTTCTATAGTGGCTAGTGTTTTGGTGCCATTGAAGTTGATGCTATTACCTATGGCTTCCATGTGTTAGACTAGTGAGGAAGTGCGTTCCAGTTTTTTTTACTGCATTTTTGTGTTCATCCAGGTGGGTGCTTATTCTTCTATTGGTCTGTCCAATGTATGTGGTCGGGCATGATGCACAGGGGACTTCGTATATGCCTTGGTTTTCCAGGTCCATTTTATCTTTGGGGTTTCTAAGGATGGCTGCTATTTTTCTGTCTGTTTTGAAGGCACATCAAGAAGACATTTTGTTGTTGATTCTTAGATTTCCATTTTGAAATGGGAGATATCACAGAAGATAGAAGCAACTCAAATAACCCTTTTCAGTCTGAGGTCCATAAATATATTTGTTGCTGCAGAGATACACATTGCTGTCTCCAGATGTAGTGCATTAAAAGTTAATTTACATTGGTGTTATTACTTTGCTTGATTGTTTTCGCCTGCATTCTTCTTTAAAATGCTCAAAGATATAATCCATATGGAATGGCAATGACTTTCTTTTTCTGCTTCCCAAACAAAAAGATATATAGTACATCTTAAAATCCAACTGCTTTATCTTGGTTTCACTTGCTTGAATAATGGCCCATGGATAGTCAGTTTAATCCTTGGGGTGCTTTTTTGTACATACAGCAAACTTTTTTTCAAGTTTTGAAGTGCTTTATTTTTTTTTTTTGAGAGAGAAAGAGTGATGAGGGTTGATGAAATAGCTTCTTTCAAGTGAAATCTCCTCACTTCAAAGAGGGATGGGGAGAAGAAAAGAAGAGATACATCTACTATTTCTTATTTATCTGTCCTCATTCTGGTTCACCCTGTTATTGTCTTGTACAGTATGAACCACAAGACTTGCTAATAAGCTATTTAATACAGTCACGTCTTATGGCTCCTTCTGTTCTCACCAGTTGAAAGAAAAAAAAAAAGGGGGGGGGGAGGCTAACTGCTCAGAATGTACCAGTCCTCAATTCTATCCATTTTCCTCCATCTGTCATTGTTATTAGTAGTAATAAATGGAGGCATCTCACCATGGTGGATATCAGCTAGGCTGTCATCTTACACTGTCAGGTCTTAACTAACTTGAGCTACGGATTGATAGTCCAGCTCTAATGTGCAGAGGCTGAGATCCAGATGGTTGAAGGGAAAATGAAACTTAAAAGTACAGGTCAACAGGAGATAAAGTAAGAGGCGTGAAAAAGGAATTGCAAAAGGAATGTGGAAAAAACCTTTACCCAGAATTAATTGTTTAGATAGAGGCATTGGGTTCCTAAGGCGAGAGAGAGGAGGGAGGGAAAGAGAGAGGGAGGGAGAGGGAGGAGAAAAGGAGAGGGAGGGAGGAGGAAAGGAGAGGGGAGAAGGAGGGAGAGAAAGAGGGCGAGGGAGAGAGGGAGGGAGGGAGATATATATAAGTTATGGATAAGTTAGATTCTCAATGTGTTGAGCCAAATTTACTCTACATTATCATCTAGTATTCAAGCTCCAGTTGTTCAGTGGGCTATTTGTTTTTAGAGAACTGTACATTTAAATGTTTTTCTATAGCATCTGTATATGGGCTTCTAGCAGGCTGTAGATACGTTAGTTGCAAGGAAATAATTGCTCCAGTTTAACATTTCTTTTATCCTATGGTTGATTGGATGAAGTTCATGAGTTTGAATCCAGAATGATCAACATCTGCTCTGGTTTAACTTCTTTCCTCAAACCATAACGGATGTGCATCTAGCACAACATTCTCCTGCCATTACTATTTTTGAAAAAAAAATACATGCATTTTTAGTTGTAAATCTTTTCTTTTAGGAGATCAAGGTTTTCCATTTCACTCAGGATAATGTTGCAGGATCCAATCTGAGTCACTCACTGGGGCCAGCAAGCTTTTGAACTTCTGCTGGAGCCCATCTGCAAGAAAACCTCACTCTCCAGATTGTGTCTCCATATTTTAGAGAGTGAGAATTTCTCCGAGCATGGGCTCCAGCATGAGTCTGAAAGCTTGGAAGAATACACCTCTGGTCCTGGTAACCAACTCAGACTGTATCCTGCATTATGCTTTAAACATTTCAGTTCAAATGAGAGCTCCTCCTATGTGACGTAGAAGACCATATCTCTTGCTTAATAATAAGCAGTATCTAGGCAAAGTCTGTAGCCTTTGCTACACAGCAGCTGGAATGTGTAGAGTTATATGATGATGGAACAAGTCTTCAGTTTGAAGAATAGGTTGTCACAACTAAGCCATTCGGCTTTAATTATGGTAGAGATGATCATGGCCGGGACTTTGTACAGCTACAGCCAGAATCCTTCTTAACTCAGCCTCCCACCCAAAGGTTCACAATTAATTAATTTAATCTGGAGGAGCTGTTCTCCATTTTTAATTAACAGGATATGCCCATATCTTCTGTTGTGTGGGAGAGCCTGGTGTAAAATGATTAATGAACACAAATTAGAGTTGTTTCCTCATACATCCCTTTTCTAAATTGTTGTGGCATCTATTACTACTGCTGTATTGTTTTCTTTCTTGAAAAACAAACGTGGATGATTGCTTTTATTTATAAAGCAAGCAAGTGGATGCTTTTAATTGCAACAATCTGCAAGGAAACTTAAAGTATTTGTTTCCAAAGCAAACAAAATTCTGAATACTGTTTCTTTGTTCATTGATGGCCAGTTATTTTTGCTTTTTATGTTTTTCCCCCTCACTGTATGATTCTGATCTTGATTAAAGGATGAACCCAGTATAAATTACCAAGGTTCTTCTTGTACACAATGTGCTAAGTACCAATTATATTTTTACCATCAATAAATCAGATTTGGCTGAATTTAGAATCACAAGGACTGCATTTTATGTTTGTGTTTAGAAAGAGGTACCACATTTTTCCCCTAATACGTATTTTTGCAAATGTCAGTGAACTGGTTCGTACTGTATATTACACTAGCAAGAATGCTTTTTATCTTGTTGAATAAATCACAATTAGTTGGGTTCATACAATTTGCTAAGCAACCAACATGCATTATTGTATTCTATTTCATGAAAGTTCTTAAAATCTCACCTACCTCATTGTTGACTCCCAATCTCTTGTCAACTACTGACTTTTTATTAGCAACATAAAAGCTTTTGGATAGGGGAATGACATAAGCAATACAGCTGCAACATACCACAAGTCTTGCCTCTTTGGACCATGTGTGTAGCATCACAATACTTGCAAACAAGTATAGGGTTTATATCACAAGACTACAATGCTGGTTTCACAAGTCTATCTCCAATTTGCTTCCTGTCCTGCATCTGCAGAAGGTTCTTTCCATGCCCCAAATTAGCGCAGAATTCATTAATTAATTCACATAAATGAAGAGGTAGACAATTGCCTTACAATTGTTCATTTAGTTCATTCACCACTCAAAATTCCAGTGACATTGAAAAAAATGAGTAAGGACTGTTTTTCAAACTTACGACATTTGCAGAATCCCCATGGTCAAATGATCAAAATTCAGCTTCTTCATGATTTACTCATATTATTTATTTATTTGTCAAGCATGTACAAGATAAGAAGTATAAATATTAATATAAACATGAACAAAGGAAGTAAATACAGATAAATAGGGACAGTAAGACAGGGATGGTAGGCACGCTTATGCACGTTCCTTTTAAGGACTTCTTAAGATTGAGGTGAGGTCCACAGTAGACAGTTTGAGGTTGAAGCTGTGAGGCGTTGAGACTGTAATAACAGAGTCAAGTAGGGTGTTCCAGAAGTCATATTTTCTGCTATCGAGTTTGGAGTGGTTTACCTTGAGTTTGAATTGGTTGTTTGCCCGTGTATTATTGAGATTGAAGCTGAAAAAGTCATTGATGGGCAAGATGTGATAGCAGACAATTTTGTGAACTATGCTTAGATTGGACCACAGGCGGCGTAGTTCCAGATTGTCCAAGCCCAAAATTTCAATCCTGGAAATATTTACTGACGGTTATCGTGTCCTGGGTTCATTTAATCCCTTTTGGCGACCTTCCAATAAGCAAAGTCAAAGGGGAAGCCAGATTCATTTAACAACCATGTTATTAATTTAACAACTGCAGTGATTCACTTAAGAAAGGTTATAAGATGGAGCGAATCTCCATCTTGACAACTGTCTCGCTTAGCAACAGAAATGTTGGGTTCAATTTTGATCATACCTCTACAGCAGCAGCATACAAATGTATTTCCATTCAGGTATAGGAATGAAAGTAGAAAAAAAAATCCCAATATCAAGAAAAAGGTATGTGTGTCTGTGTGTGTATGAGAGAGAGTCGGGGGAGAACTTCTCACATATTGAGGTGTGAACTGTTGTTGTTTCAACACTGTTGAAGTTTTGCACACTTTCTTGACACAGCCAAGCAATGACAGATAGCTATTTAAAGAAGTTAAGACACCATTTCCCCGACCCCCAACCCACATTTCCTGAGCCTTAAGCATTCTGCAGCCCATTGAGAATGAATAGCGTAGAGCTCTAAATCCCTCCAGCTGGAGACCTAGTCCTGATAATGGGAAATTCTGACAGAGCCATGGCCAGTGCAGCATGGCAGCGCTGTGATTATTCTTTATTGCCATGGCATTTACTGCTGGCAGAATGGTGGGCAGCTCCTAACACTCAAAATTAATGTGCAGTTACAACCTTACATGGGGTATAGCCCAAGGTGCAGTGCACTTGAAGCCTAATGTATCAAAAAGATTGCTCTTCTCTATTCAAGATGAGCTGGTCACTCTTAAGATAACTTGCTGCATCAGAGTTACTTTTAATAATTTAATCTATAGTTGGTCTAGCAGATGTAGAAAAGATGCTTTAAAAACAAGCACAGAAAGGATTGTGATAGTGACCTCAATAATTCATCTTTAGATAATCCGGGGACATAATGGTAGTGTGGAGATAATGACACAGGAGGGGATATGAGATTGAAGTTTTCTTCCCTATTTCTGTAGAGAAGCTAACTTAAAAACTTCCATTATTTTTAATATTGTATTTCCCAAATTGCCTTTTAAATTTTGGTATTTATTCACTTTCTCTTCTTTCCTCCCCTCATGAGAAAATACAGTATGAAATGTAATGGACATGATCTCTCTTTCTTTTTTTAACTATGAAAGAGAAAAAGAGAGAGAGAACTAGATCTGTCCTTTGGTCTACAATCCATACAATGCAACTAAATGGTAGCACACGCACGCACACACGCACACACATACACACCACTCAGTTTCCAAAGACTCTGTGTGGTACCCAAAGTAAAGCACGGGGAGGGGGGGGAGAAAAGGAACAAAAATATGGCCATGGGGATATCCATTTTGAAAGCATTACTAATGCCTGGCAAAATTAATCATGACAGAGTCACATTTTTAGAGTTGTGTTTTATGAGCAGAGTAACCACACTATGGTGGGAACATCCCTTCCAATTCTAACATCCCAGTTTTCTTTTTAAATGGGAGTTGAATTGTACTCTTACCCACTTCAAACTAGTAAACTATATTGGCAAGTTAAGATGTCAATTAACAAACAATGAAAATGTCATGAATACCAAACTAGTAAAGGTTGGAAATTCCATTGTTTGGATATCAAATGAATTCAGTGTTTTCCATTCTTCATGTCCCTGAATAAGGGCAATTATATCACAAATACTGATTTTGGAACTACAAATACATTTTCTCATATAGTCAAAAAAGTTGCAAATCACAAGGATTGTCTTACAAAGTTGTACATTTTATAAAATATGCAACATTTTATAAGGTTGTAGCCTTTAGTTAATAAAATTCTCCCTGTTTGGAACATTAATATATGGGGTTTCTGAGCGAAGAGAAATAACTGAGAAAGAGGCCACGAGCTTCTTTTGAATTAAAGCAAATATTAAAATATTACTACCCACATAGCTGCATCATATCTAATTCAGATCCCAATACCTTTAAGAGAAAATAATAATAATTTAATATTTTAGAATATAGTTCTCTGGATTTCTTTCTTTTTCTTTTCTGTGGAAACCAGATGGATTCAGCTAATTATTTCTTTTCATGAAAATCTTTGTCAGAAATGGCTTTTATAACAGATGAATCAGAATGGTGTCAAATGCATTAAAAATCCTAACAAAGAGAATTGCTAAGAAAATGACTGTTTTGTAAGAACGTTATCTTCATTTCTTCCAACTCACTTGACATTTCATCAAGGAACATCATGGGTACCAAATCTTAAAAATCAATTGACAACCAAAATGTTGTACATGACACATATGTACTGATGTTGTATTAATTGATTATACAAGAAAGGTTCTTCCTCAAGGGAAAATTGTTAGAAATCATGTTAAAGTCTGAATAGGAAAATGCAGGCTTTCAAGGCTTTCAATAAGGCTGCAAAAATCTGAAGTGTTAATGGAAATAAAATTATTTGCTGCCATTTTGGGGGACAACTGTTATTTTATAGCTGAGATATGCCAGTCTTAATTTTAGGGCAAATTCTAAGAAATGATTTGAATTAACAGTTTGATCCCTTCATTGCTAATAATGATATTTTATTTGAGCTGAGCTTAACTCCTGATCGATATATGGAAACATCCATATATTTTCCACCAACATTGTGGGTCTGTTTTTTTTCACACTATCTTCCAAGGTATTCCTCAGCTTTCAAATCTTATTGACAGCTTTGCTTCTTTTGGTAGTGTTGCATCAAAGCACTAACCAAATCAGACCCCACTTAGCATTTTTCAAGACCACCCAAAGTCAGTGAGGAGCTGCCACTTCACCAAATATTTCTAAATGTGCTAGGGCTCCTTAATTTTAAACTAACACTTGAAACAACTGCTGGCATGCACATCCAGAAGGGGCAGCAAAATATGAAAGGTATTTACTCTGTGATAATTGACATACTTCAGTGTGATATGGTATACAAAGGAAATAACTTCAATTGTGATGTCAAAGTGTACATGTTGACTGCTGCCAGTCTTGCCAGCTATAACCTTTTAACATAATAGATGCTGTATACTCTGGGATACTCTATGTGTGGATACCTGTAGAACAGGTATCTGCAACCTTAAACACTCAAAAAGCCATCTGGACCCATTTCCCACATAAAAGATAACACCGGGAGCCTCAAAACCTGGGTGGGCATGGTCAACTCAACATCACTTCCATCCAGTCACATGGCTACAGCCATGCCTACCCAGGTTTTGTGGCTCCCAGTATTTTCTGTGGGAAATGGGTCTCTCTCTCTTTCTCTCTGTCCCCCTCCCTCCCTCTCATTTCTGTTTTTTTGTATTTTACCTTCTCAGGCCCAGTGAGGAGTGACTGGGAGGGGAGGGTGAGGAGTGTGGTCAGCCAGTGGTGGGATCACCCAACAGGGAGCCACAGCGGAGGGCCCAAAGAGCTGCATGTGGCTCCAGAGCCGCAGGTTGCTGACACCTGCTGTAGGAGATGACCAGGTTGAGTCCTGAGTCCAAGTGAATCTTGAGTCCTTTTGCACCCACAAGAGATCTAATTCCAACCCACCTTACTCTTATCTACCTCCAATTTGCATTGACTGTTAGTAGCTCAGATTCTTGTAGAGACTCAGTCAGCATGCAAGAAATTTATAATCATTTGAACTGCTTTGGCTCCCAATTTCCTGCACTTGTCATTACCTTTTCTTCCCTGGCTCCTTCAGTTCAGGACTGTGCAGTTTCTTGCCTTGGGCCTCTCTCTGGTATGTTCTGTCAAGTATGTATTGCCAAGTCCCTCTCCCCTTCCTTCCCCAACTACACATTACATCACACCCAGACAATCTCTTTCTCTCTTACTACTACTGCAAGCATTAGTTTAATGTTTTATTTTACCTTTTCTGTGTTCACATAGGTTACTTTCATGGTATTCTATGCAACTGGTTGGTTCATATTGTTATATAAGAGAACTTGACTCAGTTGTGTTTAATGACATCAAAGGTAGAGCCTTATCATTTTATGGCCCTATCAACTCTTACAGATTTACAAAAATCCCATATCTCATAGGTGAAGCAGGGAAATGGGTTGAAGCAAGATATATTTGTGGTCTCAGAACTAGAGGACAAGAATGAAAAATGAGTCTCACTAAAATTAGTAGAGAACACCCACTCCACAATATTTCCAATTCTCAGTCAAATCTTCTGATACTTTGACAATGGATTGGATCTAGTTAGTCTTTATAGTTGTTTGTTCTCTGTGTTTGGAATATAATTTTTAATATATTATCATTGAAATATTGCCTAAATACTCACTGAATTATATTCTGAGATTCTGCAAAAGAATAAATAAAACCTTATCTATTGGTGTAATCCAAAATGTATTTTATTGTTAGTCTTCTTCCTCTAGGCTATTTAGTTTTATTGTTCATCTGTTTATTAACTGTGCATTCATGCCAATCACAAACACACACACATACACACATCCATGAAAAAAAAAAGGTTTGAATTTATAGGCCATTATGAAGACACTTTGTAGCAACATCTGCCTCATAAAGGCACACATTCCTCTAAAGTTCACAAAATTCAATTTAGTTTACCCTGCATAAATCAATATTAATACTTTTCCTCTCACTCAACAACAATAATAATAATTTACAGGCACTCCACTCTGTAAAATCTAAATTAACCCCTAGCAGCTGTCATGGAGCATTAAATGTAAAATGCAATAAGATGTCTGTGTTGGATTTCTTCAATGTGAAATATAGATTGATGGATGGACAGAGAAAAGGACACGCAGATGAGCAAAATAAAAGCACAGATAAAAATGATATAAGCTTTAGATTCAGAGAATGATGTTGTGATGTCCAGAAAAGTTTATATCTCAAAACTAAAACCCAAACCCATTGCAGGGGAAGACCTACTGTAGACATCCAAGCTTATGGGAAAAGCAGTAAAAGTACCAAAAAGAATCTATGCGACGTCTATCTTATATATTTGAGATTTTGTTTCTGTTGTTCCTATTGTCTAATGGGCACCCAGATGTTTTTAGCCCCCTTCTCTATTATAATCCAACATTTCAAACCAGTTGCTATAATTGGAAAGACAAAAAGAAATAATAAACAGCACTATCCAAAAGGAATAGAATGCAGAAGTGTTTTGGTATTGCTGAATTTCCATTATATAGCTAAATCTTTTTTTAGTCTTTGATAGAGATGGTTCAGGTTAATTTTTTTTCATGTTCAAGAATGAGAAATTTTTCATTTTCAATTCAGGTAGAAATTGATTTTCCACATAAAACTGGTTTTCTAAACCAGAATTCTGATCTGATAATCTCATTCACATCACCTTCATACTTGCATCATGTAATCGTTTATGTTCCCAATCAATTTGAATCTCCAGTTTAATCAGTGATCTGCTTTGGGTCATTGATTCATTGACACCTTAGTACATTCCTATGTGTCAGTCAAATCTGAAGCAACCTGGCCCACAGTTAATCCAACTTCACTTTAAATATTTGATTTCTTATTTGGAGGTATGCTTTGGGAAAAGTTAGAACAATCCATCAATCAATAGCTACATGTCCTAATTAAGAAATTGTAAGAAGATGCAAGAATTCAACTTCCTCTTTATTACGTTCTTATTAATTCCAACTGTGACTGTCTCAGTTTTTCCCTTCTTCTCAATGTATGCTCTCTTTCAGCCTAAAAACAAAATTCGGCTAATATTGATACAGTAAGACACTTAATCCCTGTTTCTTTTGTATTCAAATCAATAGATACACATGTTATCATTATTTAATATTAGTTCTATTGCTAGTGCAAGCATGTTGGACAGTGCCTTAAAATATTCTGGAATATGTCCTGATTAATACTACGAAATGGGACAATTTCTTCTAGAAAATTTACATCTTATTTTACTTTTTTCTGACCCATTGTCAAGATACCAGCTTATTTTATGCAATAACATTTTGTAACAAAAGGAAAGCATGTTGCTATGATAATCTACTCAAAGTCCTTCTCATCTTTTATTACTGGAGATTATTGCACTTTTCAAAATTAAATACAAACTTAATGAGAAAGAGCTGATAGGAAATGTGTGTATTTGTGCACATATGTGTTTCTTTATGTGGAAATGTGTGTGAGCTAAATCTCCTGAAGCAACTACCAGCTTTAATATATAAATTAATAAAGTAGAATTGTTTGCATTGACATATTTTATTTAATTCCATTTATAGACTGATTTCTTTAGTATACTTTCTTCAATAATTAATGATAACGAATTGAAGTATTTCTAAAGAACTTTTTATTATATCCTGTTTACTATATATCAAAATTGAATGGAAGAGAAAATATTTCACTTTAATCTAAGGTTACTAATGTCATATTTTTCAAACTATGGAATGGGAACATAGCTATTTTTAATATTTAACTGTTCTGCAAGTAAATTTTAATTTAAAATGTGTCTTTAACATTAAACATATATATCAAATTATATTAATGGAAGTGATATACTTATGATAGCATGTAAAATGTCATGTTGAAATGATTATATGAAGAGGAATACCCTGAAATGATATGTGTGTGCGTATGCGTGTGTATGCATGTTTAAAAATTGCAACTTACAAGGCATAAAATTAAATCAACAGGAGTTGACTAAAACAGAAGATAAGATAGACATTTTAGCCTACCTCTGTTCTAAAATTCTAGTAACCTTGGGTTTCTTTTCAACTGATAGTGAGCTTTGATAATGTTAATTATCTGATTCATTATAATAGGAAGCAAAATGTTGAAGGTAACTGATGTTTCATTTTGAATCCATTTCAAAGAAAAAGCTCAGAGAAGAGCAAAAAAGATAAAGGGACTGAAGGCTAAACCATATGATGAATGTCTGAGGGAACCAGGTATATCTAATCTAATGAAAAAAAATATTAGGGGTGATATGATAGCAGTCTTCCAGTATTTGAGGGGCTGTCACAAGGAAGAGGGGACTTATTCTCCAAAGCACCTGAAGGTAGGACAAAAAGTAATGGGTGGAAGCTCATTAAAGAAAGATTCAAGCTAGAAATAAAGAGAACTTTAAGATAGTGAAAACAATGAATCACAGAACATCTTGCCTCCAAAACTTGTGGGTGCCTCATCACTGAATGTTTTCTAAAAAAAGACTGGGCAACAATTTGTCCAGAATTGTCCAGAAGGGTCTCCTGGTTGAGTAGGTGATTCAACTATGAGACTTCCAAGATCCCTTTCAACTCTGTTATTTTACATTCTAATGGCTTCTCTGGGGTGAACTGACAGTTTGTCATGAAACTTAAGTATATAAAAGGTAAATTGAGCAACTAACTTTCTATAGAAGTGGAGTTCCTAAAGAGGTATTATTTGCAATTTAAACCCTTTATTAAGGAAATAGATTGTCATGAAATAATACATTGTACTTATCTGGTGACTGAGTCTACAGAGAGCATACTGTTGGCATTCTCATCAGTCCCGATTATTTGCACAGATATGATGATGTCAAATGAGCCTGGGATACATGAGTGATAGGACTTATTGAAAGGCAGAGAGAAGATTCTGAAAAAAAAAGTGCAGGAAACAATATATTTGCAATTGAAACAGCAGGAGGTATAACTGTCAATTTCAGTAGACCTAATTTTGCTTTTCTGCATTGCTGAAAGATAAACATATTTGCATTCAAAACATGTTTTAAAGCATGTATTTTAAAGCACCTCTCCAATTACTGTATATATAATATTCAGGAAATATCCAGAATATAAGCTTTTTTAGATGTGTGCTTGTGTACACATACACTTTGCAATAATACTTTAATTCAGAAGATGTAATCCAGAATACACAGAATTCCTGCTTTATGGAACTACCTGCTCCATGTCATGGATTTGTTGTAATTGGAATTGGACAACATAAATGAAGCACTTTGAGACTCTGAAAGAGGCAAGTTGGACAGATCTTCAGAATTTGACTGTAAAGCTTGACCATGATAGGTGCTGAATTTGGAACACTTTGAGCTCAATCCCATATATCTTTACCAATGGCTCAATTTGATAAAATATATTGTGGTGTAGTCATAGATACTAGATCAATGTTTGCAATATTCTTATTCACATATATTTGGAAGTAAGCATTGCTGAATTCAGTTGTTCTAATTTCCAAGTCGGCATATATAGAACAGCACTGTAATTAGCATAACTTGAGTAAGGTTGCATTTTTTTCTCTTTCTCTTTCTCCTTAAAGTTTTTCTGCCAGTGATTCAGAAATAGTTTGTCATTTTCTTCTTCCACTGTTTTTTTCCCCAGCTTCCCACTCTAGTCTGCAATATGCTGAGTGTTGTCATTCATTTCAAACTCCATTATTTTCAATAATCATCATTTCTGTTTCAACTTTTGTCTCCTTATCTTTGATCTCTCCCATCTGAGTCTTTACTTTTTACAGGATGACCTTCAGCAAATGCTTCTCACCCTCCTTCATTTTTTCAGACCAAGAGTATTATAGGCACAAGATCCCCTTACCCAATCAAACACACAATTTACCCACCACATAAAGCTTCACAATGTTGCTGTTAATCCCATCTCTTATATATCTCCTTCTTTTGAGTGTATTTTGTTCATCCACTTTCATTTCAAGAAATACTCCCTTTTCATAGACATTTACTCAAATACTGAAGGAGATGCTTTTCTAAGCCACTTTTAATATATTTGTAGTGTTACAAATATGATACACTGCTTCAGGAAAGGAAAATAGAAAGTAGGAATTATTTATTGTCATATTTTTTTCAGTTGAACGAGTGAGTTGGCATATTTTTACAAAAAAGAGTTGGAAACTGAACAGAAGACAATAACTAAATTCAATGAATTCAATGAATGAATCTTAAATTGTCTATTCTGTCCAAATCCTAACCCACAATCTTCCAAAGATTTGTCTGAAGTTTTGTATGGAAAGACACCAAGCTAGCTAGAAAGCAACATTTTTTTACAAAAGTCAAAGTGTTCCAATCTCTCAGGGGCTGCCCCAAAGAAGAGGGAGTCAAGCTATTCTCCAAAGCACCTGAGGGCAGGGCAGGAAGCAATGTGTGGAAACTAATCTAGGAGAGAAGCAATTTAGAACTAAGTGGATATTTCCTGACATTTAGAATAATTAATCAGTGGAATGACTTGCCTCTAGAAGTTGTAAATGCTCCAATACAACACTGGAAGTTTTTAAAAAAGATGTTGAATAACCATTTGTCTAAAGTGGTGTAGGGTTTCCTGCCTAGGCAGGGGAAGACTTTGTTATTCTGTTCTGTTCTGTTCTGTTCTGTTCTGTTCTGTTCTGCTCTGCTCTGCTCTGCTCTGCTCTGCCCTGCCCTGCCCTGCCCTGCCCTATCCTATCCTATCCTATCCTATCCTATCCTATCCTATTCTAAAATATTATATATGAAATGTTTTGAACCCAGGAGTCACTTTTTTAGAAGTCATAATATAGATGAGCAGGATACAGTGACCATTATGTCAGGAATTGGGGATAGTTTAGTTGTTCTTGGGCAATATTTGGATCACATAAGTTAATGCTGTGATGTCTGTATTTTTATCCATGGGTCATATTTTGTTCTTCCCAAGTGGATTGTATGTACTTCATTAAATTGAGTATTCTCTTTGTAGCTAAGGATTGTAGCTAAGGGCTATAAACACCCATGGATTATTCACCACTGCTTTAGAAGAATTCATAAATGAAGCAATGTCTTTTTCAAATATACTGAACTCAAATACAGAAACCATACAGCTCCTTCCCCTTATTGTTCCACCATCCTCTCTTTAACTACTTCTGATTTCTCCAATCATGTTGCTTCATTTATTTACTAGATAAATTGAGGCAACTATCAAATCTAGCAAATAGTTATTAGATATGTAAATGATATCTAATTCAAACTAAAAAATTCTTGTTCACTTAACGTCCAATAAGAATGGAACTATATTTACATGATGATATCATTAGTCCCTGAAAACTCACTCATTTCTTAGTCAAAATTTATAAAGACTAATATAGATTAATAAATAAAGCAATGTTCCAGTACTGGCCTTGGGTAAAATATTAAGAGAAATTTTGAATTGATTATAATTCTGATAAGTGTATTTTCATTCTCACTTCTTATTGTTGTGGTCATTCAGCTTATTTGCAGCCTGTTTAAAAATATATGTAAAAAAGTAGAATTGTCATATATAATAATTTAGAGTCCATAATGGTATAAATGTCAGTTCAATTAGCCACTTAAGGAAGCTATGCTCATTTTCTCAAAATGAAATGATGTGGATCTTTAAGTACTGTTAATTGCAATTTTGTATATTTTCATTCAGACTCATTAGAAACCATCAAAATATTCTCATATAATTGGTGGCAAATGAAAAACGATACAAGCTGAATATAAATCATGGTTACTTGTTTCAGAGAATTTAGAGTCTGGTACTAGAGTAAAAATTAGAGTGATAAAAGGAGTTATATGTCTCCCCATCCCCAATGACTGAAGAATTCACTGGTCGTGTAATAAACGCTAATAAGCAAGATTACTGCTTTTGGAATGCCCACTGAAGGGTTGTACAAATCTCTGCAGGGCATTTCATTGTGATAATGATTATTCTTTCACTTTGGAAGTGTCCCAATTAAACTAAACTATTAGACTAGAACAGCAATGGTAGTTTGCGTGCCAAAAATGGCTCCTGAATAGGTGTAGCACTTTGTCAAAATGAAGTAGAATGATCAAGACAGATCAATGTCATCTCAATAGAGGTGCAATGATTAGTCTCTTCAAGCTACTTGGACACATCAAGATATAGGCCTGTATGTTCTTGGGGGAAATCACTCACTGATAACAGATAATCAGAGTTGAAAGGAACCTTGTAGATCATCTAGTCCAACCCCCTACCCAAGCAGGAGACCCTATACCATTTCTGACAGATGGCAGTCCAATCTCTTCTTGAAAATCTCAAGTGAGGACGCTCCCACAACTTCCAAAGGCAACTTCTGTTCCATTGGTTGATTGTTCTCACTGTCAGAAAGTTTCTCCTTATTTCCAGGTTAAATCTCTCCTTGTTCAGTGTCCATTCATTATTCCTTGTCTGGCATTTTGGTGCTTTAGAAAATAACTTGACCCCCTTCCTCTCTGTGGCAGCCCCTCATATATTGGAAGACTGCTATCTTGTCTCCCCTGGTCCTTCTCTTCACTAGACTAGCCATGCCCAGTTCCTGTAACCGTTCTGCATATGTTTTAGTCTCCAGTCCCCTAATCATCCTGGTTGCTCTTCTCTGCACTTTTTCTACAGTCTCAACATCTTTTTTATATACTGAAATGGATATACACTGAAATGGATTGATCATGGTTGTCCCATGTCTGTAAATATATAGATAAAAACAAGACCAATTATGGATAAAGCAGTTTATAGCACATTATAACTACATATCCCCAAAGTGGTTTTTTTTTTTCTAAAAGGCAACTGGAACTTCTTAATTCCCCTCCCCCTTTGGAAATATCTATTTTTCAGTTCTTTCAGCTTCTTGGATGAGAAGCAAAACATTCTCAAAAGGGGAAGAAATAACCAAGAAAGTCTATTTGCCTTTTGGAAAAAGCACCTTTGAGACAACCATGATCTGGATGATAGACGGTAGGTTACATAAACTTGGAATATTTATTACAATGAATATATCTAGTCCAAAATTCAGGTTTTCCCTGCAAAATCTCATCTCTTCCAATGAAGTCCTAAGTTTTGCTCGAAGTGTCCCTTTTTTGTTCAGGATGAATTATACATTATTTAAAAGTCTGCATAAACAAAAAGCATGCTTGTATACATTCCCCAATACACACTTTTTTCTTTGGTTTAAAAACAATTTGATTTAAATTTTATACCTATTTTTAAACACAAGTGTTAAGATTCCAGCATTACAACATTTAAAAAATTACACAGTGGGAAGCTAGTTGTTCCAATGTATTAATATGGGGAAGTGTAAAATCAATTAATTTCATTCCCATTTTCATTCTGAATGATAAGACCCTACTTTTTAAAGGGAAAAAAAAGTACTATTTCAATCATATCCCCACTCTATAGAAAATTCTTTTTGTTTTTTTTTCCCATTAAAAATATTTAAGGAATTAAATAATTACTGCTATAAAATGTGGGGTTGGTTGTTATTATTATTAAAACTCAGTTGAATTTGATATGTTTGAAGATAGTATAATAAGCCTCAAATTCCGCATTTATGTCTATGTGGTTTAAATATTTGAAAATTTTATGCATATTTATAGTCCTCACTGTACAAAAGGGAAAAACGAAAGGAAGGAATGTTTCTTTGCTGAGTGAGTTAAATAAATAGGTTACAAAAATATTCTCCTCTTTATCTTCAATGATTATGATTAGAAAAGATTATTTCAATAAAATAATGTGATTATATATGAAAGAAAAGACTAGGAAATGTTACCTGGTAAGTCCATATACATGCAGAGAGAGAGAGAGAGAAAGAGAGAGAGAGAGAGAGAATACAATACAAAATTCTTTTTTTATGGTTTGCAATTTTGCCATTTTTACAAAAAAAATTATTTCTTTTGCTTTCATTTTACTCAAGTTCAAATGTCCATATGAATATCAAAACTTTCTTCCTTCAACAATTTATTAAACCATATTTTGTTGGACTATTTAAGCAATGCAATAACAATAAGGACTAAATCAAGTATCCATGGGAACAGTTTGGCAAATATGTGTTTAAAATCTTTCTGTATTCTAATGATGTAACTTTGACATTTAAACAAGCTAAACAGAAGACTCAATTAAAGTAGCCCTATGTAGGTTAAACATTTCAGCAAATGTTTGACTTTTTACAAAAAGTCAGTGGGTATACTAAAGTGCCCGGATCTTCATATTTCTTGCAAGTTTGGTGGAATGTTAATGTATACCATAAAAGGACCTGGATGAAAAGTAACTTGAAAAAAGTTCAAATGAACATATCCACTTGAAACTGATGAGTGAAAGTAAGAAAAGTTTTACCATTGTACAACTATGAAATAATTGACTGGTTAGAATAATTTAGAATTAAGAAGCAGTGTTGCACTTCATTTTCCCCATTACTGGATCTATAAAATGGATATTTTAATCTACTAATCAATAGTTTCATAGATGCAGTAATTTGGAAGATGAACTGCAACTCTGTTTCTTAAGTCCAATTTTGCAGATTATGAATAAAAGTACCTTATTCTTGAATGGGTATAATGTTTAATATACTGTGATGAACTGGAGTGTAACACAAATGGAACAAAATCCAAAAGATAAATAAATATCCTTTAATGCCTCCAACTTGGACCCACTGTTCAATAATTCTCAGTTGGAGATAAAACTTATTCAAAAATAGTCTTCAAAAGAAAGCAATACAGTCTGAACCTAATCAGCAGATAGAAGTGAAATAACAAACCAAAACTAACTACAATGAAGGAAATTCCACAGTGAACCAGGATAAGTAATTATACCAACTTCAAGGCGTTAACAAGGCACAGTCTGTTGGAAGGACACCAACCAAGATAACTTCAGCCCAAAATAAAACATGCTTTGCTTCTGGCAATGCTATGTTTTAACCGTCTCTCTTATATACTATTCTCCCCAGCTGCAACCAATGAGGGGGATCATGGCCACTTCCTCTTTTGTAAGCCAAGTTGTTTCCTTCTCTGTTCCTCCCTGCGTGTCCTAAGATGAAGAGGGGATGGGCCTGGTTCTTCCTCTCTCTGCCCAGCCGGCCTCTGCCCTTCCCCAGCCTCCTCCACAACCTCCACAGCCACAATTCGGCTGTTCCTCCTCTCCCTCAGAGTCTGACTCTAACAAGGGCATGACGCATACCTCTTTCCAAATAGTTTTGTTTGCATTACTAATCCTAACCAATGTATTAAAACATGTTTGTATAATGAAAAATCACTCATGCAGTTCTATAAATAAGGATGGCTGGGGAGGAGAATTACAATCCCATTACTCATGTTTGGCACATTTCTATCAGTAAAGATTGTGATTCTATTCAAACAGACACCATGGCAGTATATTCTATTGAATTCAATGGAATGTGCTCCAATATAGAAAGTCTAGGATTACACTTTGAGCTAGGGTCCAAAATCCATTTGTTTGCTGTGTTTAATTATTTTTCAAATCTGGTGCAGTGATCTTATATACGATAGGTTTCAATTCCTTCTTAGCTCCCACAAAGTTTGGGAAAAACTGACAAATCTCTGAGTGAATGTGTTAACTTGGTAACATTTGTATAAACTGAGTTACAAGACTATGGAGGAGAGTGACAAAGATGATTTAGAAGACTTATAATGAACAATTGTGGAAACTAGGTATGTCCAGTCTAATGAAGAGAAGGACTAAATTGCTCTGGGACTTTAGAATTCAAACAGACAAGCACCTGTCACATAGCACTTCAGAATTAACAATTGTCAATAAGAGAGATAAAAAAGTTTGCATGTAGATGTGGCAGTGCCTGGAGTCAGCAGAATAAAAAAGAAAGAATTGGAGAAAATCACATAATACAAAGACCTCCAAATAAAAATTGAACAATTGTGGTAAAAGAAAGCAAAGGTAATGCATTCTTAAACAACTGTAGCACCACTTAAACACCATTGGCATTGACAAAATTGCTATCAGGCAATTGCAAAAGGTAACTTTCCTTGGAACAGCTTACATCCCGTGACGATACCGCTAAAACTGCATCTGCTTATCCCATGTCTTTGGGAAGTTCTCTTTAAGTGGGCAAAGTCTAGCCTAAACATCTGGCTGACTGTGGTACAAACCATATTCAGGCTGCCAAATCCTGGACAATCAGAAGATGGAAGCACTGTTAAACTTTCTGTAATCCTTTGCTCTCACTAACATTCAATCCTTATGGGTAGGTGGGGGGAAGAATCCAGGTAAAAGTTATATTTTTACCAATGATTGATGCAACTGGTGGGAGATCCCCAACCATATCATATTTACTGACTATTTCCAAAATTTTCCATGGACATTTTTTCAGCTTCTGAAAGTGACCTTGATTTGGTGGGTACACAGAGCACAAGAAAAGAGTCACTTTGGAATACAAATATATGCAGAAGAAGCTAAGCATGGATCATTTCCCCATTCTTTTTATGGAATGGTCTATTACTTTAAAATAGCTATCTTTGGGGACTTTTTGGAAATCCTTTGGTGTTTGATGAGAGAGAGTGGAATAGAGTGAAAGGCATGAATTTTATAAAGCAAAGAAAATGTTGTTTTCCACGTTGTACAGGGGCAATCATTGAGATATGCCTGCTGCTTTCTCTTTCTATCACAGTGTTAGTCTCGGTGGGAATAATTAATAGGAAAGCTGAAACTGAAACAAAAGAACGCTTCCTACCACTTTCAGTCCTTTTACTAATTAATAAATTGACATCCCCCCCCCAAACAAAAACCATTTTTCTAATTCTTTAATATAGTGACAATTCCCAATTGATGGAGAAGCAGCTGTAGATTGTTGCTGCTTTGTTTTGTTTTTAAACTACCGGGCACTGTTTTCCCTTTCTTCTTTTAAACCTACAGAGGTCCAAAGTTGCATCTGTTTTTAACACTTACAAAAATGACCCAATATGTTTTTCCTCCTCTGATTTTTTTTTCTAATTATTTTTGTGTGCTTGTCATAATTGTTTTTTCTATCCCTTTTTAAAAGGCTTCTGGATTCCCTAATTGCTGTAAACAAGAGGGTAACATATCACTTTTAGGGATTTTAATTAATAAGCACTTCATCTGTCCTGATTTACTAAGGAGAGCTGATATTTTTTTGGCTCATGATCTTGGTTAAACTCTAAGCAGAAGGAAACAACTATTTCTTGCCTCTTAAGCAGCTAATAAGAAATTTTAAAAGGGAGGGAAAAATAAAATTCCACATATTAGGAAACACATTTTCAAGTATTGTCCACAAATTAACAGTCATTAGGTGGAGAACATCTTTATGGGAATTTGATCATTATGAGGAGTTTGATCTTTACAAGAAGGTATATCTGATGTTACTGTAATTTATCTGTGGTGGTGGTGGTAATATTGATTATTATAATGATGAATCTTTCCTCTAGAAGCTGAAGTTTAGGAGTGTAAATTTCAGTTTTCAAATTCCACCCATTCCAAAATAAATTATTGTTAGTAGTTTGCTTAGTCCAAAGTCACCTTCTATGGATGGAAGTCATCTTCCATGGATATTTCTAAATCCCCTAGACCTAAATCAACATTTCTTTCTTTGTTTTTTTAAATGCAAACAAAGAAAGAGAAAGGAAGAAAAAAAGAAGAAAGGAAAGAAAGAAAGAAAGAAAGAAAGAAAGAAAGAAAGAAAGAAAGAAAGAAAGAAAGAAAGAAAGAAAGAAAGAAAGAAAGAGATGAAGGAAGGAAGGAAGGAAGGAAGGAAGGAAGGAAGGAAGGAAGGAAGGAAGGAAGGAAGGAAGGAAGGAAAACCTAATAGAGCAAGATGTAAGAAAAAAGTAAAATCAATATAAAATAGAAAGAAAAAAATACAAAGAATCTATGATCTGAGATTTCAGTGGCATGGATATTATGGCACAATAAATTCGAGGTCAAGATGAATTTTATACGTGAACACTTTTGTTCTAAAGCAAAAGACAACTTTAATAAGAATAATAAGTAGCAACATTCTTAACTTACATTGATGGAAACTACACTTAAAATGTGATTGCCCTAAAAATGTGAAAAACATCAAACCCTTTCATTTTCACCTCACCAGAATATCACAGAAGAATGAAATGACACTTAAGAAATTAAACTGCAAATGTTTGCTGCATTGACAATAACAGAACCATAGATTGCCTTGCCTGAATTCAAAACCGGCAAATATTTATACAGCATATTTACCAAAATGATTTTAAGTGCACCTAATCCATTTACAACAATCTTCTGGTAAAGCGATCTCATTGTTATAATACTGTTTCTGCAATCTAATTGTAATTTTGTACAAACTATGCCCAATCATGTGCTGTTTATCTGCATTTATTTGCAAAAGTGTTTTGGAGAACTTGCAGCTGTATCACTAAGGATAAAGGAACCTGAGCAAAGAAGAGTATAAAAACCCTTTTCAAATGCATGTGCTGGGCTTAAAATTATTCACATTTATATTTTATAGTTGTCATATCTTTGGTTATGCAATGTATGAGCTAATAGCTATACAATAGCACAAATTGGAATCTATATCTCTGGAATCTGTTTAATTCCAGAATTAGAATAATGCTATAAGAACCAGCTTCAATATTATTTGTTTATCTGGCTTCACTAATCATTCACTTTGGAAAATCAAGTTGAAAAATCTATCTTCAATACTTCAGAGCATTAAACCTGTCATACTTGCTTTTCAAAATCAAATTGAGAAAAATTAGAACATCATGCATTTCTTTCAATGATTCAATCTGATGTGATACAGAGATCCAATAAAATTGTGTCTTCAGACTGAACCTTTTCATTGTCTTACAAAATATTAGTTTTGTAAGTACATTCCTATTTCAAAAATATGAACATGTTTATTTAAGTATATAACTCTGGCCAAATTTAATTTAAGAAATTTATTCATTGTAATGCGGTTTTGTCTTTTATGCAAACATTGGTTCATTAGGTATAAGTAAAAGGCATTTTACCTATTGTGATACCAATTCAAGGGAATATTTGTAACTCAATATTGAAGTGTAAGGTCCACGATGCTCTATGAGCTTGATTGTTTCTTTGCAGAAGTTTCATTACCCAGCTGCTGACATTGAAGATATTACCTAGGTAGAGGATAAAACTGGTAATTACATACATGAGTACTTAATAAGATATAAGGTTAGGGACAAAATCTGTCTATGGGGCTATAATAGGACCCCAAAGGATAAATTTAAAATTTATCTTCCTTCTGCACATTTCCTACTTACTGAATTCATCAGCAAAAGGTACACATTGTCCTAACCCATGGTTTGTTTATTGTATAATCCTAATTAGATGGATTCACACAAAATTAAATAAAAAACCACAGCTTCCAACTAGATTATTTTGACAAAAGACAACTAGTATCATCACATCTTAACAAATAAACTAACTCATTATATGAGACTTTGCTACACATTCCATGTAAGTTTGGACATGGCCTTCTCAAAATAGACTAGGTTCATACTATCAGCTATAATTCCCTCTCCAAATAAGTTTAATTGGCTTCATGATTTGAATATTAATATTTTTACATTTTTTTGTTATAAATTTAAACTATTCTCACATTTTGGGCGCCTGTTTACGTCTTTGCATTATGATGATGTGGTCTGTTCTCTTTCTCTCTCTATGTAGGTACACACACACAAATATATTAACCTAATTAAACAATATTCAAATGTTTTGATTTGGAAGATGGCTTGCAGGCATTTTTTCCTGCAAAATAGCAAAATAGACATATACTAGTTAAGCAAATCACCAAGTAAATAAACATTAATCAATAAACTTGATTGCAGGAAATACGACTTCATCAACAGAGTAGTCAATGTTTGGAATACTCTACCTGACTCTATGGTTTCTTCCCCAAACCCCCAAAACTTTAACCTTAGACTGTCTACTATTGACCTCACCCCTTTCCTAAGAGGTCTGTAGGGGCGTGCATAAGCGCACCAATTGTGCCTACCGTCCCTGTCCTATTGTTTCTTTTATTTTTCTTATATGTATCCATTTCATGTGTTCATAACTATGTATATACTTATTATCTTGTAAGCAATTGACAAATAAATACATAGATAAATAAATAAATAAATAAATAATGCTTATCCAAAGAAAGTGACAGCAACACTTCCAAACTTATTGGCCTTCACACATTGCAAAAAGAGAGGGAGGGAAAATGAACATTTCATGTGAATGGCATATCATTTCATTTTTTTCCCTCTGTAAAGCAAGTAGCAGTAAAACTTCATAAGCTGATGGAACGGTACAACAGTTTTACTAGTCTTCACTTAGCATGACTCATATAAATCAGTTTTAGCTTCACTGCATGAGTGGCATATAATCAGCTCCAGTACTCCCAATAAAATTTTTATTTTGAATCATACTTTTATAGAGTACCTTACCTCCTCTACATCACTGCTGGGTTCTAGCCCATTGCTGTACAGATATCTTTTTGAAAAATAGCTTTCCTATTTTTCATCCTATCTAACACTCTATCCAGAACTGCATCCTGTTTTTAATCAGGATTTTACTGAAAGCTTGGGATATTATCCAATATTTATGCCAGAAGATGTTATTTGGTCCATATTTTAACCAAATAAGCAATCCACTCAATAGGAGGGCAATAGATTTGCTTTTTGGACTGTGCATTGATATGGATTTTAAAACCAAATGATTACACAAAATTGATAGGTACAAAATTAGTTACATATATATGGAGAGATATATCAAACTGCATTTCAAAATATTCATTTGTAGGAGATATTATACAGCCTATGCCAAAGGTGTTTTTTTTTTTTCCAAAAGGCAGCTGGATTTTTTTTTTTTTTTTGCTTGAAGATGTTTCTCTTGTCATCCAAGGAGCTTCTTCCAAACTGAAGAAACTTCTTGGAAGAGAAGTGAAATATCTTCAAGCAAAACAATGAAAGTCCAGTTAACTCTTAAAAAAAAAAAAAAAAAAAAACCTTTGAGAGAACCGTGACTTGGATGTCTGAAAATCTCTACCGACAGCACATGTATAGGAAGACAATACATTCAATTTCATTGCAAAATATTTCTGTTTATTTTTCAATTTTCAGGCAGGTACATAAAGGGGAGAAAGGGAATGTAGCTATGATCAATTATCTATGGAGTTAGCATAGGCTTCTTTTGGCAAATTTAGGATTGGGGATACTGCAGCACCACTGCTGATTCGATAGCATGCTAAACAGTAAAGGGATCAGTAATTTGCTGGTGGAAAGATTCACAAGATTATAGAAAGAGGCCAGGGACTTTCTATCCCAAGAATAAGATTCTTTGACCCATTTAGGTATGCTGATAACTCAATAGATCACATTGTTGGGTGTCTGGATTAAACATGCTTGTCAGCTTGCCAGTAACTTGTCAGCTAGGCTAGAAGGAAGAGTTGAGCTGGGACCTAGCTTGGAATCATTGCACATCTGCAAATAGCATACGCATGAATTATCCCAAGATGCATGAAATCCATTTGTTCTCAGGGGAAGGCAAGCAGTCTGGTAAGATTCTCTTAACATAGGTAAGTAGAAAATAAAATTGCTGACATTAGCTATTTATGAGTGGTTCTGGTTGCTTGTGTCTGACAGCTTATCAACCCAGCCTTTTCTTTTCCTGCTATTTGCTGTTCATTAATACAATTAGGGATAGTTTAAAAAAAATTGGGAGGGCAGAAATTTGCATGCTATCTAATGGTTCTCCTTTTCAGATTAGTGGGCAGCCCTCCTGGAATCTTTGTTTTTACAAACATTGATGTGATTTTTATTATAATTTTTCTGCATTGTCCTATAATAACCTTACTGCCTAAGAACAAGAACCAGCATTGGGGGTTTTTTTCCTCCCTGGATGCAAACTGGGTGGAGATCATAACATAAAAGCTATTGGATTATAATATTTTACCATATTGTAGGCAGAATAACACCTAGAGAGGGTTTACTTCTTTCTCATAATTGGATGCTAGAGGTGCCACTTTTCATGTTGAGTTGGAAGAAAATGCCTGACACTCCATAAGTAATGACAGGTTTCAAAAGTCCTTTGAAAATGTCAGCTGTGGGTGACATGTTGCATATTCCTGCCTTTTCCGTTAATGTCTTAACTGAACAAACCATGGAGTTGCAAAAGATCTAGTTATATATTCTACACCAGTGCCATTACACCAAAATACTGTCTTCTTCACAGCATCCTCTTAGCTGGCTTTTTAATTATTTGTAATTACAAAGTATCAAAGCAGTGTGCCTGTGCATATTGGCAGATTTTTTATCTCACAATATTAGAGCCACCTGTGTGAATAGAAGCCACATAAGTGTTGTTGTTCTTTCAAGAGAGAGAGAAAGAAAGAAACAACTTGCCTATGTTTGTTTCTTGCCAAGTGTCACCATCTCAGATTTAATATGTTTATATTCATATGCTTTCTGGCAAACTCTGAAGTGACAGAATTGACAAGCTATGCAGAAAGAATCAAGGCGTCACTGGTGTCAAATGTAGAAAGGAAAAGTAAATTCAAAAAGCAAAAGCAAAAGTCTAAATGTATAAGCTTAAATATGATATGTGCAGCAGCAGTCAAAAAGGCTAATACAATCCTTGGTTGAATAAACAGAGGCACAGAATCAAAATCACATGAAGTATTTGTACCATTTTATAAAGCCTTAGTAAGGCCATGCCTTACGAATGCAACTAATGTTGCATCAAATTTTGGTCACAACATCACAAAAAATAGGTGGAGACTTTAGAGAAAGTGGGAAGAAAAATAACTAAGGTGATTAAGTCTGGAGACTAAAACATATGAAGAACAGTTACAGGATTTGGGTTTGGCTAGTCTAAGGAAAAGAAGGACTAGGGGGTGACATGATAGCAGTATTCCAGTATGTGAGAGGTTGCCACAAAGAGGAGGGGGGGTCAACTTATTTTGCAAACCACCTTAGTCAGGATAAGAAACAATGGATGGGAATTAATCAAGAAGAGAAGCAATCTGGAACTAAGAAGAAATTGCCAAACAATGAGGACAATTAAGCAGTGGAACAACTTGCCATTGAAAGTTGTAAGTGCTCCACCAACAGACAGTCACTCATCTGAAATGATATAGTGTTGTGAATGAATAATACCAATAAAGTTATCTTGAGCTTGAAGTCAAGTGCAGGGTTCTGGCCCTGCACTTTTGATTGGCTGTTAATGGCAGGATCGGATTGGTCCGTTCAGGAGCATCTGATTGGCCATAAACAGGCCATTCCCATTGGTTAACGGAGCTAGCGCTCCAGATTTGCTATTGGTTGAATAGTTAATAAGTTGCCTATATAAGGAAGGCTATAGCAGTCTCCAGTTTGAGCTGTCACAACATGTAAATAAAGAGTTTGAAGTTCACTGTTCTACCGGCTCGTCTCCATCATTCGCATTCATGCTCCAGACTTAACACTGGCGACGAGGATGGGATTGGATGACATCCGAGCCAACTAAAGACAACTAAGCACGTGGCTGAAGCGCACAACGGCGGAACCATGTCCGGCGGCGTAGTACCACCCGCTCCATTCGATCCAGGTCAAGAGGACTGGGAGTCCTATATGGATCATTTTCAAATGTTTTTGGAAATGAATAATCTGAAGGATGTCACAACCGGGAAGAAACGGGCGGTATTCCTAACTCACTGAGGGCCGACGGTATTCAAAATGGCCAAGGCATTAACGAAACTGGCCGAAGTGAAGGCCATGGACTGGGACGTCCTCGAACCATTGCTAAGGGCCCACTATGCACCAACCATTCCAACGCTCGTGAGATGACATGAGTTCTATCAAAGGAACCAGCGGAAAGGAGAAAGCATCGCCGATTTCATTGCAGACCTCCGGAACTTGGGAGGCCTTTGCGATTTCACCAACCTAGAAGAGGCCTTGAGAGACTGAGCAGTCCTCGGGCTAGACGCTCTAAACGTACAGAGCAAAATAATGGCAAAGGGCGACATCACCCTTAAAGATGCCATAGCTGAAGCTACAGCAGCAGAGGCGACCAAGAAGTCGGCTGCTCAACTATGCCGAAATCGCGCTCCAGCACAACCACCGGCCAGCAAAGTTTCACCTAACGCAGAAGGGCCACTTAAGACGACCCATCATGAGGACCTCTCTTCGTCGTCAGACAGCGATGAAGAAGAGGTCCATCGCCTGCGGTCCGATCGGGACCAATACCCGAAGTCCCAGCAACCGTGCGCTGGCTGCGGGGCCAACCATTACGTTCCGATTGCAAATTCCGTGACGCGCTCTGCCACGAGTGCGGGAACCGAGGCCACATCGGACGGGTCTGCCAAAGCCTCCTCGGACCCAGCCAGACCTCAAAAGGAACCAATCTCCGCCCATCGACAGGGAATCACCCTGTAAGGCGAGAACCAGTAAACCACTCTTACAGAAACCGACCCGTGAGTCATCTAGCGAGATGGGAAGAGGCCCACCAAACACTTACCATTGGCCATGCCTCTTCGCTAGACGCTAAGAAAATTAGAGTCAACGTGAACATTGAAAATCGGCCTTGCCAAATGGAAGTTGACTCGGGATCGTCTCTTTCAATGGTCTCTTGGAAGACCCTCAAGCAACTCATCCCCAATATCCGGCGCCAAGATCTTCAATTCCAACGGCTTGTGTTAAAGGACTACCAGGGGAACCGAATTCCAGTCGCAGGATCCAGTCAAGTCTGGGTTGCATTCAAGAACCGCACGGCGTACTTACCCCTGATGGTAATCGATAAGGACCGGCCGAGTCTGTTAAGCCTGCAATGGTTCGCACCACTCGGCATTGAAGTGGCAGGCATTAACCGAATCAGCGGCAGTGACTGGGAGGAAGACCTCACCCACAAATTCAAGGATGTTTTCAAGGAAAAGCTAGGCGAGTACAAGGGGACCCCGATATCCTTTAGCCTTAATCCAAAGATAGCTCCCATCTGCCTTTAGCCTCGTCGAGTTCCGTTCGCTCTAAAACCGAAAATCGACGAGCAGCTTGATAAGTTGATTGCCAAGGGAGTCTTAAAGCCAACTGACCACTCCCCATGGGAAACGCCGATTGTGACACCAATTAAGCCAGACGGCTCAATTAGAATTTGTGGGGACTACCGGGCCACCCTAAACCACGCCCTGCAACAGAACCCATATCCGGTGCTGGTGGTACAACACCTCCTCCATTCCCTGGGGGGCGGAAAAGTCTTCACTAAACTAGACTTAGCTCAGACTTATCAGCAACTGCTGGTCAACGAAAAACCGGCACAGGCACAGACTATTGTAACACACCGAGGTGCTTTTAAGTGCACGCGGCTCCAAATCGGAATCAGTGTAGCCCCAGGGATCTTTCAGAGCCTAATGGAGAGACTATTGCAGGGGATCAAGGGCGTTTCCCCTATTTTGATGATGTGCTCATTGCTGCCCCCACTCCAAAAATCTTATAGGAGCGTTTAAGACTGGTATTACGAAAATTCCAGGAAGCAGGCCTGAAAGTCAAAAAAAATAAGTGCAAATTATGTACCGATCGTGTTGAATTCTTAGGGTACTTAATTGACAGTCAGGGTATTCACCCTACCGATAGCAAGTTGAGAGCAATAAAAAATGCTCCCAGACCGCAGAACAAGACAGACCTCCAGGCGTTCTTAGGCCTCATCAATTTCTACAATGTATTCTTGCCGCACAAGGCAACTGTCACTGAACCGTCTATGAGATTAAAAAGCAATTTGGGTATGGGGTCACAAAGAAGAGCAGGCGTTCCGTAATGTGAAAAAACTACTGACTTCGGATGCCGTACTAATGCAGTACAATGAGACTTTACCAATAAACGTTACATGTGATGCATCGCCTTTTGGAGTGGGTGCCATTTTGAGCCACGTGTTACCTAACGGTAACGAAGCCCCTGTTGCTTACTTCTCAAAGACGCTCTCGAAAACTGAGTGAAATTACAGCCAGATCGATAAAGAAGCCCTGGCAATCGTATCAGCTGTTAAAAGATTTCATGAGTACGTGTACGGCCGGGTTTTCACCATTGTAACTGACCACAAACCATTTCTGGGTATCATCGCTGGGGATAAGCCAACTCCCTACATACTTTCTCCCAGAATGACCCGCTGGTCAGAATTCTTGGCTGCCTACAATTATCGGCTGCAATATCGTCCCGGTAAAGCCATTCCCCACGCTGACGCGTTGAGCCGTACACCGCTCCCTGAAACCATCAACGATCCTGCACCAATGATGACAGCGTTGCAGATCGAGACACTCCACACGCCGCCATTAACTGCCCGTGACATCGCGAGAGAAACAAAACGCGACCCCATCTTGGCACGAGTCCTCACATGGGTGGAACGCGGATGGCCATTGGACCATGTACCAGATGACTTTGCACCATTCAAAAGTCGTCAAACAGAGTTGTTCTCACAGAAGGGCTGTATCATCTGGGGAGATAGAGTCGTTATCCCAGAATGACTCCAACAGACACTGCTAAGAACCTTGCACGATGGCCACCCTGGCATCGTGCGCATGAAGGGCCTCGCACGGAGCTACGCATAGTGGCCAGGCATCGACAGACAAATCGAATCGTGGGTTAAAACTTGCAAGAGATGCCAAGAAGTAAGCAACGCTCCACCAAAGGCAATCCCAACCGAATGGGAGACGCCGCGGGGACCCTGGTTCCGCATCCATCTGGACTTTGCTGAGCCAACCAAAGGCCACACATTTCTGCTAACCATCGACATCTACTCGAATTGGCTCGAGATTCACCGAATGAGCAACACGATCTCTGACGCGGTTATCAAAAGACGGGAAAGACTTTTTGCAACCCACGGATTACCAGATGTTCTGGTATCTGACAACGGGCCCCAATTTACCGCGTTGTCTTTTGAGCAGTACCTGGCTGACCGCAGTATTTGACATGAGCTCACTTTGCCTGAGCACCCTGCTGCCAACGGTAGGGCTGAGCACATGGTACAATTCATCAAAAAGACTCTCCAAAGGATAGACTACAACAACATTGACGAAAAAATCAACCGAATCCTTTTTCTGCAGCACATCACACTTCACAGCGTCACCAACAAAACTCCCGCCAAGCTGCTAATGGGATGAAAGCTCCGCTCCCACCTCGATCGGTTACACCCAGCCTACGAACCGGAAAAGCCACTCGGATCCAGCGGCCAATGCCGTACCTTCCAGGTAGATGATTTAGTATTCGCTAAAAACTTATCGGGCGATCCGCTGTGGGTAGAGGCGACCGCAATCCGCGTAACCGGCCCAAGATCATACCTCGTTCAGTGCCCTGACGACAGACTTTGGAAATGCCACATAGATCAACTACGATCGCGGCTACCGTCTCGCACTTCCGAACTCCCTTATGACCAAACTGAGGGGGGGGGGAGATACAAGGAAAGCGAATTACAATTAGAGGGAAACCTTTTTGAAGAGACTGATAATGGAACTGAAACGCAGGAACAGGAACCAGGGACCCGGGTGAGTTCACCTCAGGGAGTGGCCAGTGATATTGGTGACGACGGGAACGCGAACTCGGAACCAGAAGCACCCCTACCATTAAACAACGATCTACCTCAGCAGAAGTGCAGCCAACCGCCAGGCACTTTGCGAAAATCGAAAAGACTAATAAAACAGCCATCCTACCTCAAGGACTATGTAACTGCGCCCCGTGGGCAGAAGCCGGGGGAAAAGGGTGTTGTGAATGAATAATACCAATAAAGTTATCTTGAGCTTGAAGTCAAGTGCAGGGTTCTGGCCCTGCACTTCTGATTGGCTGTTAATGGCAGGATTGGATTGGTCCGTTCAGGAGCATCTGATTGGCCATTAACAGGCCATTCCCATTGGTTAACGGAGCTAGCGCTCCAGGTTTGCTATTGGTTGAATAGTTAATAAGTTGCCTATATAAGGAAGGCTATAGCAGCCTCCAGTTTGAGCTGTCACAACATGTAAATAAAAAGTTTGAAGTTCACTGTTCTACCGGCTCGTCTCCATCATTCGCACCCATGCTCCAGACTTAACATATAGGATCTCTTGTTTGAGCAGGGCTTTGGACTAGAAGACCTCGGAAGTCCTTTTCAGCTCTATTCTGATTGATTGATAATGAAAGTTAGAAAAAGAAGCCTTCTGATGAAGAAGGTTTTGGAAGTAGGACATTAGATAGCTCCAAATAAAGCCTTTTTCCTTCTCTGTGAGATAGAACTTTTGTTTAGATATGTTCTACACCAACAAAAACCTTATATAGATAACCAGGAACTGAAATATGATTTAACCCCCTGTAATATATCTGATTTCACCACCTGCCTAACTGGATATAGTCTTCAACTAATTATTTATGATCCTCTACAGACATGTAGTGCTTCTATTCCTTCTAGATTTTCATTCAGTCATTCAATCAATCAATCAATTCATTTATTGATATTTCACCTTTCCCACAACCTGTGACATGTGTTGAGCTGCTTGGCCCAAAGTGTGACTGGCCCAAAGTCATCCAGCGACAGTAGCTTTCATGGTGAAGGTGGGCCTCAAACTTACACTCTGTAACCTGGTGCCTTGACCACTAAATCATATTGCTGGCTTGCTTTCTTCTAGATTCTCACTTTTTGTGTATATTTCTAGGTTTTAATTTATATGCCTTTTATATTCTCACTTTTCATATTTTTTTAATTTAGTTTTTAAGATTTAATCTTAAAGTATCCCTGGCCCCCAGAGCCCCCAGTACTACTACAGTTACTCAGCACTCTTCCATAGTGCTTTTTCCACTGCCAAAATAGACTCTAGCAGAGGAGGTATTTGAATACCGATATCAAACAATGCATTGTCTCCAGTTAACCTTTGGAGTTAGGTGACCACATGGTGTTAGCTTCCAGAATCAACTTTACCTGACAAGAAGTTCTAATTATTAATCTCTACCTTCCTCTTCTTAAATTTCTTTCTTTAACAAATGCTGCATAGGGTAAATTGTAAAATTCTTTCTCAACTCATTTGAGGATATCCATGTGATGGTCTCATACTGGCATACTACTTTAACCAGATATCAGGCTTTGCTTCTTATTTTAATCTTAATCTTATTTTAATCTTATTCTTATTTAGCAAAGACCATCCAGGAAATCATTTTAAGAATCAAACTCTCAGAACAGTAGTCTAGCTTCTGTTATGCATTGCTAGGAGATTTAGGCTTTATGTGTTAAATATTAAGCAGATAACATTAAATTGTGAGCAGTCTTATTAGGAGGCAGATTCAATCTTAATCTCATACTCGCTTTTAAATCTAATAAATCCAGTCTATGGCTGGACAGCAACATAACATTATTGTTGTATATAGTTCTTGGCCTTCACCTGGATTCCTTGGATTATTCTACCCAATTAAACATAGATTTAGTCATTCCTTCTCAGACATTGGCGATCATGTTGGCTATCCTATTTTTATCAACAAAAAAGTGCTGCTGAGTTTTGTCAAACCAATCCCTTAGATTTGAAAGCCGTGATGTTCTTCTGCCTCGACCTTGTTTGCCTTCAATCTTTCTTTGGAGGATTAAGTGAAATATGCCGTATTTTTCTGGGTGTTGCATCCCATGTCCAAGATATTCTAACTTTTGCTTTTTTCTTGTTTTGACCCTTACACTAACCCTTGGCTTTTCCAGGAGGTTTATCACCTCCTCATTTCTGATTTTGTATAGTCATCCTAGTCATTCCTAGGATTAATTAATGCAAAATGACTGCAAGAACCACACAATATTTTTGCCAAGTGCTTGAGACATGTGAATTCCTATTTGAGCTCAAATTCTGCAGAGGTTTAACTATATATAATGTTTTGATATGTAACTTCCAGAGCTCACTATCATCCTATCAGCATCCCATAATCAAACCCTCTTATCCTGCAAATAAACCCTAGTTTAACTTGGATTGCATGTAATCCAAGGTAGATTTAGTGATCATTTTCAAATAATACAAAGCCAACAACAGTCCCATTCTTTGGAACTGGCTGCGAAATCTCAAAAGAAGGTATAAAATGAATAAAAAGAAAGAAGCCAACGTTTGTACAAAGCAAGTGTGTTGATTTTTCCAAGCCACAAGGGAGAGAAATGGCATTATTTTTGGAAGATAATTGCAAGCTCCAGAATTAATAAGATGGTTTGGCCAGAAGGTAAGATTTTGTCTGACAAATGGAAAGAGTTTTACAGTGAATTGTACAGGCTCCCCTCCATTAGCTTTTCACATCAATTTACGCATCAACTTTAAACAGCATCACCCTCTGGCCACCGGTCTTCACCTGGAAACTATTAAATTAATCAATCAATTAAACAACTGGAAAGCCTATGGTAGTGGTCTGATACCTTCTGAACTTCTGAAAGTAACATTAATTGGTGGGCTTCCCCTTTGGGTTTCCTATTCACGTATATTAATCAAACTTTACAAATGCCTAAAGACTGGATTGTTCTATTACTGTCCCTACAGCACAAAGCCTTTCAATTACTCTCCACTCAGTCTCCTAAGTGGCTCATATAATACACACCTTATATTCTATCACCTTCTGGATTGTCTCTGCATCTGGAGTGACTACCCATGGGATTAAATGTCTACCTAATTAACAAGCGGGCTTGAGGGAGGGCAGGCCAAGTATGCTTCTATTCAAATGAAGAGAAGGATTAGGGGGTGACATGATAGCAGTCTTACTGTATTTGAAGGGCTGCCACAGAGACGAGTGGCATTGATCTATTCTCCAAAACATCTGAGGGCAGGACAAGAAGTAGTGAATGGAAACTTATCGAGGAGAGATCCAATCTAGAATTAAGGAATTTCATGACAGTGAGAACAATTAATCAGCAGAACAGCTTGCCTCCAAAAGTTTTGGGTGCTCCATCACTGAAGATTTTTAAGAAAGTTTGGACAGCCATTTGGTATAAGGGTCTTCTGCTTGATCAGTGGGTTGGATTAGAAGACTTCCAAAGCCCCTTCCAAGTCTGTTATTCTGTATTCTGAATGCCTCAGTATGCCTCATTTCTCTTCTCTTCTTGGCAATCCTTGCATTTTACCCTGTTTTAATTTAGTTAGTTTTGTTTTCATTCTCTGATGGAAATTTTTTTCATTTCCCTTGAGATTGGGGGTAAATTGTTCATTAGGATGCTTTACAAAAAGAATTACACAAGATGGATGGGGTAATAACAGTTATCTTTTTAGTATTATCTGAGCTGAGAAAGGAGCAAAACAAGGCTGTATATTTGTCCTCTTCTCTTCAGCGTACGGCATGGAGATCAATGCCGAGAAAACCAAGCTGATGACGAACAGTACCCAAGGTATCTCCTCAGACATCAGAGTCAGCGGAACACCCATAGAGACAGTAAAAAATTTCAAATATCTTGGGTCCATCATTTCCGATGAAGGCTCAAAACCAGAAGTAATGGCAAGGATAGCACAAACAACAGCTGCGCTTTCGAAGCTCCAAACTATTTGGAAAGATAAGAACATCAGTCTGCGCTCAAGGATCCACCTAATGCGCTCCCTCGCAATATCAATCTTTTTATATGCCTGCGAAACCTGGACACTCAATGCGGATTTACAAAGAAGAATCCTTGCAACAGAAATGAGATGCTACCGAAAGATCCTTGGCATCCACTACACAGACCATGTGACAAATGAAGAGGTCTTAAATAAAATACAACAGGCAATAGGACCACACGACAACCTTCTTACTGTCGTCAAGAAACGGAAATTGAGATGGTACGGACACGTGTCTCGCTCTACTGGCCTCGCAAAGACCATCATGCAAGGGACGGTAAGAGGAAGCCGCAAACGGGGAAGACAACGAAGGAGATGGGAGGATGATATCCATGATTGGACAGGCTTGAACCTGGCAGCATCCCAGAGAGCAGTGGAGGACAGAGACGGATGGAGAAGCGTGGTGGTTAAATCTTCGCAGGCGCCCCAACGACCTCAAAAGAGGTCACGGGATAGGTGAGGTGAGGTGAGCTTTGATATTTATGTGACTTAGTGGCTATCACCTTAATCACAGCAGAATTCCACTCACCAAAATTTAAACAGAGCATCTGGTGGTTTTTTGCTAGGCTGATAATGTGGCCATTCTCTTCTTCACTCAGGCTGGTCTTACAAGAAGTCTAAATGGTGTGGCACACTGTATTGAGAACAGGCTCACATGCTAAAGTTCAACACTGATGGCATATAAACAATAGTAATATAGAACAGGAATACTTAAATAGTATTCTAAATATCTTGAGACAGTATTCCAATCAAATGGATGGAGGAGTAGCATGATCCATCCATCATCCATGACTTTTAGACAGTTTTACCTGGATGACTGAGAATCTTCATCCACATATTGCCATACAATTGAGGAAAGAATCTCTGAGTTTGGTGCACGAGAAGTTATTATATTCAGATGACTGTTGGCCTACTCAGATTCTCATAACCAACTTGTTTAGATTGAAGAAGCTGCTTGGATATGTAGCAAAACATCCTAAATCACCAAGAAAATAAGTCCAATTGCCACGACTCATTTTATAACTATATTATGTATACTAGAAACATAGAGATGGAAGGGATCTTGGAGGTGTTCAAGTCCAACTCCCTGTTCAAGCAGGTGACCATGTTGCATTCCAGACAAATGCTATGGATGATACTGTAGGTCCCTTTTAAAGAAATGGGTCTTTTGCAAACTTATTTTCTTTAGCATCTTTGGTATTTATACTGTAGTTTTTAAAAAGGCAGCCTTTATGCTAACATATTTTTATCCAGCAGTCCCGTGTAAAATATCTGTTTATTTATTTGTATTTTTTTAAAAAATCAAATGTCTATTAGGACCATAATCTTACCAATGGTAAATCATTCTGTGTATTGATTGCATGACATTTTGATATTAAGATGCATAAAATCTGCCAATACTGTTGAAATGAAACTGCCACGGAGAGGTTTATTGGTCTCTCGAAATAATAATGCAGCCATTAAGAGGATAACATTTTCCAATTGCAATTACATGCCTTCATTTTAAAGAAGTGATCATTTACAATAATTTGGCAGATCCAGTCCATATTTCTTTCACAAATTTATTTCTTCATTATGCTTCCAAACAAATATATGGCACATTTATGTTGTGGGAGATAATTTGCTTAGTTTATTGTGAATGGGAATTAGTAATTACACACAATCCCATTTTCTACTGACATAAAGTTAATTCATGTTAGTAATTTTACACAGAATATTAGCTTGGGTTACTTATGATGAAAATGGTACTGTGGCAAATGCTCTTACAGATTTTTTTTTTTTGGGGGGGGGTGGGACTTGATAAGACAAAACAGATAACAATGGCATCAGACCTAGCTCTCTAATAACCTTTTCAGTTGAAGACTTGAGGGGGACAAGTTATTCATGGATACATGATGCACATGGAGAAAAAAATATGAACTTCATCTGAATATTTTGAAAAGATTCAGTTGCAGACAGGTGAATTTCTGAAAAAAAATTGAAGTTGCTCACATCCACCCACCAGAAATGGCATTTGTTAAACCTTTGAGATTGACCAAATAGATCCCAGAAGCTATATTAGGACTATTTTATTAATTAAAAAAGCCATGGTGGTGCAGTGGTTAGAATGCAGTATTATAGGCTAATTCTGCTGACTGTGAGCAGTTTGATTTTGACTGGCTCAAGATTGACTCAGTCTTCCATCCTTCTGAGGTAGGTAAAATGAGGACACAGAGTGTTAAGTGCTTTGTAAACCACTTAGAGCACTATGAAGCAGTATATAAGTTTAAGTGCTATTGCTATTCCGATAATGGCTATAATTACAGAATGCTAAAAGTGGGGTTTTTTGTTTCTTTTCCTTCCTTCCTTTCTTTTCTTTTTTTCTTGTTGTATGGAAGAGCCAAGGCAAGCCAATATTGAGTTTCGTTCTCACACTTTCCTGCTTTCCTGGCCTAAGTTCCTGTTTTACTAACAATTGTCACCTGTCTTCTCCAAAGTCATCCCTATGCTCCTCTACAGCATTGTTCTTCACTTTCCTTTAGAGATGACTTCACTGAATTCCCTGCCATCTTCATAGCTGATGCTTATGGCTCACGTCACCAATTGCAAGTAGCTTCTTCTTTGATGCCATGAGATGGTCACTTCACTGGATAGCTCTTTTTAGCGGTGCACACTATGACTCTTTAAAAATGGACAGTTTCTCCATCTTCCTAAAGGTCAGAAGAAGGAATGAGTAGGGATTAGCCAGAGGCCTGCACAGATCGAATGCTTTTCTCAAAATGCATAAAGTTGCATGGATTACCTTATTGCATGGCTAGCTCTGGCCCTCTGCAACATCACAACATGTGCATCAAAGAGCCAGAACTTGCCAAGAATGGTATCATAATAGGGCACCAAGGTTGTTTAATTATTGTATATTACAACTGCCAGAAATAAATAATTAACCATCTGCCTCAGGGATCAACATAACTTGGTTGGTTTTAGGTAGAATTTATTTGCGTGAATGGATAGAAGTATGTCAGTTATGTAATTAGGGCAGTTTGGGCTTATGACGAATCCAAATCCCTTTTGTCATCAGTAACAATGAGCTTTGTTTTCCCTTAAGAGCATGACAACATTACCAATAAATTTTCCTCTCTTCCATTGTCTCATTTCCCCCACCTCTTGTCTAATTAGGTTTTTATTCTTTGCAACTGAAGAGCTACTGATCTATCCAGGGATCAGATCAAAAATACTTTAGGTCCATCACCTGATACTTTCAGCAGGGTGGAATTCTCTACAAAAGACTGTTTATTGTGCCAATCCTTTACTTTAATAGCCTACAGAGAAATGAACCCTGTAATTTGAGCAAGAGGGTTACAGCAAAGAAGAAGAAGTTATAGGCTGACTAATATACATACCAAATCAGAGATATTTTCAACTGTTGTGTATGTGCTTTTATAAGTTTTTTTTTTTTTTAAAGTACTGTTCCAGTTGAACACAGATCTGTCATTAGCCTTTACATCACAGCACTTCTAAAAAATGATAACAGCATGCAATATCTCTACCATCTCATTAAAAAGAAATAAGTGTCGGCAAAGTCTTGATGTTTAAAAATTAGACCATTACAAAGCATTTAAACTCTCTGCAGAAGGAATTACTTGTGGGATAGTTAAGGCAAAAAGTCTGACCTCAAGGAATATATTTGGGAAATCATGCTACTTACTCCACTGATTGCTGTTTTACCATCTTAACTGAAATATTTATTAAACAGCGAGAATTCTGTGATATTTAAAGTCAAAGAAGCATATGAGACAGCAGCAGTGCCTGAAGAAGATTAGAAGAATGATTGGCATACCATGGGAAATAATTCTTGCAAATTAACAAGGTCAGCTATGTGGGGACATATATTGGTTCAGAGGGATTTATGTTTGTCTCAGGTATCCTTATTTTGCTCAGGCCATAAAATATTGAGCAGTAATATCACAATCACAGTGTGTGCTAGAATAGGAACTGAAGCTGAGAAGTGATGTCTTTCCATGTGTATGGAAATGGGAGGAGATTTTAGAATTCTTTTCCTCACAGAGGAATAGTTTAGATTCTTCTCTGAATTCTGCTTTTATATTACTTTGATAATGTTTTTTTTTTTAATTGTATATTCTTCCCTCTTACAGCAAACCACCCCCTCCTCTCAAAATGGTAAACCAGTATTATAGCAACACCACAGATGGCACCACCTAGCTAACTTTAACTAATTTCATAAAAGCTAAGCAGTTAGTCTTTGGATGAGAAATCTACAAACAAAATTGGGAAACTGAAATTTATACATCTATCTGTCTATCATATCATATCATATCATATCATCTCTCTCTCTCTCCTTCACCCTCTCCCTCTCTTTCTCTTCCTAACACTGTCTGTCTATCTATCTATCTATCTATCTATCTATCTATCGATCTATCGATCGATCGATCGATCTATCTATCTATCTATCATCCATCTGTCTGTTTTATGTATCTTCATATTTGTCTGTATTTCTACTGAACTTCTGAAAGCATTGGAAAAACACAACTATGTGTTGTCAAGAAAACTATATAAATCTAACTCAACTCAAGGGAAATATCAACTTTGCCTTGGATCTTCTGGTATACATTCAGCATTTTTTTTTTTAAAAAAAGAGTCCCTGGAGTTTACACAACTCCTACTGAGAGAAATAAAATGTCATTGTTTAGGAGGAGAATTTTGTGCTGCTTCCTGATGACACAGAATATAATTCTTATATCTGATGTTACTTTGGATTGGGTGCATTTAAGGCAATGCAAACAATTTCATTCCTTATAATTTCCAGGAAATTTTCTCAAAATGCAGGTTGTGGAAAGAGAGAGGAAAATTATGGAAGTTCAGCCAATCTTGTGAGTTAAATAATTAACATCTGAAATGTGGACCTTTGATTCAGGGACTACTGAACATGGTTTCCCTATTTTGAATCCCTTACCTAGGACTTACTTACAAAGTAATCCTCATACTTGTGACCATCTTTTAGAACTCCAAATAATTTTTAAACAGGACCTATGAATGAAATCCTGGTTCCATGTCCAGCCCATTACATAATCCCAAAATGCCCTCGGGATGTTCACATTTCATTTTTTGATTCATTTTTGTAACAATGATAAGCACCCTGGGGTAGTCATAGTAATTTAACTATGTTGATATGAGAGAGTTAAATGATCAACTGCAGTACAGTCATGTCAAAAACAATATTGTATTTAGATCCTTTTTAAAAAGAAAAACAATATTAGATTATGTTTGAAACCTATGGATGAATCCTTGAAGACTAATTCTTGTTTTGTTAAGGCGAATGGATTTCACCCCATAATAAATAAATAATTTTTAGGCTGAGGGGAGCTCAGAAGAACACGAAGGTACCTAATCAGTGCTTTTTTGTATCTTTTTAATTTGTATCATCATAGTTGGTATCCTGTATTGTAGCATGCATTTCCCTTGAAGATAAAAGGTTGCCTTCTGAAAGGAGTCACTATAATAAAAAGTAAAGTTAAAACATTATGCAAATCAAACTGTCTCAAGCAAGAGATGAAAGCAATTGCTGATACCACTGTGCAATCTCAGAATAATTGCATGTGTATGTGTGTTCACAGCTTTTAGCTGCATATTAACCCCCAAGTGTGTACTACTTTGAATATAAACTAAATAGACTTGGAGAGAGCACCTGCTAAAGTCTTGTGCTATGAATACTCTGTGATCTTTCATCATGCAACCATATTTTCCTACTTAGAGAGATAATGCTATAATGCTTTCTTTGATTGTTTCTGGGTGGTTCCCAAGAGAAGGTGAGCAGTCTTTGCAAAAAAAAAAAAAAGAAGAAGAAGAACTTTATTGTTTTCTACCTGTATTACAAGATCAACAACAAAGTTGTTGTTTTATCCAAAGTTGGAAAAAGGGCAGAGAAGAGCAACTAAAATGATGTAGGGCATGAAGACTAAAACATATGAAGAACGGTTGGAGGAATTGGGAGAATTGACTCATCTGGAGAAAAGACTAGGGAGACATGATAGCAGTCTTCCATTATTTGAGGGGCTGCCACAAAGAAGAGGGGGTCAAGTTCTTCTCCAGAGCATCAGAAAGCAAGACAGAAGCAATGGATGGAAATGAATCAAGGAGAGAAGCAATCTGGAAATAAGGAGAACCTTCCTAATAGAACAATTAATTTGTGGAAATGCTTGCCACCAGACGTTGTGGATGCTCCATCACTGGAGGTTTTTAAAGAGATTGGGCAACCATTGGTATGGAATGGGATAGGATATCCTGCTTGAGCAGGGGGTTGGACTAGAAGACCTCCAATGTCCCTTCCAGCTCTATTCTGATTGATGTGGGTGAGGAAAGGACAGTGAATACACTTAGGGAGAGTATTGGTGTGAAAAAAATGTGGGATTGCCTTTAGTAAGGGATGTAAATCTTAGTTGATCAGTGATGAGGTTAACATATGATTTTGATCACTTATTTGTGCATGTTCTTATGTAGGCTGACTACAATGTTTTCATATGGTGATTTTTTTCCCTAAATTCACAAACATTCTTATTGCACTTTCCTGCCTGTCTCCATTTGCTTCTCTTCTAAAGTGCGTCCCAAATTCTCCTCCTTCCTAAAGTTATACTTTAATGGCTGTTGAGTATATGCTGATTTTGCTCATGGTGCCTAGCTGAACTTGGCTGGTTGTGAAATATTGCATAAAGACAGATGACATAATGAGACATATTGAGTAGATGAATGGAAGAGCCCCAAGAAATTAAATCCCAGATCTATAAGCAGAATTGGGAAGTTGAACAAAATACTTAAAACACAGCACACATGCAAGTACACATTCTGATAAAAAAAAAAAAAAGATAATCATCATTATTGTCATTCTGATTTCCAATCACTCTGAGTGATTATATTTCCATTCTTCTGCCAAGAAGACAACATGGAAACTTGTCCCTGTGGACACAATAACCAAGCCTGAGCTGTCAAACTGGTTTCAGTTAAAGCATATATCCTAGTCATTTTCAGTTCAGTTCTTCTTGCATATGAGTTTAAGGATCAGTTAGTCCATTAGATCAAAAGGACAGAGTTTCTTCATTGTTCTCTTTATAAGCCATCTCCTGTTTCCCTAACATTTAGAACTCTGGAAATGACTTTCCTTTCTTGTATTTTCCTGAAACCTTCTTCTGTTGGTAGGATGGTTCTTACAGTAATCTACTTGCATAAACAAATGCCTCCCTCTGGAAAGTTCCCTTGTAATATGAGGAAGGGGATTTTTTTTTACTCCAATCCCACAAGCCATCGTTATTGGCTACTGATTAAACAGTTTTTTGTGCCTTGAAGGCTACACATTTTTATTTAAATTTGAATATGTTGCCTTCCATCCACACCATTACTCAGGAGATGTCATAGAACCTGTTTTGAAATGGGGGAAAGGAGTTAAGAAACTTGCTAACCTGGAGCCATTAAAGGGGAAGAAGTATCAGAAGACAGACCTGGCCTGAAACTCAGAGTCCTTACCTAGTTTTCCTGCAGTGAGTGCAAGTTGTTCTGGCTAGATTCTTGTAGACAGGAGAAGAGCAATAAGCATACTGCTCTGATCAACTCCTAGAGTCGCTCTGTTTCCTTGCACTGCCTGTGTCCTTGAATGTGATCATGTGTATGTATTGGGGTGGGCTGCCTGGGGGTTTGGGAAAGCCCCTACTAAAATTCTGTGCAGTTCAGATAACCCCAAATCCCACTCTTGGCTGGCCACCCATCCTACCCAGCTCTTCCCAGGAGTCCCCACATGGCTTGTTTTGGATGCAGGTAAGTGCAGGGTGAATGTGGAAGCTAAGGGAGGGTGCAAAACGGGTCTCCTGGAAGTTCGGAAAGCCAAGAAATGGGTCCATTTCCGGTTTCCAGAGAGCCCCCGGAACCCAGGGAGGCCATTTTCACCCTTGATCAAATGACCCCCATCTACCCTTCATGGGTCTGACAAAAAACCTGCATGTTTACTAGACTGTTCATGTTGCAGATATATGGGAACAATTATCAATTTATTCATAACCAAATGTTTTTTTTTTCTTATTAGCACTTTTATTGTGATTTTACTCTGCTTATTTTCCTAAGGGGGAGGATTCTGACTAGAAGGTGATTCAAAGACCAATAAATCTCTAACAGCTTCTTTGGCATCCTGGGGATGGTGAATACATTTGAATGAACCTAAAAGATTTGGGTACTCCTGCATTCCTATTTCTCCTGAAACTGTCTCTTCACATGCTTTTATGGGTGTTTACATGTTTAGTACAACTAAACTATTTAGCTGAATTGCTGAAGTGGGGATATAAGACACACAAGAGAAAATCTGAATTTTTAAAAACATATTCTATATAACTCTATTGCTGGTGATAGTGCATCTTAAATTCTTAAGTGTGCAGGATGCACGAAGAGTATGAAGAACACTTTTATTTTCCTGCTTAGACCGTAAGCACCAAACTGAGAATGCAGCATCAGCTTAAAATCAGGTTATAGGCTGCTTATTTTTCAAAATGAAACATATTTTCCATTTAATTGCCTGGTGTGGGAGAAGAAGGGAGTTTTATTGAATTTCTGAACCACAGGAAAAAAAGATAGGGGAAGTAGCATTCTCTGTCAAAAAGTATTACAGGGAATTTACTCTTGCAGCTTCATTAAATGTTTTCAATCTCATTGGGGAGAAGGGAGGTTTGCAAAGAAAAGTTTCAGCAATTTCCTTGCAAACATCCCATAGCTGCATTGAATTGTGAGAAAAGAAAAAAAAAAAAAAACAACTTCTGACCCACGTATTAGCTTATTTTGAATGAGAAGGCTGGAGGCTTAACAGATCCAATTTTTAATATTTATTCTTAAATGGGCAAGAGACTATGAATTGAAACAAGCAGAAAATCTGGAAATAGAAAAATACCCACAAAAAATCAACTTGAGTTTTCACAAACTCTTCAGAAGCAAAGGAGAAGGCTGTTGTACTCTTTTGGTCTAGCACAAAAGCAACTTCCAGACATCGGTTGGCTGGGGCTGTTAAAATGGTACAGCAGTATCACTACACATTTTGGTCATTTGCATTAACCCTGTTTAAATATTCAGTGCCCAATTGTTGTAATGAAATGATCTGGAGAGTGCCTAGTCTCACCTTTTCAGCAATGATATACATTAAAGTTTTACTTCCTTGATGATGATGTAACAATAGATCAGATCCCATGATCCATAAATAGCAAAAGCACTTAAACTTATATACCGCTTTACAGTGCTTTACAGCCCTCCCTAAGCAGTTTATAGAGTCAGCATATAATATTGCCCCCAACAACCTTGACAAATGGCTGTTCAATTTCTTCCTAAAAATTTCCAGTGATGGAGGATCCACAACTTCTGGAAGCAAGCCAGTCCACTGATTAATTGTTTTCACTGAGAGGAAATTTCTTCCTAATGCTAGGTTGGATCTCTCTTTGATAAGCTTCCACCCATTAATTCTTGTCATGCCCTCAAGTGCTTTGGGGAATAGATCGACCCCCTCTTCTCCATGGCAGAATGCTTTGATATAGCCTACTGATATACTTCACTAGACAGTGATGCAAATGATTTGTGTTGGTTGTGTAAGTTCTGCTGGGTTTTAGGTCCTGACAGAATCACAATGGTAAAACTGGAGTGAATGGATTTACTGCAACCATGGCCAAGACTTTTGCAATGGCCAATAGCACTGCTTGAAAAGCAACTAGTTATGAGCATCTGGTTGACATTAAGTTGGACAGATAAGCTAAAGCTGCTGCTCCTGCTATGCCTATTTTTAAGTTGTCCAATGGCAGCCCTTCACAAACTTCTAAGAATCATTTTGAGGCTGGTACTGGAATCAGAAAGCAAACCTCTTCAGGGTAAGATTCAGGTTATTCAGTGTTATGTTCTGTGCGTGGCGCAAGAAGTGGAGATGAGTCGATGAACAGTGAACTTCAACTCTTTATTTAACATGGTGCAACAGTTCTAAAAACGGCCCCAACAGCCCCCTTTATATAGGCAAGCTCTTGGGTATTTAGCCAATGAAAACACAGGAACGTTAGCTCTTTTTAACCAATGAGAAAGGCTCGTTAATAGCCAATCAGATTCTCCTGAATGGACCAATCCGATATCGCTATTATCGGCCAATCAGCAGTGCAGGGCCAGAACCCTGCACTTTACTTTAAGGTTTCAACAATCTTTATTCAAGCACTTTTATTAATTCACAATACCCTTCCCCCCCGGGTTCCATTTAAGGGGTGCGGTAACGTAGTCTTTGAGGTAGGCCGGTTGTTTTGATTGTCTATTTGATTTACGTTGTCCTCCCGGTATTTGTCTAGAGTCTTGTTGGGGTAGGACGTTATCTGGTGAACAGGGTGCCTCTGGTTCTGTATCTAAACTTCCGTTACCACTAATGTCCACATCAGGGTTGTGTTTGACCTCTGGGGATGGGGGGGGGGCATGGCTGAGGTGTGTGGCCTGGGGTGTGTGGCCAGCTTGACATCACTCATTGAAAGTCAATTTTTTTGCTGTGAATGCCTCCTGCAGACCTCTGCCAGCTAAAATATGGGGGAGGCACATGCTTCCCTCCTGACCTCCATTTTCACTGGCAGAGGCACCACAGGCTGGTCTGTCATTGTTTCCAGGGTGGCCCCATGAACCAGATCTCAGCATCCCACAGGCTAGTTCCGGCCTGTGGGCCTTGAGTTTGACATCTCTGTTCTAGGGGAAATCAGCAGAATAACAAAAGAAATAGAGAGAACCTAGAAAGAGTGCCAAGAAGAGCAACAAAGGTGATAAAAGGTCTGGAGGCTAAACTGTATGACAAATGATAACACAGCAGTCCTCCAATATTTAAGGGGTTGGCAGAGAGAAGAGTAAGGACAATTAATCAGGGGATCAGCTTGCTTCCAGAATTTGTGTGTGCATCATTACTGGAGGCTTTTATGAAGAGAATAGACAACCATTTGTCTAGGACAGTAGTGGCTAACCTTTTTGGGCTCCCATGCCAAAAAATTTATCCAGAAGGCAATGCATGTGGAGGGCTCCATGCCCCCCACATACGCCGTGCATCTCTGTGCATGTGTGCATGTCTCCTGCACACCCACACCCCATGCATGTGCGCCAGATATCCCAACAATCAGCTGTCGGGATGGCTGTTCCAGGTAACCTCTCGCGTGCTGGCAGAAGTGGCTCTGCATGCCACTTCTGGCACACATGCCATAGGTTCACCATCATGAGTCTAGAATATTATAGGATCTCCTGCTTCAGCAGGAGAGATGGAGTAGAAGACAACCAAGATCCCTTCCAACTCTGTCATTCTATGTTGTAAAATGCTTGCAGACCTTCCAGATGAGTTGCCAAGTTTTCTTGTGGATAAAACTGCTCATTTTTAGATGCTGTTTCTGAATAAATACTTCTCTTTTGCTCTCTCTCTCTCTCTCATTTTTGTCTCCCTTTGTTCCAATGATAAAATAACCACAGACACTTCTAAAGTGTTATCCAACAATCTACTAAACAAAGGAACGTTTGGCAGTTGCCAGAACAATATTTAAGTTACTTAGACTACCTTATCCCCTCTATGGATATAAAATGACAGCGTTCTCAAGCAAAGTGAAAATATGTATTTTCAATTAAGAGGCAGGTGTTTCTGTTCGCAACTCTTTCTGCCATCACCTAGTATTAAATCCGATGAAAGAGTGTCATAAATATTGGACACTCTTTTTCCCCTGGAAAAGCTGGAGCAAATAACATCTGCTTTGGTAGAGCAAATATCCTCATTTGCATTCTTTTGCTGCTCAGGCAGAAACAGCAACAACAAACAAATGATGGTTATCAAATGGGATTATTGAAAATAGTAAATTTAGGGAAAAAAAACTGATAAAAAAGTGAAAAGATAACCTCCAAAATGACAGGCTGGCTAGGATTAGGAATGAATAGAAAAGTCAGACTTCTAAGAGCAATAAGTTGATACATGACTCAAGACCCGGAGCCTTAGGAAACTCAATCCCCAGACCCCAATACATAGAACCAGTAACTGAATAACAACAGAATTGTCAAACACTCAGCATAGGGCCATAAAAAGTATGGTTGCAGAAGATCAGCTTTCATAGAATATGGACTTTCAGAAACCAGAAGGTAAGCAAATAAATGTAAGCAGAGTACGGGGATGTGAGAGAGACTACATATTTTGAATCTTGTATTTCATTCTTCCACTCTGTTCTTTTTCAAAAATTAGAAAATAATCATCTATGCCATGATTTGGTCTTCTAAGTAGCTCCTCATATCCTGTCTTACCAAATTCAGCTTTTTCAGGAAATACTTCTTTATCAACAGAAAGCAACATATTCATCCCATTGTTTTTCTATACTGTTTTATAATATTCCATGAACAGAGTTTTACCCACCTCTAGCTGAGTTTCAGAATGGCCAATCCCCAGATGACAGCTTTAACAAACCTTTCTATTATAAAGTAGAGTTGGCCTTGATTTTTGTTCTTCAAAAAGCCCCAGAATTACCTGTACCAACCTAAAGTTGATAAAAGTTCCCAAGAATTTTCAACTCAGAATTTCAGCTTCAGAATTGTCAAAGAGGAAGAGTCTACATTACAGCTTCTTTTGGAAACCTTGAGGTAGAAAAGAGAAAGTCCTCTTTTAAGAAAACCTTATTGGACTTAATCCAATTGATTGCACTGCCCTTTAATCTGGAATCAAAAGCAGAATTTCTATGCATCCCTATGGAGTGGAAGGTTAAACTCAACTGCTAACCAGCTGGAGGAAAGCCCAGGTGAGAAATGGAACTCCTAATGAGTAAATCTCAAGTGATTGTAATAGCCACTATGTAGGGCAGAGAGGCAAAAAAGCTAGCACATGCATATACTGGCAGTCAGAAGAAGCAATGAAAACTGCTTAATCTAACAACACATGGAGAATCATAGTTTCAACAAGGGAATTGAGCATCTTAGACCAAGATAAATCCCCAAATGTCAGGGAATTCATGGAAGTTTGTCATTCAGGCAAATTAGCTTTCAATAGATACATAAAAATAAACCACATTCACACACCTTTCAAAAAAGATCAGAACACATCCTTTTCAGACACCAATACCCACATAAGAAGGGATTAACGCCAGACAAACAATCAAGCAGAACACAACATCCTAATTAAGGAACTACAAATGAGAAAAACACATCCCCACCAACAGCAACAAAACCAGCTTCTATATATAAGCAGGGAGAAAAACCCCTGTTCGCTTGTACTGATGATGCTACCTAGTTAGATGATGAAACATTTGCAAGCAAATAGTCAAGCTCAGAGAACATCAAGCATCCTGAGATACATATATTCTATATTTATTTATTTATTTAGTTAGTTAGTTTGTCAAGCATGTATAAGAAAACAAGTATAAGCATGAACATAACATATAAATATATAACTATAAACTGGTATAAGTATATGCATAATAAATGAATATGAATAAATGGGAACAGTAGGACAGGGACAGTAGGCATGCTGGTACGTTTATGAACGTTCCCTAACATACCTCTTCTCTTCTATTGAAGGAACTAGTAAGGAATCAGCAGAGATACATCATGAAAACATTGCTCATTAAGTACACAAATTCTGTCTTCCATCTAGCACACATTGAATCAAAATCCTCTTCTCTGTCAGGATTTCTAAAGATAATTATCTTTAACCAAAAGTAATGCAAACTCATAGGAAGAAAATGCAGCAGGATTTCTGCTGCTGCTGCTGAATACAAATAAAGATTGTGCCAAAGGAGGAGATCAGAATAAAAGGGAAGTGGTGTCACTAGAGCTAGGAGACAAGGAAAATCCTGTTGTGGTGTTTCACACAAAACCTCCTTTAGGCAAAAGTGTAGTTATTGTTACTGTTTAAGTACAAGATACTTAGTAAGTGATTTTTTAAGATGGTGGAGGAGCTGAATATGAAAGATATTTGGAGAGAATTGAATAGCAAAAATAGACAATTTACATTTTACTCAAATAGACATTTATCATGGTCAAGAACAGACATGATTTGGATGTCAACAGATTTAATACCTAATATTCAAGAAGCAAATATTGATACAAACATTTGGGCTGACCACAACCCAATAAGGATTAAATGGAAAGGATAGAAGAAAAGATCAAGATGGACTTTGAATAATTCAATTTTGAAAGAAAAAGAATTTATTAAACATCTGGAAAAAGAGTTGGCTTTCTTCCTTAAAGAAAACAAACCAGGAGAAACCTCATTACAAAATGTATGGGACACTATGAAAGCATATACCAGAGGGATAATTATAACCTATACAAGGAGAAAGAAAACTAAAAAGAGACAAACATACCAATCTTTAGAACAAGAGTATAAAAAACTGGAGAAGGGTTTACAAAAATATCCACAGTATAAAAATGCTAAAAACCAAATGGATATAATTAAACACAAAATTGGACTAATGGAAAAAGAAGAACTTGCACAAAAGATTAGAGGAGCTAAACAGAACTATTTTAAAAATGCAAATAAACCAGGGAGATGGTTAGCATACAAATTAAAGAAAGAAAAAGAATTAAAGAAAATACCACAACTAATGGATGAAAATGACTTGTTATGAAAATGAAGAGAAAAAAAAATAGTACAGAGATTTTATGAGAAACTATATAATCAAGGGAAAATATCAGAAAATAAAGTACAGCAATATCTACAAAGGCAGAACTACCAAAAATACCCAAGGAAGTAAAGACCATGTTAGATGAAAAAATAACAATGATGGAAGCAATAAATAGACAAAATACTGGAAAAGCTCCTGGCCCAGATGGGCTACCAGCTGAATTTTATAAGACAATTCAGGAAACAATTTCTACCACAATGTTGGAACTATTGAATGAAATTTTGACAATAAATAAAATACCTGCTTCATGGACAGAAGCATATGTTACACTTATACCAAAAGAAGATACCGACCCACAACAAATTTAAAAAAAAAAACTACAGACCAATATCCCTGCTAAATGCTGATTATAAAATATTTGCTTCAATAAAGTCAGAAAGATTAAAAAGATATTTAAACTATTTTATACATTCAGATCAAAATGGATTTCTGCCCAAGAGACAAATAAAAAACAGTATGAGGATAATATTGAACACTTTGGAATATTATGAAAACCACTCAGAAAAACAAATGGCATTAGTATTTTTAGATGCACAGAAAGCATTTGATAATGTGAATTGGCACTTTATGTTGATGCAATTGGGGGAGATGGGTTTTGGAGACAGGTATACAAATGCATTAAAAGTGATATATAAAAAGCAAACAGCAAGAGTAATGATAAATGGAGAATTGACAGAAAACTTCAATATTTCAATATTGACATTGGAAGTCTTGAATAAAATATTAGAAAAATTGAGAAATAAAGGGAATGAAAATAAAAAATGAAGAGTATAAATTAAAAGCATTAGCAGATGATTTGGTTTTTATATTGAAAGAACCATTGGAAACAGGCCCAAGGTTGATTAGAGAGATAGAGGAATTTGGCGAAGTAGCAGGATTGAAAATAAAGAAAAAACAAAATTTTGGGTGAAAAATATGACAGAAAAACAAAACAAAAGACTAATGGACAAATTAAATATTCAAATTACCAAAAAAAGTGAAATACTTAGGGATACAAATGACAGCTAGATGTGGAATACTTAAAGAAAATAACTATGACAGATTATTACAACAGATTGTGATAGATCTAGAAAAATGGAAAAATCTGTAACTATCCTTAATAGGTAGAATAGCGACAATTAAAATGAACATACTGCCAAAAATATTGTATCTATTTCAAACAATTCCAATAAGACTGAAAAAAATATTTTGAAGATTTAAATAAAATAATGATGAAATTTACTTGGTGGGGGGGAAAGGCAAGAATCAAGATAAAATTACTATAGGAAGCAAGGTTGAGAGGGGGTTTTGGATTACCCAATTGGGAATTATACTATCAGGCAACACTATTGATGTGGGAGAAGGAATGGATTGTATTGAAAATTGCCAGATTACTATCATTAGAAGGACATGATTTACAGTTGGGTTGGCATGCATTTTTATGGTATAAAGAAAGTAAGGCACATCAATATTTTAGGAGATATTATATTAGAGTTGCTTTATTAACAATATGAGAAAAGATAAGAGACTATCATTATTGGAAAATACCAGTCTGATTATCAACTTTAGAAGTCTTTTCATATCCACAGCTATTTAAAAAGGAACACATAATTAGATATGATGAAATTTTAAATGAAAAGGGTGAACTCAAAACAAAGCAAGAATTTGATTTACAAGGGATAAATATAAACCATACTTGCAAATATATACAAGGTATGAAAAAAAAAAAAACATTAAGATGACTGGGTTTTATAAGGAATTGACCGAATTAGATAAAATCCTAACAGGCACTGATGAGAAGTTGATTAAAAAAACTATATGGTTATCTATTAGGAGTGAAGTTAGATGAACAAGTAAAAGAAACAATGATTGCGTGGAGGAAAAATTTTGGATATGGAATAGATCTTGATAAATGGCAGGTATTATGGTCTAGAAATTATAAATTAAGTATGTCAACGGCCCATAAAGAGAATTTGTATAAGATGTTTTACAGGTGGCATTTATCTCCAATGGGAATTGCTAAGATATTTGAAGTCGGAAAGTGTTGGAAATGCCAGAAGTTACCAGGATCATATTATCACATGTGGTGGACATGCACAGCGACTAAAAAGTATTGGGCTAAATACACATGTGACTGGAGCAGATGATAAAACAACCTATAGACTTAAAACCAGAGACATTTTTATTGGGAATTTTGTCTGAGGGTTATAACAAAGAAATAATGTACTTGATTATTAATATTTTAACAGCAGCTAGGATTGCATTTGAGCAAAATTGGAGAAATTAAAAAATTCCAACAGAAGAGGAAATAATTAAGGAAAAAATAGAATATTCAGAAATGAGTAGATTAACAATGACGATTAGAGAACAAGAAGAAAAAGACTATTATAAAATTTGGAATCTATTTTATGAATGGTTGGATAGAAGAGTAAACAATTGAATTATATAAATATAGTATAACATATTGTTACTGATAAATAGATGAGTTAGATAGAGTAAGAAAATGAACTTGAAATATATTATTGAAAGTTAAGGACTTAAAGGTTAAGGATAATAGAATAAGTGACAAATGTGATATAAAATATTGATAAGAATTATAAATATATGCAAATTAAATATGTATGATATTATTTTGTGCATGAAGAAATATGTACTCAACTTACACACTGTGGAACAGAAAGAAGGTTTTATGTTTGTTTTTGTTGTTATGATAAAAATAAAAAACTTTTATTTTTTTAAAAAGAAAGGGATTGGAGCTCTACAGGAGAAATTGTGCTGAGGCCAAGAAAGAGAAGTATCTTGAGGACAAAAATAATTAGCTGATGGGAAAGGTTGTTACCAACTGATTAACGAAATTAATTTTTTAGGCAACCATGCAAAAACATTAAAAAAAGGAAATGCAAAAGTTTTTTTTTAAAAGACACTGCCTCAATGAACTCACTAATAAAGGAGCCTTGGAGAGCACCTGGGGCATTCTGCAGAATCTTCTTGCTTTTATCAAAATAATAAAAGCAATTGGGACTGTCGTATCAAAAGCTCCATCCCTTTGGGGTACAAGAAAAATATCCCAAGAGATGCACAAATGTCTATGATGAGCTTAGTTTGCTTCAGCCATGATTTCCCTGTTTTGACGGTTTATAGCGCACATATCCAGATGAACTGTTTTGCTATTAAAATATTCCTTTGATATTAAGCAATAAATATATTTAACATCTCAGTACCATAGAAAAGTTCCCTGCTGAGTTATTGCTATTTTTTTAATCTTTGTAAGTAATATGCTAACATACCTGGTATTCTAACTTTTACTATGGAAGGGGGGGGAGAGGGGAGAGGGAGGGAGGGAGGGAGGAAAGAAGAAAGGAGGGAAGGAAGGAAGGAAGGAAGGAAAGGAGGAGGGAGGGAGGGAAAGAGGGAAAGGGAAAGAGGAAAGGAAGGAAATGAAATGAACTATTTTTGTTATTAATCATCTATATTACATCAGAATCATGTAATCAGGGAAATAATCTAAAATTCTGGCAACAGCAGGGAAGTATTTTGAACTAAAATTAATTATTGGTTTTGTAAAAGCATTTATGGGTAGGTAAATTTTGAGTCATTTCAGGGTCCTAGAGACATCCATCTGAATATGGATCTATTTGTTGAAAAACAATGCCATCTAATAAAATTTCTGGGCTTATAATTGGGAGAGAGAGAGATGCAAAATAAATGCCATGAGAAAGGAAGATGAAAAGAAGAAATATAAATATCCAAACTTTTCAGCAGTGGCATAGATATAATACTAGCTTTGTTTTCTTCCTGACCTACTAATTTTTGCATGAAGACAGAGTGTTTATATACACTTGCATTTATATGTTACTATAACTATTCATCTTTGTTGGTAAAAATGACAACACCTGATTATTCTGGTTATAGATCCATACTTTCTTAATTTCATAGAAGAGATACATGTTTATTCTGCATCAAGGTGACCTTAAACTGGATTTCAAAAATAAAGGTAATCATTAGGCAGGAATAGAAAGATAAACCATTTCATATTTCTTTGCTGTCATCTCATGGTTATCCATACTTTTGCAGCCCATATATGATGCACCTAGCCTGAATAAAGATGTTTGTCTCCTCCTCTAAAATGGAAATTTCTTAGATAAAGCAATAGCTAAATATTTTGCTTTTATGTACTTAAATGTTGTCTACAACTTAGGGGATTAATGCTTGACAGAATGGTCCAATTTGCCATGGCCAATTCACCACTGGAAAATTCAACAAATACAAAATTCAATTAATGTCAATGGAGCCATAGCCAGCAATAATAAAATAAAGTCAATCCAGAAATACAAGAGTTACAATAATTTTAACAAAAACATGGTCACCAATAATAAGAGTAAGTGAATGAAATGATTAATATAACATTGAATTGGGCTGCAGCAACTTGACCCATGGCGAGTTAGCCATGGTAAGGGAGGGAGGCAGAGAGAGAGGAAGTAAGAGCCAGAGACACAGATAGACAGACAGACAGACAGACAGACCAGGTCTTGGATCTAGTATATTTTTCATATCAACAATAATATTGAGTATATTGGTTAGATTTTTTTTTCAGGTTTTGCTTCACTTGTTATAAACCTGGTTGGCTTATCATAGTAGTAGTCTCTTGGCATCTTTTGCTTTCTCGGGTACTTCCTGAATTGACTCTGTGACTATACAGAAGCCAGCAAATTAAGGAAAGGAAAGTGTTGTCTTGGTAATCAGTCCGATATCAGTCTTATCAGTTTGATAATGAACCAGCTACGCTTTCAAAAATAACTTTGATATGAAGTCCCCTCTCCTCTCCTCTCCTCTCCTCTCCTCTTCTCTTCTTCCTTTCTCCCTCCCTTCCCCTGCGAAGTAAAACCTCTTTCTTAGGTGGCTCCTTTCTTCAGCTGGACAATCACCCTGATGATTAGTTATTCCTTTATAAATCCAGTTCTCTGAATTCTGAACATATTTGAACTTCCCAAATTCAAAATGGAACTGGTCATATCCAGATTTAAAACATGGGATATCCATTAAAATTGAAATAAAATAGATCTTCTGAATTACTTCCAACTATAATAACAGACTGCTGCAATCTATGGTATATTGTGGAAGCTACTGGGTTTTTGTAAAATGTTTTCCAATGTATAACAAAAGCTTAAAACAACCAACCAATTGAACCTGAATATAAAACTAAAAAGCAGAACAAGAAAAGGTTTGTGTGCTCATTACAATAACAGCATGGTTTTCTACAACAGCTAGGCAGGACATTTGAAATTGGACTTGCAACTAACTGTGTATATTATAGGAATTACATTACATTTAGGCTGTCATTGTAACTAATGTTTGCAGTTCCTTGGCTTGCTGGTAACTTCTGACTTGTTTCCAAGAGTGACTGTAGGTTGCATTATAAACAGTAAATGGATACCCCAGGTAGATTTAGAAAAGGTGTTACAAATGAAGAAAGATCTTGCTTTGGCGGGGGAAACCCTCCCGTTTGAGTGTTTTAAGTAAGTCTCCGGTGGTCACAAAACCAGGAGGTGTTGCTCTAGAGAAGGAATTGTTTACTTACTTGTAAAAAACACAGCACAGTATGAAAGAATGTATTTCATTTAATAGTAAATTAAGCATTTATTTTCCTGATGGGGGCCTCCCAGACAAGTTGAATGCATAGACTACGAGGGAAAAAAAAATGAAACAATGCTTGCAGAAATCAGATTACTGAGGTCTTAACAAAGAAGCACATTTAATCCATCCACTGGAGAGAGAAAAACACTGGGGTGGTTTGGGAATAGGTGTTCTCTGCTCCTGTTTCTGATTTGCATTAATTTAATTGTAGCTGAAAGTATTTTGTTTTGGATAGAGACCATATAAAGGGATTGGAAAAGTCTAATCTTTTTTGTTTCTATAAAACAAAACAAAAGAAGAAACCAGGGGGGGAAACCCTGTACTCTCCACGTAAGTAGACCTTGACTTATGACCATTGGATGAGAATTTCTGTTGTTAAGCAAAGTTAAGAACTGAAGAAACTTCTTAGATGAGAAGAGAAACATTTTCAAAAGGAAAAAAAAAAACCAAGAAAGTCCAGTTGCCTTTTGCAAAGTGCATAGATAGATAGATAGATAGATAGATAGATAGATAGATAGATAGATAGATAGATGATAGGTAATTACTTTAGAGAGATAGATAGATACTTGACATAGATAGATAGATTATATATTATATAACATTATATATATATATATGAGACCCTTGAAATCATCAAAAATAAATACCAACCAAATTCGAATCCAGAGCCCTGGCCAATGCCATCCTCAAACCCAAACTATGGTTAAGATATATTGATGACACATTTGTGATTTGGCCCCATGGAAAGGAAAACCTAAACAATTTCCCAACACACCTAAACAGCACACACCCCAAAATCAAGTTCACCATGGAAACAGAAACAAACAAACAACTACCATTCCTAGATGTACTAATCTACAAGAAAACAGATGGCACACTAGGACACACCATATACCAGAAGAAAACACACACCAACCGCTACCTCAACACCCAATCCCACCACCACCCAGCATAGATAAACTCCGTGGCTAAAACACTAATTACTAGAACCAAACGCCTGGCAGACAAGACACACATTAAGACTGAACTATGCACCCTGACTAAAATATTGACAGCCAACCAGGCACCCAGATGAAACCCAGCTTCCTAACAAATGATAGCCGTCCATTTACCTGAAGCCAAGCTGCACTAAAGGCCTCCTATAAAGTAACACAATGTTGCTAGCCAATCAAGATACAAAAAGAGCCAAAAAAACAGACAGAAGATATTAGAAGCAGAACACAGCAAACTCCAAGACCAATAAACACAGACCAAGACTCTCAACCAATCAGGAGGAAGAAAAAACCATTCTGACACAGCAATAGGCTGCCCCAAATTTAAATCTGAAACCACTGTAAAAGTCTGACTCACAAACACCATACAGAAGCCTGATGATGGCAGATGAGATTCTGCTGAAACGTTGCTACAACTTTAAAAGCACCACTACTATGACGTGGGAAAATACCCGAACAAAGCTGAATGCCAGACATGTAAGTACCTGCGAAAAGTTAAGAAAACATATATATATATATATGTGTGTTTTTTTAAGTTTTCGCGGGTACTTACATGTATCTGTGCTGGGTGGTGGTGGGATTGGGCATTAAGGGAGCGGTTAGTGTGTGTTTTCTTCTGGTATACGGTGCGTCCTAGTGTGCCATCTGTTTTTTTGTAGATTAGTACATCTAGGAATGGTAGTTGTTTGTTTGTTTCCGTTTCCATGGTGAACTTGATTTTGGGGTGTGTGTTGTTTAAGTGTGTTAGGAAATTGTTTAGGTTTTCTTTTCCATGGGGCCAAATTACAAATGTGTCATCGATGTATTTTAACCATAGTTTGGGTTTGTGGATGGCATTGGCCAGGGCTCTGGATTCGAATTCTTCCATGAACAGGTTTGCAATGACGGGTGATAGTGGTGATCCCATCGGGGCTCCTTCAATTTGTTTGTATCTTTGTCCTTTGTATATGAAATATGTGTTGGTTAAGCAGTGTTCTGTTAGTTCCATGAGGTGTTCCATGGTTGGTATTTATTTTTGATGATTTCAAAGGTCTCTTTTATCGGGACTTGAGTGAATAGTGAAACCACGTCGAAACTTACAAGCAGTTCTTCTTGCTCCACATGTAGATCTTTGATCATTTCCAAGAAGTGGTATGAGTTTTGTACATGGGAAGCTGCTGTTTCAGCATGGGGCTGTAGCTGTTTTGCTAAGTGTTTAGCTAGGTTTTGTAGTGGTACTTCTTGCTCCACGTGTAGATCTTTGATCATTTCCAAGAAGTGGTATGCGTTTTGTACATGAGAAGGGAGGATGATTTATCTGCTGGGAGGATGATTATGCCTCCCAGCAGATAAAGGGAATGCCACTGTAGTAATGGACAGAAAAGACTATGAAACTAAGTTGACAGACCTACTCCAAGACTCCACATACAAACCCATAAACACAGACCCAACCACATATCTGGAAAAATTAACCAAGAAGAAAATTATAACCAGCCACATAAGCAAAGAGATCCAACACACGATCATACCCAGAGAGAAATCTTCCAGATGCCCCAAACTATACGGCCTCCCAAAAATACACAAAGAAGGCATACTTCTCAGACCCATAGTCAGCTCCAGAGGAGCACCACTACAAAACCTGGCTAAACACCTAGCAAAAGAGCTACAGCCCCATGCTGAAACAGCAGCTTCTCATGTACAAAACGCATACCACTTCTTGGAAATGATCAAAGATCTACACGTGGAGCAAGAAGATCTGCTTGTAAGTTTTGACGTGGTTTCACTATTCATTCAAGTCCCGATAAAAGAGACCCTCGAAATCATCAAAAATAAATACCAACCAGCTAAACACCTCATGGAACTAACAGAACACTGCTTAACCAACACATATTTCATATACAAAGGACAAAGATACAAACAAATTGAAGGAGCCCCCATGGGATCACCATTGTCACCTGTCATTGCAAACCTGTTCATGGAAGAATTCGAATCCAGAGCCCTGGCTAATGCCATACTCAAACCCAAACTATGGTTAAGATATATAGATGACACATTTGTGATTTGGCCCCATGGACAAGAAAACCTAAACAACTTCCTAACACACCTAAACAGCGCACACCCCAAAATCAAGTTCACCATGGAAACAGAAACAAACAAACAACTACCATTCCTAGATGTACTAATCTACAAGAAAACAGATGGCACACTAGGACACACCATATACCAGAAGAAAACACACACCAACCGCTACCTCAATGCCCAATCCCACCACCACCCAGCACAGATAAACTCTGTGGCTAAAACACTAATTACTAGAACCAAACGCCTGGCAGACAAGACACACATTAAGACTGAACTATGCACCCTGACTAAAATATTGACAGCCAACGGCTTCCACAAAAGCAAAATCACCAACTTGATCCACAAAAACACACTGAGACATAATAGAGACCCAGAAGATGAACAGACCCTTGGAACAGCTGTCCTGCCCTACATAAGAGGCACTACAGACAAAATTAGTAAGATTCTATACAGACACCACATCAAGACTGCCTTCAAAACAGACAGAAAAATAGCAGCCATCCTCAGGAACCCCAAAGACAAAATTGACCTGGAAAACCAAGGCATATATGAAGTCCCCTGTGCATCATGCCCGGCCACATACATTGGACAGACCAATAGAAGAATAAGCACCCGCCTAGATGAACACAAAAATGCAGTCAAAAAGCTGGAACACACTTCCTCACTTGTCCAACACATGGAAGCCACAGGTCATAACATCAACTTCAATGGCACCAAAACCCTAGCCACCATAGAAAATCCCAGCCACAGAATCATCAGAGAAGCCATAGAGATTGAAAAAACACCAGAAAGCATGAACAGAAGAGATGATTCCACCAGGCTGTCAATCATTTGGAAGCCTGCACTCACAAACAAAAAAATCTCCACACCACAAGCCAGGCAAACACCTGGGCACAAACAGATCCCCCCTGATACCTCCAGCTTAAACACACCCCAACCAGGCACCCAGATGAAACCCAGCTTCCTAACGAATGATAGCCGTTCATTTACCCGAAGCCAAGCTGCACTAAAGGCCTCCAATAAAGTAACACAATGTTGCCAGCCAATCAAGATACAAAAAGAGCCCCCCCCCCCAAAAAAACAGACAGAAGATACTAGTAGCAGAACACAGCAAACTCCAAGACCAATAAACACAGACCAAGACTCTCAACCAATCAGGAGGAAGAAAAAAAAACCATTCTGACACAGCAATAGGCTGCCCCAAATTTAAATCTGAAACCACTGTAAAAGTCTGACTCACAAACACCATACAGAAGCCTGATGATGGCAGATGAGATTCTGCTGAAACGTTGCTACAACTTTAAAAGCACCACGTGGGAAAATACCCGAACAAAGCTGAATGCCAGACATGTAAGTACCCACGAAAACTTAAGAAAACATATATATATATATATATATATATATATATATATATATATATATATATATATATATATATATATATATATATATATATATATATATATATATATATATATATATACATATATATATATATATATATATATATATATATATATACATATATATATATATATATATATATATATATATATACATATATATATATATATATATATATACACATATTGCTTATTGCAATTTGTGAGCAATGATCTGTAAGGATAACTCAGACAGATACAATAAAGCAGTACTTGAATTATGGCCAAGTCTAAATGACACAGCCCATTAAGTACAACTTTAGGTTCTTCCTGATTCTTGGGAATAGATCCTTTCCATTTCACGGTCAGGGAAACAAAACAAAAATATTTCCATTAGTGCTTAATTCATATCAGACTGTTGCATCTGCACTAAACTTAGCGGAAACATTATCTTTTCCAATTCGCTAAGCATTAGTGAATCAGAAGCAAGCAAATGACCTGGGATGTAAGTTTTCTCATGTTTCTACTCCAGACGATCTGCATAGGAGCACAAATAATTATTAAAGTGGCATGACAAGATCCCTTAAGACTCCTTGCTTCCCATCTCCATAGCTTGCTGCAACATTTGCCAGGCATAGCAGGAAACCCAATCACTACCAGATGGAAATTAAGCTGTCACACTGCATGCTGGATATGAATGGATTCAGTGCACACTTCCCTGTTTTCACTTCATCACTGTAAAAGGAAGTGAAAAACATTATCTTCCATTAAGTGAGATGAATATATGTATGTATGAATGTACGTATGTATTTGGGGGGATGTTTATCTCTGCATTGTTTTTTTTTTTTTTTAAATATCCATCTGAGAGAAAAATGCACTGCTTCAATATTATTGGCCATCAACACTTTATTGTAGATTCTTAGTCCAGATGTTACAGTGTTTTTATGTTGCGAAATGTTGCTTTTTTAACTTGTAGATGGCAGATTCTCTTCACCAATGGGCCACATCTGCTTTAGCTTCTTCTCATATTCCTTCTTTGCTGTGCTATCTATAGATTGATCTGGCTATACATTTTGTGCAAGGTGGGGTGGGAATGGGGAAAGAGAGTTGCAAATTTGAAAATCAAGGCAATTCACATTATTTCAGAGAGCAAAAGCCAGTGAAGAATTTGATAGGAACAGCAGATGAAACTCTTTCTCCTTAATTAAGTGATGTAAGAAAGATGCAGAACTGTCCAAATTTTCAGGACTGGCTAAGGTACCATGTTGGAGTCCTTTCTAGGCTGTAGACTTTCTCCCCTAGACATAAACAGCAAGCAAAATACGCTGCATGATTCGAGGCTACCATTTCAATGCACATATTCAATTGGTGCTTGCTAAGAACACTGAAGATAAGAAAAACATTGTGTTTTAATGTTTGGTAAAGATTGGCTTTATATTGTGAAGAGTAGACACTAATTCAGAGGTATACAAGTAGAATCCCACACTCACTCATCTGTCCTGATATCATAACATAATCCTTGTAAGGAACTCATAGAAATTCTTTAGTAACCTGCCATATTACTTAAATAGCAAAAGGTTTTTTTTTTCTCCTCTTCTACCATTATTATTTAAACCAGAAACAACCTGGTGCTTTCTGGAAGCAGGATCTTCGGGGGTGTTGAAAGAGGGAAGATGGTGGTTACAGAAGCACAATCCAGGATCATCTCCTTTTGTATATGTGACATGTGCGTTCAAAGGAGTTGTAATGGTCTGTGAGAATTACCTTGGGAGACAGAAGAGAGCATCTCAGACTAGATAGCCAGCATGTAAAAGACGCCTCAGCCCACAGAAGGAGGAATGGATGGGAAACATTTCAAAAGGGGCACTCCCTAGTTTTCAAAAAAGAGAAAGGAAAGGAGGGGAGAAATATTTCTGTGATGCAAGATTGATGTTAACTGCATGGTAGTTCAGATATGAAACACAGCCAGGAGTATTAGCTTTATCTCTATTATTAGGTTACATTAACAGAATCTTTGCAAGTATTTAGCTGAGTAAAAACATGCTAAGTCATATACAGAATAAAGAATGTCAAAGGCCTGACATTTTCAGGCAAAAAGCATCACCCAGATAAAGAATCTAAAAATACATGCTGAAATGTATCTATAGAGTGTTTCTAGGAGAACAGACAACATTGATAAATAGCCAGTCCTGGAATCTGAAAAATAACAAATCAAAAAATGTGTAGGTTACTCAGAACCATATGAGAGTGAGAAGCATATACAACTGTAAAATAAATAAATCAAATGAAGCTGAAATTCCAATGGTATAGAACCCAAGAGGAAAGCAAGGAAAAAGAAAAAAAAAACATATGAAAGAAAGACAGGCAGAAGGAAGGAAGGAAAGAAAGAAGGAAAGGAAAGGAAGGAAGGAAAGAAGGAAAGGAAAGGAAGGAAGGAAGGAAGGAAGGAAGGAAGGAAGGAAGGAAGGAAGGAAGGAAGGAAGGAAGGAAGAAAGAAAGAAAAAAGAAAGAAAGGAAAAGGAAAGGAAGGGAAGGGAAGGGAAAGGAAAGGTGTCAAAATGCCTTTCTTTCGAGGATTTGATTTTCCTACTGAGAGAGCTCCAGTGCAAGGATACGGACAACTGCTTGAAAGCTGGATCTTTTTATTTTTTCAGAAAGGCGGAGAAGAGCGAGAAGTCTGCGTTTCTGGGCTAGCTAGCTTCTTATGGTAAGTCCCTGGTTTTTTATACCCTTTTCTCCCTTTGTAAGTTGATTTTGTGTGAGTGTTTGTATTTGTGCCTAATGTTTCAAATTTTGTTTGAGTTTGTCTTTATTCCCGCCGGAGGGCAAACTCCGTGGGGTGTGGAAGGCAAACTCCGCGGGGTCACCAGATTGTATCATTGGTTTTCTCTAATCTCTTTTAGCTTCTAGATAGTTTTTCATATTTGTTCTGTGGCAATCTTATATCTGTCCCTTTTGTAATTTATATTTTGTGTCTTTTGTCTGTTGTTTTGCTTTGGTATGTCCTGTGTTTGTAAGGGTTTTCTAAATTATCTCTTGTTTCCTTTTCCTGTTTGTCTAGTTTTCGAGTGGGTATACTTGGTATTCATGATCAATCTGGATCATCATCATGGCCGCCTGTCTCCCCTTCGATTTTCTCTTCTGAGAGGGGATACAGGTCTTTAGGCATCTAAAGCAGGATGGTATGCATCGACAAAGGCAACACATGAGGGCTCCAAAGACACAAATAGTGATTATGGTTGTTATAAGGATTTTGAGCCAATGGAGATCTGGTGTCCATGAGAAGAGCCATGAAAAGTCTAGGAATGATTGCTCATGACCAATATTTTGAGCTAGCTCTTTCAGGTGGTGGAGTCCTGAGGTTTCGTCTAGGTTGAAGCAACACACCCCATGGAATGTTTCGCAGCCATAATTATGCTTCAAGAGGAGGAAGTCTATTGCTGCCCTATTCTCCAGGGTGGCTTCTCTGACCTCCCTCAGTTCTCTGTTAAGGGCATCCAGGGCATGGGAGGTCGAATTCAAGCCTTTTGCTATGGTACATGCTAGGCTATTCAAATTTCTAGAATTTCGCTCTGCCAATCCAGGTACCCCCACTAGGGATATTGCCAATGAGACATATTCTGCTTTGGTGAGAAGGGAGACTTTGGAATCATAGACTGAGTCTAGGGTTTGGAAGGATCTCCTGTGCTGTCTCTGTAAGGATGGGATAAGCATGATTAACCTGCAGGGGCTGTTGGTGGCATTTGCAGGAAGGTATGAGTAGGCTTTTAAGCCACAAAGGAAAAACCACCCTGGGGGGAGCTTCAGGTAACTATATGAGAATGATATGGTCTCTGTGTAGTTGCATTTTAGTTCTGTGTTGCTAAGGCTGGTGCATTCTGTGACCCTAGGTGTGCTGCACCCAGTGACATTAAAGCATCTCTCAGAGGTGGTTACTGCAGCAATGTATAGGGTGTACATGGTGTGGTCTTTGGTTTTTGTAGAGTGGCCCCAGCTAAAAATGCTTTCGTAGGAGTCAGGAAGGTTTCTAAATGTGATGTAGTTAATGACGAAAGAAAAGAAAAGAAAAGAAAAGAAAAGAAGAAAGAAAGATAGATAGAAAGAAAGAAAGAAAGAAAGAAAGAAAGAAAGAAAGAAAGAAAAGAAAAGAAAAGAAAAGAAAAGAAAAGAAAAGAAAAGAAAAGAAAAGAAAAGAAAGAAAGAAAGAAAAAAAGAAAAAAGAAAAAAGAAGGAAAGGAAAGGAAGGAAAAGGAAAGGGAAGGGAAGGGAAGGAGAGGGAAGGGAAGGGAAGGAAAGGAAAGGAAAGGAAAGGAAAGGAAAGGAAAGGAAAGGAAAGGAAAGGAAAAGAGGAAGGGAGGGATGGGAATGAGAAGGAAGGAAGGAAGGACTTTTAGAATTTAGTTATGTTATCATAGGCAATGTCAGACTTGATATGAATCTGCAGTTATGCATGCAAAAGTGTGACCAAAAAAAAGAGATTCAAGTAGTTTCCTGGAATTCTCTTCTCTTTGATTGTCAATTCAGCTTTATCCTTCTTAGCCAAATCTGCACTTTCAAAAGGTATTCCTCTGGAGCCAGCAGCAAGAGATAGCTATGTCAGTGAGATGAGTCATTCCTACCCAGGGAGAAGAAGCAGATTAGCATTAGCTCAAAGGAAGAGCCCAGGAAGTGGTGATTTTTAGAAAGAGAAGGATTCATTTCCAAAGGACTAGCTTTTGCTGCAGATTGGTATAGCATTGTACCTCAGGAGAGGATGCAATTTGAGATTTGAGATGAAATTTGAATGAGGGCATTCCAAATAGTGCAGAATAATAGGGGATCCTGAAGCCAGGGGAAGCAAAACTCTAAACTCACATACCCACTTAGGAAATAAATGCAGCAGTCCTTATCATTCTATGAGAAATTCATCTCTTTTTTTCCTGGTGTTTGTATGGAGTGGCATATCAATTAAATGAGTAAATAAAATTTGGTCTCTTGTTTAAAAAAAATAAGTACCAGAATAATTTGAAGGTACACAACGTCATCCACTTTTTGATCCAATTTAGGAACAAAAATTAAATTTTATGAGTTTTAAGACCTCGGAAAAGCCCAATGGAGTTTAATACAACATTCCATGCAAAGTATGTTTTTTTTAAAAAAAAACATGTAAAGTATGCAAAGGTTTTATAGTCTTATTCCTAAGGTGAATATATAAAATTTCAATGCTATATAGTTGTTTCTATTATACATTCTAACAGTGAGACCAATCAACCAGTGGAACAACTTGCTTCCAGAAGTTGTGGGTGCTTCACCACAGGTGGTTTTTAAGAAGAGATTGAACAACCAATTGCCTGAAATTGTGTAGAGTTTCATGCTTGAGCATGAGGAAGAAGGGGGAGGGGGGAGGAGGAGGAGGAGGAGGAGGAAGAAAAAGAAGAAATAATCTTAATCTCCTCTTTCATCTACTGTTCATCCTTGTCTCTGACCTAAGAAAGCAAAATTCACGTAAGGCAGGATTGAAAAAGTTATGTTGGTTTCCATCATGCTCCTCAGCCAGAACTTCAGAAAAAGTGACAAAGATGCAAAATGGTCCCTTTTAAATAAAGATATTCTGGGTTAAAAAGAAAACCACAACCTTAAAAGACATAAGATAACACAACTGGTAAAAGATCAACATTCAAGGAAGCAATAAAATGAAAAAGGATAACCACAATATTTTGCATCAAGTTCTGAGGAATGTTTCTGCAAAGAGAGAGGAGGGGAAAGAGGAAGGGAGAGGGAAGGAGAGAGAGAGAAGAGAATATCAGCTCTTTAAATCTGAAAAAAGTCCTTGGCTTTTGATCCTACCATAATAAATAGCCAGGTCATATCCTTACAGCCAGCAAGAATGTCCATATTAATATAGCTATAATATACAATTTATGGAAGGTGACACCAAGGACAGTGTTCTGTGATTTAAATGAGAATTACAGAAATTCCTAGGGGAAGAAAATATTGATTAGCTTATGTTAGGATGTTGTTCTTACAGATTTTCTTTTCTGTAGTTTTAGAATCCCTCTACCACCGAGTTCCAAACAGGGAGACAAAAATTTTGGATGAGGGCAGTTAAATCTAAGCCCCGCTTAGAGTATAGATTTTAGCAACAACAAACATCTTGATGCAATAGATGCATGTTCCAAAAGTGCTTTTTCAAGAGGCAGCTGGACTTTCTGAGTTTTTTTTCACTTCTTATCCAAGAAGCTTCTTCAGCTCTGATTGGATGGTGGGGAATGGAAGGATTTATATTTCTTGCAGATGGTCATTTGCATTCTTTTAGCGAGTTATTGAGGCCACCTTCAGGTTTATCTGTGTCATCAGGGTCACCTGAGTGGTGCAAATGGGTATGGAGCCTTCTTGGAACTGCTGAAAGGTCCGTGTTGTAAATTGGAGACAGATGATGACATATCTCAACCCCCACCCCCACCCCCTTGAGAAAGGGCTGTTCACAGACATTTCATTATAGATGCATATTCTTCTTTTGGCGATATACTATAGTCCACTACTTCCACAGTAAGAAAAGTACAAGTCTGTTCCTATAAAATGTTTGTGGAAGGTTTCCTGATGTGTTTATTTTGTGGATAAGTAGGGGAAGGATTTTATTTCATGACATACCTTGTCACTTCTTTCTTTTGAGCACTATTACCATCTATAGCAGTGGCTGTAGTAACAACTAGAGTACTGAGAAGAAATATCTCTTCTAGAAACCCCAGTGAAGAGGAAGAGTAAATGCCTACTGGAATGCAAGCAACATCCGCTTCAATAGATTATCAGATAATTTATTTATTTGTATCCCGCCTTTATTATTTTTACAAACAACCCAAAGTGGCAAACATATTCAACAGGTCTTCCCCTTCCCCTTTTCCTTTCAATCACAAGCCCATGAGGTGGATTGGGCTGAGAGACAGTAACTGGCCCAAAGTCATCTAGCTGGTTTTCATGGCTAGGGCAGGATTTGAACTCAAAGTATCCTGGTGATTGGCCCAATGTCACCCAGCTGGTTTTCACATCTAAGGTGGGACTAGAACTCACAGTCTCCTGGTGAATGGTCCAAATTCACCCAGTGGGCTTTCATAGCTAAGGCAGAATTAGAATTCAAAATCTGGTGATTGGCCCAATATCACCCAGCTGGTTTTCACATATAAGTTGGGTCTTAAACTCACCATCTAATGCTATTTAACCTGTGCCTCGATCACTAGACCAAACTGGCTCTCTGAATTGTTACATGAAAAGCAAAACTCCTTGTGATTTCAGGTCTAATGTGTCGCCGAAATGTTATTATCCCTGTCTCCCACCATCACCAGCACCAGGATTTTGAGGAGAACTTGAAAAGAAATTTGGGAAATATCGAGAAGCAACGTAAACTGGAGATAGATACCTGGGTGAACAGTGTTGGTATTGTAATTGTCATCATCATTATCATTAGAATTTACAGTGCCTCTATTTCTCAAGAACTGTTCCTGTGATTTTAAAGGTAGAGGAGGGAAAGTCTTGCAGAAGAAGGGGAAAAAAAGCAACATCTCCAAGGTATTTTTCAAAAAGGAATACAATTAGTATTTTCCTGACAATCTCCATGAACATTGCCTGGAGATGTTGGCAGATCACCAGCTACATTCTCTGTAAATCAATACTGCCCTGTCTTATTTGGGCTGCTACCTATTGACAGAAAGTGAAATTAGCATGAAAGAGCTGCAGAAGATAATCTGTCTTTATGCTTTCTTTTTTCTTTCTGATCTCTTCGGTGTTATGCTTATGCTATTACTAGGGAAAATTGCTTCCTTGATTTCTTTCCTTGGCCTTTTGGAATTTCAAACAAATTACGATCAAGTATAATTGAAATGTTAGTCTTCCTGGTGGTGCCAGGACTAAATCTGAATGTTGTCACACTAGTAACAGTTAGTACATTGAACATTCACAAGAAAAGCAGGTGGGGAAGAGCGGGGCAGAGGGGAGGGAAAACAAAGAGTGCTGAATTAATCAAATGTGTTCCTCAGGGAATTTGCTATTTCAGAGATTTGCAGGGCGACAAGTGGAATGGAAAACTTTTTAAGCTCTGGAGCGTGCAAACGGATGCCACCTATTGGCATTTAAAAAAGTAACTCGGTGCAAAGAATTGCTTGCAAATTAAACTGGTGGATGAGTATGTGCAAAGCGGGCTGTGGGATGAGCAAACATGCAATTCTAAACAGGAGTAATATTAACAGGTGTGTAGAACAGAATTGCAAATTAGATACTTTTCTTAAATTTTGATTTCCCCCCTCCCCTTTTGGGCTAAGATACAGATGCAGATCTTATCCGACAGTTCTATATTCTCATTGCTTAATAACTGAACATGAATGAAAATACCTCATTTGCTCAGGAAAACCTATTTCACTTATTGCTCTAATTTGCAGTCACATAAACCATTCTCTAAATTGCTTGATTCTGGCGTAGTCTATTTTGTGAATCCGGTAGTTGATCTAAAAAGCCGACCCTGCACCTATGGGAATAACCCTAGGAAGATGACAATGATATTTTGTGAATCCAGAAATTCTGATTTCTAAGCAGGTTGTCTAAACCAAACCAGGTGTAGTTTGATCAACAAACCATAGGTCACCAAGGTAATCCTAGCCAGTTGGGGTAAATAAAACAGAATTTAAAACAGCATTGGGAGGGGGGGCAGATTTTTTTCTAGCAGTATATTTGCCTTTGAGATTAGCAATATAACATCACAACTTTTTTTTTTTTGAAAAAGATTTTATTAATTTACTACAAACAAACAAAACAAACAAAACATAAAAACATCAACTCTCATATGTACATCAAGTGTGTCAGTTGGTTCATCATTTTTGTGCATTCATTCTGTAGTCTCAATTACAATTATGTTACATAACAACTCATATCATCAATCCAAACTTATGTATCCTAATATCACCCAAAAAAAAAATTATTTTTGACTATATTTTTAATCATTCATGCTTTATGAGCTAACAATACCTTAAACCAATTTACTCTATAACAAATCCTATCATCATATCATATCAATCCTTAAAAAACCTTTTATAAATATAATGTCAAATAACAAAATAATAACAAAACATTCTAACATTCTAAATATTCTATTGTCGTATTTTATCATCTAACCATTTATAAAAAAGATCCCAAATTTCATAAAATTGTTTATCCTCTTGCTCTCTAATTTCGAATGTCAATCTGCTCATCTCAGCACATTCCAATATTTTCTTAATAATTTCTTCCTGTAATGGTATTTTCTCATTTTTCCAATTTTTAGCAAATACAATCCTAGCCGCTGTTAATACATTTACAATCAGGTATTTCAAATCTTTACTATATATATCAGGTAAAATTCCCAATAAGAAGATCTCCGGTTTCAAGTCTATATGTTTCTTTGTCATTTTTTCCAACCACATGTGAATTATAGTCCAATATTTTCTAGCATCCTCACAAGTCCACCACATATGGTAATACGAGCCGGGTATCTGATGACATTTCCAACATTTTTCAGATTTGTTCTTGAACATTCTTGCTATTCTTGTCGGAGGAAAGTGCCACCTGTAAAACATCTTATACAAGTTTTCTTTATATGCTGTTGACATTGTCATTTTATAATTTTGAGACCACAATTTCTGCCATTTCTCTAAATCAATCCCATATCCAAAATTCTTCCCCAAAACAATCATAGTTTCTTTAACTTGTTCTTCCTCTAATTTAATTCCCAGTAAATAACCATATAGTTTTTTAATCACCTTCTCATCAGTACCCATCAAAATCTTATCTAAATCAGTCTGTTTATCATAAAATCCCTCCTTTTTGGAATCTTCATCATACCTTGAATGTATTTGTGCATATGAAAACCAATTCATCTTTATACCTTGTTCCTCTAAGTTTTGGATCGATTTAAGTTCACCCTTTTCATCTAAAAGTTCCCCATATCTAACTGTTTGTTCCTTCTTGTAAATTATAGGATAGGAAAATGCTTCAATGGTCGATAACCAAACTGGAATTTTCAAATAATATTGTCTTTTTATCTTCTCCCAATTCAACCACAAAGACTCCCGTACATAATGTCTTCTAAAATAACCCTGTGTTTTAGTTCCCTTATACCATAAGAAAGCATGCCAGCCCAGCAGCAAGTCATGCCCTTCTAATGTCAACAACCTATGTTTCCTTAATGTTATCCATTCTTTCACCCACATCAAACTTGCAGCTTGATAATACAATTCCCAATTAGGCAGGCCAAAACCTCCTCTAATTCTAGCATCTTGCAGAAGCTTTAGCTTTATTCTCGCTTTTTTACCTTGCCATATAAACTTCAACATAATTTTATTTAAATCTTCAAAATAGTCTTTTCCAAGCCTAATTGGTATTGTTTGAAACAAAAATAAAATTCTAGGTAGGATATTCATCTTAATTGTTGAAATTCTCCCTATTAATGACAATTGCAAGTTTTCCCACTTCTTCAAATCTGTAGTTATCTGTTGTTTAAGTTTAATATAATTATTCTCTTTTAATGTGCTACATCTTGTTGTCAAATATATCCCCAGATACTTAACCTTATTTGTAACTTGAATTTTCAAAAGGTCTGCCAGTTCTTCTCTCTGTCTCGATAGCATATTTTTTGTCAAGATCTTTGTTTTGTCTTTATTTATTTTCAAACCAGCCACCTCTCCATATGCCTCTATCCTTTCCAATAACTTTGGAGCTGTTTCTAGCGGATCTTCCAAAATAAAAGCTAAATCATCAGCAAAAGCTTGTAGCTTAAATTCTTCCTTCTTAATATTCATTCCTTTTATGTTTTTATCATCCCTAATATTTCTATTCAACACTTCCAAGGTCAACACAAATAACAAAGGAGATAGGGGGCATCCTTGTCTTGTGCCTTTCCTTATATTAATAAAATCTGTAAGTTCCCCCTCCATCATTACCCTTGCTGTCTGTTTATTATATATGGCTTCTATTGCTTGAATAAATTTTTTAGCAAAACCCATCTGCTCCAATAATAATAACATGAATCTCCAGTTCACGTTGTCAAATGCTTTTTGAGCATCTAGGAATATCAAAGCCATTTGTTTTTCAGGATGAGCCTCATAGTATTCCAAAGTGTCCAAGATTACTCTCATATTGTCTCTAATTTGTCTCTTTGGCAGAAATCCATTTTGATCTGGGTGAATAAAATTATTTAAATATTTTTTAAGTCTTTCTGCTAAGATTGAAGCAAAAATTTTATAGTCTGCATTCAATAAGGAAATAGGTCTATAATTCTTAATTTGCAATGGGTCAGTCTCTTCCTTCGGTATAAGTGTAATATAAGCCTCTGACCATGTTTTGGGTATCATCTTTTTTAACATAACTTCATTCATAACTTCTAACAATGGAATGCTCAATGATTCTTGAAATGTTTTATAGAATTCTGCTGGAAGCCCATCTGGACCCGGTGCTTTCCCATTATTTTGTCTCTTAAATGCTTCATTTAGTTCCATCATTATTATATTGCTTTCTAGCATTTCTTCAGTCTCTTTAGGTACCTTTGGCAAATTAGCTTCCTGTAAATATTGTTTGACTTTTTCTTCATCAATATTCTCTTGTTTATATAGTTGTCCATAAAAATCTCGAATAATTTCTTTTTTCTCCTTATTCCCATAACAAACTTGGCCTTGTTCGTCTATTAACTTCAATATTTTTCTTGATTCCTTCTCTTTTCTCAATTTATATGCTAGCCATCTACCTGGTTTATTTGCATCTTCAAAATAATTCTGTTTAGAGTTTCTAATTTTCTGTGCCAGTTCTTCTTTCTCTATTAATTCCATTTTATGTTTGATTACATCCAACTTCAATTTAATATCCTTTTTCTGTGGCATTTTCTGTAATTCTTTTTCAAGAGTTTTATACTCATCTTCCAAGGCCTTGGAAGCTTGCCTTTTCCTAATATTCTTTTTCCTTGTGTAATCTATTATCAAACCTCTAGCGTATGCCTTCATTGTATCCCACACATTCTGCATTGAAGTATCTTCTTTTTTATTTTCTCTAAAAAAAAAAGCCAATTCCTTCTCCATCCATAGTATAAAATCTTTCTCCTTTAAAATAGTATTATTTAATGTCCATCTCGATCTTCTTTTTTGTCCTTTCCATTTAATTGTCATTGGGCTATGATTTGCCCAAGTACTTGTTTCAATACTTGTTTCTTTAATATTAGATATTAATTCTGTTGAGATCCAGACCATATCTAATCTGGACCATGATAAATGTCTATTTGAATAAAAAAGTATATTGTTTAGTTTTAACATTTCTTTCTCTCCAAATATCTTTTAAAGTTAATTCATCTGTCATTTTAAAAAAAGACCTTGGGAGAGCCTTTCTATTTTGTTTTGTTGTTGTTGCTATATAGTCCAATTTATTATCCACAATTCCATTAAAATCTCCCATCATAATTATATTAACATAGTCCAATCCAATTATTTTCATGTGTAACTTTTTATAAAACTCTTCTTGTTTATCGTTCGGAGCATAAATTGCAATCAAGAGTATTTTTATATTATTGTCCATTATTTCTACCATTAATACTCTTCCATCTTCATCTGTGTAAATCAATTTTGCCGGGATAGCCTCTTTGATGTATAAAACCACTCCTCTTTTCTTACATTGAGTCAAAGAAGTAAATATTTTCCCCAATTTTGGCTGCAATAACAATTGTTCATGTTGTTTTTTAATGTGAACTTCTTGTAAACAAATTATATCAAATTTTAATTTCTCTAATTTATGAAAAGTTTTCCTTCTTTTAACAGCCAAATTAAGCCCATTTATATTCATTGTAATCAGTTTTTTTTCTTCCATGATTATGCTTTATATTTAGGTCTAACAGCTCTCGTGGATCTCACTTCACGCTGTTCTTTGCTATCAATCTGTCCCCCTGTTGCTCCTTTCTCTTTTTCAGTCTCCAGTTGTTCATCTTGAAACTCAATTAATGAAACCTCTCCAGTTGTTCATCTTGAAACTCAATTAATGAAACCTCTTTCTCTGCTTCCTCTCTTCTTCCTCCGAAAAATTCTGCATGAAAAAGTTCTGCTTTCTCAATTGAATCAATTCTATATCTCTGCTCTTGCCACCTAAACATTAGTCCTTCTGGAATCAGCCATCTATAATTCACTTCGTTTTCCAGTAGTATTTTGGTCAGGAATCGATATTCTCTTCTCATCTCTCTCACTCTTCTGGGTATTTGTTTTAAAACCACAACCTCTTTACCTTTGTATTTCAGTATTTTCTCTCTTACTACTTGTAATATTTGCGTTTTAATAGATTTTTTGGTAAATCTAATATGGACTTCCTTGGGTAATTTATTTCTCATCGCATATCTTGTATAAACTCGATATATCTCATCTATTCCAATACCCCACTCGCTAGCCTTTTTTTTTTTTTTTTTTAAATTTCAATTCTAGTAATATTCTTATTTTTGCCTTTTATTTTAAAGGGAAAAGCCTCAGAGTTTTTTCTTTTTTTTTTCTTCTTTATTTTTTTTTTGTTGGGACTTTTTTGCTTTTCCTATTTACCACTTTGTTATTGTTTTTTTTTTTTTTTTGGATTATTGAGATTTTTTAAGTGGATTAAGGTGTGAAGAATTTGAAGGAACTTTTTGTCTTTTCTCTTTTTGCTTTTTGCTTTTTCTTTTCTTTGCTTTCAAGCAATATTATTATTTTTGGATTTGTTTGTGGTAGTTTTCCCCATAGATGTATCCTGCACTGGCTGTAATATGTATATGAAAGATGAGGCTTTGTTAGTTAGAGCTTTCTTGCTCTTTCTCCCACCTTATCCCTCCATCCCTCCCTCCTTCTCTGACACACTTTTTAGAGAAATAGAAACATCAGCATCAATTTCATCTTGACAATGGGATATTTTATAAACAACTGTTAAAGAAATATCCTTCTGGGTTCAGTTCCAAATGGGGAAAAAGACACTGGAAACATGGAGGTTGTTGTGAATTAATAAAAGTGCTTAAATAAAGATTATTAAAACCTTAAGAAAAGTGCAGGGCTCTGGCCCTGCACTTCTGATTGGCTGATAATAGCGACATCTGATTGGTTCGTTCAGGAGAATATGACTGGCTATTAGCGGGCCTCTTTCTTTGGTTAAGGGAACTAACCCGTTTCTTATTGGTGATTTGATCTTCCCGTTTCTTATTGGTTATTTGATCAGCAGCTTGCCTATAAAAAGGGCTGTTGCTGCCGTAGTTTTTGCTCTGTTCCACAATGTTAAATAAAGAGTTGAAGTTCACTGTTCATCGTCTTATCTCCAATCCTTGTGTTCATGCGCAGAACTTAACACTGGCGATGAGGGTGGGATTTGGAGACATCAGAGCTGACTGAGCACTACAGAGTGCCAAACAGAGCACGTGGCTGAAGACGCACCAATGGCTGAACCATGTCCAGCAGCGTCATACCATCTGCTCCATTCGACCCGGCACAAGAAGACTGGGACTCATATATGGACCGATTCCAGATGTTTCTGGAGACCAACAACTTGAAGGATGCCACTACCGGAAAGAAGCGAGCGTTATTCCTAACTCACTGTGGGCCGACCGTGTTTAAGATGGCCAAGGCACTAGCCAAACCGGCTGAGGTGAAGTCCATGGACTGGGACATCCTTGAGCCCCTTCTACGGGCCCACTACGCACCGACCGTACCAACGCTTGTTCAAAGACATGAATTTTATCAGAGAGACCAGCGGAAGGGAGAAAGCATTGCAGATTTCATAGTGGATCTCCAGAATTTGGGAGGCCTCTGCAAGTTCACTGACCTCGAAGAGGCCCTGAGAGACCGAATAATTCTGGGATTAGATGTACCGCACGTGCAGAGCAAGCTGATGGCGAAAGGCGACATCAGCCTTGCAGATGCCATCGCTGACGCTACTGCAGCAGAAGCAACCAGGAAGTCGGCTGCACGAATGCGCCGCACCCACGCCCCGCTCCACCAACTCGCCGGCGAAATCTCGCCTCACCTGGAAGAACAGGCAACGACAGTCCCCCACGAGGACCTCCAATCGTCATCAGAAAGTGATGAAGAAGAGGTCAACTGGCTCCGGTCTGAACGAGACCAATGCCATCAACGTAACCAGAGAGTGCAGTACCAATGCACTGGTTGTGGGGCAAACCACCCACGATCAGACTGCAAATTCCTCGATGCGCTCTGCCATGTGTGCGGAAAAAGAGGTCACATCGGAAGAGTCTGTAGAAGCAAGCAAGGATCCAACCCACCTCAGAGGGGGACCAACTACCGCCAGCCCACAGGAAGTCATCCTGTGAATCGAGAATACTTAACCCACCAATGGGACAACCACTCCTACAGAAACAAACCACCAGCCCAGTCAACGAAACGAGAAGAGGCACACCAAACCATTACGATTGGTCACGCCTCATCATTAGACGCCAAGAAAATCTGGGTGAAGGTCGCCATTGAAAACCAGCCCTGCATGATGGAAGTCGATTCAGGATCATCCTTCTCGATGGTTTCCTGGAAGACCCTTAAACAATTAATTCCCACCATCCGGCGGCAAGACCTCAGATTCCAGAGAATCATACTCAAGGACTATCAGGGAAATCGAATTCCAGTCGTTGGATCAGCAAAGTCCGTGTCTCATTTAAAAATCGTACTGCATCCCTACCACTAACCGTAGTCGACAGGGATCAGCCTAGTTTGTTAGGTCTCCAATGGTTCGCCCCACTTGGAATTGAAGTAGCTGGCATTCACCGAACCAACAGCGACGACTGGGAAGAGGCCATCGTCCGGGAGTTCCAGGACGTCTTTATAGATAAATTAGGCGAGTACAAGGGGACCCTGATATCATTTAACCTTAACCCCAAAGTAACTCCCATCCGCCTTAAGCCTCGTCGAGTTCCATTTGCCCTTAAACCAAAGATTGACAAGCAGCTTGATAAATTAATAGCCCAGGGTGTGTTAGAATCAACCGACCATGCTCCCTGGGAAACCCCAATCATAACACCCATCAAGCCGGATGTATCGTTAAGAATTTGTGGGGACCACCGAGCTACCCTGAATCATGCCCTTCAGCAGAATGCTTACCCGGTACCGGTGGTACAACATCTTCTCCATTCCCTGGGGGGCGGAAAAGTCTTTGCTAAATTGGATTTAGCACAGGCATACCAACAACTGCCTATAGATAAAAAAACGGCAGAGGCACAAACAATCGTTACGTTATTAAGTGCAACCGACCCCAATTCGGAGTTAGCGTAGCCCCAGGAATTTTTCAGAGCTTTATGGAGAGACTACTACAGGATATAAAAGGGGTTGTACCTTATTTTGATGACGTTTTAATTGCTGCTCCGACTAGAGAAATACTAAGGGAGCACCTGAGGTTAGTTCTCCAGAAATTTAAAGACTCTGGCCTTAAAGTAAAAAAAAAATAAGTGTCAATGTGTACAGATAAAGTAGAATTTTGGGGGTACTTAATCGATAAACAAGGCATTCACCCCACCGATAGCAAGCTTAGGGCAATCAAAAACGCCCAAGGCCCAGAAATAAGACTGATCTCCAAGCTTTCCTGTGCCTTATCAATTTTTACAACATTTTCCTGCCCCACAAAGTGACCGTAGCTGAGTCCCTACATCGTCTGTTGGACAAAAAGGCAACCTGGGTCTGGGGACACCGAGAGGAACACACGTTCCAACAAGCAAAAAACTTATTGACTTCAGACGCTGTTTTGATGCAGTATAATGAGACTTTGCCTTTAATGATTACATGTGATGCATCCCCATTTGGAGTGGGTGCCATTTTGAGCCATGTGTTACCAAACGGTAGTGAAGCCCCGATTGCCTTCTTTTCAAAAACGTTATCAAAAGCTGAACGTAACTATAGTCAAATTGATAAAGAGGCTCTTGCTGTCGTTTCTGCTGTTAAACGATTTCATGAATATATTTATGGGCGAGTTTTTACTATAGTTACCCACCACAAACCTTTGCTGGGAATTATAGCGGGGGACAAGCCAACCCCTTATATATTATCTCCCAGAATGACTCGCTAGTCGGAATTCTTGGCTGCATATAATTATAAGCTGCAACACCACCCGGGGAAAGCCATCCCCCATGCTGACGCACTAAGCTGTGCACCACTTCTGGAAACCATTGACGACCCAGCTCCAACCGTCACAACGCTCCAAATTGAGACACTTCAATCACCACCACTGACAGCTCAAGATATCACGATTGAAACCAAACGCAATCCCATTTTGGCGCAAGTTCTTAGCTGGGTCGAGTGAGGATGGCCATTGGATCAAATCCCTGACAACTTCAGTCCTTTCAAAAATCGACAGACGGAACTGTTTTCCCAGAAAGGCTGCATAATTTGGTGGGATAGAGTCGTCGTCCCAGAGCGGCTGCAACGAGAGGTATTGAAAACCTTGCATGAAGGCCACCCCGGCATCGTGCGCATGAAGGCGCTCACACGAAGCTAAGCGTGGTGGCCAGGTATTGACAAGCAAATCGAGGCCTGGGTAAAGACTTGTTGCAAATGCCAGGAAGTTAGCAGTGCCCCACTGAAAGCAACCCCAACAGAGTGGGAAACACCCAGGGGACCATGGTCCCATATTCATATTGACTTTGCGGGACCTACTAAAGAACACACATTCCTAGTAACGGTGGATGACTACTCAAACTGGCTTGAAATCCATGAAATGAAAAGTACCACAACCGAATCCGTCATCAGGAAATTGGACAGATTATTCACAGCCCATGGACTGCCAGACATTCTGGTATCCGACAATGGCCCCCAGTTTACCACGCTTTATTTTGAACAGTATTTGGCGGACCATGGTATTTGCCATGCGCTAACTTCACCGGCGCATCCTGCGGCCAATGGAAGAGCCGAACGCATGGTACAATTCTTCAAAAAGACCCTACATAAAATGGACTATGGCGATATCGAAGATAAGATTAACCGGATACTCTTTCTTCAACACATCACTCCGCACAGCGTCACCAACAAGACTCCGGCTGAATTGTTAATGGGACGAAAACTCCGCTCCCACCTTGACCGACTACACCCATCGTACAAACCAGAAAAACTACACGGATCCAGTGGGAAATGCCGCAAATTCCAAATAGGTGACTTAGTCTTCGCTAGAAACTTTTCTGGTGATCCTTTGTGGGTCGAGGCAACGGTAATCCAAGTCACAGGACCCAGGTCGTACCGAGTAAAAAGTCGCAACAGAAGAATATGGAAGTGCCATATTGATCAGCTGCGTTCAAGGCTGCAATCTGGTTTCTGCGACTCCAGTAACTTCCAAACTGATGGGGGAGTAGATGCCGAGGAGACTGAGTTCGAAACGGCAGAAAGCACGAGTGGAAGAAGTGAGTATTCGGACTTAACGCATAAGAAGGATCAGAGGGGGTGGTGGACTTGCCTCAAAGAAACACCTCATCAGAGGCAAGCCCACAAAGGCTAGAGGACAACGAGGACATTAGCGGTACTGAGTTTTTAAATGAAGGACCGGAGGCACCCTACTCGCCAGAAAACGTCCTGCCCAAACAAGATTATAAACTAGTACCGGGGGGACAGCGAAAATCTAATAGACAATCTAAACAACCTGCCTACCTCAATGATTACATCACCGCACCCCTTAAACGGAACCCGGGGGGAATGGGTGTTGTGAATTAATAACAGTGCTTAAATAAAGATTATTAAAACCTTTAGCAAAGTGCAGGGCTCTGGCCCTGCACTTCTGATTGGCCAATAATAGCGACATCTGATTGGTCCATTCAGGAGAATCTGATTGAGTATTAGCGGGCCTCTTTCATTGGTTAAGGGAACTAATGCTTCCCATTTCTTATTGGTTATTGATTCAGCAGCTTGCCTATAAAAAGGGCTATTGCTGCCGTAGTTTTTGCTCTGTTCCACAATGTTAAAGAAAGAGTTGAAGTTCACTGTTCATCGTCTCGTCTCCACTTCTTGCACCCATGCGCAGAACATAACAGAGGTTATTTGGAAAGATGGTTTAATGGTGGACAGTAGGACCACATGGCTTGGAGCTCCAAAGTGAAAAAGAAAGGATGATCACATACTTCAAGATAAGAAGGTCAAGAAGGGATGACCAAGATGCTGAGAGACCCTTATATAACCTCTGTTGGGACCCACCTTAGTGTTTCATGTTCCTGTGTAAGAAATGTATCCCATTGGCTGTCAGACTCCCAGGGATGGGGGGTCTTAGCTAACTTTGCAGGCTTTGTCTGGACCACATGGCTTCACCTGAGCGTTGGCTGATACAATCTTCCCAGGCCAGGTGGTGAAATGGGTAGACCCTTTATTATGTAGAATACTCTGGCCTAGGCCTTAATGGCCCATTAACAAGAGGGTGTGTGTGTGAGTCAATAAGTTTTCCCAGTTTTTTGTGGTTAAATTAGGTGCCTCGGCTTATATTCGGGTCGACTTATACTCGAGTATATACGGTATGTTTTCTTAAGTTTTCTTAAGTTTTTCTTAAGTTTTCGCGGGTACTTACATGTATGGCATTCAGCTTAGTTCGGGTATTTTCCCACGTCATAGTAGTTGTGCTTTTAAAGTTGTAGCAACGTTTCAGCAGAATCTCATCTGCCATCATCAGGCTTCTGTATAGTGTTCATCTGTGAGTCAGACTTTTATGGTGGTTTCAGATTTAAATTTGGGGCAGCCTATTGCTGTGCCAGAATGGTTTTTTTCTTCCTCCTGATTGGTTGGGAGTCTTGGTCTGTGTTTATTGGTCTTGGAGTTTGCTGTGTTCTGCTTGATTGGTGTTTCTGATATCTTCTGTCTGTTTTTTGGCTCTTTTTGTATCTTGATTGGCTGGCAGCATTGTGTTACTTTATTGGAGGCCTTTAGTGCAGCTTGGCTTCGGGTAAACGGATGGCTATCATTAGTTAGGAAGCTGGGTTTCATCTGGGTGCCTGGTTGGGGTGTGTTTGAGCTGGAGGTATCAGGGGGGATCTGTTTGTGCCCAGGTGTTTGCCTGGCTTGTGGTGTGGAGGTTTTTTTGTTTGTGAGTGCAGGCTTCCAAATGATTGACAGCCTGGTGGAATCATCTCTTCTGTTCATGCTTTCTGGTCTTTTTTCAATCTCTATGGCTTCTCTGATGATTCTGTGGCTGGGATTTTCTATAGTGGCTAGGGTTTTGGTGCCATTGAAGTTGATGCTATGACCTGTGGCTTCCATGTGTTGGACTAGTGAGGAAGTGTGTTCCAGCTTTTTGACTGCATTTTTGTGTTCATCCAGGCGGGTGCTTATTCTTCTATTGGTCTGTCCAATGTATGTGGCCGGGCATGATGCACAGGGGACTTCGTATATGCCTTGGTTTTCCAGGTCAATTTTATCTTTGGGGTTTCTAAAATTCGTGTTCATCTGTATTGTGTTCGATGAACACAAATACAGAAGCCTGATGATGGCAGATGAGATTTTGACAAAACGTTGCTACAACTTTAAAAGCACAACTATAATGACGTGGGAAAATACCCGAACAAAGCCGAATACTATATGCGTGTGTGTGTGTGTGTGTGTGTGTGTGTGTAAGGTTATAGATGCCATGGCAGGTGAGGGAGGTGAGAGAGAAGAGGAGAGAAAAAGAGAATGAAAGATGCAAACAACAAGCAAACTTACTGGAATCATTAACTAGCCAAGTCCTAAATAAAGAACTGAGCAAAAGGAGCTGACATACCTTCTATAAATTGTGTGGCTGGAAAACCTATTAAATCTGACAGGGAAAGTTGCGGGGGGGGGGTCTGGATTGGTGAGGGGTCTGATTACACCTCGTTCTTTATTCCCTATTGACTTTGGATATGCCATACCTTTCCATTTCCTGGAGAAATAAATTAAAAGTCAGAAGTAATTTGCCTGATGGAGGGTACAGGTGGGACTTCCCCCCTCCTACTCTGAGGAACATTTGCACACTGAGAAATCCAATTTAACCCCTGGAGGGGGGATATCTTATTTTCTTTTGTTGACAGCTTTGTGGCAGCTAAAATAGGAACCTGATTAAAGAGAGACAGTGAGAGATTGAGGTCTTGTTCCCACAGAGGGAGGATCAAGGCCCTTTAATCTTATCTCCCACTGCAGGGGGATGAACTGCCGATGCTGGCAGAGAGATAAACCTCACCTATTTGAAACCTGATGTTGACTGTGAGATAAGCCTCACCTATTTGAACCTATCAGAAGGCTGATCAACACCTACCTACGCTTGGAGAAAGGCAGAAATGAAGAAGTAGAGTGTTGCACGTAGAAACAGAAGTGCTAAATTGTTTCCTTCCCTGCCAGATTCTCCAGCAGTTATGGATCCAAGCAATTGTGTAATATAAGAATCATCAGTTAGTGGGTGACTTAAACTGGAAATATTCCAGTTCCGTTCCCCATCTTTCAGAATAGATCATAGGAAGTCTTGGGAGTCAATCAATCAATCAATCAGAATAGAGCTGGAAGAGGCTTTGGAGGTCTTTTAGTCAAACATTCTGCTCAATTAGGAGACCCTATGCTATTTGAGACAAGGGCTGTCCAATCTTTTCTTAAAAACCTCCAATGATGAAGCCACCACAACTTCTGAAGGCAAGCTGTTCCACTGGTTATTTTTTCTCATTGTTAGGCAGATTTCTTCTTAGTTCTAGGTTACTTTTCTTCTTGGTTAGTTTCCATCCATTGTTTCTTGTCTCGCCTTCTGGAGTTTTGGAAAATAAGTTAACCCCACTAGTTTGTGGGCATCCTTCACTCTCTCTAAATTTATCTTCACTGGATTATTGTGGGAATAATTATTCTATTAGCTCTCTTTCTCTCTCTCTCAGAGAGAGAGGGGGAGGAGAGGGAGAAGGGGAGAGAGAGAGAGAAAGAGAGAGAGAGAGGAGAGGGAGAAGGAGAGAAAGAGGGAGGGAGGGAGAGAGGAGAGGGAGAAGGAGAGAGAGAAGGAAAGAGAGAGAGATATCACTAACAATGGTTGATCTCAGATGCTAAGAAGAGTTCATCATGGCTATTTGCATGTGAATGGTGTTAAGTTCGGAAGGTCGGGCTCATAGAGACGAGAGATTCAGATTAAGTGAACAACAGCTCTTTATTTACAGGCTATATCTGAGTAAAAAGACAGTGCTTGCGGCGGCTATTTTTATAGAGCTGGCCGCGGCCAGGCTGCCAATGACATCGCTTTGAGTTTCCCGCGATTGGTTTCATCCAATCGCAGTAGACTTTTAGCAAGCCAATCACAGCCATCTTGGCTGTCCAATCAGGTAGTTCTCTTTGTTGACCAATAGGAATGCAGGGTTTCAAGCCTGCTAATATGGAACAAATGGTCTCGAGAATTCTATCTGTATCAACTTCTCAAAATCAAACACTTGTCGGAAACTTTAAAAGCATCATCCCAGAAACTTAATTTATCTGCTAATGTGGAGAAATGTCTTAGTCAGAATGAAGATCAGTGATTGTATCAGCAAAGAGTCTTATCAGCCAAAGGAAGATGATTCTGCCATCACTTTGACCATGGTGCATTGGTTAGAATGCAGTATTTCAGGTTAATTCAGCTCACTGCCAGGAGTTCTATCCTGACCAGTTCAACATTGACTCAGCCTTCCATCCTTCCGAGGTTGGTAAAATGAGGACCCAGATTGTTGTGGGCAATATGCTGACTCTGTAAACTGCTTAGAGAGGGCTGTAAAGCACTATGAAGTGGTACATAAGTCTAAGTGCTATTGCTATGACTTCAGCAATTGACAAACCTGAAACTCAGCTAGGAAAACTCAGCTGTGACTGCATCCCCTTCCTTGCCCGACTACTTCTCATAGGTGGAATTAAACACAGAGCTGGAATTCACTTGACAATCTGAGGTCATGTCCCCAAGCAATATGGAATCTAGAACATGGGGAAAATCTGTTTGTCTAGAAGAAGTTACCAATACCAGCCTGTTCATCTTCTTTCTCCTGCAATGCGCATCACTGGGTTAATATGTCATGTTCCCAGGGCATCACATTCCTTTTCTGTAATCAGGCTTGTTTGGAGCACCTCCTCCAGAATTCACTCTTCCCATCAGCCACCTGTTAAAAGATTGATCCAGCTGTCAGAGCGCTGGCCTTTCCTGCCAGCTGAAACAATCCAGTCCCTAAGTCGCTTATAATTTACAGTGCCACCTTTTTTTGATGGAAATAACATTTGAAAACTATACTCCGGAGATATGTCTCTGCAGTGGACTGAAACTAAGTTCAAAGCCTTCTGAAGCAATTTGGTGACTTAAAGGGAGACAGAGACACAGACAGTGTTGCTGAAAACAATAAATGCACCCATACTAGTTCTCCAAATAAGGCAGGGGGAAGAGCTTGGAATGGGAAAAGAAGAAACAAACCATACCTTTTAGGTCAATACAACAATGACACAATTTCTATGCAAGATACTCTTGATAATATTCAGGTTAGAAATTAATCACAGGAGACCTTCTGGCAAAATTTAATAAAGCTATATGACTCTACTGCTAAATCAAGCCTGCGAGCATATTTGCAAATCATTTTCCTTGTGTATATTATTTGTAAGGATAGATGTAGTGGCATAATCTTACAGCCTACAGGGTTAAAGTATGTGTTAGGGATGATTATCTTTGCACAAGGAAGACAGTATAAAATGGAAGACAACCTAAAATTTAATCCTGTATCATGAAATCAAGAGGGATCTTTCCAGTGCTCTTATTTAAAACATGAGGAACACCTGTTTTATTCACAATTTATTTATTTCTGGTACACTGTGTAAATAGGGCAGGGGTGGGATCAGACCAGTGTAACTACTGGTTCAGTGAATTTTATGTTTAGCGTGCGCATGTATATCATCATCAGCTAGCTGCCTGGACAGCTGAGCAGCGCTGCGCGCGGGTGCACAGCGGTTGAAAAGGCAATTTTTCCTGCTTTTTCAACCTCATCTGCGTTACACAAAGCAGCTGCAGTTGAAAAAGCAGGAAATAAAGGTCAGGTAAGAGCTAGGGTGGGTGGGTGGACCAAAAGAACAGCAGACATAGAACTGGTTCTATGGATGCTCTCTGTTTGCTGCTCTTCAGACCAACTGGTTCTACAGAGGTGGACAGAACTGGTAGAATCCCACCCCTGAAGTAGGGTATCCGCTGAATTATACATTCTTTGGATAACTTCATGGGAGTCATACTAGCAATTGACAGTCATGAGTTGAAAGTTGCAATCAACTGGTGGGTTACTAATCTCTTTGAAGAGGGTTGTTTCATGTGTTGAATTATTGGAATTCCAGCAGTTAGTATGTTTATTGATTGATTGTAATGATTTGTATGACTTTCCATCTTGCTACAGCAATTTTCTGTACTAACAGCTTTTAGAGATAATGGTAGTAACATTTAGAAAGTAACAATATGCTCAGTCTTTAATGTACAATATTATAGGGCCCCATAGGCAATATCCCACAAAAGCAATAAAACTCACAATTTTTAAAGGATTCAGACACAACCTCTTGACTCTCATGCATGGGTGCACAGCCAAGTCTTTTTTGCTTTCCAAATACACAGCTCTGTCATATATGATAGATGTGATGCTTCAAAGGACTGTAACTGAAGAGGTTCAGTTTCTTGGCCTGACAAGGTTTATTCAGTGGGATTTGTAGAGCTTGAAAAACACATAGAAATAATTAGAGGTGGCCCCAAAATAATCTGGCTGCATGTCTATGGAGATTCTGTTATCCCAAAAGGTGTCTTTTGAAAAGTTAACCGGACTTCCTTGTTTTTCTTTGAAGAATGCAAATGACCAGCGATCTGTAAGGAGTATAAATCTTTCCATTCCCCACCATCCACTCAGAGCTGAAGAAGCTTCTTGGATGAGAGGCAAAACATCTTCAATGAAAAACCAGAAATTCTTGCAAAAAGCAACTTTGAAACAACCTGGCCCCATGTTATGTAGGGCTTCATAGATAGCGATCAGCACCTAGAATTGCATTTCAAAATCTATTGGAGACCAGAACAACCTGTGAAGCAAAGAATGAAAATGGATGTGTGGATAACTCAACTGTGGTTGTTTGGAGTAGCTGAAGCTTTTGGATAGTCTTTGAGGAGATCCCCATATAAATTACATTGTAGTAATCCATTCAAGAAGTGACTAAGGCACAAGTGACTGTGAACAGCACCTCCCAGTACAGGAAATGGTACAAGAGAATATCGAAGATGAATTTGGGCAAAAGTTGAAGTGAGTGGTTTGCAGTCTGTCTGGTCTAAAAATGTAACAAAATGTAAATTCCAAAGCAAGATCACTTACTGCTCCTTTAATTCTTGTACAAATTATTGTGTGATAAATGGGGCAGTGGTGGGATTTAAATAATTTAACAACCACTTTGCCCAGGATCAAGTTGGATATTGTGAGAAGCTGGCCCATCCTCATCCTCCAACTCTGCTATACAGGCGGGACAAGCCTCCCACGATGGCCAACCTGATCCTGGGTGAACCAGTTGTTAAATTACCGCCACTACCACCACCCGCTATCAAAGTGGATCCTGGGTGCTGCACTGCATTGGAGAAATGGGCAATGGAGCAGATTTCATGAGGGAAGGAGGAGGAGCAGGGAGAAGAAAGAGGGAAAGTGGCCATTTCCTTCCCTCACACTGGCTGCTCCATTGCCTGTTTCTCCATTGCAGCACCCAGAATCTACTTGGATAGTGGCAGAGGGAGATAATTTAACAACCAGTTCACCCAAACCAGTACAAACCAACTGAATCCCACCACTGGGGGTGGGGGTGAGAATATATGCCTCATGTATGTAGTGTAGCCTATGAAAACATGGAGAAAAATACTCTTGAAATGCAAATGTTGGAAAATAAAAGTTTTAAAGAAATATTTTTTTAAAAAAAATGAAAGCAATTTCTTGGGAAGAAGGAACAGTCTATCTTTCTTTTTTAAACAGACTTTAAAATTATTGAGAAAATAATATGGCCCTGAGTGGATTATAGTTTAGGTCCAGTTTTTGATGCATTGCAACTGAAACATAGGAGTATACTTAGTGAGACTTTTTTTTTTGGCATGGCAATAATGTTAGGAAAAGCCTCACCTCTATAATTCCCACGTGCTAGGCTGCTATTAAAGTAATAGAATTAGGAGTAATAAAATGTTCAATATCCCTACCAGGGCCAACAAATCCCAGCCTGTTAGTTAAAATCTGTCTTGACATAATTTTAAAAAGAAACTTTAGATATAGCCATAAAAAAAAAAACCTGAACACTATATTGGAGGAGAGTGGAAAGAGAGAAATTGGCCTGTCCAGCAATATTCCACACTGCAATTCTCTTTTTGAATTATACTAAGAAAAAGCTCCTTTTAATACTAAATATATAAACAGACACGGTAGTTTTAGAATTTGCTGTACACAAAGATGTTCTCCTGGTATTATTGAGAAAGAGGTTCTACAAGACTGGTAAGACTCTTGTATATACACATATAGTCAGGACATGGCATTCCAGCTTCTTAATTTTGTAAGAAGGATGAGTATATAAACATTGTTGCTTGCTTGCTTGATGACTGATTGCATACCTCATTTATTCTGTAGGAGTTCAAGGTTTCTGAGAGGACTCGGGGCATGGCACAAAGGCAACACAGTCAAATAAGCAAGAAGAGTCCCTTTAATACCTCCAACTTTGCCCCCAATGTCCAGGTTACCTTCAGATGGAGAAAAAACTCTCCCAGGAACAGTCTTTAAGTAGAGGAAATTCAGTCCGAAAACAAAGTACATACAAATTGTAAATAACAATCCACACAAACCACCCTGAAGTAATTAACTTGACAGGGCAGGAAAAGGAATTGCAGACTTGAAACACACACAGTTGGGAAGATGCCAGATAAGCCTCGAGGATATCAGATAATTCACAATTTGCTCCCAACCACTTTGCTGTGCGCAGCTTCCCTTTTTAAACACTGTGTTCCCAGCTGCAGCTATGGGAATCAGGGCCCATTCCTCCCCCATAAGCCATGCAACTCATGTTGCTTCCTTCTCTGTTCCTTCCTACATACCCTAGGATTATTTGAATTCCCTCTCCTTTCTCTACCTCTTCCCTGCTCTGCCCAGCCGGCCTTTGCCCTTCTGCAGTTTCTTCCATAGCCAATGGAGCCACACTCCCACTCCCTGTCAGCTGCTTGGCCTCTCCCTCCAAATCAGATTCTGACAAGGGCATGACAGTTTCTTTCATAGAATCTCCCTATTTTTATCATTATAACAAGCTTGTGAGTGAAGACAATGACTGCACTGGATTCACCCAGTGAGGTCCCTAGAGCTATATAGTCAGCTTAATGACTACACTGTATTAAGTGTGCATAGCAGAGGTGGTATTCAGCAGGTTCTGACCAGTTCTGGAGAACCAGTAGCAGAAATTTTGAGTAGTTTGGAGAACCAGCAAATTTGACAAACAAACAAATAAAATAAATAAAATAAATGATTCTTTCTTTGTATTAGAGCTACATCTTGCTTCTACTTAAGGAAATACGTACTTTGAATCTAGCTTGTTGTTTGCCTGCCAAGTGATTGTCTATAAGATATAATTTATCATCTTTAGGGAAAGAATAATTACTTGATACATATTTAATTAGGGTAAATTGTATCATCAGAAGCCCAGAACTATGAACCAAAAAGTGGAAAGAGTGAAAAATTTATGTGTGAGTTCAAAATATCAACTCTTAATTGTTTATTGGCATTTTGACCCTACTTTACTCAGACAATATCTCAGCATTTTTATTTTATTTTACAAATGTCTTTAAAATGCGTATTGTCTCCCTCCATGTTGCCTAAAGTAAGATTGTAATCATGTGTCCATTCTGAATAATGTAGTACTTTTTTCAGATGTTCAAAAAGGCTTGCATAGAGAAAACATGCCAGCATAACTTTGTCTTGAACCCAAAGAGTAATTCTACTCTCTCCCTTTGAAGATCACACTGCCATTTTTCAGATTTCCATGCAAAACTGAAAACACCTTGCAGATATTTCAAACCATTCAGTCATTCAAGTTAACACAGCTTAGCCTAAATCAACTCACTGTCAACCCTGAAGCCGATCTAATTGAAGCCATTTTTGACCACTTCAGTGTTGCCACACTGGAGCTGAGGGATAGGGAGGGGGGATTTGAGATAGTTAGGATTCTGTAGCCAAAACAAAATATTTTCTCTTGGGAACCAAGGACATCCTCACACTTGGTCAGAGGAAGGTGGAGTGATGTCAGCCAGCTGTTAGACTACAGCGTGATTGGACCAGGTGACTGATTGTTCTGGGGAAGTGAAAAACTTTTACTTTTAATTAGGTGAAAAACTGCAGGAGTCTTCAGACGTTTTCACCAGATATGTGCCAATATGATATTTCCAATCAAGCTATTCTTTGAGGAATTTACCTGTGTCAGATTTTGCTTGGTATGGGACTATTACTTGGAACCCTGACACTCACAGCAGGTTTATGGACCATAGTGGTCTGGTGCAAGTTGGTAAATAGATGTTGGTATTGTTTAATTTCTTAGTTTAGGGCTGACAGAGAATGATGGAACCCAAACCATTAAGCTGGCTTCTGTGCTCCTTGTTCAGCACTAAATGCATACAAATTTATTTAATTTTTTTAGGCCTACCCTAAGTGGTATGCTGCTGGTTCGCACTGGTTCTAGTGATCTGGTAGCGCTGGTCAGCAGTTGGCTTCACCCACCCATCCCTATCCTTTCCTGTCCTATATTTCCTTTGTTTGTAGCTCAGCTGATAGGCATGGCAGTGGGGATTGTCACCCCTCAGGTGTTTTACTCACCAGCGCTGACTGTAAGTTTTCTTGCTTAAAATTGCCCATTTTAGAATGTTCCATGCCTGCCTGCAAGGCCAGTAATAAAATATTTTGAACTCCACCACTGAGGATAGCCAAGGGTAATTTCATCCCCCTTTAATGTTTAGGAATTGAGGTGGTGTTTAAGAAAAAAAAAATGTTTTTAATGAAGGAAAAACATTTTTAATGAAGAAAAACCTTTTTAATGAAGGAAAAATGCTTTCAATGAAGGAAAAATGCTTTCAATGAAGGAAAAACCTTTGACAAAAAAAAGTCAAAAATAGACTGGACATCATTTGACTGGGATGGTATAAGATCTCCTGCTTGAGCATGGATTTGGACTGGAAGGCTCGAAACTCCCTTTCAGCCCTACATTTCTATGTTCTGTGAAAATGAATAAAACCTTGCATAATAAATCCACTCGCATTTTGCTACAACCAAGCTTCTACACACACAAAACAAAAGTTATTTGACAAACCAGAAGGTAGCACAATTTGTCCATGGGTGACATAGAACAATTTTAGAACTCTGTGATTAGCTATTGTTTTCATTCCTCTCAAATGTTAGATAGAATTCAGTGAGACCTCAATCTCCACTTTAGGGGCAAAGTCTAAAGTGCAGACTGATGACAACAGTTGACCTAGCCTGAAATTTTCTTGATCTTCTTTATTCCAATTTCTGTACTATCCTAATGGATGAAAATTTTTTGAATAAGTCAAAAGCTTGTACTCAATGTTATGACATTTTGATTAATCCTAATGAAGATATTTCCCAGTTACTGATGGTAGAGTTTTATTTCCCATCTGGACAATGTGGTTACTTTGGTTAATATTGATTATTGTCAATATATACTAATTTTTTTTCTGTCCTTTTCCATGCCTTTCACCCCAAAAGAATGTACACAAGAAATAATTTGTGCTAGGAATTCAGAGTAAGATTAGAAGAGACATTTCAAAGGACATACTTGTAGATACTTATCTAATATACCCTGAGGATAATTATATCAGAAATCCACATAGGTCTAAAACTAAGCTGATTATGTTGCAGTAATGGACCAGCAATTTTCTCTTTTCCCAATGATATAAATGTTTATTGCCTTTCTATTTCAGAAATTGCATGATTATTCTAAAAACCCTCAAACTGTGTATTTAGGGAAGGAAAAGTAGGGTTTTTTATTCTGCAAAATTGAAATATTATTTATTTGTGGAATGGGGAAATCAACCACTTCATTGTTTTATTTTGGCATGTAGGATATATCTATCAACTTCCAATTTCAAGGAAAATATTGCTGTGAGTTCTTTACATAGTTTTGCTTTACTAAACTTTTGTTTTGATGTGCCTTTCATATAATATTTAACCAAATACCTTTGCCTGCATGTACTATAGGTGAAACACATCTACTCTAAAATGATATTTTTGTCCAAGGGTATACAACATGTTTGAAATTGTGCTAGAAGATATTGCAGAAACTGTTCAAAAATAGAATATCTTTTCTTGCAGATTTCTAGATAGAGCTTGGAAATGGTTATTTGACAGAGTATTTATTTATTGATTCTACTTCTACACCACTGAATCAATAACAACTTAGGATGAATACAGAGTAAAGCATCCAAACCATCCATAACAGGAAAAAACATATATGGTCAATGTAAATAAATTAAAACAACTAATAACTAATCAATACTGCAATACAGAGAAAAATTGCAATAATAGTGGTGATGAAAGATAAATAAAACAATAAGAAAAATAATGTCAACAGTTAATAAAATAATTCAAACTGAAATAATTAAAAGAGGTCCCATCAAATCCTTTTTAGGAAAATTCAATTTTTAGTAGCCTTTTGAAAATTAAAAGAATGGAACAAGCCTTTATTCTAGGTTGAGGGTATTCTACAAAGCTAGATCAGAAACAAAGCCTCCTGACCTATTTTTCTTTTACTTCAAAGAAATTAAAGAATAACCCAAATCCTTTTTGGGGGAAGAAGAATTAATTCCAAGCTAATGTTTCTCAATTCTCCTATCATGAAAGAAAGGCATCCCACAGTTGACTAGATGTAAAAGTGATGAATTAATTGTAAGAAAATATTGACTATGACCTCAATGTCCTGTAATCCTAAAAAAAGATTCACCCTGGAAATATTTACAAGAGTAACAAGACTGTCTTCTCGTAGGTATTAATGAAGAGAATGCATCCATATGTTCAACTTTGGAAATGCTAAAGTAAGACCATGAAAATAACTTTGCTTGACTTCCTAAAAGCTTATGCAAAGAAATTTCCTCCACTAATTGTCAGCAGCTAGAGTTAGATAAATGTCAACAGCAATCCAGGTGGGTTGAACTTAGTTCATTTATGATTATTTAGCAATTTTAGGCTCAGTTCTCTTTTCACTTCTCCCCCTGGTTCTGCCATTCCTTCTCCTACACCAAGTGATTCTGTTGCAGGTTAGTTTGATAAAGCACTGTGACCTTGCTTTTTGTATTTGATCTTTCAAATCATTTTAAAGCTGCCTGTCTTCACTGCATACCATAGTTCATCTTGCTACTAAGTATCAAAAGTCCTTGTTTTAGATCTGTTGCTAGTATATAGAGTCATGACATCTTGTGCTTGGCATATAAGTTTCAGTTTCTTTGGAGTTCATGATTTGTAAAAGTTTTGCTTTGCATTGCCCTTGTGATTGGCAGCACAGATTAAAGCACATTGACCTCTTGATCAACACCCATGCGTTCTTGTGCTAGTGGCTCCTATCCAGAGAGCATCCTTAATGTTCATACCCCTTGCATTGTGTCAAATATGTCCTTGTCAGTACATGCTCTATAGATGTATACTGGGCAGAGGAATTTTTTTTTTTTTTTTGATAAACTATGATAAGTAATTATTGGATATATAAGCAACACTTTGAGGCTCATTGGGGTTCACCTCCAATATCTACAGTAGAACCCAGCATGAAGGCATTCTCCTATATTGTTGTATGTCTTTTGGCTATAAGAATTTGAGCAAAGAAATGTATCAACTGTACAGAATGTATACTATATTTAAATCTGGAGTTGTCAAGTGGATCTTGTAGACAGCCAGATGTATTTTGAAACTTCATAAGTAGACTTGTAGTCATAGCGCTCTTCCACTGTTACTCTCTAGAAAGTGGTATATAAGGCATAGTCTAATTATGAAAGTAATATTTAACCATCAAGCATGAACCAGAGAAAGAAAGAAAAAATTCCCATGATACATTCTGTGAATTGTCTTAGTTATCATTCCTTAAATTTGATGATGATTCCCCTACCATTTTTGCAAAATATGAATGGCCTTCTACAAAAAGAAAATAGAGTTTCAACACAGTTGGAATTTAGACCCCTTCTTTTATCTTTTGTGAAAAATCCTGTTCTTTTTTTCCTCCCAATCTGCAGTAGACAAATGTTTGTTAATACAATTATTTATCTTAACCGGAAGTCTTCTATATCTTTCAATTGATGACAAATAAAAGTGCAAAAATGTTATTTTCTGATCAGTTTTCTATGATGAACCTACAAAGGAACTTGAGTCTATTAATTCAGCAACCAGCTGCTTCAGCACTATTGAAAATTAAGCAAGGTTTGACCAGATTTTGAGAGCATAACTCAGTAGTAGCTATTGAAAACTAATTAAAAAAAAATGTGTGTACTTTGTTTTAAATATTCATGTTATTGAAACATTTCCACTAATGGTACAAATGACAACATAATATCTGACTGTAACAGTTGGCAGAAGCCATTTTCAAGTAGCAGTTGAACAAACAAAGATGAATTTTAATTTGCAGTGCCGTCTGAGCTGTAATAAAAAGTTATATTCCAACTGTGAAAAAAAATGTAACACAGTTTGCTGCAGTCTTATTTACAGATGTGAATCCTTCATTTCTTCTCCAATCTCATCCATATCCATGCTAGAAATTTTTAAATAAAAAAAGCAGCCATTATGAAATTGGAGAGGTGTTGGGGCAATAAAATCTACTTATATAGTGCTGTTTCTTAGAATTTCATTTATGACTTTCTTATTAAGTTTTACAAATGGCAACTGTGTGGGTGACAATGACACATCTGACTTTATGACTGAGATTCTGAAGACAGACAGATGGGATTAAGGCAGGATCACTGAATTTCAGATAATTAGGAATCCAATTGTGTGGTGCCAAAGCCTTCCATGTTTTATCAGATAGACAATAAAACACATTTGATTATTCTTATCTCCCACCCAACCCAAAAGAAGAAGAAAAAAGTGAAATTCTCAAGAGAGAAAGAACATAGAGATCTATTTTCATTTTAAAGTGGATGAGTACATATGTAGGTTTAGCTCCTCTCTTTCATCAGAGATTACAACTTCTCTAGATTCCAAGGAGAGTGATCATAAAAGGATTGCTTCCTTGGGAATTCTCAGATTAAGAAACCAGGGCAAGCAATTTTGAATTCAGAGAAGAAGGCAAAATGTGCAATAAGAAATCTTTGGAACAAATGTATCTTGGGGATGAAATAGCAAAATAGAAGCTTTGCTTTTAAGAAAAGAAAACTTTTGGAATATTGAAGACAGATTTTGACATAATATTACATTCAAGTATAGTTATTAATCGTTTTCTTATTTTTGCTAATTCACACTCTCTTCTCCTTTGGTGAATCTGTTGAACCAGCCTTGCAAAGATAATGCTACTTTGGGCCAAAATCCATTAGTCATTGTGGAAAAAACCAATATGGTTATTAAGAGTCAACAACAATTTGATCGGATATTAATTAATTAATCAATTAGTCTAGAATCCAAAATTTAATGAATCCTGGTCATAGCTTCTACTTTCTTCTAGATTGACATTGGTCTGACACATAATTAGGCACTTTCTCAGAAGTCTGCTCCTCTATGACTGAGTAAGATGATGAATTATTTTCATGTCCAGTGTCTCATGGGAGGCATGTGAAGCTTTGATGGAGTGTTTCACTTCAGCATTTTGAGTAAAACACCCCCTTTGTTCAGCAGTATGATATTGTTAATTTTAAGAGTGAAGTCGATTGACCGTGATGTTTGCTTAGCTGTGCTTCACAAACAGCACCACCCCTTTGAAGATAGCACCTTTCTCTTCCAGTGTTCATTGAAGTTTATCTAATTTCAGGTTGGGTGTTTCTAGAACAGGACAACATTCACAGCATTTACTTCAGCCAGTTGAACCTCCCATAATGTGTGCTGAAGGTCAGACCAGGGTCAATGATTCTAGGCTGTAGATCAGGGGTGTAAACTCATGTCATCATGGCAGCATCACGTGACATATTGGGACTTTTTCCCCATTTGCTAAACTGGGCATGGGTGTGGCCAGCACCTGACGCATCTGGCCAGTGGGCTGGGAGTTTGACAGGCCTACTGTAGACTGTTTAGAGTTGTGGTGGCATAGTGGTTAGAATTCAGTACTGCAGGCTATTTCTGCTGACTGCCAGCTGCCAGCAATTTGGCAGTTTGAATCTCACTGGCTCAAAGTTGACTCAGCCTTCCATCCCACTCAGGTAGGTAAAATGAGGACCCAGATTGTTGGGGCAATATGCTGACTTTGTAAACTGCTCAGAAGGGGCTGTAAAGCACTGTGAAATGGTATGTAAGTCTAAGTGCTATTGCTATTTTGAATATTATGCCAACGTTCTCTAATTTGTGTGTCCTCCAGAAGTGTGGGCTTCAATTGTCAGAATTGTCAGAATTGTCATACCTGCTGAGGAACTCTGGAAGTTTAAAACCATACACATGGAAGATACCAAAGTTAACAAAAACTAAACCAAACCCAAACAAATTAGGGAATATTGTGAGATGCATGTTCACTTATTCTGCAGATGCATTAAGACATAAGATAGGTCCAATACTCCAACCATGAGTGGCACTGGCTCATGTGCTTCACTTTTTATTCCAGCACCAGTTTCACAATGAAGAGTTACAACTCTTGCTTTAATTTTCTCTTCCACTCCAATCTGCCCCCCCCCCCCAATTCTGGTACTGTTCTTTAAATTACATAATTTCTCAAAATGATGTCTGTGATGGGCCCTGAACAAGACATTAAAGTGCAGGGAAAACCAAATAGAGAGGTCATGAAAGGTAATGAGATGATGCTGTGATGTGAGGACAGGTGAAACAGAACATTTACTCAAAATCTGTGGAGCTGGAATTAGCCACTCTGCAGAAATGAGCTACATTTATCAGGCCAATGATAATCATTTTGCAAGGTCACTATGAAATGGAAGACATGGAGAATGCTAACAGAGAAAGATGCTCCTAGAGTTTTGTAGATTCGCTGAGGTCCCTGGAAGGTTAATTATCAATAAAGGAATCTCTTTTTTTCTTTTTTCTTTTTCTTTGGTTAAAATTTCATAAGTTCTTCTTTAATTTTTGCAGTTTGTAAACCCTTCTTTCAAATTAATTTTTCTCTGATTCTATTAAGTATTTTTTAAAAAATGTATATGTACTGAAATAATATTAGTATAGGAAATTTAATATGCTCAGCCCTAAAAAGATATGTCTGCCTAATTATGAATTAGGTGGCAGGTAAATATGGGGAAATATGAACAATACTGTATACAGAGTCAGAAGTGTTTTTCAGCATACCCATATCAGAAGTCACAATTAGGCAGGTGAGATGGTGACCTCATGAGATTGATAGTACAGCGGACAATAAGTATGGACTAAGTATGGAAAAATAAGTAGAGAGCTATGAAAGCTCCAGCAATAGTTTCATCAAATCTCCTAATAAAGTCTATCATAGGATGCCCAGGTCAACGTATCATCAATCTCTAGAAAGCCATCAACTTAGTCTTCATTTCACAATCTCACCTAAGTAAAGCATTACAGAAGGAATCATGATTTATCTGATGGTTTACATTTTGGTAGCTATTTTCCTCAATGTGAAGTTTTTGAAACCATTTTTTTTTTTTCCTTTTGGGAAAATGTAACTGCATTTTCTCCAACTGTTGCATGCGTTCATGTGATTATGTTTCTCTGACTAACATATATTTATGAATTACCCCTTATAGTAATTTCAGAGATAAACATACTTCCGATTTGAAAAAATATTGGGTGAGTGCGAAGTCACAATTTTTAAAAAAAAAATTCCTACAGTATTGGATTCTTTGTATCCCCCTATTCAATACACAAATTCATGAAAAAGCTTCATGTTATTTTTTTCCTCTGTGCCTGATTCTGATTTGTTCCTGAGAAGGAGAAAGGCAGTCAGCAATCTATATTTTACTTTAATATTCCATCTTGTTTGAATATACAACTTCTACAGCCAGACTTTGGAATGTAGAAAAATACTGATTTAACCTAGTCCGATTCACCTTCAAAAAGGACAACGGAGTATATAGCAAGAGCACTTAGACTTGTCTACTATTTCATAGTACCATGTTTCTCCAACAATACGGCCTCCCCCAATAGGAAGACCCAGCATGTTTTCCAGGCTTAAGGTTAAATTAACCCCCCCCCCAAATTTAGGTCTAGTTTAAAACATGCAAAATGGGGGGGAGGGTGGGGGGGGACTTGCCGTTAGGAGTGCCCCGCAGGCAGCCATGCTTCGCCACCAGCCACTCCTAACGGCTGATCATGGCGGAGCTTGAAAAGCTCCCTACTCCCACCAAGTACCTTTGCTGCCATGGGATCTTGTGCAGGAAAGACAGGGCCACACCAAGAGGTAGATGCTTCTACTTTCCCATCTGCACAAAGGGCACCGGCTCCCACCTCCTCTGCCACAGCCCTGGCACGGGTGCGGGAGCTGACTTTAAAATGGACTCCATCCATGTCCCCTCAGGCAGCCAGAGCAGGGCTTGGCAGAGATGCTTCCGAGAGGACTGCAGAAGAGTGAGCCACCCAGCCTGCTGCTGGCACACCAACCTTTGACCAACGCTTTGCTCTGGGCATAAGCAGGCACAGCGGCAACCCAGCCCAGCCCACATGTCCCGCTCCTCTCGGGGACTGCAAGCTCACTTGCCCCACTCCAACTGGCTTCCAGTCCTACTGCCAGACGCTCTTACCTTACACAGCAGCAGCGCCTCCTCCTGCTGGCCACGCCTTGCAGGCTGAAAGTGCAGTGCAGCGGTGCCCAAGCCAGGGCTGCACGCTTTTGCCCCTGTACCCTGCAGAGCTGGAATCCTCTGCCCACCATGCAAACCCCAATGAACAGGCTCGCCTGCACTCAGGGGAAGAGAAGCTATGCTCTGCCAACTCCTTTTCCCCCCCCAAGCACGGGCAAGGCTGCTCATTGGGTTCATGCGGCAGGTAGCAGATTCCAGCTTTGCTGGGCCCCAGGGCAACAGCAAGCAGGCCCCACTTGGGCTGCGCTTTTGGCCTTCTGAGCACCTGCAGGCACCATTGTGTATACTTCGGCGGCTGCTCTGTAAGCTGAGAGTCTGTATCCTGTGCATCTCTGGGAGCGCCTGAAGCTTGATGGGGCTGCCTGGGCCCTTAGTGGTCCCATGACTCCTGAGCTTGGAGTCCATGGGTTGGAAAACAACACCCAGACTTCCGAAGAGAACTTGTCGAGGGAAGAGGTCGGGGCAGGTTGGTTGTGGCCACCGCACCTGAATGGCACAACTACATCCTTTTGGAAAGGTCTGGCTGAGAGACTTGGGAAAATCCCAGGAGGTTAGGGAGGGTAGAACAAAATTGGCAAGCAAGACCGGTCAGCCGGTGTTCGCACTGGGGGAAGAGAAGCTGGCGGAGCACGAGCCGCGGTGGGAGTGAGTGCCAGAAAGGCAGCCCACTTGCCTTTGTCTCTTGTGCAGTGTCAGGAAACTGGGGATTGCCGAGGCCGGGTGGCTCTAAGCGACCCAGCAATCAGCAGGGCAGGTTAAGAAAGCAGCCTCCTGAGTAATGGTTCCTAGTGCTGCAGCTTGATCCGAGCTCCAGCATGTCCACAGGGCATGCTGAATTTGGCGCTTAATGGAGCTCTGCAGGTTTGCCAATGCACTGGACCAAGAACTACCCACACAGGCTGAGCTGACACGATGCACAGGATGGAAAGTGGTTGGCTGCGTGGGTGTCGTGCGAACACAGCCATTCATGATAAGGGTGTAAATACACATGTACACATACTACCACTAGGCTGCGCATGGGAGGAAAATTAAGACATCCTTGAAAAGACGGCCTAGACATTTTTTTCGGGACTCAAAAAAAAATAAATAAAAAGACCCGGCCTGATTTTATGAGAAATACGGTATTTTCCAGCAGTCTCTGAAGAGTTTACAATGTCAGCATATTGCCCCCAACAATCTGGGTCCTTGTTTTATTGACCCAAGAAGGATTGAAGGCTCAGTCAACTGAGCTGGTCAGAATAGAACTCCTGGCAGAGTTTGCCTGTAATATTGCATTCTAATCACTGTGCCACCACAGTGAGAATTAAGGAGAAAGCTAGAAATATATTTATATATGGGCTGCATATACTGAATACCAAATTAGCAGTGCCAAGTGCTAACTGTTGTTGTCTGGGTTTTAAATCTAGTTTCAGATGCAGAATTTGGTTTAATTAATCATAGTTGAAAATGGGGGAAAATATACCTTTGTACTGTTGCATTTAAAGCACTCCTAGGCACCAATATAGGCTACGTGTCTTAAGAGATTATCTCACCACCCATTTGTACAATTACAATGAGATTCTGAAATGGGACAATTGCAAATGGAGATATTCTTTTGAGTCTTTGACTATCTTGACAAGCTAATTTTGAATCATCACACAGAGAAGTAAAGAGCCAGACTTTCTATTAGGCAGTTCCTCTTCACCCCCTCCCAGTTCCACAAAAGAAAAGAAATGTCTTTCAGCAGCCATTTTCTTTCAAGAGTCCTTCATTTGAAAAGAATCTTATATGTTCCAACTTTTTTCCCAGGGTCAAAGGGTCTGTGCCATGCATTCATGAGGCCTTGTGGGTGTCCTTTCAGTGTAATAGAGCTAAAAATGCATTCAGAAGGTTAAAGCCAAGCAGGGGTTTGGAAAAAAAAAAGTGCTTTTCAAAGGAGAAATGTTGTGTGCTCAGAAAGAAATACTGAGTTCTTAATGCACTTTAAACATCACGGTTTTTTAAAAATCTATTTGCCCTCTCTGCAAGTATGTAATGAACTGTAAAAGAATAAGACAGGAAGTTAAGCTTTTTGGTACCTAAAATTGCATTTAATAGCATATGGAACTTTTGATTATCAAGGATATAGGAAACAATTATTATTGGTGCTATTATTATTTCCTCCTCCTCCACAATCTAAAAACTAAGTATTTATTATGGATTGGATGAATAAAATTGGCCAATTTTATTAACTTTAGTAAATTCTTCGAGGCTACCCCCTCCCCCATAGTCATTGCTGTAGGACAGGAGACCATGTTTTATTTATTTATTTATCAAATTAAGAGACCACACATCCCCCCTCATAGAAATTGTTTAAGTGGATAAACAAATTAAATCAATCCCATTGAGGTCAAGATAGCCATGACTTGTTTAAGACTCCTTGATGCCAGTGAATCTACCCATCTTTTGTCTAGATTGAAATATTTAATTTTAGCTATAATTCTTCCAATCAGTAAAGACACAGCAAATTTCTGGAGTGGGAAATATGTGATCCTGTTGATATTTATGAGTTGGTTAGATTTCCTAGTCTTGACTATGAGAGTTAAAGAGAAAGCCAGAAATAGCCGAAGTTGTATAGAATAGAAGTGTGGGAGCTTTATCACTAGAAGCTTTTAAGAAGAGATTGGACTGCCATTTGTTAGAAATGGTGTAGAGTCTCCTGCTTGGGTGGGGGATTGGACTAAATGTCCCTTCCAATTCTGATTATTTGTTATCTAGTTAGCAGATATGTAAACTCTCAATAACCATTCAAGTGCTAGGACAAGACTCCTTGAATTCAAGGGAAGGCTAAGAAGAAAAAGTGACAAATCATGCCTGGTGTAAGTAGGGGTTTACTTAAGCATACGGTAGGCCAGGGGTCTCCAACCTTGGCCCCTGGAAGCCTGGTGGACTTCAACTCCCAGAATTCCACAGCCAGCTGGCTGTGGAACTCTGGGAGTTGAAGTCCGCCAGGCTTCCAGGAGCCAAGGTTGGAGACCCCTGCGGTAGGCAGTTGAGAAATCAACTCATTAAACTGGCTTCAGGATACTCTTACATAGCAAAGAGGTGTCTGGGATTTCTAAAGTCATAAGCCAAGTTAGCCAGTGTTAAATAAGGACATTTATCATATATTGCTTAATGCTAGTCAGAGAAGCCAAGTAGCCTAGGACATTCTGGATTTGGGAGTCTTTTGTGCAGGATTCTTCTTTGCTTTACACTAAGAGAAATCCTGTTCAGTAGATCCTATTCCACTGATTATTGCAGGGCTCTTCAAACTTTAAGACTTCAACTCCCATAATTCCTCCTCCAGCCATGTTAGCTCAGGAATTCTGGGAGTTGAAGTCCACAAGTCTTAAAGTTGCCAAGTTTGAAGACCCTTGATTATTGCATGCTGTTGCTTAACATCACTTTTAAAAACATTGTTGGTTCCCCTTTTAAATTTCATTGAATTTATTCATTAATACATGGGTGCAAACTGATCTAAAATCTTTCTCTCTCTGTGTGTGTGTGTGTCTCTTTCTTTCTTTCTCTCTCTTATATCTATCTATCTATCTATCTATCTATCTATCTATCTATCTATCATCTGTCATCTATCTAATCTCTATCTCTTATCTATTTATCATTTGTTTGCCTGTCTGTCTGTGTCTATCCATCAATTTACCATCTTTTTTCCTGTGTCAAAGATAGTGATATTACAATATTTAGTTTCGTATTCTAACCTAAAATTCAATTTATGTCTGGCTGTATCTTATTTCTAATCATTTGTGGAATGTAAAAATCTTCTGCATTTCTGCTGGAAAGGGCAGGAGAATAAAAAAGGCTTCTGATATAATCTTCATGACCCTCTCAGGATGCTATATTGCATATATCTGTAATTTTCTAAAAGCAATAATATAAACATTACAGCTTTAAAGTCTGGGGTATGTGGAAGAAGCAGCTAGAATACCACTTTATTCTCTCCATAATTTAGGTTCCAAATATAGTTTTATCTCTAGTAGGCTTCCAATAGAAAATTGAATTTGCATATAAATGTATGTTTTGGTCAGCATTAAATGATAACCTGGGACATTCTGAAATTTCCAGCATGAATGAATGAAGTTACTGATCGATACAACAATTGGAATATGGTATAATACATACCACACACCATATTCCACAGTGATTATGTTTAAACATTGTTCAAAACCAGATCAGTGAAATAACTAATGTCTGCCTTTGCACAAACTGGGAAACTTGGCTGGATGTATCCTTGCTCATTAGTAGCTTAGCTTACTCTGAATTAGCTTTATTTTTAGATCATGGTTCCTTGTACATAGGAAACCCAGGCAATGAATGAATTAAGTAGCCAATTTGGTCTGTGTAAATGCATTCATTGAGTAATATATACCAAATGACTTATCTATAAAACAACTGCACTTATTATCTTATGTCAGGGACAGCATAGAATCTAATTCTGTGCCAAAAGTCTATCTTGTATCTCCTCCAACAATTTCCCAGTGAAAGAGGCTTCTGTTCTTTTAACTTTTTCTCAGGATACTGAAGAATTTCCTTTTGTAAGTGTTTTTGACAAGATCGGTGATTTGAATTGCAAAAAAATCATAATCAGTAGAGGGCAGCAAAGAGTTACATAAAACTTCTAATCTTCCAAGCCATTGGAAGTGGTCATGGAGATGATTCTGCCAAAATATGATCAATTCATGCTCTGAAAAAAAACATAGGAAATAAATTCCTTTTTTATATCTACCCTTGAGATTTACTGGAAGTTAGAGACATTGTATTGAGGCACATTCCATTGGGCATACTGCAATTAAATAACTGTAAAACCACTCATAAGAATGTCTATGGAGATTGTCAGTCATCAAGGTCATGGTTATCCCAATGGTGCTTTTTCCTAGAGGCAACTGGACTTTTCGGTTTTTCTTTGAAGATGTTTCGCTTCTCATCCAAGAAATGTCTTCAAAGAAAAACGAGAAAGTCCAGTTGCCTCTTGAAAAAAGCACTTTTGGTACACTCATTTTTTTGTCAGTGAAATTGTCTTCTTGATTAAAAAAAAAATCATTTTTTTCCCCAGAAAATTAAAATTGGAATCTCTCTCTCACACACACACCATTTTCCTTCCTTCCTTCCTTCCTTCCTTTCTTTCTTTCTTTCTTTCTTTCTTTCTTTCTTTCTTTCTTTCTTTCTTTCTTTCTTTCTTCTTTCTCTTTCCTTCCTTCCTTCCCTCCCTCCCTCACACACACACCTGCAGGTCATTTAAATAACTTCTTGGAAGTGGTTCATAACATTTATGTAATCTCTGTACTTTACACATAAGAGATCTACACTTTTCATACATTATCTGGACAATATCTAAATTATCTGAAGAAGTACAAAGATAATTATACTTACATGTTAAGTGGGAAAAAGGGATAAAATTAACTGACCTCCATAAAGCACCATGTAGTATTCTTTGTAACTTGAAAGCTGAAAGCAGAAAACTCTTGCTGCATATGAATTACGAACTGTAGAACTCATCATTTAAACAGCCCAAACCACCTCTCTTGATTTTTAAAGGTTTTTAAGGTTTAGCTCTATGAAAGATCTCTGCAAAAATCTGTCTGATGATTCTAATATAATGCTTGTTCATTAAGTTACTGTTATTATCCTAGCTGGTATCTTTTTTGGGTGACTTTTGTGTATTATGCATTTAAATTCAGTTCTTCATTCAGATCTTGCTTGATAGATTTTTTCTCTGCTTCTTTCTGCACGGATTATTAAATTCTTGATGGTACAATAGTCACGCAGGACTAGATTTGATGCAATTATTCCCAAGACAGGACAGAAGGATGATCTGGTATGTGGCAAATAAGCAGGCCCATGGTTATTAAAGGTTGAACATTGACTTTTGCCATCCCTAGGCAAAAATCCTAGGGAATTCCTTCCTCCTAGGGAAAAAATGAAAGTTGAACCCATTTTCTTGGGTAACTACTGGATTTCATAGCAGAATGTGCCAAGTGTGCATTGAAACTCCTGACTGTATAATCCCTCCAAATAAAAAATGGATTGTCTGTCTGTTTAGTTTAAGGTGGGAGTGTCAAACTTGATATCAGGGCCGCATCAGGTTTGTGTTTGACTTCACGGGGCAAGGGTGGGTGTGGCCATCTCAACGTCACTCATGTTGAGGGTGCCTATAGTGGCCCGAGCACTCTGCCAATGAAAACAGTCTCTGTTTTTGGCTGCAATGGCCTCCTGCAACCTTCTGCCAGTGAAAATGTAGCTCAGGAGGGCCACCTACGGCCCTCCAAGCTCTGCTTTTGCTGGCAGAGGCACTGCGGACTGGTCCTTCATAGTTTCCAGGACAGCCCTGTGGGCCAGATCTAAGCACCCCATGGGCTGGATCCAACCACTGGGCCTTGGTGTGAGGATATGACCATAAAACAATGTGTACAATCTTTTTATTCATTGTCACAATTGGGATGTCCTGTGTGACCTTCAGCCAGAATACTTCTGTTTCTGATTGTGTTCTTTTGACAGGCTGTGTGCACAGTTGCACTCTCTCCTTTTTGCAGAAGCATAGCATTGGAGTTGTATTTCACATATGTCTTCGGCCCGCTGCATTCCATGCCTGAAAATACAAACTTCTGCACTTGGAGATAAATTACAGTTATTATTAACACATCCAATAGAGACATGCAGAATCACCCTGGAACTACTGTTTTCATTAGATTAGCTTGTACAGCAGCAATCTGTATGGCTGCAAAGATCTATGCCGTTCTCTTGCTGAAGGGGATCACTTTATACTCCAGATGTTGTAAACATGCAGTAAACTACATTTCTGTGATACTTATAAAGATTTCTCACTAGGGAAGTGAGGGAAAACCCCTACATCATTAATACAGCTATGGTAGCTTTTCTAAAAGGAATAGAAAAGGGAAATTAATAATGGAATAGTATGAAAGAAGTACTGCCACATTCCAAGAAAAAAAAGCTAAACATTACTAACATTCTTGATTTACTGGATTCTCCTTGCTTTTCATCTTCTTTAAAGGTTATTGTTTTTGTGTAGGCAAGTAGTAGGGGGCCAAGTCAAGTCTTATAGTTGGGGGAAATGCACCTGCCGCTGTGCACATCAACAGGTGCAAATAAGCAAGTGAGCATCTTTACCCACACTGTCCACCCACATGAGCAAACCTGAGTGCTCTCCTTTACACTGATCAAACCATCATCTATCTCCAGAAGCAACATTTCTTTTGAGAGTAATAGGCAGCAGTTTCGAGCATCTTTCAAAGACAACATAGCAAGGAGTGTCTTACCGTCTTTCATTCTTGGAGCAAAAGGGTAAGAACACAACCACGCTGTACAAACTATTAGGATTAGTAGGGGAGGCACGCAATTCCTACCTTGCTAAAAAGGAAACCAACAGTTAATTAATGAAATCACTATGCCTTTGTTATCGCTGGTGAACAAGCCCAGACATTTTTGAAAAAAAAAAAAAAAACCTTTACGATGCTCTCTATATACAGTACATACATTCTCAACATTCAAAGCTTCAACTTAATGTTTTCAATGTGGTTTGATCCACCCCTGATTGGCACATGAAATTTACAAGACAAAATATGTCGCATTTTTAAACTCTGCAATATGTTATTACAAGGATTTTTTTTTCTTGTCCTTAATCAACATTTTTTAAAAAAACAAACAAACAGGACCTTATAAAATACAACCGTACAATTTTTTTTGACACAGATAAAGACAAGAGCCCATCAATTCTCTGGATTAAGAATATAAATATTCATTACTCCAAAGCCTTCTCAAATTTGAAAATATTTCACCTTCTTTTATAGGAATATTCATATTTAGTTTCCAACTGAAGGGCAAAATTAACCCCTTGCCCATCATCTGTAATCATAGCAACTAGTGAATATCACATGACCATCAAACATGGGGTATTTGGTTGATCGAATTATAATTGTTATTAATGATTTTATTTTTCATCCTGTAATACTTACGCTGTATAAACTGCTGAAGTGTAAGTTGAAATAATACCCTCCATGAACACATGTTGAAAATTTTGAATGTAAAAAAAAATGTTGAGAAAGAGGGAAAGAGCACTTGCCCTTTGAAATGGGATTGCCCCAGAAATCAGTGCAGTCACCATGCTGTTTGGGTTTCCTAAATCCTTGAAGATTTGTCATGCACAAGTAACTGGAAACACAAGTTTAGTTCGAGGCCTTTCAAGTTTATTGCATGCTACCTACACACCAGAATATGATCTATTAATGGTCAAGGCAAGTCAGCACTAAACAAATGTCAAATAATTCAAGGGGGGTGGACTTGGGTCTTTTGTGGGAGCAGAGTGATTCCAAACTGATGATGCATTTTACCCCATGCTCAGGTTTAGCCTGGTCATCTCTTACAAGTCCAAGTTGGGTTCAAATGGATAGGGCCCTTTGTTTTCTGTGTCTTTATTAATTTTACTGTCTTTATATAAGGACTGGACTGGATCCCCTCTTGGTTTGGTTTGATTTGGACTTTTTATTTTTTGGAGGTAATATATTGTGAGATTCCCAGAGTCATTTGGAATTGAACAGGATCTAAACTGATTCAAATCAATCAATCAATCTTTTCCTTCCAGAAAAGGGGATCACAACTGGGCCTGATAAGCAGTGATAGAAGTAGATCGGTATAAAAGAAAATACTGAAAATACTGAAATACTTGTTTTAATGTTTATAGTCATTTCTGATAGTATTGTCAGGGTTCCAAGTAATACATCCCCTCCAATAAGAACTCTGAGGCTGACATATTCTTCAAAGAACATTTATTGGGACATATCAAATTGGCACAGACCTGGTAGAAAATCGACTCTAAGTTCCCACTGGTTTTACACCCAATTAAAAGTGAAACTTTGTCACTTCCCCCAGAGTCTCCAATCACATGGCCCAATCAGCATATAGTCCAGTTGCTAGGTGACCTCAGTCTCCGCCTTTCGAACATCTGCACAATTGTCCTTGATTTCCAAAACAGAAATAATATTATTTAGGCTACAACATCCCAGCTATCTCTACAGCCTTCTCCCTGGCCCCTTAGCTCCAGGCTGTGTCATCCCTGAAGCAATAAGAAACCTCCTTAGAGGAAAACTACAAGGAGAAAATGGCCACAGTTCAGGGTCAACAAGTATATTATATGTCTTAATATACCTTTGTCAAACAGTTTCAGTTGTCATGAGATTTGTGTAACTTTCACCTGTACATAATCACAAGGCAGGTTGGCTTTATGACCATATGGCTCTCTCTGTAAAAATAAATATATATTTTAGCAGCAAGTGCAGCATGTTACCCATCACTATTTCTGCTCCCAGGAGGGATTGCTATGCTCTTTGACAAGCACCCACAGTGCCCTGCTGATAACTATGATGTATTTTGTTATTTTTAAGCTGAAACCAAAAATCATGAGGTCAAGACTTTGATGCGGAGAGCAGGTTTCAAACCATCTGCTTTCTTTATTCTACAGAACATTTTAGAGGGAATATCTCAAAAGCTGGGTGGAATCGAGATACATTTTCCCAGAATACAGAAGGATGGATTGTTAAGGAAGATTCTGAGTCACATTTTAAACATGAAAAAAAGGAAGGAAGGAAGAAATAGATGCCTTTTGTTTGGGATCAATCATCAATTATTTATCCATTCAAACTGTCACTTAGGTTCAATAGAAGATCCTACTTTATGCTGCATGTCAGGATCACATCACTTTCTGGAGCTTCTTTATCTCCCTCAAATCACTTTCCAGTGGAATGAGCAGAATATAATAAATTCATGGGAAAGTTTTAGATTCAACAGAGAACTCCCCAATTTCTGTCTATCTTGCGAAGCTATTTAAAAAAAAAAAAAAAAAAAACTATATATTTTTTTATTTTAATGTTTTCAATTTTAAACTTCCCAATATTGGTAAGTGAAGTTTCCAATGCTGAATTTCCATTTCTAACCTCAGCAGAAAAAATCAAAACAAACTTGTGCCATACATGCTATTTCAAGAGGCAACTAAACTTTCTTTGTTTTTCCTCAAAGATGTTTCACTTCTCCTCTAAGAAGCTTCTTCCATTCTGACTTAAAGAAGCTTCAGAACTGAAGAAGATTCTTGGATGGGAAGTGAGACGTCTTCAAGGAAAAACAAAGAAAATCCAGTTGTCTCTTGAAAAAGCACCTTTGGGACAACTGTGACCTGGATAACTGAGAATCTCCATTGACACAACAAACCTATTTGGATTCTGATGATACTGGGGTCCATAGAATTAACAAATGTGTTAAGTAACTTTTTCAGATTCAGCAATATACTTCTTGCTGGCAATGAAGGAGAAAAGTAACTTTGATACGTGCTAAATAAAACTCAGAGTTATTTTATTTTTGCTGGCAGGAAACCTGAGTACATCCAAAGCAGGCCTTTGAACCTTGCTGTGGATATTGCTCTGGATTTAATCAAATTTTATTACTTGCCCCTTTGCTGAACTCAGCATCCTAGAGCCATGGTGGTACAGTGGTTAGAATGCAGTACTGCAGACTACTTCTGCTGACTACCGGCTGTCTGCAGTTCAGCAGATCAAATTGTTCAGAGTACTGCAGCATAAATTCAGTACCAGAAAAGTAAACACAGATGACTGAAGCTTCATTTAACTTCTTTATAAACATATGTAAACTTTACAATGCCAGTTGTAGCTTTCTCCAACATGGATGAAATTCAAACAGAAGCAGACATGTTACAGGTTCAGAGCAGAACAGTAACTTAAGAACTCAGAAACAGATATCAGTTTCACTTTAGTTCAGCAGGCAAGGAAGCAAATTATTTTCTTCTTTCACTTTAGAGCTGAGCATAAGAACAGAGACATCCAAACAAGATTCTCTCTTTAAGTTTCAGCCCCCAATTCAGCTCTCATTGGCTGACCTTGTTACTAAGTTCTATTCCAGTTCATGAATATACTCTGATACAAATCTCACCAGGCTCAAGGTTGTCTCAGCCTCCCATTCTTCCGAGTAAAATGAGGACCTAAATTGTTGGAGGCAATATGCTGACTTTGTACTCTGCTTAGAGAGGGCTGTAAAGCACTGCAAAGTAGTATATAAGTCTAAATGCTATTACTATTGCTTTGTCTGAAGGAAATACACTGTTTCCCCATGTTATGATCTGTGTGACAATTGCATCTCCTCCACTGGCAGATGAGAATGCTTATTTTTGCCCATTGGTTTACCCACGTTTGTCATAAGAAGCTATAATCATATATCCACTGATTGCCATTCTGGCATAGAAAAAGAATTAAAATAAAATGCAGTTGCATCAACACTGAGAAGTTATTCTCATGCATTTTCAATAAATATAAAATTGTGATGATCATCTTTCCGGTGATTTAATGCCAACGTCTGGAAAATTAATATACTCAAGGAGCCCATTATAAAGAGGAACAAATTCAAACCATTCATATATGTGGCAAAGACAAACCTTTGAAAAGAATGGAAAAAAACTCAGCCTTAAATATTATAATTGCAATGTGTGAATTATCCTCCCTTGAATACAACCATACCCCTCCCCCATGACAATTCGGTATGCTAAAGCTTATAATCAGGTTGAAAAAAAGTCAACACATTGAAAGGGGAAATTACAAGATGACGAGAGGGAAATAAAAGAACACTGATGACAATTTTGCTAATTGAAGATGTAACTGTAGCGGCAGAACCTTACAATGGAACACTGCAATTGGGTTCACATATCAAATTAAGCCATGATTTAACTATGGTTTATTGTATATAGTTTACTCCATATGAAGAACGGCTGCAGATTTTGGTTTTGGCTAATCTAAAGAAAAGAAGAATTAGGGGTGACATGAGAGCAGTATTTCAGTATTTGAGTGACTGCCACAAAGAAGAGGGGGTCAAATTACTCTCCAAGTAATTTGAGATAATGATTGGAAACTGATCAAAGAGAGAAGCAACCTGGAATTAAGGAGACACTTCCTAACAGTGAGGAGAATTAACCAGTGGAACAGAAGTTGCCTTCAGAAAGAGTGAAGGTTTCACTTGAGGTTTTTAAGAAGAGTCTAGACAGTCACTTGTCTGAGATTGTTTAGGTTCTCCTGGTGGAGCAGGAGGCTGGACTAGAAGACCTCCAAGGTCCCTTCCAGCTCCTATCCTATCCTATCCTATCCTATCCTATCCTATCCTATCCTATGCTAAATATAACAGCATTGGGTGTGTTGCAGAGGTGGTATTCAGTAGGTTCTGACTAGTTCTGGAGAACTGGTAGCAGGCATTATGAGTAGTTTGGACAACAAATACCACCTCTGCCTGGAGATTTTGCAGTATTCTTCCCCTGCCATGCCCACCAAGCCACGCCCACAGAACCGATAGTAAAAAAAAATTGAATCCCACCACTGGTGCATTGGTACAGTGTGCTAAGCCAAAACTCAAGCCAAGTATATAAGGTTATCTGTAGACATTGGTTATAGGTAGTCTTTGACTTATGACCAATTTGTCAACCATCCTACCAACGGACCCAATAAAAACAGGCATCTTCAGGAACTTTAAAATCCCCAAAGCAAAACTTTATTGAGTACTTCATTTCAGCACTTGAAGAAAAGAAAAGCCAACTTGATTTTTTTTTTTTCTGTGCAACCCTACATAGTTAAAGATGAGTTTCATCCCCTCTTCCCATGGGACAGGTCACATTGTCCAATTGGGAATCTGCCTTTTGTTCCGAGAAGAGTCAACATCTTGTCAGACACCTACAGAAGTGTCCTGGGCTCTCACAGTTGAAGATTATAGCCTCAGCCTTCCATCTCAGCCTTCCCTCCCCCATAAGTTCTTTGGCAAGTTGAAAAGCATTAATGGTCACAGGAAACAAGCATATTTCAATCTTGACATAGTTGTTTAGAGGCATTTGAACTTAATGGGCATCCAAAAAGTTATTTAAGAACCAGTTCTAAAGTTTTGAGACATGTGACTATTTTGGGGGGCACTTGGCAACCAGCCTGCACTTATGGCTGTTTGCAGTATCCCGCAAATCACACATTTGTGGGATACTGCAAGCAGCCATGACTGCAGGCTGAGACCACATTTTGTTCCCCCAAAACTGTCCCTTAATTCCAGTTACTGCCAAAATGACCCCATAGTGAAAAAGGGGCTTACTTAATGACATCTGCATTCACTTTACAACCATTATGACATGACTGGAATTATCAGACTCGATTACTATCTTACATCAAGAACTACCTGTATTGTATTTGGAAAGTAGCTGCTTTGGATGCACCCTCTTGATTGATTGATTGACCGATTGGTCTTTTTTAAACCACTGCATTGTAAGGCAGAAAAAGTAGAAATTTCTGTTTCGTTTTTAATTCCCCATTAAAATTCCCTGCTATTGTTTTGGCAGAGAAAAGGATGATCTCAAACAAAAACTACCAAGACTCCAAAGAGCTTGTTCATGCATTATACAAAACCAATCTTTGCACAACATGCTCTAATCAGCTGACTTCACACAACTCAGCAAGATATAAACCATGGTTTATAAACTCGAAATGCCTGTAGCACACCTACTGTTAAACAACAATGTGATTCGTTTGCCTTTGACTTAATGTGCTTTATGAATTCATATGATTTGTCTTTGTGTCATTTGTAAGTCAGGCCCAGATGTACTTTTCCACAGCAGTTCTTATGACAGTCGGGTTGCAGTACAGTTAAAGCTATAAAGGGCCAAGTAGCCATTTTTGGAAATCAGCTGGAAACTGAGTGTCTTTCCAGGTGGATTTTATGAGGCCGGGCAATAGGCCAGCTGTTGTGCTTTGAACCAACTGCAGTTAGGGGCGTTGCTCAAAAGCAGCCACATAATCTTATTACCCAAGAACAATTCAAAGGTTTGCAAGATCACCAACCACAGGCACGTCCATAATTGACTCCAGTGAAGGGCAGTGCCTTTTAAATTAAATTTGAAAAGTGGAGAGCACAGCAGAATTTGACATTGATTTGATTTGAGGGCCCTCTACATTGAACCCTCCCAGAGGTAGTTCTATGGAAACTGCACATCACACTTAAAACACAACAAACAACAAAAATCACCCTTGTTCGATTTCTCCCTCTTTTGCCAAACCCTTCCACAATGAAGGTCACTAGCGCCTATATTCATTCCTTATCTCGTGACATTTTCAAGACAGACTTTGTGCATGGTGTTCATTTGCTAAGCATTACACAACCTCTTCACATCCTTCAGAATGATATACAGCTCTCTTATCGCTCTCCCAAACACATGCATTGCTGTCAGACAAGAGGCTGCAAACTCGGTGAAATAATGGTTCAAAGGGAGATCATAGATCTGCCTCATGGTGTCTCCTCCTTTAGTCAGAAAGAGCATTTTTTGTCTTTGGATTTCTATTTTCCTGCAACCCTTTTGCTAAATACATTAGGAACACGTAGAGCAGAAGTAGAGTTTGGTCAGCTCAGAAGATTTCCATTGCATATAAATTCACCATTCACTTATCCATAATATGGTTTGTTTGGTCTTTGCTTACCATAATCTAACCACTATTATCTGCAAACCATAGATTATGGCCTATAGCTTTTCTTGTATCCATTTAATTGTGGCTTAATAAAAAAAAAGTGTAAGCAACCATACTGGGGTGTCATCAAGTCTAAATCTGATTTAATAGACAAATACACAGCATTTAAAAGTACACTTGGTGCTTTTAAAATAAGCATAAGGATAAGTAAGGATAATATTTTGGTAAGTTTTTAATCTAAGAATTCTATTGCTTATTTAGTAAAAATGAAAAGAGTGCATAACTATATTGTTATAGGCACAGAAAACCAGGAGCCAGGCTTAATGCATGGTAATAAATTGTACAAGAATCTGAACTACTAACGATCAAAGCAAATTGGTGATAGATATGAGTCAATGGAATTCAAGGTAGGATGGACTTAGATATCTTGTGGACATAAAGGGACTCAACACTGATGATGCTCTTGATCCCTCCCTCTGGCTCAGCCTGGTCATCTCCTACATATATTTATATTTACACCTTAGTCTGAAAAATATTAGAACAACCCAGCTATTCTCCTGAAGTCTTCAAACAATGCATTCCTTAAGAATTGCTTAGCATAAAACATTTTTGACGCTCATAAAAAAATCACTAAGGTCACATATCATACTAAGCCATAAATCTTTATACATAAGCCAACCCAACCAATCAATTGTATGAGCTGTGATGGCATGGTGGTTAGAATGAAGTTTTGCAGGCTAATTCTGCCAACTGCCAGCTGTTCAATTCTGACCAGCTGAAAGTTGACTCAGCTTTCCATTCTTCTGAGGTGGGTAAAATGAGGACCCAGATTGTTGGAGACAATATGTTGACTCTGTAAACCACTTAGCGTGTGCTATAAAGCACTGTGAATATGTATATAAGTCTAAGTGTTGTTGCTATTTTGATTTAGCAAAATTTGTGAATTAATCAAGTTTTTTTTTTTTAAAAATAAGGCATTTCCATCTTGCTTCTACAAGCTTTTCCAGGCATTTTCACATTCAATTTGTATGCATGTTTGTATCTCAATATGCACATTTTGGATACACTTTCCCTCTTGGTCTGGATTTAAATATCTCCACTGAGAGCTCCAGTTTTACAATTGTATCTGCAGACTACATTTTTTTATATATTAGTGAGAGGGAGTATCTCAATTTCTAAATGCACAATGCAGTTATTTTCAGAAGGAAACAGGTAGAAATATATCCTTGGAGAATAAGAAGACAGTCAGTGATTGACACTTGGTGCTCATATTTATTCCATGGAGGATTTTGAGATGTTTTTTAGTGATGGGAAATGACTCTACTGCTTATCTTTGTTTCCCCAATGGAGTGTTAAACCATATTGTATATGTCAATTTCTTCCCCAAATATCAGCTGAAGAATGATATCCATGCAGTTGTGCTCATCTAATTTCAACGTAATGTTCTAAAAATGATGTCGGGTACTGTTTCATTTAATCTTTGAACTTGGCTGATATCATCTTGGGTTCTCCTGGAGCTTGAACTAAATAAATCAAATCCCATCTATGTCTTTGGATCAAAGGCCACCATTAAAAAAAAGTTATTTGTTTTCCTTATCCTCAGTGTTAAATTCTCTCACATGCTTTCTCCCTTAAGAAAAAAACCAAACAAAAATGTTAATAAGAGTTAGAGGTATCCTGGATACCCATCCAATGGAGAGTTGTGATGTTTGAGATTACAAAGCAAATGAAAAATCTGTCTGAAGAACAATTGAGCAAATAATGAAAGAAGCCTTAAATTGACTTTTTCTAATAGTACACTGAAATTATTAATGGGCACTCAATCTCTCAAGAGACTGCCATCTCATCAGCCATTGCCCTCCTTTTGCAGAATATATATTGCTTTTTATTTAGTTATTTAAGTCATGGTGTATTCATTCATTTATTCAGCATGTATGGCTGCCCACTCAGTGCATGACTCTGGACAGTTAACAACCATTCAAAATGACAACAAATAAGCAAAACCAATTAAAAACATCACATTGTTCTCAGGGTATCTCAAGGGGTGTCCCAGAAATTACACCATCAAGTCAGGTTCACTAACATCATGGGAAAAATGCTGAGAAAAACAAATTAGGTTTTGATCATTAATAATTAGAATAGTGTTAGATATATACCTTATTTTTATACAGGGGATAAGCAACGTACAGATAGTCCTCAACTTATGATCAACAATTGAGCCCAATTTTTTTACTTGTAAGTGAGATGGTTGTTGAGTTTTGCCATACTTTATGATCTTCCTTCCCATAGTTGTTAAGTGATTCACTGCAGTTGTTAAGTTAGTGACATAGTTGTTAAGCGAACCTGGCTTGCCCACTGAAATGTCCTTGTCAGAAGGTTGCAAAAGGTGATCTCATGGCCTTGGGACACTGCAACCATCATATATATGAACCAGTTGCAAAGGGTCCAAATTTGGATCACATGTCTATGGAAATACTGCAGCAGTTGTAAGTGTGAAAAAGAGTCATAAGTCACTTTTTTTCAGTGCCACTGTAACTTTGAACAGTCACTCGACAAACTGTTCAAGTTGTCCACACACATCAACAAGTGAAGCAATTGGAATCCCCCAATAAATTTCTGTGGCAGAGAGTAAACCTGATTCTGGGTATTCCCAATGCCAGTCTAATGATCCATTATTACATACATGTAGTTCTTGATTAATGACAATTGACACTAGTAACTCCAATGGTGTTCATTAAGTGAGATATCATATGACTGTGACTTATGATTTCATTTCCACCTTCTCTGCTTGTCAAAAGCTAGCTCTGAAGCACACAAATGGCAATTGGAGATCTTGGGGCACAATGATGGTACTAAAGACCTAGTTGTGAAGTGCTTACCAATTATTAATTGTTAGCTTGCCTTACATTTCTTTTTTTCTTATTTTGGAATAGTTGTGGTGTTTTGATTGTAAATAAAAAAATCAGATAATCCTCATAGCTCATTTTTATTTGGATGTAACCTGCATTGGATTTGATGGTTCCATTTTTCCAGTATATCTATTTAGGACTAAATCTGTTGGGAAAAATGAATCTTGCTATAGAATTATTATGCAATATTCCTTGGACAAGAGCAAATACCACCATCCCTTGATCTTTAAGACTTGTATGAATTAATGTCTAGAATAAAACAGTTTCCAAAGGGGTAGCCATATTAGTGTCTCACAGCAAACAAAATGACAAAGAAGTTTGTGACACTTTACAGATTTATTATGGCCTAAGCTATTGTGGGAAAATGTATGTTTAATCAAATGTAGAGTCTGAGGAGCCGGTAATGCCCAAAACCATAGCTTCTGTCAGAGGAGGAAGTGAATTGTTAGGCATGAAAAATCAGGTCCACACATGTGAAGATCCAATTAAACTGATTCATTGACAATCACTTCTATGCACAGGAATCTTCTCAAGTAATATATGGTTAACATCTGCTTGGAGTTAGATAAGGGTCAACAAAACACAAGGAAGATTGCGCTTAGTTCACTTTGACTATGTAGAGATTCTATGTTGATTCCTCTTTTAACTCTACCACTCTGTTTCCTACGTGATCAGGAATAAAATGGGAGATGGAGACCAAAATATTATTTTCTTCTTAAGGATGGCCATCTTGAGATCAGTGGAACAGTTCCTATTTTTTTTTATAATCCCATTTCTTCAGTCAAATTTCTATTTATTTCTTCAGAACCAGTAGTTGGACATTACTGAATAATAACAACAGACAGCATGTCAGATGATGACTTGACCTTATCTCTCTAATACAGTTATGAAAAATAGAAAACTGACTAATTCTGATATTGCAGAGTTACAATTGCACTATTTTTAAGCATGTAGCATCTTTGCAGTGATTATTAATTCTGAGAAAATGGATAGTTCGCAGCTACTCTATCATTTACATAGTCCAATAAGTTTTCAAATGAGTCATAATGCAGGCTTATAACTAACCCCATACCCAATCCTGAATTATCCATATTAAAAAAGTTTAATTTTGAAAATTTTACAATGCTTGCCTTATTGATATCTTGATTTCTAATATGTGCCCTTAGTGGAGTGGTTAAAATAATGAAGTGTCAAGGCTCAGACTAATGAACTCAACCAGTTTGAAGTTGACATGAAGACAGTTTAAGATTCTACCATGAGGCTCACTAAGTGAATTACAATCTATATAAGTTGGAGAGTATCCATGATGTATTCCTCACCACAATTCAGAAATGATTTGCTGTGGTTATCTTCCAATATATGTTTTGCTTCCTAATCTATCCAGAACCAAAGTGATTTCCTGATTGTCTGCATACATAGAACTGGCAGTGGGATCCTGGTTCGGTGATTGTGCTTCAAATCACACATTCAGGACAACTTTGTTTTCCAGAGATAGCAATGAAAAAGGAATAGTCGAAATTTGACCTCTATCTGCAACCTTTTTCATTAATTACAGATTCCATGTTTTGGTTGCTACATTCCAAAGTCTGTTAACACTTGAACTCCCCACCAATAGACAAATATGACCACTCTCATGCCAGTTAGCCATCAATTCCTTTTGTTTCACTCTGAACAAAGGGACACAGATGTCTTCAGCTCTAGATAGTAGTAACCATTTATGAGTGCTGCAGCTCAGTGCTCTGAATAAAAATGTGTCAAGCTGCATTTGAAACCGAAGTGATGCACTCAAAGACAAAGGCAAACATCGCTCAGCGTATTTACCATTTGAACAAATACCTAAGCATCACTTACAGCTGGTTTCACTGCTCTTTTTGGGGTCGCTTTTATTCTAAAGAAAAATGCTCCATGTGTTCAGCAACTCATTTTCAAATATGTGTGTCAACAACTCTAGGGTCAGCAGACACATCCACAAAAATGTATTTGTTATTTATAATTGATCCAACAGCAGGAGTTTCTAGCACTGTGGCATTGTGGCAAAGGCCTGGAGTTGTGAAGCTGACAGTATTCTTTTAGGCTGTCTACAGGGTAGTTTTCTTTCTTAAAGCTTCCCTGCTAAAATAAAGTAGAAAGCTGGCATCGCAGACAAGGAGAATCTTTCTTTTGTCAGTGGCTATTTATATGTGTGCATGTTGAGCACCATTCATCCCCATGCTCTTTCTAGTGAACATGATCTAGAAATAAACTTTTTTTTTTTTAAAGAGATTTTATTAATTTTCTACAAACAAACAAGACAAACAAAACATTCTAAAGACCACAAAGGAACTGAGGAGAATGTGCTAAGAGGATATGTTATTAGTAGTGTTAGGCAATCTTTATTCAATCTGATTTTATAAAATAATCTTCTTCTTCTTCTTCTTCTTCTTCTTCTTCTTCTTCTTCTTCTTCTTCTTCTTCTTCTTCTTCTTCTTCTTCTTCTTCTTCTTCTTCTTCTTCTTCTTCTTCTTCTTCTTCTCCTCCTCCTCCTCCTCCTCCTCCTCCTCCTCCTCCTCTGTAGCAGTTTAATAGCTTCTAAGAGGCAGTTCTCCTCCTTCAGTGTCAAATAAATGTTATAAACTTTAATGTCAAATATGTTAGATCTGGAGTGTGGGTGCAAAGAACGGAGATGAGGCATCGAATAGTGACTCCAACTCTTTATTAGTGACTTCAGAACAAAGCAAAATACTGGGGCAGCAGTAGCTCCTTTTATAGAGCTGGGAGCGTCCAATCAGCGGCGACCTGCTAGTAGCCAATCAGATCAGCTGGCTGCTGTCACAATAACCAATGATTTAAGTTTGCCGCGCTGGGAGCGTCCAATCAGCGGTGACCCACTAGCAGCCAATCAGATCAGCCAGAAATGACCAATCACGATCCGCTGTTCGTGGGCCAATCACAAGTGAAGGATTACGAGCCTGCTGTGGAAACAAAACTATTAGGATTTTAAAATAACGCGTTTACTTAGTTCATAACACCCCTCCCCCCTTGGTTCCGTTTGAGGGGTGCGTTGATGTATTCTCACAGGTAAGCAGGTCATTTCACCTTTCTACCTGATCTATGTTACTCCACCAGTCCTTGCCCTGACTCTGGTCCCGGTGGGCTGCTTGCTGAGCTCGGCGGAGCAGATGGTCCAACCTCTCCGTTGGGTGACTCGGGATTGTTATCTCTGCTGCCGTCACAGCTGTCATGCGGGA